>JAODUP010000178.1:0-647500 GCA_025642065.1 Paralvinella palmiformis
ATGAAAGATGAAATACCCTTCAGTGTTTGAAACCAGATGCTAGACGCCTATGGCACAGCTACCTCTTGGCCCCGGCATGCGAATTGTGAGGTGTGTTCCGTTTCTCATTTCACCTCGATATCATTCTTCTTCCCGTTCGTCTCTAGCTGTTGATATATGGTATTGAGGTTATTTGCGGCCCAATACCTCTGACTTCAGTATTGAGGTTTACATCGGGCTTACCTCATCCATAGCCCATATTAATTTAGTCTCTATAACCACTGACCAGTCCAGCTAGGGGGGGGGAACTCTAGCAGAAACCTAAGCTCCTGCTGACATAACGCTCTGGATTTCTGGGACATACAAGCCGTTAAATGATGACACTTCGCAATTAACTTGACCGTGTCAGGGCCGTGTGTCGAAACCAATCAACAGTTAATTTATTGTAAAGACTTTATAGACCGATACCATATCTGAACATGCCATCACTTAGGCGCATAAATATCGTGACACTTACCCGAGTTCAATTCAACTGCATTTTGTATGACATTATTACAACATAAGTACATCTTTATTAATTAAAAAGAGAGAATATATAACTACGGCACTCCAATCAATGAAAAAATTCTATATTTTTAAGTTAGCAAGTCACTGAGTGCTTTGGTTTTCTGTGTTAATTCGAAGATCTAGCAAAATTATCTACCAGCAAATATGATTAGGAGTATACGTTTGGGGTTATCGTGCTGATTCAAAGAATTGGTATTATCTTAAGAACATATTATTTATACCTTAAAGTATGGCGCTTTAACAATTGATGGTTATACAGATTAATGCACTCTGGACACTCGAGAATTATATATATGTGTGTGTGTGTGTTTATTTGTGTGTGTGTGTTTATTTGTGTGTGTGTGTGTGTGTGTTTATTTGTGTGCGTGCGTGCGTGCGTGCGTGCGTGTTGCTAATAAAACTTTGTTTATATGTCAAAATAAACAATTATAAAATGTAAAAGAGAATAATCATTAAATATTTGTATTTTATAAGTCTGACTTGTTATTTTGTGTATTGCCTCACTCACTTATCGTTCATTTAATAATAATAATAATAATAATAAAAATAATAATAATAATAATAAATAGTTATTAATGGAATACTACTGTAGACGCGTAATTTTTAATTTGTTCAGCATCCCTCTCAGTAAAATTAGGACAGGAAATAGATTAAGATAATTTTTAATTTAATACATATAATCGCTCTCACAGAACTTCAGTCAAATTGAAATAAACATATATATTAAACTTTAAATATTTCAATTTCATCCGACGAAGGTATCAATTTTATGTCTAATATTTCTTCCGGTTTTTTTACAGCATTAATTCGGTTGCTTTTAATTCTAAGTCGTTGTCTTTCGACAGATATATCCACATATAGAATATAAAAACCTATATTATATCTAAGAAGTTTTAGTCACTATAATGAAAATTCAAAGATTAGTTTTTTATAGTAGCGCCAAAGATGAATGACTTTAAAAATAATAATAATAATAATAATAATAATGGCCAAAATGACAGTTATTTTAAGTGGCTTAGATACCTCAAATGAGGGAGATGCATATGGCCTATTTCCTGCTTGAGCACTAGGACTTAATTCTAAACGAATTTACAAGATATGACATATTCGGTGGAGTATTAAGCTAGAGTAGTTGTATGGAAATATAGAGTAAACATACTCTGAGCGTGGTCCCAGTCAGGGCTTTTAATTTAGTAAAATCACGGCCCTTTTTAATTAATATTGTCAGTGATAACCCATGACCTTGTGAGTTGAAAAATAAAGTTTGAACTTAAAGTTGTCACATTTATGTTGAATCTCTAGTAAAGATCCCAGTTGTAAAACTCGAACCACGTGCCAACCGTTTTACCTCAAACAGTGGTTTTCAAACTAATTTTTTGTTTCTAGCTCAATGACATCTTAATCGTTTCTCTTAATTATTAAACAATACGGGTGCGTTTTAATAGAATACACAATTGCTTTATCGACGTTAGACCATGCGCTTTGATTATTCTAGGTGACATTACCCAAGAGGATAAACCATCGGCGTTCAAAAACTAGTGGCGCCCCTAGTGAGTTGTAAATTGACTGCTACCAGAGAGCTTAAATAATAATAAATAAATTATAAAATTTAAATATGGAATTCATTTAAGTAGCCTTTTCACTGATATTATATGTAATAATTAACCTGAAATAAAATTATTTGTGCTTAGATAAGGACAAATATTATCTCCGTTTGTCCGTATATTTAGGGCGAGAACTACTTCCGGTATAACTTTTAGTCATGGTGAGTTGTTAACGTTATTATATCATTGCAAATATTTAGCTTGATGATAATTAAGGTAATTTTCGGTCACAATAACTGTTCTCTAACTACAGCAACACTACATAACATTCCATTTGGTATATATATTATATATATTAATGTTGGAGTGATATAGTAAAACAACCCGGAACTTCAAGTCGAGGCCAAGGAAGCTAGTCTATCATTCTATGACTATGATTATGAAGTGACAGATGAGCAGCGAAAATACGCCGGGAAACAATAGGCAGGCTTTAGTCACTGTTAAATATACTAAAAGATGGAGCCGCAAAACCCTGAGGGTGGTAACTAACTGTCAGAGTGTTTTATGTCCTCAGGGGTCTTAACGTCCCCCTTTAATAATTCATTGGAGACGGCAACGCCATTTAACGTGGTCAACCACCCACGATGTTGTGAGCTGAGAAATCATTGCCATCTAGTGACCCTGATAGCTTGTCACTCACTTCACAAATTACCAGAAACATTTCACGCTCAGTGTATGGCAGTAATAGACAATAGTGGGGGTATTTATATGGTATTTGTAAGCATTGGCAGTATAGTATATTGGGTGCAGGATTCGCTGTGTTTATCTGACCCCATATTTCTGATAGGTTTGCTAGTAGCACTCTGTTGTTAAACTGAGCTCTGGTTTTGTAATATATACTTCTGATTACTTTGTATACATACCATTCCCACATTTTTATTTTGCTCAAAATCATGTTTACTCAGGATTCGAATATTTTTCCAGGAAGTGGAAAATTTCAATCTCTCATTGCCCCAACATGACAGTCTTGATTATGAAAACCAAATAAAAATTCTATATACATGTAACCAAACAAAGGTTATTACCTTTTATGAAAATTATTGTACATGTCACACTGTCTATAGATTTTTTTATGTATATCCCTCAGCCATGTATTCCTGGTTTTAACAGGACTGAGACCAAATGAAAAGCACTCACTGCAGGGCCACTAAAATTTATTTTTCATTATAGATGCCCCCGGGCAGGAAGATTGGAAATGCACTTGCCCAATAAATGTTTTCACTTGCCCAACACATTTTCACCTGATCCAAAATTATCATTTATTTTTATTCCATATTTCACCTGCATACATATAAACATGTATTTGCAATAAAAATCCACAAATAGATAAGTGTTTTGTAATAAATGCTTATTCAGTGAAGTACAAGTCAGAATCTGTACTCTTTTTCCAGTTATGAGATTTGAATCAAAATGAACTGGGCATCCCCCCCCCCCAATCTTAAATGTTCATATATGTAATATTAAAAGAAACACATGATTGACTTGTTGATGTATCAAATAAGCTACATTCTGGTACCTAGTTCAGCATTTTTATTCTTGTGGATAAGGTGGTATTGCCATTGTCCTGGATTAAGATTAGTTTTTTGAACATTTTTGGAAAAAATTTGTTTTAATTTTTCATATTCTGTGTATGCAGAAAATCCCTATGCTTGTTACCAGTAATGGGCTAATAAAGTATGTTTTATTTTTGCATTTGTTTTATAAAACTACTTGAAGCATCAGTGGATTGGATATATATATATATATATATATATATATATATATACACACACATGGTACATCATGTTTCTATTATTTTTTGCATATTTCACCAAAGTGGGAAATAGACAACTTTGTTTTACCAAAATGACTCAAAGATCAACTTAGCTGAACTGGTGAATCAACTTCATGAACCTAGTCATATTATATGTTTCTGTACTGTTGCCATTATTTCTTTGTCTGATAGGTTTACCCTTTATATTGTTCTCTCTAAAAGAAGACCAGTGATTGCTTGAAAGGGATGGGAAAAATCATTATACTTCATCAAACACATTGTTAGATCTGATGACATTTATAGTTAGTACACAATTCGATGCTTCAGTATACTAATGATTACTTACTTTGATGCTGACTAGATGCTGGGGAACCACGGAAACACCTTATTGTAAACATGTGTTTTAATTAAGTATTGTTCAATGTACCTTCTAGGCTACAACATTGCGACCATATTTGACGGCAGTAAGACATACCCTAACTGCTGCATTATGTCTAGAGAACTTCTCATCACAAGTTGTAGAAAGACACAATAAACCAGAGGTTGAAGTCAGGTAATTTATTTGACTTTTTTGTTCTATGTGTGTGTGAGGAGAAATGAAGTTATTAGTATTATTACTATTTTGTTTGTATTATTTAAAACTGTATTTAATGTTGTAAATTATTGATCGATTTCAGAACGAGTAAAGAACTTCTCTTGACACCAGTTTATATTAGTAGAAATGAGAAAGAACGTGTCTTAATTGAAGGCTCAGTGAATGCATTGCGAATCAGCATAGCAGTTAAACAGGTAGGGATTTTGGTTTAAGGTATTTCGGTGAATCGCATTTGGGTTTGCCAAATTATAACAGAAAATGAGAATAATAACTCGAGGAAGGAGAAAGTGTGAATCGTACACAAGTAGTTTGTTGCACCATTTCATCTACATGATACACACGAAGACGTTGGGATACTGGTTGCCGAGCATCAAAATTAAGAACAATTTATCTGTGACAGAATACAATAACATTGGCAATCCACTGTATGTACATGTTAAGTTTTATTACCAGTTGATATTTCCTTTTCGTAGGCCGATGATCTGGAAAAGATACTTTGTCACAAGTTTATGAGATTCATGATGATGAGAGCTGAGAATTTTTTTATATTAAGGAGGAAGCCAATAGAGGTGTGTTTTCTTAATGAGCATTTGTTTTAGAGTAAATATTTATCCATTTAATTTGGTTTGTTTCCAATAATAATTATACTGTTGCTTTTCTTGGTTGTTTATGTGTTTTTTAACTAGATGTGATAATTTTCTCCAAGCTTAATGTTTTATTCACCAGGTTTTTAGTAAACTCTCTTCTAACAAACCACGTACATTAGCAGACAATACATCTTCAATTTGTCTTATATTTATCTGTGAACATTCATTCTTAAGGCCGAAGCCTGTTATAAAAGGTCTTTAAGGGTGCTCCAACATCATTCTAAGGGTTGCTATTGAAGTTTCTCCAATATGTCTTTTTACTGTATGCATTTTCTTCATGTGTTTTTAAATTCACCATGATTATAAAATATATTTTGTTTTGAAATTTAAAGTAATTGTTCATTTATGAGAGACAATAGTAGTAAAATGTAAACACTTAAAGTTTTAGAAAGTGAGAGATTTTATGCAGACGTAGTTACCATGTGTTCAAATTAAAACACCCATCCAGACTGATGTTAAACTTTGCTCATGTGTAGCTCTGTATTTATCAGCTCTTGATAAATACATATCTGTTATTATTATTATGTGAAGTACCTTATAGATTGTGAAGATGGTGTGTTTTGTGTTGTCTTTAAGCATAAAGAACTCGGTGAAGTATATCACTAAGAAAGTGGAACAATATGAAATTTCATAGAATATTATTCTGTTTCTCTTTCAGGGTTATGACATCAGCTTTCTGGTGACCAACTTCCACACAGAGCAGATGTACAAACACAAATTGGTTGACTTTATAATAAACTTCATGGAGGAAATTGACAAGGAAATCAGTGATATGAAGATAGCGGTTAACTCGAGAGCAAGGTTCTCAGCCGAAGAATTTCTTAAGCGATTTTGATTGTGTACTGAGTAGTTCCAGGGAGCATTTTCTGATCCATAAGGATGGTCCACTAATTTACGAATGGTATCGTATGAGTCTGATTACAAGTTTAGGATGTGTTACAGCTTATGTGTTGCTGAACATCGTAATTGCTTCTTAATGACTACGGTGTTTATTTATAATTAATTTCCCGCAACCACCTTCCTGTGTAATACAGGAAAATGTTTATATAGTCAGTATAATTAGATGGGTCAGTTTATCTCTATCATTATTCAAACCTATATTAAAAGAAATAGTTGAAATTGATTTAATTTAAATTCCATTCCATATTACTTAAATTGTCATATATATATATATATATATATATATATATGTTACAGTTAATCTGTATAATCAGGTAATATATATATATATTGCTTGAAATTTTCAGGTAATCTGTATTAAATCTCAATTAGCAATAGACATATTACCTGAGTATTTCAGGTAATATGCATATTATCTGATTATACAGATTAACTGTAACATTATATATATATATATATATATATATATATATACACACACACATAATACAAGCTTCTAGAGTAAGACTATTTAAAGGTCCATTTGCACAAGACAGCAACCTAAATTTGTTTGTTTTTAGTTGTCTTCTCACAAGCTGTCAGCCATGGCTGGCCAATTTAACATTTTGTGGTTAGTACACTTCTACACAAACACATCACCATTTGAGTGCAATTAACTTTATATACCTGATCATTTACTTTTGTCCGTTTATGAATTGTTGCTGAGTGGAAAGTGGTATGTCAAAATCCAGAGATATCCCTACAGTTGTCTGGGAACCTCTCTCTGGTTGTGTGTGTGTGTGTGATATCAGTGAGTCTTGTGTTCAACTGTTGGGCTTTGTTCAGCACCCACAAACATTCAGACTAGGATAAGAAGTGAGAACTTGGAACCTGTGAATAAGTGTCGTCCTGCTCTATGTACTGTAGGGAGAGAGAGAACCAACTGCTAAATAGATAGGGGCTGCTGGGCTGGGAACTATCAGCTAACTGTTTACCTGTATATATTTGATCTCTTTTAGGATGGTTAATATCACAGTCGTCATCTTTTATTTATTTTCACTCGAGGATGCTGTAATATCTGTAGGCCACCCAAGGTCTATATCAGTTGTATATTTAGTTGTTGTGGTTCAATGCGGCGAACGTTCATCATCGTGGATTCCAGTAGGCATCGACCATATTATCAAATCATAGCGTATTGGTATAAGTTCTAGCGAGATCATAACGCAAACCAGGTGCTGTTAGGTCAATTTGAAGACAGTCTAACATCTAGTAACTTTTGGTGTCTGTGTCTATTAATGCCTGAAGTCTGTACCTTCAGCGAGATATGCTTTGTTCAAATGTCTACTGTTCTGTTGTGCTATACTTCATTTGTTTTCAATCATGCTAGTTAATTTCTGGGTAGGGGTTTAGACTGAAATGATCCAATTGTGTGTTGGTTATTGTTATAAATGTACAAGAGGTTTTCCAGTGTTTAAATATTGCATGTAATTCAATTGTAGATTATATAAATTAAAAGATATTTTTATTTGAATACAGGGTTTCTGTTTCGTTTATTGTATTTAGTTTGTGTATTAAATCTTCTGGTGATAAGAATTTCTATCTATTTGTACAAAACAGTCCGTTATATTTTCATTTATACATAACGGTAGGTGTAATGTATAAAGTTGTGGCTCACAACAAGCGGACTAAATTTGAGCATTTTTGAAAAACTAAATTAATTTCAAATTTGGTAGTGGAGTAAATATCAGTTTTGGTTTGAACTGTATCTCTGCACATTTCACTATGTGAATAAGAATAAATGAATTTTTAGAAACCTTTCTCTTTATGAAATATCAAGTTTGTATATGGACGAGTCCAGGATGACGGATGTGCTTATTTCAGAATAAGCGTGATATTACTTTGAGGTTATTTTAGGCAGTATCTGGATCTGTTATTGATATGAACTGAACATTAAAAGGTTTTTCATCTACACAGTAGGGACATCTCTAGTGGCTCAGTTGGCCACAGGTCTCTGACACCTGAGTTCGAAGCCAAGCCAGGATACGTCCGAATGATGTTTATTTTTACTTCACCTCATTACTTACTGTCAGAGGTTGTGCAGCCCATTTAGCTTACTGTATGCACAAAAGCTGTCGTAAAAGAACAGCATTTACATCAAACTACACAGCAGGACAGGTAAAGATACAAATTTACTACAGATTGCCTTTCAAAGCCACATACATACACATGTATCGTGTAATAGTGTCTTGTAAAAATTTGTTTTTTATACTATACACATGGAGCGAGTGGTTTGTAACCTCAGTGATAATCACATCTGGGATATATGGACATTTTACAACCTAATGGACAATTGGCTTATCACTTTATTAGTTAGTTTAAGTTTTTACCAGTGTACAGACTCGTAGATAAGTCTTGTTATACTCCCAAATACAATACTTGAAGCCAAATACCTACATTCTGGTGATGGAATCATCAGTCTTGGAGAATAACAGATGTAGAATTATCTGTTTATTTAGAAATTAATGTCTAAAGTATCTAAAAATACTGATAACATCCTATGTGAACTCATTGGATCTGCAATTGGCAGTATTTATATGTGCATTGCTATTAAATAATACACAGGAAATTAAGCATTACTACAATATGATTTCAAGTCGTCTAATGAAATTGACTAACACATTAATATTTTACTTCCTTGTTGCTGACAGAATTAGGTTTATTAAGTCATTGAGCATATGACCATAATTATATATTTATCCAGCAACAGTTTGGCAAAATGTAACACTCTGAAAAATCAAAGTTTGAACGTGTTATGGATTATAAATTTCAATAACATAATAAGATACATGATATAAATGAATGCCAAAAAATTTATATAATTTCGTGTACATGTGATGTATTAATTTTTGTGAAAATAGGCAGAACAATAGTAAACACAAAAAGAAGATGAATATTACAAAATATACATTTCTTTTATTCTATGTGTGGATGAAGGAATGAAGTTTCACAGCAGGATGTGGATGCAGGATGTAATACTTCCTGCTATATATATATCCGTGAAGCTATTTACATAAATTATATATAATGGTTTCCATAAACAGAAATGTTCATTGACAAATTCAACATCAGGATGTAAGAACAATCAAGTCAATGACAGAAACAGACAGATAAATTACTTTGTGAAAATAACCCTCATTTGAATACAGGAATATTAAATACACTAAAGATTATTGAAATTGTAAACGTCAATAAATATAACGTGGCAGTAAGTAATTAAGACCGGTTAATGAAAACTTCTGTAATGTTACAAATCAAATGTCTGTATTAAGTAAAAACACACAACTACAGGTCATACTTTTAACATGTAAAATCTATAAATCGACCCTTGAATGGAACAATGGACTTTATTGAAACTTGTAAGACATAAATGCAAAATGGTCTAAATGTAGTAATCGGTTAGACACATGATTCTATTTCTTTAATTTATATTATTGTTGTAAACGCACAAGACCATTTGATATGACTCGATACCTTCATTATACCACCAACAAAAGCTTATAAATATCCTTAAACTGGACATGGAAAGAAAAACATCAAACATGCATGTGCATCTGGGAATTGTTCCTTGGAACACATAAATTTATTATCTGATAGTTTAATGGATGACAGAATATTTACAGGCCTCCCTGGAAATGTAACCGAGTAATGATATATACAACAATTATTGTATATTATGACACCATTAACATAATAGTTTGTATTTCTTGTCATATAACATATAACAACTCAAACAGGTAAAAATTTAATACTTAAAACAAAGCAGAGAAACTAAAACAAGTACATAAGCAAGCACACATGAACACAGAAGATTTCATATACATATTTTGTGTGTGATTCACATAAACAGTGTAACTAATTAAATGGATAGCATTTTCTATCTGGCATCAGAGACACATCCTAACTAAGGCAAAACAAGCTCAGACTTCAGTTACTGTCCTGGAAATTAGAATAAATTACAAATTTTCAATACAATACACTGTCATATAAATGCATTTGATTATTCAATGAACCAAATGTCTGTTTGGTTCATTTTTTTACTCTTCCCTTGGGTAATCAGACTTCTATGTGTCACATTTTTATAGTCATCCGAGTTGAAAATAAATGTAAATATACTTTTATTTACAATAACACATTCTTTGCCATAAGGATGCTTTTGTTCCTGAACTCTAATTTAATCATAACAATGAATTAAAAAATCTTCAACAAATAGAATAGTATCAGTTAGTACAAAGATTCACTATTGCTCCGATACAGTACTAATATCCTGCAACAGTCTACTGTGCTGATACCGAACTGATACTAGTCCCATACCACATCATTTGTGTGGTCCCAGTAGAAACTGCCAGCCACCATAGCTAGACTGTAACAGATTGCATTTATTGTCCTCACCTCAACATTCACAGTGACACATACATGCAAAAGTGAACATACAGACATACGCATGCCCAATTGCATATCAGTTGACATGTCGCAATACCTTTTCAGAACTGGCTTGACAATTCTCTGAGTGATATCTGAAATTTCCTTATAAAGGATATATATTTATATATACAGCATGACATGTTGCATATGTGAAGAGCACACAAGTAAGGCGGTTTTGTATTTAATTTACAAATGCTGACTCCTCATGATAACATGTCTGAGATTTCCTCCATGCTCACGCTACTTGTATGGGTTTTGGTTGCAACTAGTGGCGACAACTGTGACATCATCGGATCATTTGAGATGGGTGACTGATCTTCCATGATGACATCATCAGAGACTGATGCAGGGTTAGACGAGGGCTCGGGTTTAAGATAATCAGTCAAATTTGTTGGTCTTGGTGATGTCTTGAGAACATCCGAAAGAAGTTTTGAGGAGTCATTTGATGACGATGACGATATTCCATGGGCCTGCATCAACATTTCCATCTCCTAGAAATTTGGCAAAAAAGTGAACATCATTAAACTTTCATTTTAAGCTCTGAAATAAATATTTACAGGCCAGGTACAGAATACTGCATTCAATATTTAAAAACAAATATTTATAACTTATACTTTACCAAAAATATCATGCCGTATGAACTAAACTAGGTGGTCGTAGTATTAAGTTAATGTTACTTTTTTTGTCAAACAAAAACATAAATAGGACACTGGAATAAACAAATTTCACAACACAATTATAACAATATCCTGCATAGCTCTTTGAGACATGCCATGTAGGTCAGTGCACAGCCATTAATTAGTTTTATCTGCATAACATCACTTGATTTGTCCTTTTTCATTGCTAAATTACCTGCAGTTTTAATACGACAAGTCAAATTACTATTTATCACTAAGACTGAATGGTTTTGGAGCAAAAATTGTCACCACCATGGACAGAAAAGGAAACAATACGCAACACCCTGAACTAGTCTTAACAGTCAAGTCCTGTGCAACCAAATAAAACCTCACCTGTAGTTTGAGTAGCATCTTTCTGTTCGTCTGTTCCATCTGTCGCTGTCTCTCTTCCATTGTTCGTAATCTGTCTTGGTCCTTTTTAAGCTTGCGGATGTAGTCAACTGAAGCACGGAGGATCGTTCCTTTGTTTTGCCGCATGTCACTGTAAATTATACTGTAAGGTGTTAAGTCACTTAGAAGAGCTCAATAGCAACAGTACAGACTGCAACTTATACTGTGATACACTCCACAAAAAACATATCTGTTGTTCTACATTACGTAACTAATACATCTGTTGTGCTACATCATATAACACAAATTAACACAACCATCACTTGACTAAAGTTAGATAAATGATAAATCTTTTCCAATGTTACAGCAATGCAATTTCTCATGACACTGTTAACACTTAAATTGGACAAAATCCAAATTTACGAGGACAAGAGTATTTAAAAACTGCTGCCATAGGTGAAGGTTGGATTTGTTTTTTGCAGTTGTCCGCTGTTCAATACACTGGCATGGATTGAACATAAAACAAGCAACAAAATGACACAGTAAGACAGACAGCCATTACAAACAGATGAAAATAGATCGCAAAAATATAATAGGAAACGACAGATTCAGACTCAACCAAACATCGTTCTATTTTCAATGCAGTAATGTCCAACACAAATGATGCACCCAAAAATACTCTGCAATTCTACATGAAAATAGTATTTTTGGTCATTTTATGTCGGTGTTGGGCAAGGTGCATATTGCAGTGCTTCTTGGGAATAATAGTGCGTCTCCATGGCTTAACTGGTAAATCAGTTGTTTTTTAACACAGACCTCAAGTCTCAACCCCAACTGGACTAGTCAGAAGGATGTTTCATCTTTCACTTGGAGGGGGGGGGGGCGTCAGTCTGGACTAGTGTGTTGTGGCTGGGTTAAATCTATCTTGCACTTAAAACAATGTCACATACATATCATACTGTCATGTGATCAAAGAAGGCCAGCCTACCTGGAGGAGCAGATGCAATTCCCAGAGGCATACGACTCCGGCAGCTGGTTATTACACTTTTACACCAGCCATATCTATTTGACAGTGAGTAAAGTTTAACAGTCCGTTGGCAGAAAGAGTCATTCAATGTGTTCCAGGAAGATACAACAGAACTAAACAAGACCCTTTAAACCCCCAGAAGATTTCATGCTTAAAACAGAAAATAACTAAATCAGGCTATTTACTAAATATGTTTATGTTTCTGTATTCTGCCAACTTTGTCTAACTAAGTCTTCCACCAATGTTTTGATTAAAACAAAGAATCCGTGATGTGATTCCACAAATAAAACACACTTACGGGTCCAAGTTACGAGGAAGAAGGGTTCCCAGCTCCTTGATTCTGTCATTAATATTTAAACGTCTCCTTTTTTCAACTGGAAAAACAAAAAATCCTTACCAAAAGAACATGATATGAATGAATAGTTATAAAAAGTTGTAATCTGAGAGCAAGGAATTCATAATGTATGTGTGTCTGTGTGTGCATGTGCTCACATGAACACATGCATCACACACCTCTGCATAAAATGTTGCTGCTCTGGATTATGTTCTGTGACAAATAATCCAGAGATTGTATTAATGATTTCTTAATATTTATGTGAGTGCCTTTTTAACACGCTGGTAAAACACACACATACACGAACACACACCAACTATGGGTAATGGGATACATACTAATATTATGATTGTCCTTTTTAACTCGTTCTTTCATCCACATTCTAGTTTCGTCATCTGACATGAATGGTGGTGGTTCTCCCTGACGTTGACGTCCACCATGATGTGACTGATCGATGTTGTCAATGTTCGGCGGACATGATGATGCTGACTTCTCTACTTCTGCTGTTAGTGTACTCAAATCATAGCCATGCTCCAAAAGTGTTACACTATGAGGCACCTGGATAGTGAGAAGACAAACAAAAAACACATACAAGCTGAACAGCCTTGAAATTCAATTTTGGTAAAATCTGCCAAAATGTACAAAGCAAGTCAAATAGCTCCAAAGAAACACCTGAACTCACCAGAAGACTGTATCAAGCATTTTATTTAAATCTCAATGCAAAGCTGCTTATTTTATGTGTATGTATGGTGCACACACCCACAAACACACACACACAGAAACAGATAATTTTGGAAACAATCTAAATATAAAATCTCACAGAAAACAAGCCGTTATATAAATCCTCATGAAGAAGTGTGTAAATATCTAAATCAGTAAGACAGATAAACTAAGTGATCTACCCTCCCCCATATATATATATATATATATATATATATATATATATATATACAGAGAGAAATAGTCTAACACACACAAGCTATCAGATATTTAACACACAACAAGAGAGGACCAGCTGAGACCAAAACAGGCCAACATAAATGCCAATTAAAGCCACCACAACGTGTTGGCATACACATTATTCCAGACATGCTGATGTCTCGTAAGCATTTCAGGAATCAGGCTCCATCCAGGAATAAATTTCCAGAAGACTGACAACAATAGTATACCATATTGATAAGGCCCAAAGACAAGCTGCTCACGTTTCATAGCGGACTTGAATTTGGCAAGAATTATGTTCATCCCGAAAGGCCTAGTTCAGCCAAACAATGGCAGAAGTGATTTTATTAGAAGCTGGGACCCGGATCATTTAACCAGCCTACTCTCAATTAGAGAGACCCGGCTAGTTTCGTTTTCCAATGCCGGTTTGCGCCATTGTAGGCCCTTGATGCCTACCAATATCTGACCCTGGTTTTTGGTGGACCCCCCCCCACTTAATGTTTTAACAAAACCGCTGATGGCAGACTGAAAGACATGTAGCGGCGTGGTACCACATACAGAAACGCAGAATACTAGACAGACTCAGCCTGGTACTCTATATTGCGGCATCCCACTAACCCATCAACAGCATACACCAAGGCAAACCAACGTGAACCAAGAAATGGCACCATACACTACCACATGTGCTAAGTGATGCCAACACACTCCGTACAATATACCACCATACACACAAAAAGATACATACATGTATTTCCTCAATACACACGAACATAAATTAATATGACGTAAATCCTTACATTTTATACATCCCATCAATATTTATTATAATTACAGATATTAATTATCTACTACATCACAACTACACCATAAGTTAAGAACAATAAATGACATCACATAACGTCATCAAATTATCATAATTTATGCTCTCGAGGCTACACCACTGAAATCGGGATTCACACGCACGCGCACACACACACACACACCACAACATACACACACTCCACTGTAGATGTCAAAGACATTGAGCTTCCACTCCGATCTATTTACCAGTTGAGAGCAGAAGAATAAAAAGCCCAACCTAGAGCCATTAAGCCAAATAAAGGTTAATTACATCTGTCAGGTAGGTCTCCTATCCGCCATTATCAGTCTTGTAGGTTATAAGCCAACATTTACCCACGACCTTCAATTGTCTGTGTTATGTCATGTTGTGTCGCTGTCAGATTGGGGGGGGGGGGGGGGGTTCTAGCTCCTCTCATAATGTATGCTGGATGTATGTCTGATGCAGGAAATCACTAGATAGGAAATAGTCTATAAGGGACATCCTGCAGGACAAAGAATCTTATAAAATTAACTTAACATTCTCCATAAAGAGAGTTCTGTCATACTGGAATGCTTCAGACATGGACTTGTTTAGTTATGAAATCCCATTAAAATATCCTAGATACAGTTTCTATATATATATATATATATATATATATATATATATATGTGTGTGTGTGTGTGTGTGTGTGTGTGTGTGTATAACAGGCATAGAACATATCTACAAGGAATCCAACAGACATAACACTACAGAGGTGAACAGATGTGGAGTATTGTAAACATAAGATCAAACATATATAAATTACTATAAATTATTGAACAAACATAAAATCTTATAGATATGGAGTTCTACAGATATGGAGTCTTGGAGATATGGACTCCTATTGATCAATAAGCTTACAGATATGGAAGACTATAAGCATGAAACATGCATAATTTAAAATCCTGTACATACTGATGGACCTCTAAGAGATGGCTATCTTCAAAACTATATTTCTATAGATATGGTATGCAACACACACGTACACGAGTGGGCGCGCGCGCACGCACAAACACACCACGGACAGTAGGTAATTCTCAGTGATAAGACTTCCTGCGACTGGCAAAAAAAACTAACCAAGTTCAATTAATCCGGTCATTAAGAGTGTTTACAAATCATTTTAATCTCATTACCCCAGATAAAAAATTACAACAATTAATCACTGGTTACGACTACACGCTGAAAACCTCACTTTATCTCTGACTGTGTGGGAAAAAACCTTTTTAATCTCTGGCTTCAAAATAATCCACTCCTGACTTGAACAGTTCGTAATAATGTCCACATACTGCATTAATTAAAATAATAATAATTTGTTCCTTAACTATAACTAGGGCCTCAACAAGATCGACTGCTTAGGGCCCACAAGCGCTAAAATCATAAGAACAGTGATGTAATTTTTGAATTAAAAATACCACAAAAACATTTAAATGCACAATAATTAAAATCTGTTTTGAACAGCAACATCTGGAGCTGTAGATGGCCTTTAAAATATGCAGTGTGTATCATGAAATGTAAATAAAATAATGTTTTAATATGGCTTCCTCCTACCCTCTGTGGTCTAGTCTAATTGGTAGCATGTTGGACCACAGATCGCTACCATCCGAGTTCGAATCCTGGCATGAGAATATCTGTGGGGTGTTTCATCTTTGACTTCGCTTCATTACCTTTGAAGGTCGCTCGGCCCATTTAGCCTATCATGTACACAACAGTGGCCGTAAAACATCAACCATCATCACCTAACCTTATAACCATCAGACCCACCCACTTTATTCAGGTCTATTCATTATGTTGTACTACAATAAGAGACATTAGCAACAAAGTGACATTAACAAGCCCCCAAAAGCATAATTACCATCATATGCACAAATAGTGAAGCAGGAATTATTCATGTTACAGTACAGAAAGCTCAGCAATTACACGGTACATAGTGAATAATATGACAAAGAAGTAGAACTGTGACATTTTTATATTTGCAAATTTGTACTCCAAACACTTAAGTATTTCTCAGTTCGTTTTGGTTTCTTTTCCAGCTTTTACACCACTTCAGCTAACTGTCATGACTTCTGACATCATTCTGACTATTTTCCATGACTTTTGAAAACATATAACTTTCCATGACTTTTTCATGACTTTCATGATAACTTATTTTTTCCAGGATTTTCCATGACTGTGGGAAACCCTGTTAAACATAACCTGCCTATCAGAGAAGGACAACTTATCGCTGTGTGTGTGTGTGTGTGTGTGTGTGTGTGTGTGTGAACATCTGCAATTCAATATCTGCACTTAATTGACACTATCTATTTAGAAAATCTTACAACTAAATTTGACACATGCCTTAAAATGTGGGTCAAAAATACCACATTACATGTACCATATTTTTATGCGGTTATTTAACAGTAATACTCTACGTGCATTTTGTACCACATTTACCATAAATTTGGAATTTTGTACAATACATCTCCCATAAACAAAGTGTCAAATTAACTCAGCCACATCTGAAGTCAAGATAATTATCACTGTGACCCATTTTGGGGGTCAATCAGTGACCAGTTGTGAAGAAGAGGTGTCAAAATGTAAAACATCAATAACTATCTCACAATCCTCTCATCTCGTCTATCAGTTTATCAATTATGAGTCATCGATGTCAGTATTTTACGCACACAATTCAGGATCAGACTATTTATTGTCCACCATGGTAGATGTAAATATTGCTGTTTTACAACTGCTTCATGCTAAATGGGACGAGCGACCTCCAAAGGTAATGAGGCGAAGTGAAAGATGAAACACCCTTCAGATATGCACACGCTGAGATTAGAACATGGGTGGCACCGATCTGTCGTTCAACACACTACCGCTAGACCATGGAGGTGCCCCTTCATGACATAGCCCAGACGGGGTTTGAACCCAGGTACTATAGATCTATGACCAACCGCGCTACCAGTTAAGCCATGGAGGAGCCCGTCAGTCATGGTAGAAACTGACAACTTAGTTATATGATATTGTCATACAAACATATAATGGATTTTAATTGAATTACATGATGATGGATGTTTAATATAGATGCAATTCTGATTTGTACCACTATCGATGACCACCTGTCTTAAGTTAAGGGACCACCCATCTGAAAGACCACTAATAAATAACCTCTTTGGATGTATTGACCTTCTTTAGTTACAAACCGTGCACGTTAATTTAAAAGGTCACCTTTATTTAAAAGGTCCATCCAATGCTGTCCCAAGGTGATTGGGCTCCGAAGCTAGGTTTTATTTCACTTTGGATTGATACACACACACACAAACAAACACACACACACACACAAACATGTCACCAGTAGTTTTCTGGTTATCAGTATTAACTCCACACTATATCAGTTATTACATACTAGGCCTAGATAACACTGTGAGCAAAAAGTCAAATCAAAGAGTTAAACTACAGCACACTCACACTGATGATGGATGATGATGATAAGACGATGATTAGAATAATAATATCATCATCCATTATTAAAATTTCAGTCTTAGACGGATATTTATCAAAATATTTTAATGAATCAGTTGAAATTTGACATTAGTGCAATGAATAAAATGTTTGTGGTTGTTAATAATAACAACAATAATAACAATATAAATATTGTATACAGTACAGATGATGTAACTGATAAACAGCAGGTACACTACTATCACAGAAACTGATCATCTCCAGTCAAGAGACGAAAACCACAAAAAAAGCATAACTTACACGTATTATCGACCTGCCAATAAACACCATGGTTATCTAACTCCGTTGATAAAATGACATCCAGGTGACATTCAACTCGTTTATCATAACACAGCATCATAACCGAGCAGGTCAGACAAGGTAAACGTCAGTCGGTGATAAACAGTACCCAGTCAACGTCATCAGCAGTCAACTAGCTCTCAGAGAGAGAGACAGACAGACAGATAGAGAGAGCAGTGAGAGAGAGAGAGCAGGAACCACAAGTCAGCAGTGTGAGCCAAATGTATAGTTGGCGTGTGTCATACTCTGATTAGCAATTTATATCAATACAGTGATATCATCCATTTAAATTAACACTCGCTGTACATATGTGACAGCGACTAAACCTGGTATGAGTCGTCCGTGCTTAATTTGAGTACGACACGCGGATACGATCGATAATCCTCAAAATTAGCATTTTTTGTTTTATCAACCCACTCAGTTGTTACACTATGTATTCTAGCCATAGGCGAAGAGTAGACGATAAATATGCATACTTTCCATCCTAATTAGTAATTACTTCCTACTTCTATCATTATCTTACTCAAATTGAGCATTTTATTCTCCGTCCTATTCTCTACCAGAAATATAGAAAACCACACATTATGCCTGGATTTCCCCGTGGATCTTCACGAAAAGAGACACGTGGCAAAACGTTCATATACCAGGATATAGGGTGACCTGAATTGAGAAGTCGCTCACTTGTACACATGGCCGCTATACTGAGCTGTTATTGTGTGTTCATTATAACGATGACGCTTCAGCTGATACCATCCATACCCGTTGATGGCTGAATTCAGACGCTGAAGCTGGTCCGATGACCTTTCAGGCTAATCCGACGTCGGCTGAAGGTCGTCCCATTAACAACAAATTGTGTACACCCGACTGACCGACTTTCTGTAGGTCAAAATATCATTCAGCGGCTATGGGAACGCCATTTTTGCCCTCGTGAAAGTAAACCGGAAACAAGCAAACTCCAGCAGCCATAGTAACAAAAATGACACCGTCACGGTCAGTCTAATGTGTAAACATGTTTTTTTCTTTCTCCGGAAGATGACATACAATAAACTGGGATAATGTTACTTCAGTCACGACCCTCACTGAAAGGGAAGTCTACGGTCTCCATATTGCTTCACCTTCCCTCAACTGACAATCAATAGTAACCACTATTATTGACCCTCACTCATCTGACAGCCAATAGTAACCACCCTCACTGATTCTTTCTGAACCGGTTAGCCAAGAGTGACCTTCAATGCCCTTCCATCAACCAACAAGTCCTTTCCTGACACCTCTCACTGAAGTCCACAGTACGTAAGTTGACTTGAGTGGTTTAGCCTCAATACTTGTCATACTTGGGAAATGTGGCTAAGGGGAGAATACCTATTGAAGCATATCCCACAAACACAGGTATGAGTCAGATTAGAACAGTATCCTTGAAGTTAGAACCCCTTTACTAATATGAACATGTGAGTGAGTGAGTGAGTGAGTGAGTGAGTGAGTGAGTGAGTGAGTGAGTGAGTGAGTGAGTGAGTGAGTGAGTGAGTGAGTGAGTGAGTGAGTGAGTGAGACATATCCCAACAACACAGGCATGAGTGAGATTAGAAGCCTATCCTTGAAGTAAAAACCGCTTTACTAATATGAACATGTGAGTGGTGAGTGTGAGTGAGTAAGTAAGTAAGTAAGTTACTGGTATTAGGACATATGGCAGAGGGGTGATTCCCTAGAGAGACACATCCTACAAACACAGGTATGATCTGCAATCAAACCCACAGCCTGGACGTTTGCAGCAGTGTTCTAAACACAATGTCCTATTAGACCGAATGTAAAACGTACAAGTTGCTGCTACTTAGACAGGGACAACCTGTATCTAACTGTGTAATATTGTACAACCGCTGTGTAATCCAAGTGACCTCTGTAAGTAATGAGGTGTACAAGTTGCTGCTATTTTACGGGGAAAATCTATAGGGAACAATCAACAGGGGACAATCAATAGGGGACAATCAATCATGTCTGACCGTGTATTACAACTGTGTGATCCAAGTCACCTATATAGGTAATGAGGTGAAGTTAAAAGATACATTAATCAAATCCAGCCATGCCGGAGTCTGAACCACGGTTCCAGAGATCTGTGGTCAACCACGCTATCAGTTCAGCCATAGAAATGTTCCACATACATACAATATAATACAGAAACAAGTAATAAAGTACAGCCCTAACAATGGCGGTTAGATACGTAATGTTAGAGAAATGAAAGTAAATTACAAAATATCATAAACACACCAGACAATAAATATATTACTGTTACATAATTGACAACACTAAATATTATTATCACACTACAAACAGTGTACCAGGAAGTATAGAAAATACAGTAATTATTAACATTATTATGATCACATCAGAAGACAAATGTTATCTGTTTAATGCTAGCAACAAAATGAATTTGTTTCCATAACTACAAAATCACCACCCTTCTGTCTGTCTGTCTGTCTGTCTGTCTGGCTCGCTCTTTCTCTCTTGATATATATATATATAATGCTCTTCCATTATTAGTATGGTATTGTTACATGTTAAAAATAATAAAATTATTTAAATTATTTTTGTTGTTGTTATTGGTTTTGTGGTTATTTACCTGATATTTTAATCTTGCCTTTATAATGTTAAATTTATTTGAACCGTTTAATATCATTATGACCATTGACCTTAAAGTTATACATTTTGTTCTTCTATTTGTCAACTTTTACCGTTTTTAACCCTCCTTCCTGTCAATATTTAAAAAAAGATCTTCACAGTTTGTAGATTAACTTAGCCTCATCTTATCCATAAATTTACACAGAAGATATTAACATATTTAATCAGATATGATTCAGGCACAAGACCTAGAAAAAGATTATAATCCAATATTAGTTGTATTGTTTGGGTGAAATATTATCACCACATTTTCTATAACAATCTACATTATAGATAATAGAATAATACATAAATGTATCAGATTATTTAAACATACCTTGTTTATTTTCTTATTATGCATCCATAAAACTTGAGCCAAAGTATTTATGCACACACACACACACACACACACAAACAGAAGTTAACTAAACTATTTACAGATGCTCTTCAGTAGTATTACATATGCATAGCTATCTATTGATCTAGGTCAATATGTTATCTAGTTGTTGTTGTTGTTATAACGACCAGGCTTCTCACATATATCTCACCATAGTCAGGTATTGACCAATCACTTAGTCATCATTATACAATATATAAATGTGTCTAGACATACAAAGGACTGCTGAGACTTATATATATATATATATATATATATATATATATATATATATATATATATATACACACACACACACACAAATATATATATATATATATAATTAATAATTGCATGTTATTGAGCATGCAGACCTATGTGTAAATGACCCAAGATATACAGTCATAAGTATACTACTTACAGTATGCGAGACGTGTGGCACGGTTTCTACAAGCCTCAGATCGTTATCTAGGTTTGTGTCAATTGGCTCTAGGCTGATGATGCTATCTAGGAGGTCAATGTCATCAATCTAAATAAGAAATTTACATATTTATAAGTTCTTGTTACCTAAATAATCAAAACGATGTGTTGCGCCTCTAGATGTTCGAGCACTAAACGGTTGGATTCTTCTACACGTTAAGACAGATTAATTTATCTAGCCACCAGCCACACCCGGGTCTAGGAGCAGCACCTTAGGGAAACATCCCCAAAAACGCAAGTATGATTATGAACCATTTTCTAACCCACGACCTAGAGGACTGGAGCATAGTGCTCTAACCACTGCACCATTTGAACACTGTTATATATGACATAAAGCAGAAGTTGACAAAGTGTTACCCTAATTGTTGACTCAAGTTCGGCATTTACTGTTAGTGAAGTTATGGTCAAAACTTTCAATGCCAGTGATTCAGTTTTCAGGTCAGTGCAACATTATCGAGAGAATAAAACTTTTTTCTTCTTCTAAAATAGCTTTGGATTCATGACTGAAAGGAATCTACACCACATAAATGTTTAAGCTGACGCGACAAACAATACCGTAATTCATGCTCTCTAAAGGTTCATAGTAATTTGACAAGTTACCACCTTGTCCACCATGTAATGAAAGAAACGCACTATAGATGTCACCACCATCGCTGATACAGCAAACATGTAACCAGTGGCTGAAGCTAGAACTAACCTTACGGAACAATCCATCAAGAGTTGCTATACTATGCTGCATCTCGGTTATACTGTTTGCCCACATCTCAAAATCTACATTTAAAACACACTTTGGCATTCTTTGGCCAACAGACAAGTGTACAGGTGAGTGAGTAACAATGGACCACTGACCAGGGCTTAGGATTGGTTATGATGCATTTTGGAACAAGTTACAAAAGGTCATCATCATGTCTGGAATGAGGCACCCTCCTGAGAGCAAAAACAACCCACTAACAAAGCTTTACCTGATTAACAAGAGAGATAGGAATATATTATTAGTGATAAACTGTTTGTCCAAGATTGACTCCCTCACACTATCAATAGCTGGTCAATGACATCAGCAAATACTAACACAGAATCATTCCGTTTTTTTAATCCTAATCTCCTTTTCATCCCTTCATCTCACAGATTAATTGATATACAGTAGAACCAGTACAATCAGATCAGCCAAGTGACCTGCCTATTTCTGACCAGAACAATGAGGTGACCCAAATAGACAAATTCTGATGTAAGGACAGAATCAACGGACAGATATCCAGTGGTCAGAATAAAGAGGTGTCTGGTTTAAATGGATGGCTGCTAATTGAGGTTTTACTGTTAAAGAAGATGTAAATCTACAGTAGAGCATCACTCAGCCAGTCAATATAGTACGAGCTAATACAGCTTTCATAACTGATTATATCCATCTGTCAAGTGTTTGTCTGTCTGTCTGTGTGTGTTTGTGTGTGTGTGTGAAACCTCTGCACAAGCTGATATTTCTGGTTCGCAACCACCCCGCCCATATTAAAGAGGACCACAACTGCCCTGCACCGCAATGTTACATACCAAGCTCATGTCTGCACCACCACATTCCAGTGATAGGCCCGCAAAACCCCACAAAATCCCTCACAGCTATGCAACATTGCTGATATGTGAATTAGTATTTTCATAATGCAATCAACTATTTAAATAATATTGAGAATGTGGGCCTGAAATTTACGTCCAACCCCCATAAAAAATATCCAGGGGACGGCAACTCCATCACAAAAATATACTTGTCATTCTTCTGGCCCACCCGCAGGTGTGTGTGTGTGTGTGTTCATACATACATCACTATAATTATAAAGTATTGTTAAATAAATGATTTATAATACTAATGTTGATAAAAAATATTAATAATACCAGCAATAATAACAATAACAATAGTAATAACAAACAATAAGATTAGTTGTTTTTAATAGAACAAAAATGTGTCTCATCAGCATTTTTTCTAAATAACCAATAAAACAGGAGACAATATGGATAACTCTGACATCAGTTTAAGGACCAAGACACCTAATTTGGTTTTATATTACCACATCATTACTATAAGTCTATTCCAAGTACAAAATAAAGACACATTATAATTGCTTGAACACAATGAGGAGAAGAGCTTTATGATGTCCACATCGGTACAAACCTCAGACAGACTGGTTGCAGTGCTACTGACACCGACAGATAGTGGACTCTCTGGATCTACGGGAGCACTGCTGCCTGATCCCTGTACGAGAGCTGGTATGTTCAGCGAGTTGTTGGCAGCTGCAATGACTGCTGGCAGACTCTGGGCTGCAGATGAGTGGCCCTTTCCACCAACCTGGTTCAGGTATTCTTCAACTTGGCGTTTCTGTTTCTTCTCAACGTGGTACCTGGTAGGATTGAGCAATCCGGTTTTGACCTGAAACAAATCAACAGAGCTTGCTAACCATAGATGATATGACATTAGCATTCCTCCAATTCAAGTGATACAAGCCCAGTTAATTATGTCTGTCATTTTACCTCTAGATTATTTTATTATCGGTTGAATACCTGGCATCATCGTGTATTTTACATCTAATGAAATTAACCATTTATTTATTTTATTTCACTCATTTTTAAAGTTGTTGTTTTACTATAATATTATAATAATATCGAAATGTAGCAAGTCTCATACAAATAACTAATTTTTAAAGATACAATGCACGCAGTCAGTTAATGTATAAACTTGAAACAAAGTGAAGCTTTTAGCATTCCAGCTAAATACACAGCTGATAAAAAATATCTGTAACCATTCTTGCAATAAGACAGGACTTTTCCTCCTTTGAGGAAATCATCATCATCAATCATCATCATCCTCATTTGGCAGGCAACAGCATAAACCTGGCATAGATTAAGGTGTGACATGGAATTAAAAACCAGACCAGTACTTCAGATGTCAAACACACACTCATATAAGGCTTAGTGATGATGATTGATGATTTACGGCCACTTTTGTGCACAAGGTAGGCTAAAGTGGCCGAGCTACCACCAAAGGTAATGTAGCAAAGTCAAAGATGAAACACCCTTCAGATATGCCCACACTGAGATTCAAACTCAGGTGGTAGTGATCTGTGGTCCAATGCCCTACCAGTTAGACCACGGAGGCGGCCTTCATATGGCTGAGTGAACCAGTGAGATTGTGAACAATCTACAGAGAGTTAGCCACCTGATCTTGTTTATATATAGCAACTAAACAAACAGATACAAAAAGTAATGAAATGTGAAACAAAATACACATCACATCACTTCCACATTTCTGTGGTACACTTTCCAAAACATCAGTCTATATGCAAAAAAATATTTCTCTTGTAAACATGTTTTAATTTTGTTCTGTTCATCATAAAATCTTCTTTTATTTTGCCAGAAAACAAACCATTTAAATCATTTCAAACATGAATTTCAGTCAATAAATCAATAACAATGCATATTACGATATATGCCAGTACCTTATAGACGGAAGGCGGCACTTCACTTGGCGAACTGGAACCAGTTATGTGTACGGCCTCTGTACTCTGTTGATTTGATGCCGGGATCTCGAACGAATGAGAAGCATTCTGCTCTCGTAACAACTGTTCCTGCAGCTGTTGCCTCATGAGTTGCTGCTTCAGGTTTATTCTCATCGTATGTCCAGTGTGCTTAACCTCCATTGGTTGGCTGAAACAGAAGTCAATTTGGTTGACGGTGACAAAACCAAGCAGACACATCGCTATATTTGAGTGTCACTTGTCAAGAACACGTAAGTGTGTCTTATGTCAAAGCTGTTTGTAACAGGGATGACACAAGACACGACCAAAACAACAACAAAAACAATTATAAAATTATCAATACCAACAGCAACAACATATGTCTGGCTTGTTGGCTGCGGTAACCTGTGAGAACACACACCTACACACACACACACACACACACTTCACATACCCCTCCCTTTGATACCCTCTAAACATGTTATTTAATATGACAACTTTACTAAATAGATATCAATATTTAAACCATATAACACCAATTTACTCTATGTTGCTGATGTGATAACTGCTACAGATAGAAATTAATTTACATTAAAACGATAAAACAATTTATTGGGGAAATTAATTACTCTTAACAAACGTCACTTCATCTGTTACTATGGCTATTCATATCTATTAAAATGTATGCTGTACACAGCAAACTCCAACTATCAATGGCATTCAGTGTTTCTAGCACTCATGCTAAATAACCGTCATAAAATTCAGCTTAAAAGCTTAACTAATGAGGCAATTATCATCATCATCATTATTATCATCACCTATTTAATTCCTGAAGGCATCACATAAAAATAGGAGCATGAAAATGAGATTACTGCAGCATACAGACATTTGCTTCCATAAGTGAGTGGGTGGGTGGGTGGGTGGGTGAGTGAGTGAGTGAGTGAGTGAGTGAGTGAGTGAGTGAGTGAGTGAGTGAGTGAGTATGTCATTTGTTAGGCTTTAATGCTAGTCATAACTGTGATATGTAACTGATGAACTACCCTGTGGGGAAATGAAATCGTTAAGATAAAGCTGTTTACTGATGGATGAAATACTCCATTCACATAACAGCTGTATCACAGGAGTTGCTATGTAATTATTTAATAACAAAATACTACAAAGTATTATTGTTTTACAGCCACTTTTATACACATGGCAGAGTATATTAGTAAAATAATTCGTCAAGATCATAAGATGAACGCAGAGGTGAAGATTAAGACCGGGCTTTGAAGCTCCAGTTTCGTGATATGTGACCAACTACATTTCCAGCATCATCAGCTCCAGGCAATGTCTATACACAACTAAAAACCAAAAAATTAATTCTGTTCCACCTTGCCTTAAAACAGATCCGTGAATGCACTTCCGCATTTTCTCTGTGTGTGTGTGTGTGTGGGCGCGCGCGCGCGTTGCGTGCGCGTGTGCTTCTAGCCCTCGAAGGCTAAGTTGAACCAGGGCTTGTAACTTTCTTGACAATAGAATTCTGTACTGTAGAATACTACTTATGATAATGTCGGCACAGCACCCCCCCCCCCACACACACACACACTCTGATCTGATCTGATCTGATCTGATCTGATCAGATCAGCTATTGGCTGCCTTTCGTGAATACAACACCGACTACAACACTACAACACCGACGACAGCTTTCAGGAAGCAATTTTGTTGGGGGGATTACCACACCAAATAACAAAATTAAGTGATGGCCTGGATAACATAATGACGAATCGGCATTGTCAAGTTAGCAGTTACTAACAGCGAGCGGCTAATGTTTTATCAAGTTAGAATAACACGAAGTCCCAACACAACTTCCCATTTTCGGGAAAGACCAAACCACATGTGAGACGATCTGTTAGAAGACTGATACGGGATATAAATAGCTCACTATAAATAAACAACTGAGTAGCAATCTTATTCACTCACCCGTTCGTTTTAAAAGAAATCACTCATTCTCTCACTCAAAAAATAACATTTCACTCTATCAACAGGTTGCTAAGTAATTGAGTTAATAAAATATTTCAATTATAACAATAAAAATACATTGGTACTTTTGGCAGACAGTGATGATATTCTGGAGGCTGGGCTTCTTCTATCTCAGCTAGAGGACAACGGATTTCATCTAGTCACACAACAGGTGAGGCTTCCTTAACGTAATATGTCATTCCACTTCAATTTAGATTGTATAAGTACCATTCAGGCCATTATTATTATTATTATTATCATTATTATTGTAAGTTCACAGATTTGAAAAGATACCAATAATTTCACCACATTATTGCACAATCGCAGCTGTGTTGGTGCAAAAAATGCTTAAAGCCGTGCCACGTTTTGTCACAGCTGTTCGGCGATCGTCTCACACATATAATCAACTCTTAATTGACGGACGCACAAAACAGCAGCACAAATAAGGCTGAAACATCCATCAGCAACAGGATCCGTCCAGAATACAAACAAAATACTACATCTGATCAGATAACACCCCCCCCACCCCCACACACAAGACAAGTCTCTCAAAGATCAATCCTTCTTCTGGCAAAAAAACCAGACCCACCCAGGAAACAAAACCTATCTTATTACCCATTCAACCAACACACACACACACACACACAAATATCAGAGATAAAGCTTCACAGATTTGACAATATAATTTCATTAATTGTCAATAAACATCGGGACCCCCCAGCACATAGTCCCAGTTTACTAGCCACGGTTGCTGGCACTGTGACGGAGTTTAAACATTCTCTTCAAAATGATTGACAGGAAAATCAAAGGCCAACTCGGAAACTTGCTTGTTTTGTCCGTATTAAAAAAAGAACTATTAAAAAACAGCTCAGAAGACTGTTGTATTACGGCTAGTGTGCGTTACAAATGCATGTGTGAGTATCTGACATACGATATACCGTAGTATATCAGATGGCATTAGTCAATGGACGTGAGCGGACACTTGTATAGATTTGATTAGCCCCGCGGGTATGGAGACTTGTAGGAGCGTGCCAACATTAAACGTGACAGTTCAGATCCGGGAAGTGACTAGACTGCAGCCGCTGTCTCAGCTCCGACCTCTCTCACTCTCTCCCGCTCTCTCTCTGGTGTGTGTGTGTGTGTGTGTGTGTGTGGAATCAGATATCAATAAGAGACCGGCTGCTTTAAGTCATCCTGCCGTTCACATTGTTGTTAAGTGTTCTATTACTTCATAAACTTTATGGAAAATTATATTGATAAATAAAAATGGGCTATTATACAGCATAGGCGCACGAGCTAAGATGGATCGCAGGCTCAGTTTTCACCCATTGTCTTCAGGCTCAGATATACTTGTGTGTGTGTGTGCGTGTGCGTGCGTGCAAGCACACGCGCACATGCTGCCAATCTAACGATCAACATATATACACACATCAATCCGTCAGTGAAGATCTACTCACCAGGCACCCAAACTGATACCACCCAAACGCCCACCCTATCATCCACCCATCCACGAACCGCTGAACCAAGCGCCAAGTAACGGGTCTTCGGGGCCAGTACAAATGTAGCTTCCGATGCCGTTGCACTACATCTCCATACCTTGTCCCAGACTTTGAGAGAATTTTCCTAACAAATAACGAGCCATTCTATACTTGACCCTCACTTTCTGAGTCAGCCGCCTACATTTCGAATATTGATTGCCCTTATATCGGCCACTTTCCGAAATCGGACGGTAAGTTCTGAAACTCGATAGAGGCGCACACCTTTGATAGATGACGGCTGGGCGTTTGACTCTATGTGCCAGGGTATCTTCAGCGCCACACTAAAACACAAACGTCCTTTATTACCAATGTAAATCTCCGTGGCCGACCAACAATCATTAGCGAAAGCGACAACTTTCTAAATACTTCCACATCCAGTCTTGGCCCGAGTCTGGCTCTATATATATGTACTGTTAAATCGAAACTTAAGACTGACTGACATAACATCATAATGTGTTAGCGTAGCGCGTGTCTCGTAAATAGCCTCTTGTCAACCGGTTACACCGACTGGATAAGTGCCATCGTATGTTAAACAAGCAATAACATGACGGGTTATAAACGATTAAACTTGACTGGAGACTGCTGTGTTTGTTATCCACGTCTTTATGGGCACATCGGAATACCTGGCCAAAAGTTATCACCTAAAATAACTAGTGGTGCGTGCGTGCGTGTGGGTGTGTGTGTTTATGCGTGTGTGCGTGCTTGCGAGTATATCCATTACTAACAGGCCCTCTTGCGACAAATTACTACAATCGGCTACTGAAACAAAGAAATAACAAACCTGACGCCGTCTCAGCATCTCACTATACACCGGTAACTTTTGGCAAACAAGAGAAAACATTCCTTATCCCCTACATTGGCCGCCATCCAGTAGCACAGGTGTACATTATAAACAACCATCACACACACACACACACACACACACAGAGACACACACATCACTCGTAATAACGTACTGTAAATAAGCCGGCGCCGTGTGTCGCTCATAAAGCGGACACCCGATTTTCACTAATAAGTATATAGGCGATAAATAATTGTGGACTAGCTGTGCAGTTTTCAAACAATACTGTTAACAGCATCTACGAATAAGTTAATAAATCAGTGAGTGACGGGTTTAGCCTCGACCATGTGCTAACACCTGAGACATGCGGTCGAGAGGCGAATGGCATGGGTAACCTATCCCCCCAATAACCCTAAGGGATGGTTCGAATCATAACCCTAACCTGGAAGTTAGCACCCTTTTCCCTATTGTGAGTGAGTGAGTGAGTAAGTGAGTGAGTGAGTGGTTTGTTTAGCCACGGCGTTGTGACAACACCGGTAACTTCCCGTAACTTCCCACAGAAACACCCAACAAACACAAGTATGAGCTGTATTCAAAACCAGCAACCTAAATGTTTGCAGCGCATTTCTTTAAGCACTGGGCAATCGCAGCGCCCTATTATCACCATATATATATATATATATATATATATATATATATATATATATATATGATAAAATCGTCATCAATAAAAGTGGCATCAAATTGACAAGAGATCATTCAACAACAACAAAAAAGGAACACGGAAATAATAAATACATCCTTAATGTTGTCTAAGGATATAAACTTAGAAAGGGCCAATTTAAAAAAGGTCTACACGTAAAAAGGGCAACTTATCGGCAATAACACGTTAATATAATTATAGTGAAACAGTTACCAGCCCCACCAATATGCCGAGTAGTTGCCGTAGAAGTGTCCCTCTTCAGTTGTCGTGTAGTTCTCGTAGTGGCATTGCTGCATCACATACGGTGCTGATGATGATGCGGATGATGACGATGGTGGTGGCGGCGGTGGCGTTATTGCTGGTGGTGCTCTGCCATCTATCAAATAGCCGTAGTTGACGTCATAACTGGTGCCGTAGTCGTAACAAAGCGTCGCTTCCGGCTGTTGGTAGCCATAATCGTAATTAGCCTGGCCGTAATATTGGCCGTCGGCGGGATAATAATACTCGGTAGCCATTGCGTCTTGAGAAGTTCTCACCATTTTGGGATGACCGGAGGAGAGGAGTCGGCGGCGGGGGGAGGGGGCGGATATTTACGGCGATCGCGTGCCCCACCCAGTCCCGGCGCGTCCTGGACGACGGGACGTTTCGTCAACGATGACACGGCAGCGCCTCCTTTCGGGGTGGTATAACGTTCTCGGTATGGATCAGACGCGAGACGACGACGACGGTACTTCAAGCGCCGCTCCGACGGAACTTAACTCCCAGCCTCGGTACACAGTGTCGTCGGGAGAGTTCGCACACGATGATGTGTAAGCCGTGTCCGAAGGCATCTCGATCAAACCGACAAACTTTTACTACGACTAATCGTCATCCGTCTCGGAGCTGGCCGACACGACGCACTCACTCGCGCACACACTGATCCCAAGTTTCCTTCCAACGCGACGAGCCGTCGATTCGCTTCGAACTTAACCGGGGACGACGAACGGGAAGCTAATTTGGAGAGGAGTTCGCTAGCCAGCAGTAATTAATCTCGACTGATTATCTCGCCCGACGCGTCGGCATCCGTCCGTCCGTCGGTTGATTTATAAGCGGCTCGGCTTCACTTGGCGACAAACTTTTTATCAATCCCCTTTTGATTGGCGATCGCTGGATATTGTGAACATGAGTAATGAGGAGAAATTATTTATATGTCCCTAAGTGCCATTCGTTTCTATGGTGACGCAGAGATAACGCCGTTGGTGGTGGTGGTGGTGGTGTGGTGGTGGCGGAGGTGAGGGGGAGGGGGAAGGGCTTTTTATGTGGGCGGACTGTTCCCGTGCAACACCGGCCAAAGACCTGGAAGTCACAGCAGGAAGCCATGGCCAGCAAAAATACAAACGACGCCGGCCCACTACTACGAGACGCGCACGGACACACAGACATACACGGTGGGTGGGGGTTAGCCGAAATATCATTGTTCTCGCACCACGAGGCCGGCCCATCCGAGGGAGGGGCCGGTTATTTAGAGGACACCGAACTCCTGATACAAGGACAAACGGTACCTTGGAGCTGCACGGTCGCCCAAACGCACATTCACGCCGATACACCACTTCTAACCAATCACGGGCAAGTAGTCCGGTACCAATTATTTTCCGCCTCATTACGACTCAAAATATCAATTTCTAGGCAGCTCCATCGGACAAGGCATGAGAACAGCGACGACTGGCGGCCAATGAAGTTTAAAACCGCGCCTCCCTCCTCCGGAACACTCTCCTTAAACATTGGCTAAATTATCAACTGATAAACAAGTTTTGGATAATTACTTCTGATTACCAACTAGGCAGAAAGAGCATTTACGTAGACACGACCCTGGATGATACACACGCCGGTATATAAATACTGACACCACCACCAGCAACAACAACAAAAAACACCCCTAACCACCAATGATTAAAAACAAGACAATCGGCGAATATTTCTTGGACCGAAAAATAACGATTTCAAATTCCAATCACACACGTATATATATATATATATATATATATATATATATATATATATATATTAGCCGGTCTGTAGTCCTGCTGGCGGTTTTCGAGCCACTGACTATACCTGCTGTGCGTCAACATCCGAAGCTCGCCATTGGAGCATACTGGCACACCAGGATACTATCGCAGAGCTTGTGGCGTTCTGGATATGGGAATCTGAACCCAAAAGTCACTAGTAATAATCATTAAGATAATAATCGCGACATTCGGCTAAACGGATTATTTCTTCAATCCGACGACGAAGATATGCTGCCGTTCACTTTATAGAAACATCGAGAATCGTACAAAAATGCTTCTTTCACATCGCCACAACACAACCAGTTCGCTGGCTCGGTCCCAGATCGAATAAAAATATTAAACCGCCAGAACGACGCGCGGTTGTATTCGCGTTCTAGCAGTGCATGGACATGCACTGGCACGAAGAACCAAAACTCGTCGCCGTATCGTAGGGATGATTTACCGACGACTTGTTTTATCCAATTACGTGTCAGATCTCGTTTGCATCTAACAACGATCGCTATGCATATAATGACATACTCCGTGTCGCTGTAACATCCTCCTCTATTAGAGAACAGAACGAGGAAACACGAAATACATTACAGAGAGAGAGAGAGAGAGAGAGAGAGAGAGAGAGTGATCAAAGGCCGAGCTCTAATAATAACAATCGCAACGAAGCAACGCTGAAAACTAAAAAGAAACCACAACTAAAGTGAACAGTGGAGAAACTAAATACTGTCGTTATATATAATCGCTTTACTAATTAGTTAACACCATTACAGACGGCTTCGGGTGTAGCGGAGATCCAAGTACGATGAGCTGGTTTTCCACCTGAGCGAACCACCTCAGAGACCGCTTCACAGGTGTCGGCATAATCCCAAAGGCCATCAATCAGGCATGAAAACCCGATAATGACTTCATTTAAGTAACTCAACCAATCAACGTATACTATTTAATGTCATTAATGCGTAAACAAATGATATTGGTGGGGGGGAGCGATACATCGTTTCGCCAAACTACGTAACCGAACAAAAGTGACTCGGCGTGACGAAAAATGCACGAGCAAATAAGCAGAATTTATCGCCATTTGCTGCATTGTTAAATTACACTGAACAGTCTGCATCGAACAGAGGTTGTCTGAAGCAACTATTTAGTATTTTTTATCTTGTCTATTATGGTCCAGTCAAAACCAATTGGCCATATTCGGTGGGTTAACGAGGTTGGCCAACGCCACGGGTAGCAATCTGGCCTTTTCACGCCAATAAGCCACCTTCGAGATGGGTGTAACAGGAGTCAGACAGAATGCGGCACCAAGGGTGTAAGGTTGGCTAATAATTCTAGTCTTCGGTCGCCTCGTGACGGCGAACATTTCCAGGTGACAGGCGACGGCGGGAACAAGAGGAACGCGGCGGGGAACTGAGATTCACCTATCTCGCCCAAAGGAGATAACTTTCGCATCTGCCAATCAAGACACGAGGCGAAGTTTTCCCGGATTGTTTTCCTGCCAAAATTCATTGGAGACGACGAATGAAAAGGACATCCGAAAAGCGTTTGACAGCCTCGAACCCCGAAGTCGAGCGGACGCTGGGCGAACGTTGTCGGCGTCCAGCGAAGCGTGGCCCGCCACCCACCCACCCTACGACGGGACACTGGTCAGCCAGCCAGTGGGGTGTGAAGATAACGGTCGGGGACGTCGTGCTGACGCGAACTCTACGAGTGAGTACCGGGTTATAGGGTGGTGACGGTGGACAGCGAGCGGGTTTACACAATGTGACGACGACGATGCTGTTTGTTCGCATTACGGGGCCGGCCTCGTATCGTGTTTCGCGACGTTGCTCTCCGCAGACCAGCCATTTACGGCAGCACACGGTCACGTTCTTCTCTTTGTCCGTCCGGAATGGCCGCCTCAACGACAGGCCGACAAACGAACTGACCTTCACCGTTCTAGAGATGCTCAAATATAGCCAAGTACCAATTAACGGGATGTTGTAGATAATTCATATTACCTTCGAACTTAGACCGATGACCCGACATATGCGGAGTAATATCATTTCGTATTGAGACGCGCATCTAACATTTGGCAAGGAAACGAGTAAAAACAAAGTCGTGAACGAACCAATTGGAACTAAATAGGTCAGAATAAACCACAAAACGTGTAATAATACTGATTCTATAACATCCTTCGCGTCTGAATGACTAACGCATGATGCTGACTTCAGAACAGGACACACTCAGAGAGAGAGAGAGAGAGGACTAACAACCAGATGGACGTCGTGGTACACGATGACAAAAACACGTCCGACTAATGCCGTCTCTGTGCAGCCTTCGATTCCGTGAACCATATAAACGGCGGGCACGCCTTACCGTCACCTGGGACGAGCTGGTTGTAGGCCGGTACGCCGTACGCCAGTCACCACTTGGTACCGCGATGATTCAGACTTGAAAATCGAAATTTATTATGCTCGATGTGTCACCGTTAGGTTCGGATCGAACTTGTCCCATTGCCATAAAGTTGGTGGCTTCTCTGTCGCATCTTAGTCGCCATCACAAAATGGTACAAACTCTGTCCAAGGGCAAACCACAAAATGTCTGGCCTTGGCGTATTAAACGCAACACGGAAAGAGACACGTGTCAGGAAATTATAGGGAACTTCTATATTTACATATACACTTCATTGGTTTGCCTTTTCTACAAAACAATGCCTGACAAAGTATTACTTCATGAGCATAGATGATGATTGATGATTGATGTTTTACGGCCAATTTTGTGCACATGGTAGGCTAAATGGGCCGAGCGAAATGGTCCAACACGCCACCGCTAGACCACGAAGGAGCCCCTTCATGACCATAGAAGTAAATATTATAATTATTTCTTTATGAACGAAAGTTTTACCAATAATACAGACTCATCGCACAAGTGTCATAATACAATAAAGAATTTAGCACCAAAACAATAAGAATTCAAATGCATTTTAAGCCAGTCGAGAATGTGCAACTAATACGTCAAGTGGACTATTGACAGGTACTTGAAATCAGGTACTCAGACAAGGAAGAACCAACAGATAGTCTTTACCAATCTTTCCAATTACAGGAAAAAACAGACACAAAAGGATCGATAACGCGCCATTCATAATTGACGAAAATGTTAGCTCAATAGGAGTTACAACCGATTAATCAAAACTTAATAACACATTAAATTTATGAATTACTGACTTTATATAAATTAAACTAATAATTTACAACAAATATGAGTAGACGGTTAAACTTTAGGATTCACCTATAAGATTGTGTGTGCGCGCGCGTGCGTGCGTGCGTGTAATCACCGTCTCGATACTCCACGTGCCATGGCACATTGGCAGCTGTAATGGCCAACTCAGCATTGACCTTTTCGACGGTTTAAAATCATTTAACTATAATCGTTCGTGCAGGACATCGTCATTTGTAAAAAATGCCAAGCCACCTCTTAGAACAGACTTCAATTATTGGCGTTAGAGATCGGGAAGTAACATCTAACTCCAGAATCCCCCCCCCCATCTCAGGAAAGAGGCATTTCTCACCAATTTGGTGACGCTCGTTTCAACTGGCCCCCACTGTTCGGGATATTTCGTGTGTGTGTGTGTGTGTGTGTGTGTGTGTGTGTGTGTGTGTGTGTGTTTAGTGCAAGGTGCAAGACATTTAACGATAATAAAGGAAATGATGCGAGGTCATCATCCAAAGAAGGAAGTCCAAAGTTTGAAATCTGTTTCTGAAACTAAAATGACACAAGTTTCAGGTAAACAGAAGAACAGAACGACTCCACATACTATCCTTATCTGTCAGGTTTTTCTCCGATGATATTTGTATTATAGAATGTGTTATGTGTTAAGTCTGTCTTAAATACTTCTTCGATGTAATGTGATGTACTGTTCTGTCAGTTTCAAACCAAAATCTACCTGCCCGCTCATTTTACTCACTGATAATCTAATTATCCGAGTTGGATATATCTACGGTTGTAGTAGATATATGCCTATATCTGATCTTCTGCCACTAGCTACGATAATATACTGTATAGGATTGTCCGACCAGAAAAGGTAATTATATTCATATAACCAGGATTATGCGATTGGTCGAGGATATATACACACAACCATCGGTAACATCCTCCTGTCAACAGGCCATACACACAGCAGCGTTCCACGCCCAGGTGCCCGTGTCAATCAGAATATTTTATTCTACAGAGAAACGGATTGGTCACATCACAGTGGTTGTACCGCAAAACAGCACTAGACCGGCGTCTGGGATGAGTTAATACCTACAGGATCCGGCAATACAATATCTTAAGTTTTACGTCTACAGTGACTGACCTAGATCGGGCGGTTCTAAATGCCACCGACAATCACGTCCGTGACTAATGCCTTCAGATGTCGCCAACAGGTGTCGCTGGCAACACAAACATTATTATGCTTAATGGCATATAACAGACCGCTGACAATGACGTGTGTGTGTTTGTGTGCGTGCGTGCGTGTGTGTGTGTGTGTGTGTGTGTACACGACGAACCGGGGCAACCGCTTGTCCCCGGTGTTTGTAGGGGTTCCGCATTGTCAAGTTTTATTAATCTTGTTATACATGTACGGGGAGGGTGCTTTTTGGGGGCCTGGCCCGCGCACAATCCTTAGGACGGCCCTGTGTGAGTAAATCCGTGCATCAATTTATCTTAGGTAGGAAACAAATAAAAACAATACGTTCGCATGGCGGCTGAAAATTTTCTTCAGAAGATGAAATGTAACAAAGCATAAATGGCCAACTGAGCGGAGAATGATAGCGTTTGTGGCCAAGTATATAAGTTCGGCTGACAAAGTTGTTAGTTCCAGATTCGAATCCCGCCGCCAATATTTGAAGTTTGCATGGATGAGCATCTATGAGAAGTTGTTGTATGCTGCCATAGCTGCATAGAAGCCATACACAAAAATCAAACACAAAACGCGAACGTGCTCCAATGATTATACACAACTGACACAAGACGTTCACAATCTAGACCGAGATAATTAATGCACAATACGCATGACCTATAAACAACTCACACATTCTCAACATAAGAAAGTATTAACTAATTCCTATAAATAATTTACTATGTGATGTTTCTTTGGAATAAATGGCAATGAAAGGTGGCCGTTTTGACGCCCATTTTTGTGTACTTGACGCTAAATTGACAAAAAGACCTATAAAAGTAATGGCGTGAAGTGAAAGATGAAACACCCTTCAAACGCAGCCAGGTCAGGATGTGAACCGGATCAGCATCAACTGGAAATTAAACTAAATACCAGCTTCCAAAAAATCCGCTTTCTTGTTGACATTAAATATTGGTTTAAATAAGGGGATGAGTGCCAAACAATCTATATATTTCAAGGAAAGGTTGGGACTCTCGTTGTACAAGTAAGAGTGCAACCAAGATGGATTCAGATGTGTGAATATTAAATCTTTGTCTGGTGCAAACTTGCCATCTTGAGCAACCCTTTTTGCGTTAAACTTTTCAGGTAAAATTTGCTAATGCAAAATCTCACACCGCAAACGAGTATGAAGGTCAGAAACAGCAGATCACTTTACAAGTAGGTTAAATGTATTGTTTTAAAAGATTTTGTATTTTAAGTGTACAGAGGTAAAATATTTTAGTGAAATTCAAATAAGTTCAGGAAAAAATAATAACAACAAAAGTATCCCACATATCACCCAATTTTATACATCCAAAACTGAAATGAACGTGTTTCTATTCAATAGCAATATTTGGTGAGCACAAACGTTGGCTAACATTCATTCAGCTATCGGACACACCACTGATGTTAAAATAGCTATTCGGTAAAATTTGACAGACAAAGTTCACCAAATGTGTACAGGTTCTTTGCCCATACTCTGAAATTACCTACAAAGATGAACACAATTTTTAGTGTACGAATAAGAGTGATTTGGAGAGAAAAAAACACTTCTGACAATATCCTAGAACATAAATCTTACAGGCTTCCGATAAATAGCGTAACACGTAATTTCCGAGATGGAGACAGATCGTGGAAAATAACATGTACTATATCACTGGGAAAATATTGATTAGTTATTGATTTTAATAATACAAAGAAAACCGTTTTGCATTCACAAGATTTTAAAACCAACACAAAGTTAACTAGCTCAAAAGAAAAACATTTACGCTCCATACAACCAAGACATTTTTTACAATTATGAATAATCATTTAAAAATTATTAGATGTGGAACAGTCACCTAATCCAAAACAAAAGTATAATTCTAGCTTCGATCCCGATCACACTCGGGATATATTACAGAACACTCATAAACACAGGTTATGCTGGAATCTGAACCTCGTAAGTTTGCAAGTCAGCACTTGATCTACTGCACCATCAGTGTTCTCTACCACCCTCCCCTGATCTTCTTATGTATCGCATTCGTATACTAATGTGAGGTGAACAGCGTCAGTTGTCTCATTCTATATAGTGTACAGCTAAAACTGTGCAATAAACGTTAACATTCCCTTTTATGGAGTAATCAGAGACGGTGGTTTTGTTGTTCGGGGAGAATCCCCAGCCTGTCGCTTAATCAGCACAGCCTCTATGTTGGACTGGTTGAGAAATCTCCTCCCCCACCACTCACAGGGGAGCAGTACGGAAAGATGGAGCCGAAATACCATGAGGGTGGTCACTGCCAGAGTGTTTTACGTCCTCAGCGGGTTTTTAGTGGAGACGGCAGCGCCATTTAACGTGGTCAGCCACCCACGATGTAGTGAGCCGAGAAATTAATCCCTGGAAAAGTTTCGACCTCTTACGGGGTTCGAACCTGTGACGATTGGCACCAAGTGCCGGGTGCTTAACCGCTAGGCCATCGCAGCTCACTAATCAGAGACGGTGAGGTCAGTTACCTTAAGTAGAAGGTAAGTAGCCAGACCAGATAAAGGCCAGCAGTAAAATTACACGTTGACAAATAAACACAGGACTTACAAGGAACACGAAGGAGGCCGTTCGTCGTCGGCTCGACAAATTTCATGTAATAATAACAACCAACACTTGGGTGTAAACAATTTGCTTTATGGCATATCTACAACTGTTATGATAAAGGGCGAAATTGGGAATCATAACAGTCAAGTTCAGGCATAGAGTTCCCATGCCACCAATAGGACCCCTGTGTTGTGTAAACCATCCCAGGCTCCAAAGTACACCTACCGTTGAATGCACAGACATGTGAAAACCTTGACTGTGATATATTAGCTTATTTAGAGCCAATTTGTTCATATTATGAAAATATTACACTCAAGTCTGCGCGCGTGCGCGCACGTACACACACACACACTGAGAGAGAGAGATGACTCATTCAAGGGCAATTACTGTACATATTATAAAGCTAGCCAAAACAAAACTGTTAGCCACTTTTCATTAAACAAACCACAGGAAATAATATAAAGGATCTCACTAAATATGACCCAGATCACATGTCTTCATTGACTAACAATTAAAATACGCCATTCCTTCATACAATAACTCTGCTAAGTAGATACTTGATGGTCCAAAAACAGAGACACATTTTTCAAAATCAGTTAAAAACCAACATGTTTGGAAAAGATCTTCATGATTAAGCCTCTTAAACTAAATTAGGTAACAGAGTAACACCCATAACAGCCTTCTAACATAGAGAAACACCTTACGATGAATCGACTTAAACAAATTATTTATAGTCTCTCAATTGTTATTTGCCACACGAACTTTGAACACATATCTTCTTTGTGTGCGCCATACACAATATAACGAGCTACTACTGCCTTTTAGACAAGACTAGTTTAGCATAACCGCCAAAAGAAGAAAAACCTATAAAAAAGCAAATAACAACACAACATCTTCTCACCCACCTTAAAACCCCAGCGAGAATGTGGTCCAATCATATTTTTAAATCCATGTTTCACAGCCATTCTTAAGCTCTAAAATAAAATAACGAGATCAGGCGAGCTCTAGGGAAAATAAGCAACAGTGAAAGATGAAACACCCTTCAGACTGGGGCCACTGAAATACCAAGGACCATACGTATAATTACATACAAGGCTTTTGGTCCATTCCGCAATCAAAAAGTGCTGTGGCTGACTGCGCTATAATATTTCCTTCCTTTATAGACGATAGAACCTGCTTTAAATGACTGCTTGAATTTATGGTCCAGCTATAACTGTTCTAAATGCGGTGATAGCTGATGTTATTATTTTTTAATGAGAACCAAATCACAGGAACAACAAGTGAAAGAAACCGTTCCTTGATAGACGGCCAATGAAATGACCATGCGATTTTTGTTGTTGAAGGATTACATGAGGCCAATACAAGATTGGTCTCTTAATACAGCGTTCACTGTAGGAGGACAGACATCACAGCAAAAGCTTAACAAAGGGGAAACTCCCCGGTCTTTGTTAATAACAATGGTATGATGGCTTCTAAAATAAATAGCCTTTGTGAGGTGCCAACCAACATCATTAACAAGTGCTGCTAATAGCTGTTCCATACAACACCAGAGTGTGTGTGTGTATGTGTGTGTGTAAATAGGCAAATGATTGTAACAAAGGCAAATGATTATTATTAGTATTACTTTTACTATTATCTATTACGGTCACAACGACCTGCACAAGACGTAAATCACAACTCATTAACCAATTAGCCAACAGTGCCCGGATGTCAGTAGGGAGTCAACATATTATACTTGACGACGAATCTAATGAAAATCAGCCGAACCATAGCGGGACATGGATCTGGTTCCTGGATCTCAAAAAACAAACAAACCATTACCAACCAAACAACCGTCCCTGGCTACACAAGTTGGTATCACATGACAATGGATCAAACACAAAAGGGATCATTCCGGTACCATACATACAATCTCCCCCCACACACACACACACTCGCAGAAGAAAAATGACTTGCTCCACATTGTGGAAAGAGTTAAGAATTAATGTTTATCGTTTGAAAAATGTTGGCACTTAAAACTGAAACAAACAGGAAATTATTTTGTATTTCCAGCACTGCCTCCATAACGTAACTGGAAGTATGGCCGGCTACACGACACTAGCAACTTACTGTGTCTGAAGGGTGTTTCATCTTTCACCCCACCTGGTTGCCTACAAAGCAAAGGACAACTTTTTGGGGCATTCCATTCAAAGCTGACTGAAATGGGGCTTAAAGTTACAGGACAGACTAACCAATTCTTTCCTACCAATTAGGGGGTTTATAGGCCTATCGATATACTGAGTCGATAGCAGCGAGCATTTCCCATCAACACCTTGTCAGCTCTTTATACGACTTAAAACTGGCGACAGCTGATTATAACTACTGCCAAAAAAACAAATGATATGAAACATATTTGCACACAGTCATTGCAGTAAACAAGCTGGCATTGAGACTTCAAACGGTGACTGACGCTGTATAGTCTAGTGTTGTGAATGGACTGGTATTGGAATTGAGTCCTAGATGGTATGAAGCTCGATTTCTAATCCACTCCTGGGATACAAACTGGCACCGAACCTTTCTGGTATCATAGGGATCTCGATTCTTAATTCCATACGGCAGACAAACTGATACAACATATCCTCTGTAGCTTAGCAAGCTGAAGCCATGTCACTCCTAGATTAGATATAGGAGTATAATGAGGTGTAGGAGGTCAGGGCTTAATTTCAGGACATCATCAAACTCTCCGATAAGTAACTTGCAAAGTTTCCTCTTCAACTATTCCTTCCATCCTTGTCATATTTACAACAACTAGGAATGATTAATTACAGACCATTTACAGTGGGGGGATGACAACTTTAAAAACTGGCATTTGACATATTATTTTAATTATTATTATTGTGTCAGTTAAGGAACACACAACTCCCTGCTATATTTACTACCATGAACTAGAATCAAATCTATGGCCAGCAAAATTGTAAAAGAAAACCTGTAACAGTAACAACACTGGCAACCTTTGTGTGGTGAAATGACAACACACATGGTACCACATCAGTTGAACTTCATTAGAGCAGATCATTTAAAGAAGATCTTACAGTGTATAACCAAAGATGACAAATCAGCTGGACTTTTTATTGATCTTACAGATGGATGAACTATTTACTGCAGGTGACTTTTTGGAAAACCTTTCCCCCAAATTTTCAGATCAGAAATGAAACTGTGGCTAATCAACTTTTAAAATTTTGCAAACTAAAACACTGTGTATGTGTGTCTCCATTAGCGTGAGTAGGTAAGTGACTTTAGTTTAGCCTCGATCCTGCTATCATCTGGGAGATGGTGACTGTCTGGGTAAATGAGAGATGACTAGATGAAGCATCCCTTTGACACAAGTAACAGATGAGTTCAAACCTCAGATCTTACGCTCCGTAGTGTTCCATGATACTGTTAAGCACCATCCTGACAACCGGGGCTGTTTCGAAACGGGACCGTCCAGTTTCACAACTGATGTGGTTTTAAAAATGCCTGCCCGTTTCACAACCATGTGGGAATGAAATGTTGCACTGTTATTTCTCTATTTTCTGTATTATTGGCCACTTATCTAGCAAAATTAGTTGTTGTGAAAATTAAATTGAAGATAAATGACAGAGACCTCTCTACTACATATAGATATATGAACAACTAAATTCTAAAAACAGTAAGTTTTTGAAACGGCCCAATACCCATTCCATTTTGACAACTTCAAATATACAGAAGCTGAATATATGAATTCATTACTTTCTGAAAACCGAAAATTATTTGCCTAATCTGAACATATCAAAACAGCCCACTTCCCATTTTGAAACAGCCCCTCCAGTTTTGAAACGAGACATAATGTTATTTATTTGAGCCGGGATAACGAATTTATACATTACGTTTTTAAGAACATTATATATACGTATATAAATGCATACAAACACAAGCGAAAATAATAAATTCATATAGATCAAGTGGTTACAAAACAGGCACAAGGCTGGCGGTGCAGTTATGAAATGGGAACGTCCCATTTTAAAATGGGTCGTTACAATACCAAACTGATCTATGGAAGAGCACCCCCTTCCTTCAGTGAAGATCTGGTGAGTTCACATCGACAAAAAAAAATGGCTGAAAATGTGATGTGTTAGATGGCACTTCATTATGGCTATCTGAATTAATATTTATTTGCACATTTGAAATAAAGTAACAATTGGTATGACATGAAAAACAGATCTGGTAAGGATGATGACTGGTGTTTTTTACGGCCACCTTTGTACACATGGTAGGCTAAAGGGACCGAGCGACCTCCAAAGGTAATGAAGTGAAGTTAAAGATGAAACACCCTTCAGATATGCCCACGCCGATATTCTAACTCAGGTGATAGTGATTTGTGGTCCAACGTGCTACCAATTAGACCACTGAGGTGCCCCGATCTGGTAAGGTTAAAGTTATTTTAAAGTTAAAGGCTCCATCATCCAAAGCCTCATCACTAATCCTAATTTGTTTCTGACTGTCTACTTTGATGTATTGGGTATGCCAATTGTGCAGCGGTTAGAAAATGGCACCGCCAACCTCTAGGCTGGGTGACAAATCCAACTCATACCTGTATCTGTGGGATGTTTCATAAAATCCTGGTGTCAGAAACAAAACTGTTCTTAGCCACATATAATTTACAAATATAAAAAAATAAACGTTAAAAACTGTATTACCAGTAGCATGGGAAAAAAATAATAACCAAGAATATAGCAATATTAAAATAAAACATTGTGCTTTAATGTCATTTTTTGAAACTCAACTGTCCATTATTCGGAAAATAGCATCAATGCTTCAAAACAATACCACGTCACCGCTTTCCCAGAAATTGAGAAATAGCAAGTTTACAGTAACCTTCAAGTAAGTGCTGCCCTCTGGTGTAGGAAAACCAACACACTATGCAAAAACACAGCGAGGGGGTTACTCTGAAAAATATACTTTTTATCATAACACAAGAGCCACACACTACCCAAAGCATAATGAAACACTTCAGATTGCCTTCTTCCAAACCGGCTACCGTTAACGTGTCCTCAAATGGCTGTCCATTGTATACCATACATAGAATTGTCAAATTATCTCAGTGATACACTCCCACACTTGTAATTGATTCAGCACCGACATCCACAACAGTCGTCGTTCTATTTTTTTTTTTGTATTCTGACTCATAAACAAGCAGATGGAAGTTATTTAATAACATTCAACTTTGTACCTTGGTCATTTACTGACAGAACAGTTCCAACCAAAAACGTATGGTCAGATAAATATACCAGGGAACGGTTTTTAAACAAGATTCACTAAAACAACTCCACCAATAACTCAATAGCTGTAGACTACTTCTAAAACTATAAAAAGATAGCTTGAACAATGAAAATCTGAATCAAAGTGTTTAAATCCTGTGGTCTGTGTGAACACTTTTAGGTGATATGATTAAAATATGAATAGAAATCAAATTATATGTTGCCTAAATTATCATCAGAATGCTACCTTTTCAGTATAAAGTATTATCGTGCTAATTCCGAAACTATATATATATATATATTATATATATATATATACTTGAGAAATTAAAGCAGCAGTAAATGGACAAATACTACAAGCTTCAAACTATTCACACTCAAGGACTTATAATTAATGTCCTTCGCGTCCAAATAAAAACTGTTATGTAACAGTCTAGTACCTAAATGATGTACATTTGTCGAAACCCACTAAATCCGAACTATTAGTCATATGTGTGGTGGCTTGTGCGTGGGTGTGTGGGTGTGTAGAAAGTTGATCAATTTGGGCAGTTACTCCAAACCTGAAACTTTGTTACTATTAAATGACAACAGCCACCATGCCTATTTTCTAACTAACAGTAATGTTTACATTTAATCGTACTTAACGGGCACCTATCCACCACCACCACCACACATTCAACAACACCTTAATGTACAACATTTGCCTTACAAAGGTATCTAATTATAACTGTAACAAAATTCAGCCATTGTCATTGACTTTTTCACAACCAGGAGAACTTCCTATTTTACTTCACTGTTTAGATCAGCTGCAGCGTTTATAACATTCCTCAAAACAGATAACGCAACACGTGTAATGTAATTCAAGACAATCATTGTAATAACACACCTGTGTTTAATCAGCAGTGGTTGTAACCATTCACTGCCTAGCACAATCCAGTACACCGCAGAAGAATGGGTTGATAATAATAATACTAAATTAATAGTAATTTATATAGCACCTTATTCAACCTGAATTGTTCTAAGCAATTTAAAATATAATTAAAACAGGTCCTAACCTCATATAGCACAAAAATTTTCAAACACAAATATACAGATTTGTATATTATAAACAGGCTAATTTAAATAAGTAGGTTTTAAGAACTGTCCACAATATTTCTTTACTTGCTTCAAGTTTAATATTATGATTTGGCAACTTATTCCACAGCCTGGGAGCTGGTGCTCGGAAAGATTTCTCTCCATTTATTCCAGCCTTCTTACTGATTGATGTGTCTGTGTGTGTGATGTAGGGTGCTTAGCTCCTGATTATTTTGACTGAAGATATAAAATTTTCAGTGATTGTTCATAGTAAATCCACTAAAAATCCTTGCATATAGCATAGTCCCATCATCATTCATGAATATCCAAATAATGTTTGCACATTTTATTTGTCAGAATCCAAATTACTACCAATGCTCACCACTTAACTAGTCTCTCAAGTAACTGATGTAAGTTGGAGAAGTGAAAATGTAATTAAGTTCATGTGCAATTGAGTTGTTTTCTGACAGATTAATAAATGTAAACCCCTTCATAGTCGATTCATTGACGTTGTGAGGTGGCTTGTATGTGTCATTGATCCAGACAGCTATTCCAGCAGGAACTTTGGCTTTTGTTAGGGACACCCAAGATGGACTGGTCAATGGGTAGAAGCTAGACTGATATGGACTAAGGATGAGGTAACCGTAACAGAAACATCGAATACTGAAGTCAGAGGTATTGGGCCACACGGTGCACTCTAATAGACTACAATATAACGCATCAAGAACTATCATGACTACATTTCTAGTCAACAACAAAACGAAAATAAGATGAAGAATAAATGTGAAGTGTGAGTTTAGTTAGGCAACATCAGCATTAGCACTTTTGCCACAATTCAACATTCTAATTGGATTAAAATTATTGTATTACTTCGTCTACACGAAAATACAACAAAGTATTTATTGACTCCATTAGACTGAGGAATGTTATAAATGACCGTCGTTCGTCAAATGAAAGAAATACATGAAGAAATGACCCAGGAAAAAAGTCATATCATATCAACCTCGCTTTCACCATTAATACACATAGATTGATCACACAAAGACAACCATTGCTCTTCGCTGTCCACATACAAAGCAGTCCACGTCGGTCCACATGGACCCCAGACACACCATTAGAGCAGATCCAGACTGTGTGCATTAATTAGACCCATGTCTCAGACAAATCTTATAGTGCGTAAGGAATGACCTTTTTCTTAAAACACCACAAATAAATTGACGGATAGATTAATGAATTAACTAAAAACTGATAAGAAATTAAAAAAATTGCCATTCCTATTAGTCATGGCTACTTTCTTTTCTAAAATCAGAATGTCTGATGATTCTCACCACAGACCTAGTTTCTAACACTTCTCATGAATAGAAAGATATTTCTCCGCTATATAACAGGATACAATACTTTTTTCTGCGAGAAAGAAAGCCTAACCCTGTTACTAGGTGTAACATGTCCTCCATTTATTCAGCTGAGAAACAAAATGTACTTCATGTGCAAATATAATCTATACCAAGATACTTACAATTTTACAAATCAAGAAAACGTTCTGTGTTTTAATTGTATTCTTTGATATTCAGATCAAGTGTACAGAGAGACTTTGTTTGGTACTTAATTTAGCCTGAACACTTGCCCCCTCCCTGGTGTTATAACTGATGAGCTACTCATTAAGGAAACATGGTGATCACCTCAGAGCCTTTTACTCACGGTTGGAACATCCCAATAGACACAGACAACACTGATATCAGATCCCACCTTCTGGAGGTTCGGATTCAGACCTATGAGGACAACACCAATGATACCCAGTCCGGATAACTCTATACGCTAGTCCAACACTGAACTAACCAATAAATGATTATTCACCATGTTGATAAGGTCAGTATCCTAACCCAGTTCTCTACTTTGTTTACCAAGGATGAGGTAAATGAACCACCGAGACGGAAAAGACCTACGACGCAAATAGTAAACTGTAATAAACAGAACTCTGTTCTCTTAGAAATTGATTTGATAAATAGCAGCCATCTCCCAGAAATAACATTCCATCATATCTAATTTAAAAATACTTCTGCGTAACTCTTAATTTTCCCCAATATGTGAAAACAATCCTACAGAGTTCTGTAAAAACTGTGGAAGTTTATTTTTGACAAACTATGAGAAATTATTACTCAGAATCAGACACTGCTTTTATCTCTGAAATCATAGAGATCTTAGTTAGTAAAATTATATAAACCTAGGTCAATGGGAACAAATGGCTAAAGCCAAGAAAATATGGTAATGACTGGGGAAAAGTTTAGGAAAATTATATTTACATATTATGTAGTGTATATGATAAACTATATGTGCTTCCTAAGAAGAACACCTACAACCAAAAACACACTTATTTTTAATGAACTGTTCACAAATTTTAATTAAAAAAACCCACTCTTTCACAAATCCATTATAGTCCTCACTTGCTACCTGTTTAAATTGTTTTCCAGTTTTTAATGTAATAAGCAAATCTTCAGGAATCTATAAGCTAAGCTTCTCAAAACAATCCATAATAATAATAACAATGACCCAGATTACTGGTATGGCTAATTTATGTGGGTGACTACCTCGAATAAGGGAAAAACAAAACTAAGGAATCTGTTTGGCATTGCTAAAGCCGAAAATGCCATTACTTTGTCATATCCTTCAGAGTAAGAAATCCAATGAAAAATAAATGGTTTAATGACATTTGGGTTTACACTGATAACACTAATAGCTTTCCATGTTAACGTGTATTTTCTGAGGCCAGAATATCCCAGGTATTACTAGTATATTTAACTATATTTGTTGAGTATTTTTAATGATTTCAACAAGTGAAAACCAAAAGGTTTCTCTTTCATAGTTACTGCTGTGTCCATGGTCAGCTAAATGGAGAAAGCAACCTCCAAAGGCAGTCAGGTGAAGTGAATGATGAAATACCCTTCAGACAAAGTCATGTCCAGATTTGAACCCATGAACTAGAGATCAGTGACCAACCATGCTACCAGTTAGGCCATGCTGACATAAAATGTAAACACTTCTGGATTTTGGTTCAGTTAAGATATAGAAGCCAAATTGGCTGTATTATCAGAGAGAATATTGCCAGGGCACAGTGAAATATGATTCAAGTGTAAACTGGCTGAAGACATGTATAATGATAGCTATCCACTACAGATGTGATTGTCATGAGCTGTTACTTCATTTTTTACCATTTACTGGTGAACTGATTTTAATTCTCATCATTTTTCACTGTCTCAAGAAAGAGGCTTTTGGATAAACAATCTAGCCATCAAAATCACACAAGATGAAAAATAAACTTCTTCTATCTAACTATCTTAGCACCAATTTATTTCAACTGTTCTAAAACAAATATCAGCTTAGTTGTTTTGGCCGTGGAAAATATTCAGGGTGGACATTTTGACTATATCATATTTCTTTTGTAAATCTACATAATATGATATAATGTGATATTTTTATATGTAAATACATATAATTTAAAAGTATTTAGAAGCCATATTTGTTATATTTTATCAGTTTTAATTATGTAATATACATTTAATTTAGAAGTCACCTTAGGTTACTTTAATGATAAAAAAACAGTTCCTTGGAATTGCAAGTGGCATCAAGAGTATGTCATAAATGAAAAACTCAAACTCTAGAATACAAAGGATTTTCCTTATTAAAAATTTCTTTGAAGAGACTATTGAAGAATAAGTGCAGTTAGAGTATGTCACTAAATGACAAACTTTTTTTGGCTTATATAACATGGCTAAACGTCCACCTTGACTATTACCATGGTCAAAACATCCAGGGGTGCATGGCCATGGCAAAAATTTCCTTGGTCAAAACATCCGTCTACCAGCTACATCATGGTGAGGGTACAATCTGCATCATTAGCCTCTGTTTTCAAGTTTAATGAACAAGTTTTATGCAGGAAAATAGGTTTATTTCTGGAAATGTGATGCAACCCAAAGTACAAATAAGTTTATTACTATACTGTGTGAATGCAGTAAAAATCTCAGTTAGGCATTCTTAAATCTTTTTCAACATCATCACCCCATTTATTAAACTACCAAACAAATTTACGTTTGAAACTGGTAGATCAGTGTCAGGGAGAATGTGTTTAATAATTGTGTCTTTAGTTTCACAATTCAGCATACATCAGCAAAGACTTAAATGTTCTGCCTGAATAATTATAAATTCTAACCAGGATTTATTTAGCTAGAACAAGTTAAAAAAAGAAACTGTTGATATTTACCAGTAATAGTGAAGTAAACAACATACCTTGTACTAGCTGATAAAATCTAACAATCATTTGACTTGCTTAATGTTAAGAAGGTAACAAATATGAAGAAAAAATCCCGATAAGAATGATGTGGGTTATATTAGTACAGCATGTGTGTACGTATAACAACATTCTTTACTGTCAAACAGCCAGTAACTATAAACACCCATATATAGATGATAAATTCAGCCAACCGTGAGTGACGTCTTCTTGACCTACTAAGGTCTAAAAGCGTTACAACAAAACAAGACCAAAAATAGCCCCATTCATGAACAGTGTACAATGATTATGCAATTTCAACCGACCCATCACATTTCGCCCACCTGTAAAATTACCCACAGTTAGTGAGTTAACTTATAATGAGTTACTTATAATAGTATATAATATATCTTGATACAGCACACCTGACACCATAACTGCATAAGACTGTGATAACTCAGATAAGTAACATCAAACTTGTTACTCTCGTACGACTGAGTTGTATAGATCTACACTAGATCTAATACTAGCTACACCACAATTATAGCAACTAATACGTATACTATAAAGCTCCCGACTTAACTGTCATAATGTCAACACAAATAGTTGAAATACTGATTATAGTTATACAGGAATACTGACTGACAGTTAAAGACCCAGTCACTGAGTCAGTGACAGCTACTGAGCTGAGCTAGTCTAGGCTAGTGTAGTGGCGAACAGTGGGTCACATACCGTCGTTCGGTAATTGGTTTGCTCTGCAGTTCGTGAAAGCTCGTGCCCAAAGACGAAAGGTCGTCATCTGTCAGCAGGCTGTCGAATTCCAGGTCCACTCCTGATTCTTCCATCTTGTCAAAGCAACCGGCTTCAAATAAACAGTGGACTACACCCGAACTAAAGTCTCCGTTTTTCCGTATTGTTGCGAAGCGAGGAGATCCCGTCGTCATTTCCTGTTGGCCAAAGGGCGAGCGCTGATTGGTCAGATGTGATGTCATGAAGTGGGGCAAGTTCTATTTTTAGAGCATTAACGGGTTGTCCTAGTTATTTAGTATGAGTCATATGGCGATGGCTCTTCAACATTGACGTCAATTTACGAATTAGAAAGTCAAATATTAATACAGTTTGAACTGTTACAAAAAATGGAGCAAGGTTGTTCAGCGCAAATGAGTTTATTTATTCTATTTTCTATTAATTACTTGCTGTAAATTAATTAATTACTGTTTGCAATAAAATATATACATACTGTACTTTTATAAAATGAAATTTATGTTTATCCTATATTATGTATCAGTTGCCAAATAAAATATTTGATATTTGATTATTTTCTGGAATATCAAAAATTACGTTCTATTCATTAATGATACGGTAATGCATATTACGTGGAGAACTTGTTGGAGCTTATTGGAAATAGAAAATGTTTTCCAACCACTTTTAGGCAGATGGTAAAATAAATGTGCTGATATGAGTAATGTCCTAAGGCAGGGGTGGGTCGGCAACCTTTTTAAGCTGTGGGCCAAATCGTAAAACTGGACTTGGTCGGCGGGTCGGATTAAGCGCGAAGCGCCGAGTGGGTATGGATGTGGGAGGAGATTCCCCCTCCACTGGCAGAAGTTTAACAAAAACAGTCTTTCAAAATAAACGGTTCAGAGCATCTGAAATCAAATGCCACCAATATATGAGCTTGTTTCGAATAGTATAGGTGCAAGAGTGAAATTTGGATTAAGCCAGTGTGCAACATGTATTTTCTGGCACAGCGAACCCTTTTTGGCAAAGAAGGCGGCGATTTTATTAGGTAGTGCATACCCCAAGGATGGCCCCCTCTGCTAAGCCAGCGGACTTCACAATAATACAACAAATCGCTGTGTTCGGCGTCCATCTCCAGTAGAAGTTGTTGAAACTGTCTGTGATTCAGGCCCTGATTCAGACCGATGACCGTTACTAAGAAAAAGTACTTTAAAAGCTAGGTCGGCCTATTGGCCGAGTATTGCCGATCTCTACGAAGAGGATCATTAGTCTATTGCCTTCTCTGCAGCAAAGGACAGTTTAACAAGAGTTATTAGTCATCCGCTTGTTTTGATAATTACACGATCAGTGACGACCGAAACCAGTGTGTAAGTGAGTTAAAAGAGATGTGGGAATGTCGATACTTTACAAACTCCATAAAATCGACAAATACTCTCAACTCTACAATGATTTCGCGGGCCGGACAATATGCCGCCGCGAGCCGGATCCGGCCCGCGGACCGTAGGTTGCCGACCCCTGTCCTAAGGGAATGAGCTGAAATGAAAGATGAAACACCCTGCAGACATGGCTAAGATAGATTCTGAACCTCGAGATCTGTGGGCAGCAGTGCTATCAATACGACCAATTAAATCGCAGATACAGATCGTTACATAGACAACAATAATCATGAACAATACATGCAGATTGAATAAATTAAATACCATTAGTAGCAAGAATCATTCAAAGCACTTCTGCATATTTAAAGAAATTATTTATTTAAAATGTTATAGATCTTAAGTATTATCTTTCTACATAATCGATTATTCTTTTAATAACAAATTAGTGCATACAATTAACAGTAACATAAATAAAAAATGAATAGAAACTTGTCATATCTCTCTCTCTCTCTCTCTCTCTCTATATATATATATATATATATATATATATATATATATTAATGTCCAGGGGGTGTAGTTTAACTCCAGTATATCGCCCCCATAAATCCCCATGATGTTTAACACATCGCTAGGGTTATGATATAGCTAGTACACGTCGTGTACTAGGCCCTAATTCTATAAGTGATTTGTTACATGGTACACATATTGTTGTACACTTAACATTGGACACGTTATTGTAGTTCTAATAACAACTTAAAACAAGCAAGATTATATTTCACAACATTCTGTCTATAGAGAAATTAACTGTGCTAAAAGCCTTAATTTTTAATTTAAGGGATGGCCTTGCGTCCTTGTGATTGATTGATTGATTGATTGATTGAGCGAGCGAGCGAGCGAGCGAGCGTGCGAGTGAGCGTGCGAGTGAGTGAGTGAGTGTGCGAGTGAGTGAGCGAGCGTGCGAGTGAGTGAGTGAGTGAGTGAGTGAGTGGTGTGGAGTGAGTGAGTGAGGGAGTGAGTGAGTGAGTGAGTGAGTGAGCGAGCAGGAGTGAGTGATAGCAATGATATTACTTTATTCTGCCTCGGTACTAGTCAAACCTGATACATATGTCTCTTCCTGTTGACAGGACACGATAATTATCTTTAACGACACATTACAAATGTTCTGAGTGCCATTCATCCGTATTCAGCCATTTATCGATCCTATTACGTCAGCCTGATGTTGTTTGTTAACAATTTGTTTTCCTTACCCCACCTGTAGGTAGTCTGTTTCTGGTCAGGTGATGATTTGCTTTTGGCATTGGTATATTTTTCTGCTCAAATAATTGTTTACTGGTGTTGTTTATTAAATATTGCCACCGGGGTGTGTTACCTTTTCCCAGATTTGGTCTATGTGCCGTCAGCTATCAATCCGTGGTAAACTATACTGATCTACAAAATAAGTATGTTTAGAATACGCTGAAAATTGGTGCTGTATTTCAACAATATGAGATGCCATACTAAGTAATATATATATATATATATATATATATATATATATATATATATATATATATATATATATATATCTTGGGGATTCACAGAACTAAATCGATCTACAAGTAGCAGTTTCATTTTTATCAAATATAACGTAAAATTATTATTTTTGCTAAGAGATAGGATTATTTATATGGGGAAAGTCAACTTTCATAATTCAAATATATTTAAGTTTCAATGTAAGTCTATTGTTCTAACAAAATAATAAAACTGTTGTTAATCGCCATTCATTTTTCCAATGGCTGTCTCAGTTACAGCATTTCAGTCATACACTAAGGGGCTAAATATTACATATTAGAATTAAGGGATGGTTAATTTGAAACTACACTTTTGTATGCAATCAAATGCAGAGTTGACAGTTTATTTTTGGCTAAAATGTGACATGTTATTGAAAACTGTAATATATATGTTATCAAAATGTGGAACATATTGTGATCTCCGTCATCTCGCGATTGGTAAAAGGAATGTTTTTTATCAGTTGGTTCAACACGACAACTATATTCTACCAATGATTTAGCGCACATATGTCAAACCGTATAGCACGCACGGTGAAATGCAAACGGACTTTCGCTAGATGGCGCGGTCGTTGCGGAAATCGTCTGTCGATCTGTAAGAATCTAGATTTTAAAATGCCGGAAGAGATTTCGATACTAACAGAAATAAACAGCTAGCCAACTATACAACTGAAAAAATTATCCTAATTCTCTCACGTGGTCACTTTACCAATAATATTGATTGTATTGATCAGGTCACAGGAAAAGGTTTCCCAAATTAGTCAAAATTTCGGTGTTATTTATTAAAATAAATTTCAGTCACAGATATAATTAAATGTTCTTAGCAATAAAATTATAGTGGTTTTAAAACTTGCTTTGTTAGCATCTCACATCCCACAGCTTTAATCGGAAATTAATTTCGGAACGTGACATCATGTTTGACACACAAAGACGTAAACACTCCACGTGACCTTGTTTAATCTGTGTTACGTGTTCTACATTGTCTCTGTTAAACGTATAAAATGTTGTATTGTGCCACATATAATTGTGCAAATAGATCTGCCAGTGTGTGGAGTATGCATTAATTTTTCTCCCTCCCCCTCCCCCCCAAAAAAAACATGAACAGAATACAGTGGAAGCTAACTTACACTTCGAGGAATGTGTGTTCGTTAATTCGCCGTCTATGGCACGATCAGTTGGATATGACATGAAGAGTGTCAGGCTCACAGAAGATGCTATTCCAATGATAATCGACAAACTGGATCATTCTAAGCCCAAACGACTCAGTAATTTGATGGAGAAACTGAATAGAAAACGGGTATGTATGAGCGATAATACGGTAATCTTGGGAGCAAATATTGAACATTTATATTAACCAGTTCACGCATTCGTTAATAAAATTTCCCTTATTACTTAGGCCTACTTAAAGCTTCTTATGGTTAGGTATTGTATACACTACTAAACTGTTAAAGTAGTCTGGTTTGTGTTCCACCGAGGGTAGCATATTCCTGTATAGGCCACATATGGGAGAGTCCCATGCATCCAACGGGCTCCCGTGTACCGAAAATATCAGTTTATTTTAAATGACGTTATGTGATAGGAAGAGGGAAATATTCGCATTAAAGCCCAGTGTGTTGACTTATTAATTAAACTTATACCAACACAAACAAATAAACACCAATCCAACTCTTTGTTGTGGTCCGGGTGTCGGCGGCACAGGTGGCTGCTAATTCCCTAATCAATACTGTCTGTGAACCTTTTTCGCGAGTGGTTCAAAGTGGTAGGGATTGATATTTCTGAGAATGTCAAAACTTTAATCGGAATCTGACATTTTGTCTGTCAACTGGTCAGAACGTTTGTAAACAAAATGTGACGCTACGTGATGTTTGGAAAAGATGACGTCACACAATAATCCCTAGCGAGTATACTACACACTAGCAATGGCTCGTGAAAGTTCGGAAATTAAGGATTTAGGAACATTTTAATGAAAATGTGAGAGCTGGTGGCATTGACTTAAATATAAAACTAGACCAGTCAGTAGTGTTTGAATTGGCCGCCATGACCAAATAGCTCTGACTTCCGGCAAGGGAAAAAGCAGCGTTGAAGAGGCTGCGCTTCGAGTTTTGTACCTACGAATACGGACATTTATTGTGATATGTGCATTATAATTTTATGTGTGCAGACAATTTCTATTATTCCTCTCCTATTATATGCCATGAAATATGTAAAGTCATTTTATTCAAGTCCGTAGATCTAGTTTAATTGGGATCAAACGCCAGAGATTGGCCGGGGGTTGTCGTAAAGGCTAAATATAATAACAGTTAAGCTTAATTTCCCGCCCAAAAAACCCGCTTTAACAGCTATTTTAAATGTGTTCCTTATACTTACCGATGAAAAGACATCCCGTTCGTATTACTTCCACGACCACGGCTTATGCAACCAGCAATACAACAATAATTCACCATGTTTATAAACCTTATTTTTCCAGTCTGCGTTCCTATTTCCTCGACCGGAAGTTGGGACCTGTTTGCCATCAAATCAGCGGCCGTGTTCGGTCTAGTTTTCTTTTAGGTCAATGACTGGTGGTTAGAATTGTTTTGAGTATGGTAGTGCATCTGATAGGGAATAAAATAGCTGTTTGCTATTTTATATTTACACCGAAATGTGAAATTTCTTTTCCCGTGATCTTTAAGAAACACTGAAGCAAAGTTTATTTGAGTTTTAAAGTTATTTTTCATTTTGTTAATTCAAGTAAGTAGTTGACAATATAAATAAATAGGTTTTCAGTCAAACACCGTATTATAAGAATTATGTCCGGCGATTTAGGAATGTGTTTTGTGGTTTGTGTTTGACTTCTGCACTGGAACATATATCTGGGATTTGAGAATGAGCGGGAGGTCACTCCTAAAACTGATAACTAAATAAATGTACGTATAATTCAATATGGCCGAATATATACAGGTGATGATTATGATTATGTTGGTGTTGATACTACTATTGTTGTTATTGTTGTTGATTGAGTTCAGGCATTTGGCCTCGGCGCTGGTCTCACTTGGGACATATTGATGAGGGGTGACTCCATAAGGAACCATCCCACACATAATAGGTGTGAGTCAGATTGGAATCCATAATCTGGTATTGTTGTTGATGATGATGCTGAAGATGATTATAATGATGATGATGATGATGATATTATTAACAATAAGAAGAAGAAGAAGAATACATGTGCTAAAGAACATTTATTTTTCTAAATGTAATGGACCATATTATCCACAAATGTTAATGGTGTCTCTTCTCAAATTAAACACACCTGTGGCTATAGTAGTCTAAATTTAAAAGAAATGACCGTTTTGTTTTTAGTACTATCTGTGCCTTTTAATTGTTAGGTAATATATATTCGTCCTTTTGTTCGAGACATTTATAAAGACATTAAATTGACCCCAATAAACTATGGTATTTAATTCAGTAACAAAGGCGTCCCAGATTAAACTGTTAAAGCTGAAAAAATCTAGTACTTTGTCAGATCTTAACTCATCCATTTGTTTATTTCAGAACATGTATTTTATGAGCACGTAATAGATTGTTACGCAATAGATCTATATGTTTATAATTGCGGCAAAGGTGTGTTAATGACGTTTATTCCATATCACCTTTGAGTCCAAGGTTGATAGATGTAAGTAAAATATATTTACACATCGATTAATATGGCTAGATGTATTTACAACCAATGCATACTTTTAATATCGTATATGTAATGGCCCAAAGAAAGTTTCAGCGGGAACTCATCCATTTGTTGAGAATCGTTTCATCGTAATTGCAGGCATCGACCTTCCAATATTATCTTTACAAATTTTTTATCATGATAGTAGAATTAACTGATTAGCTAATGACAATCCATTTTAATTATGGATACTTCCAAACAAAGTTAAATCATATCAGCAAAAATGAACGATAATAAAATGAAATGTAATAAAAAAATTAACTGAAGAGAAATAATTGCACACCTTCACAGGTTTATCTACATATTTTAGAAATGATCTCTTTTTTAAATATCAGCGTTAAGCCTGATTAGTTTGTACGTCATTATTGTAATAAATTCTTTGTTTGATTTGTGCCGTCCATGAAATATTGAACGCATTCTCTCAGTTGATTATTTAATGTGTGAAATAAACAAAAGAAGTTTACTTCTCTTCTATTATAACATAACATGTAAGTGGTTGTAAGTGTATACTGTGCAACACCCCCACACAATGTGTGGGATGTTTCATCTGATGAAATCCGTTAAGCGGTAAGTTGTCAGCCATCTTGCCCAATTGTAAAATCGTCGAGGCTAAAAAATACGGACTGACTGACTGACTGATCTCACTCACTCACTCACTCACTCACTCACTCACTCACTCACTCACTCACTCACTCACTCACTCACTCACTCACTCACTCACTCACTCACTCACTCACTCACTCACTCACAAATTATATGAGGAATAACATTATCATATAACTGAAGACGTGTTTCGACTGAAACTTTCTTTAGGCCATCAAATATACGATATTAAAAGTTTACATTGGCTAAAAATCCATCTAGCCATATTAATCGATGTGTAAATATTTCTCGCTTACGTCTATTAACCTGGGACTCAAAGGTGCTATGGAAAATGTCATTAAAATACCTTTGTCGCAAGAATAAACGTATATTGCAAACAATCTATTACGTGCTCATAAAACACAAACTTATTGTTTATTACTTTATAAAACAGCACATATAATAGTATATACTAATATGTGACATTTATATAGCGACCTATTTAGCTAGATAGCTGGTCCAAGGCGCTTTACAATATTATTATCCCTGACTCAGACCTGTTTCCGTCCAGCACACATCTCAACTCCCAATGGAGCATACAACGCATGCTGCCATTATAGGCGCAAAGCGTTACTCAAACACATAGCCATCGCGTCCTGTCAGGTATTCGTTTTTATGGGTGAATGAACCAGTCGGCACATGACGGCAATGCAGCTCACGGAGCCTCGAACCCGCGACCCTGCAGCTACGAGTCATACGCTCTAACTAACTGCACTATCACGACTCGAACATTCAAGTAAATATACTTTTTTGCTGTTTTATTTTGCTTTTAATTGTTGCTGTTAATTATTTATTTTCCTTATAGAGTTTATTGTGTAATATAGGACGTTATGATAGACTAGTATCATAACGTCTAGTTCAACACGCACGCACACCCACACACACACACACACACACACACACACAGACACACTGAGAGGGGGTCTCTAATATGGACAGAATGAACCAATAACATTGGAGGTAATTGTAAATTAGCAATTATCAAGTAACAGCGTACTAACCAATTAAAACAACGTGTTTAGCTCACATTAAACATGTAACTGTTATTCGCCAAGTTAAGGACATCGCCATATGGATTAACCTTACAACCCGAGTCATATCAGAATAATTCTTTGGAAGCCTGAGTCACATTTCCCAGAAAATACTCACCTAATCGGACCCAGTGCCAACTTCTATGTCTATTTATATACACACACACACACACACACAGACAGAGACAGACAGACAGACAGACAGATATAGTGCGGCGTACACTTTGGCTCCCGTAAAACCACCCGGACTTATTGGATTACAGTACACCCATCTCGGAAATGTTCAGCTGCGCTATAGATGATGCCATCTAAATCTTATGATGCAATCCTTGATTAGTGTATTTGTGGCCCCTTCCCCTTGTGTGTGTGTGCGTGTGCGTGCGTGTGTGCGTGCGTGTGTGTTACGGCCACTTTTGTTCACATGGTAGACTAATGGGTAGAACTACTTCTAATACGAGGCAAAGTAAAAGATACAGCACCCTTGTGACTCAACCCGGCTGGGGGGATGAACCCAGGTGCTATAAATCTCTGGCCAACCGCGCCACCAGACAGGCCATGGAGGCGTCCATAAACGGCAAGTTCCAGAAAAGTTTTATTTGACTGAGAGATTGAGCAGGATTTGATGAAAAAAACAGACAGGTTCTGAAAACTGAATAGTCGGGAATAAAACAACGTCCTCGCCACTCATCTAAATCATCTACAGTAACACCCCCCGCTTTACGTCATTTGGACCTACGTCAAGTTCGCGTTTACGCCACTTTTCTAGAGCAAATTTTAGTTCAGCGAACGCCATTGCGTCCGACGTTACGTCGGTTGGTTTTGTTGTTCGGGGAGAACCCCCAGGCTGTCGCTTATTCAGCACAGCCTCTATGTTGGAGTGGTTGAGAAACCTCCTCCCCCACATCCCCCACCACTCACAGGGGAGCAGTACGAAAAAATGGAGCCGAAATACCCAGGGTTTTTTAACGTCCCTCTTTATTTTAAATAATTCAGTGGAGACGGCAGTGCCATTTAACGTGGTCAGCCACCCACGATGTAGTGAGCCGAGAAATTAATCACTGGAAAAGTTTCGACCTCTTACGGGGTTCGAACCTGTGACCGTTGGCACCAAGTGCCGGGTGCTTAACCGCTAGGCCACAGGAGCTCACTAACGTTACGTCACTCAGCTACGTCGCTTACGTCAAAATAAATGGACGTGAAATAAACAAATTAACATTAAAAGATAAAAGTAGTTAAAACAAATTATAATACAGTAAAAACACATTAAAGCATTAGAAATTTATAGAAAATATATTTTTTACAACGGAAGGCATTTTGGAGGCGTTACGTCCAAAATCGGGTTATCTCACGGCTTGCTCGAACTACAATAATTAAGCCCGTAATCAGACAGGTTAAGAATGTTTACTTTTTATTGGATGTTTACTGAAATTGTCTCAGAGGATTCTAACATCTATTGTACCTTCACCTCATTAAATCTCGTTTTATTGAGCGTCGCGTTTATTAGTTTGTACCCGGGAACGTTCGCCAACCCTAGCGAACGCCGATATAGTTGGTGCTCACGAACCAAAATGATGGCATGTAAAGACCATATATTGAGGTTTGTTTGTTCACACACGCACGTACACACACACACACAGAGAGAGAGAGAGAGAGAGAGAGAGCACACACACACACACACACACTCACTCGTCGTAATATACATAGCAAGTGCAATGGAAGAAATTAAACTCCAACTTACAATTGATTCTTTCCAAGTTCTTGTTGTCGCATCACTCCAATACGTACATTAAAATATGTTAATTCCGAAACAGTTCGAATTAACACTCTAGCTAGGTTTCAATTTTGGCGATTTTTTTTCTTTCAATGAACGGTAGTTGACGAGAGCAAACACACTAAATATAATGATAAATATATTGATCTTACGGTAAACATGTCAAAACGGCCTTTGTCGAAAGCATTTTTATCAGTTTGAAGGACATCTTCAGACGTCAGGCTTCTCAACTTGGATGGCCATTTTGGACTTGCGAAAAAGCAGGCCTGAAGAAGCTGTGAAAGTACACAAAGTAAGACGAAGGTACGAAGACAAAAAGGGGAACGTAGGACAATGATAGGACCAAAATAGTAGATGTTACGGCATCCTTCTTCCTTCTACTGGATAAATCTGAAATTATTGCCCAGTTTTATTTCTAACGTACCGAGTCCCGTTACCATATTTGTGCCATATTATTATCGTCATATTATGCACGTATAGTACATCAATCCAGAAAATTTTGGATTGTTCACAATATTAATTAGAATGGGAGTGTGCATACCAAGTGTAGTATACTCGAGGAGATATACTCATTTTAATACAACGAAAGTTGCCTCAAACACTGTGGGGCTGTAGGAATAACGTAAAACGACTGTTATGTGGTTATGATATACGTTCGTAAAGAATAAAAATCCGTTCAGATGATGGTTGCTACCCACATCCACCCCACAACTGCAACGTCGTGCCTACACCCGTCCCGCGCATTCGCCAAAAATGCGGGCATCCGCGAGTACACGCAGAGAATGTGAACTTGCCCGCACCCACATGATACTCGAGCTACCGATAATTACTTTCCCCCAATTCACCCACCAGCAAAATGGTGTCAGCATCTGTTTGTAATCATGTACAGTCACGTTTCGTTTATCCGCACATTTGTTTTCCCAAATGAAATGGTACACATTAAAGAATGATTGATTTTAGTTATTTCCACAACATCCTTTAACAAGTTTACTGTTGATACTATGTGACGGATGTTTCAACACACGGTAATACCTCAACTTTACGCTATTTGGGCCTACGTCAAATTCTCCTTTACGCCACTTGTCTAGGGTAAATTTCAGTTCAGCGAACGTCATTATATGTCCAACGTTACGTCACCCAGCTACGTCACATACGTCATAATAAAATGACATGAAATAAATAAATTAACATAATTTAAAAAATATTTAAAAGGCAATTAAACACATTAAGACATTTAAAAAATCTATATATAATAAACTATTTAGATCCAAAGACATTTGTACGGCATTTTAAGGCATTATGTCCGGTTTACTTCAAAAATTGGATTACGTCACGGCTATTGAAACCAATTAATGACGTAGGCCCCGGGTATGACTGTATTGAAAGGATGAAATGAGCAATGTAGTTTGTTGTGCGAAATTACAAGCGTTTATAGCTTAGAAGCTAATCCAAACTGAGAATCTGAATTATATCAATAGATGATAGATAATTGATTTTGAACTGTCATAACAAAGACGATGATTTAATTATATCACAAAGCATAATACAGAAGAAGAAGAAGAAAATTTTATTTATAGTCGAATAAAATATCAAATAATAATAACAATAGGACAGAGCACTATTTTTCGACACAAATATTTTAAAAAGAGATAAGTATAAAGATGATGATGATTGATGTTTTACCGCCACTTTTATGCACGTGGTAAGTTAAATGGACCGAGCGACCCCCAAAGGGAATGAAGCGATATTCCCACGCCGAGGTTTGAACTCGGGTAGTAGTGAACTGTGATCCGACGCGCTACAAGTTAAACCACGGAGGTGTATCGTATTTGTACCAGATCATATTGGCTGCTGAAAGAAAATCCTAATGCAACTGGGGAAGAAGAACTCGATAAAATGTCTGTACAAATATATTTTGCTACTGTAGAAGCTGATCCTGGAAAAACGAGCCGAAGGTTTGCGACATTAGACATCAAGTACTCGAGTACGGCATTTGCTTCCACGTTGTCCCACAACAACAAACGAACATACGGAAGACCGGGCGAAAAAAGGGGAAACATACATGGCTGGATTTTAACAACATCATAATATGTGTACGGTTCGTTCCGTTTAGATGTCATACGGATTGCGGTGAGATCGGATTGTTTGGATGGGATTTAAAGGCAAAATTAGATAAATATCTCTGAAAAGTTAATATTTCTATACCATTTAATTTTTGGAATGTATCTGCCTACAACACGCACAGATCATTAATACAGTACAGACTGTAGTGGTGTGTCGTAATTAACATTATTATAAAATGATCTTCTGGCTGCAAAACATAAATTGATTTAATATTCACAACAAATTTGTCGACTGATAAAAATGAATATGGTTGAAATGTCACTGCGATTATTAAATTATAATTGTAAACCTTTAAGTCGTAAATTTATGTTAAAAAAGGTAAGTGTCACATCAAATCATAGCTCCTTACTTTTATTTGGTAAAAATTAAATAAACAGTTATATATGAAAACAAACAAAAACATTATAACATTAAATAGATTATATAACGAAAGCAACTACAATCTGTGATAATTAATTATCAGTAATATCGTTGATCGTAAACATAAAAAAAAATTTGCCAATAGAAAATACTGTCAATTTATATGAGTAATTTCAAAATTAATATAAGATATTCAAGTTAATAATACGCAGATAAAAATAAATGAAAAAGGAAAGTGACAATGTCAAAGTTGAATTATATGTAGTATTTTTAAAAAGGGTCGAAGACGAACTTCCCACAAGATTCTAGTGCACACGACGACACACACACACACACACATATATATATATATATATATATATATATAAATGTCTGTCAATAGTTGTTTTGTGTTAATCTAACACGATTTGTACTGATGTTAAAAACAGCTTTATTATAATATCGTCGGGCTATCTAGTAGTGCCTATCTCTAGCACCCGGGTTTAAACCCCGACCGGGTTATGTCTTCGGGATGTTTCATCTTTCATTTCGCTTCATTACTACATTTGCGTCATTATTCAGATCTGTACTAAAGCTATTCCGGTTTATTTTAGTTTCTGCGAGAGTTTTTTATTTTCTTCTTGAGATTATAATTAACGTTAATTGCCGCCGTATATATAATCTATAATGAGGCTAAGTCTAGTGACTGTACACGATAAACAAAACATGTAACACTGACTAATAGTTATTTTTCGTACAGCTGTTTATATCCGGAATCTTGTCGGTTTGCCTGCATAAATAGGTGGAGTAACATTGTAGGAGAAAATAGGTGTGCTAAATATAAAAATATTATTATGACTGATAATTAAGTGTATATGTTTATCTCTCTCTCTCTCTATATATATATATCTATCTATTATTATTATATATATATATATATATATATATATTTATCTATCCATATATATATATATATATATATATATATATATATATCATTGTTGTAAAATTATGCGACTCGTACTGTGTATTCTCTCATCACAAATTAGCAACAACTACTTATAGATGTCACTGTTTATGGTAAATAATTAGATATATTACACTATATATTCTAGAATTAAAGCTTCGAAGAAAATACTCACTGTTATTCTGATAAAAAAATGTGTGAGAAATTAGCATCTACTTTTAGAAGATATTACAATCGCAAGAATAATATATAACAGATTTTGTGTAGTGCCATCCAACATCAGTAACAAGGGCAACTCATAGCTGTTCCATACATCACCAGTATGTGTGTGCGTGCGTGCGCACGTGTGTGTTTCTGTGTTTTAGCCGTGTGTAATAAGGCACTGGCACAGAGAATCTCGAAGCGTGAATTGAAACTATGGACGATTCTTCAGGGGATTGAATCCAGAGTGGCTACTTTTCATGCTGAGACATGTGTAATGTCCGACCAGTCCCTAAGTCGTTATGCAACAACAAGGGAATGACCTACAGCCGTGATATCTGGGAATAAAACATCCAAGTCAGATCACGGCAGTTGTGAGAATGTTTATGTTAATTGTGCGTCTCTCTCTCTCTCTCTCTCTCTCTCTCTCTGTGTGTGTGCGTGTGTGCGTGTGTGCGTGCGTGTGTGTGTGTTCTCGCCTGTAAACAGTGGGAGATGTACTTCATATAGTACCCCCCCCCCCAGATGAGTCGATTAGAAACCATCCGATAAAGACGTTATAAGAACGATGATATCTCTGAGTAACATTTTATGGTACTCTACTCAACACTAACCTTATAGAGATAATAATAAACACATCTCTATATTTAGCTGAACAATAAATATGAAATTAAATAATATATGTATATTTTAATGCTTTCATCTATTTCTGATTTGTTTACATATTTTTATACTATAGTCTGTGTTTTTATACTTGTAATATTTATTATGTACTCTATAGATATTTACATATATAAGCTTTACCTAAAATAAAAAAGTTTTAAACAATCTACTAGAAACATAATATCTTCCTCTCTCTCTCATATATATATATATATATATATATATATAGATGATAGTAGAGTATGAGAGAGAGAGAGAGAGAGAGAGGAAAGAGGAGAGAGAGAGAGACCTGATATGTAATCAGTATAAGAGATTATGTAGACATTTCTGTCAGCTGTAATAATTTAGCTGACTGATTCATTGTTCTTGGCTCATGCACATACTACCACGCACATAGCACACCATATGCGCGTACACTCATCCACTCCCACATTTTGATACGTCGACTATTCAGTTATGAATAATGCTTCTATGTACTCAATCGTCTGTTTAGTCATTCAGGAGCTGAATTCACGGTTATCTGTGCAAGTGTTTTCACAGACTGCTAACACACACACGCGCACACAAGCACACACACAGATACACACACATACACGCACACAGGCACACACACACACACAGGCACCCCCCACACAGTCACACACACACACACACTCATCAACTAATCAATCACAGGAGGGCCATAACAAGCAGGTGATACGTTTTAGCATCCGTATAATGTACCACAGTTAACCTCACGTCACCAGTCAATAATTCCTATAGCCTTTAAATATGATCATTTCTCAGCAAAGGAAGCCGCCGCCATTGATCGGGATAAAAACAACATTCTATATAGTGTACTCAAATGGAGGTAGGGCCATAAAGACATAAGACGGATAGCCAGCAAGAAAAATAAGAAAGAAAGAAAGAAAGAAGAAGAAAAAGCCCAAAAGAAAAACCAAACAAATCTAGGTACAGTTTGGAAGCCAGATACAAACATACATAGTAAGACGTACAGTCGGTACTGTGTTATGATCTGGCTGAAGAAAGGCCTGCTGAGGAAGTGTTCCCTCTCAGCCAGTACCTGGCGTCCTGGATCCGTGCCATCACGCAACAGGTACACACGATCCAGCCAGCCAGCCAGCCAAGCCAGTCTTTGTCCGTATCCCTGGATACTGCGCAAATCCGGATCGGCACGTAGCGGGAGTGATCGCGGGCAATATAGCCCGCTGCCATGTGTCTTTTCGACGCATATCCATCGGATTTGCGAGCGTGGCAGAGGTGAATCAAGGACGAATATATATATATATATATATATATATATATATATATATAAGATCAGTTAGTATCCGGATACCGGCGCCCAGCAGTATAATTATATAGGACGTGTTGTAGTTATGGATCTAGGATGATTGTGTATTGAACTGGAGAAAATCCTGATCTAAAATGTGACAATATCCTGAATGGTCGGCGACAAAAAGACAAAGACTAAGATTGGTTTTACTGAAATTGTGACAAAACAAGAAATATATTGGAGAGGTAAGTTATTGAAGATAGTCCAGCTTCGCGATCATCAACAGCAGCTGCTGTTGTTTTGTTGTGATTATTTTGAGTTAGGATTATAGTCGAGCCTAGTAATGTCGATTGGTGAGTTTACGTTTCGAGTTACGAGATCTGTCAATGAACCCCCCCCCCTCTCTCTCTCTCAGTGTGTGTGTCTGTGTGTGTGTGTGTGTGTGTGTGTGTGTGAACATGCTCCAAAATGAGGTCGGCCCACTAATCTCCGGATGCATAGTTCCGGATGAGATACTATAGTCCGTACTCTGTAAAGTCATGTCACATCCGACAGTCCTCAGTAGCTGAAACGGATTGCACGCGGGCATCCAACAATATGCATGTCTGGAACTGCTAATATATATGTACAAGATTTTACTGCGGAAAAACGTACACAAGGCGCAATAAAATAACGTGGAGAGCACGCACAAAACGGATCAGTTTTTGTCGCGTACCGTGTCCATGCTGGATCATGTCAAATTCCTTTTTTTTAATAAATTTGCTCGTTTCGTAAGACGTTGACCAGAAACCCAGTTGGGGAATAGTTACTGATGTAACACATAAGACTATATGAACGTATAAATGCTCTTTCTGAGATGTAGACAATAACATTTGTTATACTCCACCTCATTCCCTTTGGCCTCTTCCTTGTGAATGATGGTCGATCAATAATAACGGTGACCATGAATTGTAAACAAGATGATAATACGCATGCTTGCACCTGACGTCACAGAAACGTGACTGTTTGTGTATGCCGCCATGTTGAGGGTCATGAACTTGTCATCAGTTTGTGTCCCACTGTATTATGTGTCCCAATGAGACTTTCCGACATGCCTTTCCCATTCCTCTGGTATTAGCCCCCTGAAATATCAAAGAACTATTATTCAATGTACACTAAGTATTCATTTAACTTTAATTATGATTATTTGACATTGTTGTTTTGTTCGGGGAGAATCCCCAGGCTGTCGCTTATTCGGCACAGCCTCTATGTTCGAGTAGTTGAGACACCTCCTCCCCCACCACTGACAGGGGAGCAGTACGGAAAGATGGAGCCGAAATACTCCGAGGGTGGTCACTGCCAGAGTGTTTTACGTCCTCAGGGTGTTTTTAACGTCCCCCCTTTATTTTAAATAATTCAGTGAAGACGGCAGCGCCATTTAACGTGTTCAGCCACCCACGATGTTGTGAGCCGAGAAATTAATCTCTGGAAAAGTTTCGACCTCTTGGGGGTTCGAACCTATGACCGTTGGCACCAAGTGCCGCGTGCTTAACCGCTAGGCCACCAAAGCTCACTGATTATTTTGACATGAACTACTTGACTCCTTTATCCCCCAAGCTGATGTGTCTCCCTCAGAGATTGTCTAGATACATTGACTGTGTTCTCTAAACCAAAGTCAAGGTTATCAATATAAACATGAAACGTTTCCAGTCTCAATTTTGACCCTTGATGAAAAAAAATGACATTGTTAATTATTATAAACCACAATTAAAAAACATCAAGGTTCTGTTAATAATAAGTTTAGTAATGATCTTGATATCGAAACCCAGCTATGGCATACAGAAAATGTTTTAATTGGAGTCATAACATAAACTGGCGACTTGGGAGACGATAAGTCGATACACAGTTCCATACAGAGCCAATAACGTACATATTTGCCATTGCCATGCTGCCGATAGCTTCTCTATGTTTCAACCAATAAGAACACACGACACAAATATTGCCTATGATGGCGGTACTTGCGCCCTACTTAATATTGATGACCCTTGATAATGATGAATAAAATTTACAATTACATCAGTTCAAAACAGAGTCGTCCAATCCAAGGTCTTAGGTCAAAGTTCGAAACCACGTGCTTTATATAATCTATACGAAATTATAGCGAAATTAATGCAATCTACCTAACATGGCTGATATAGTCGCCATAGCGCAATAGATCGAGGAAATGTGTATATCTGTAATTTAGTTTTGTCTAGGGTATTGTATTATCTGTCCCCTATACTGTGTACGATATAGTAGAAGATGTCGCATCAAGACTACACGAACTATGGCTCTTCAATGTACGGACATTTGTTTATCATAATGTATCCATTATTAATCATGCCTATAATTGTTATGTTAATGAAGTCTATGAATAAGGGGAATAGGAGACGTATCAACAACTCGATGATCCAGAATCCTGGTCTTTAGACACAAAACAACGAAATAATGACTTAACAATTCGTCTTCTCGGTTAACTTTTAGTAATTAGTAAAATGTCTTCCTTCTCAAATGGCACGACATTATCTGTTATTGTATTATATTTATTTAATAAAATGTATGATCATTCTTACGCCCCCCCCCCATACCACACACACACACACACACACTACCGACACACAGGTAATATTAATAGACTAGCGCAAAAATATCAAGCCTTGTTGTTTGGGAGTTAGCTAGTCCGATTGAATACCAGCCTGCAAAAATGATCGTGTTTTTTTAATTATATATATATATATATATATATATATATATATATTATACGTACTAAATGGCAGATAAATAACCATATGTGTTATAATATGATATAACATTATATTCCAGGCCATTAGATATTGTGCTATTCTAGCTGAGGGATATTAACACCAAAGGTCACCATGGGGATGACTAGCGCTATGGAAGACGTGCTATACGATAGAAAGAACTTTAACTATGATCCTCGTGTACACAGACATCCTCTACACGCTACAGAGAAACACTTCATATATCATCTCTGGCTCGACGAAAACGGCTACCTGCGCCTGGTATCGGGAGAAGATGGACGGCCCCTTGTGTCACCAAGGTAGAGAGAAGAATGGGATCATTCTTCATCTTCTTCCGTATGAACAGTGTCATCACTTAATAACATCAACACGTGTTAGAGTAGTAACACCTCTTGTCAATATTAATACAGCGCCTCGTTCATGTCAATATTAATACCGTATATTAATGATGCCAACACTATTACCTCGTGTCAATTGTGTTATGTTAATACTTCATGTCACTGGCATCAACATTGTGACTTATATCATTAGTAGCAAATAATCATTCATGCCATTGGGGCCAACATTAATACCTTATATCATTGGTGCCAACATTAATACCTTATATCATTGGTGCCAACATTAATACCTTATATCATTGGTGCCAACATTAATACCTTATATCATTGGTGCCAACATTAATACCTTATATCATTGGTGCCAACATTAATACCTTATATCATTGGTGCCAACATTAATACCTTATATCATTGGTGACAACATTAATACCTTATATAATTGGTGACAACATTAATACCTTATATCATTGGTGCCAACATTAATACCTTATATCATTGGTGCCAACATTAATACCTTATATCATTGGTGACAACATTAATACCTTATATCATTGGTGCCAACATTAATACCTTATATCATTGGTGCCAACATTAATACCTTATATCATTGGTGCCAACATTAATACCTTATATCATTGGTGACAACATTAATACCTTTATCATTGGTGCGAACATTAGATTTTATGTCACTAGTGTCAGATTGATACCTCATGTTATTGGCCTCAACATTAGTAACTTATATCACTGGTATCAAATAATACCTCACGTCATTAGTGCCAACATTAATATCCCCTCTTTCAATGATGCCAACTTTAATACCTTATGTTATTAAGATTAATTATTCATGTCACTAGCGTAAATATTAATATATCAAATCAGTGATCCCATCATTAATGAATAATGTAATTGTGTTGACATTAATACCTCATGTTACTGATGTAAACATTGATACCTAATGTCATTTGTGTCAACATTAATACTCCATATCAATCGTTTCAACGCTAATACCGTATATCATTGGTGCCAGCATTAGACTTCATATCACTAGTATCAGATTCATACATCATGTCATTGGCATCAACGTTAGTAACTTATACCATTGGTATGAAATATTACCTTAAATGATTGGTGCCAACATTAATATTTTGTGTAATTGGTGTCAACATTAATACCTCATATCATTAGTGTCACAGTAATATTTCATGACTTTGGCATTAACATTATAGTGCCATATGTCATTGGTATCAAATAATGCCTCATGTCAATAGGGCTAACATTAATGCGCCTTCTATCATTGATTCCAACTTGAAGACCTCCTCTCATTAGTGTGAAGATGAATAATTCGTGTCTTTGATGTTAACATTTACATAGCATGTCAACATTGGGACAATTCCTAATTACGGTTCAACTTGAGTCGAAATAGTCGTCTTTGTGAGATGTTGCCTAAGGGAGTTGTTTTATGGCCAAATGCCTCAAGTGTAACCAGGATCGAGACGGAGTAACTCATCATTGATGTCATAGTTAATAACCAAGGGCAAAACTAAAGTTATAATTTATTTCGCCTTTATTTTACCTATCATTTTATTTATTTATTACCGTACTTGCCCGTTGCTTGGTTTACGGTATGCTTTAAATGATCTTTATTAATCTGTTCTACAATTAAAGGCAGAGTACTTTATTGGTTCGGACCTCCCACCCACCCCCTCCTTCCCCAACTATGAAGCCGTACCGGCGTCAACTCACCAGGAAGGGGATATGTTGTTTATAGATGCCATCGATCGGAACATAAATCACAGAGTTATCCATTCCAAGGTACTGATTTATGGCTGAGTGAACCAACCATTGGGCAGGTGAAAAGTCAGTAGTCAGTTAGTGCCTTCGAATGGTGGACCTATCTATTTTGTTCAGCATTGTACCACCTACTGCTGATGTACTGTTTACGGTGAAAGCGAATTCTGGGCGACATGGGATTTCTATGTATTTAGTTTTTAATCCATTAATTAGTATTTGTAGCGCATTAAAAAAGTCTTAAGAAAGAGCGCTCTGGACCAGACGATATCTTAAAAAGGGCTAGAGTTGCTCCTTTAAACCCAGGTAGTCGCTTAGAGGATTCTAGTCCCGTAAACTAAGATGGCTCGTTGTGAAGGAATCAGACCAGACTTCATTGATCTTTTATGAGACGGTCTAGCGAGACGGGTGGGTGCCGTACAGGTTTAACTCTATTAGTTAATACCAGAGCACACCATATACCCGATTAATGGTTTGATCTAGACCCCTATGACGACTAAAATAATAATTGCAACTATCAAATCGGCCATTGTTTTTATTTTCGTTCCCAGACGTTTACGTGACATTGCCGTCAACAGAATCGTCACTGAACCGAAGTTGCTCAATCGTGCCGATCAGTGGACGTCACTTCCGGGCAATGTTTACCAACCGCTTCTGATGGAAGCCATTTTGCAGCGCGAGACTCAAGCGGTCGTGTGGTTGGTCAGCACTTGGCCAACCAGAGTGCTTCGCGTTAAGGACGTCATACCAGGCGAAGACACGTTGGAACACGACTACTTGACGAAGCCATTCGAAAACAATTCGAAAATGTCACTGGTCGATTGCTTCGTGCTTGGCCTTCTGAAACTGAAACCACAATGCAACTTGAAATACATAGATTTTTCAGGTTTTGAAAAAGGTTCGTAGCGATTGTGAACGATTTTGAAGTGGGTACTTATTTGCAATCCGGATCCAGTTGATTAGATTTAATCCGTACTAACAATATTCAGTTACCAGTTTTAACACACACACGCGCGCACACAGACACACAGACACACAGACACAGACACACACAGAGAGACACACACACACACACGTACACACACACACACACACACACATCCCTGTGCAATTTCAAATTATCATTTAATGCTCGGTGAGCAATATAGCAAATTCCCGGCTCATACCTGTAATCTGACATTCAAATAATTGTTACATTCGGAAACAAAACAAAAACAAACAAATAAACAAGTATGAAATAATATTGTCGACATTCTAAATATTGTCGAAATTCTAATTCCTGTTGTTTCCAAAACATTTGCTATAATTACTTTTAAAGGCGGTACCACAAAATGAGTGACAACAAAATGCTGAAAAAAGAGTATACGGTATACTGTTTGATTAACTTTTGTTTTAATGTTCACATCAGATCGGAAATTATGTCGAGAATTGTCCCGTTTACCAATATTGTGGATGAAACCAGAAGATCGAACGGTGGATAAGATACACGATTATCTCGCAGATACTCTAGGTCAGTTCTAATTAAGTGCTCTAAGCTCATTAAATATACGTGTGTGTGTGTGTGTGTGTGTGTGTGTGTGTTACAGTTAATCTGTATAATCAGGTAATATGTATATTACCTGAAAATTCCAGGTAATATACATACTACCTGATTATATAGATTAATTGTAAAATATATATTTTATTTGGTGTACACTTAACATGTGTTGGCACGAGAAGATTCATATGTAAATTTACCATTTATGAATAGCATATGTAATGATGATGATGATGATGATGATGATGATGATGATGATATTGAATGATGATGATGACAATTGTTTTTTTCTGAGGTAAAATTGTAATCAAAGGAAACATTCACTGTATGTTCATTCTCTTTTCGTGCAATAATGAGAATAATTTTTACAATATTTCTCAGCAACGTATTATCCCCCACATTCTTTAAGTTGGTGATTAAAGATACATTTTCCAGAAAGCTGCTCAGTGATGAAACTGGAATGTTATGGGATGTACAGGGTGGCACTAAGTTGTTTTATCATTTATTATTATTATTATTATTATTATACCAAACTTATAAAGCGCTCTTTTCATACTTAAAGCCTGTTCATAAACTTATGGAGAAAACAAAACATATAAGATATAACAAATATAATACGATTATTTCATAACAATATATGTATAAAGCTAAATTGGGATATATATATATATATATATATATATATATATATATATAACTGACTAAGAAAAATACTTACTCAAATGCTAAATAACAAGGTGGCTTACGGCTAACCGTGTATTATAGTTCCTTAAGATGACCATCATAAATCATTAATACGAGTGTAGCCTATACCCTGAGAGAGTTATTGTTTGTTGTTGTTTGTTTATTTGTTTGATTTTAGTATTACTCGGCCGTACTAAATACAGCTTACTTTCAGACATAACAAAAGACAAAGTTCAGCGTTTCCTGAACCGCATTTCTGTCGTCTACAACAATGTCGATGGTGAATATATACACGGCAACAAAATAGGTTAGAAATTCTGGATTGACATCTTTCTAGAAATGTATTCTACGTTTGCTATTGTTTGTGAATTATTTTTAATGTATATGTGTTTTATTTATTTAATTATTTGGAGATGGTCATCAGAGTAAGTACTTTACTTCTGACAATCACATTTTCAGTATTGGAAATACACGTCGTTTATGAAATGGTATGATATTGAATAAACAAGCTTTGCACACACACACGCGCGCGCGCGCGCACGCATACACACACACATTGTTTTTACTAAGAGCTCTGTACTACATCTGTAACCATTGTTGTTACATAATCGTGTTTCAGAACAGGTTACAGTGTTCTTGGATCTCCAGATATTGATAGACGACGTACCCATTGGGCTGAGCTTACAACACAAAACCCCGTTTAGGTTCTCCTGCAGTCGACTGTGGATGACTCCCATCAAAGAAGTGGGTCTAGCTCCCGGCACAATAAGTGTACTTATTGACTACAAGGTAGGACGTCTCAGCTACATAAATCGAATTATCATCTCTCGTTAGAAAACAACATCCACTTCCCGGCCCGAAGCATGCCTGATGGTTTGGTTTGGTTTTGTTGTTCAGGGAGAATCCCCAGGCTGTCGCTTAATCAGCACAGCCTCTATGTTGGAGTGGTTGAGAAAGCTCCTCCCCCACCACTCACAGGGGAGCAGTACGGAAAGATGGAGCCGAAATACCCTGAGGGTGGTCACTGCCAGAGTGTTTTACGTCCTCAGGAGGTTTTTAACGTCTCCCTTTATTTTAAATAATTCAGTGGAGACGGCAGCGCCATTTAACGTGGTCAGCCACCCACGATGTGTGAGCCGAGAAATTAATCCCTGGAAAAGTTTCGACCTCTTACGGGGTTCGAACCTGCGACCGTTGGCACCATGTGCCGAGTGGTTAACCGCTAGGCCACAGGAGCTCACTAGCATGCCTGATTGAACCATCTCCTGTGTATACCTGTTAATTAGTACCATTTCACACGTACGAGCCGTGAAATCGGTTATGCGGAGGTAATCTGGCGACAGTACAGTCAACAAGTGTGTACTAGTTGTCAGAAATATCGGGATTCGAAACATAATATGGTTTTTAAGTGGATCTCATAAGTTTTATGTTTATTCTGTACGATGTTATTACTGGAGATTTTACGGGGCTTTTCTGCATTCCTCAAGATTATATTTCCTTTCGTATTTATTTTATCTTTTTTGTGTGTGCAGCAACTACATAGTAAAGACGATTGGGCGATTATAAATATTATTATTATAATCATTATTATTATTATTATCATTCTCTTGAAATGGACTTGTTGCTAGGAGACATTGTGAATGGTGTGGCTAGAGTTCAGCGCTGAATGAATTAAAATCCATTTATTGTTTTATTTATAATTAATTACACATAAATGTATCCAACAACAACAGCACTCAAAAACAATGTAACTGTATATTATACGATGTAGTGTTGTCACCTTTCAGAGAATTACGCATTTTGAATATCGCGACCCACTCTTACCGAACGACGACTCTCGGCTGTCTAAGGTGCTCTCCGCCATTTCCGATCTCAACAATCTGTTCGCCGTCAGTCTGCCGAGCAGCGTCGACGTCGGCGTCAACCCGCAGATGGCCAAGCAGCTCAGCGGCACGCTGGCCAAGCTGCGCTACCTGCAGCGACTGAACTTCTGCTACTGCAACCTGAAGGGTCACCTGTCGGCAATACTGGACGGCCTCACCCAGCGTCTGGTCTATCTGAACCTGATCGACTGTCGTCTGGACGAGCAGGACCTCTTCTTCTTGGTCGGCTGGCGACCGTTGCACTACCTCAGAGAGCTCGACCTCAGCTGCAACGACCTGCAGCACGTCGAGCAGGTGGTTATCGGGATACTGGAGCGAGTTCCCTCCATAACGTGTCTCTCGATTGCCCGCTGCTCGCTGAGCGCCAACACACTGACGGTGCTGGCCAGGGAGGCTCGAGAATGCGCCTGCCTCAAGGTACTCTGTATCCAGGGCTACATACCGTTGCCGGAGAGCGACACGATGGACTTGCTGCGGTTGTGCACTCAGATAAAAACCCTACAGAAGTTGGTCCTATTCCCTCAGGCCTACGCCTTCCCGGGCGACAACGAACACGAACGAGAGGTAAACAAACTGCACGCCCTGACCATGTCCTATCGATTTCTGGAGATGAGGAAGCGGTTTGATATCGAATTGGAACAGTGATGTTGTTGTGTCGACGTTTCTACTGAACCCCGAGTCTAGCATTGTACTATTGATAGGAGTCAGCTATGGAATGGACAGCGCGCATGCGCACTAGTCGCTCATCAGCATTAATATCGAACGGAAATGTAATCCAGGTTTATATTTGTATTTAATTTTCCTGTTGATTAATAAAATGGATACCAATTCCTTTTTGTTCCAAGTATAAAATACGATATGGGTTTATGGAGGGTGAGGCAGCCATAGAACATTTGGTTATATCCAAACATGAGGGGGGAAATAGGTTTAGAGTCGTTTTCTTTAGACTCAAATCACATATACGGCCATTCTTATAGACTGTCTATAACTAAAACTAGACTTTGTGATGGAGTGAAGTGAACAAATTGCATCTGAAAATGTTTCAACATAGAATCGCTGTTTCGTATTAATTTTAACTACATATGAATATAATTTAAAGAACCGTCATCTTTATGGACATAAAGAACCTATGTTTTTATTACTGAATATTCTGAAACAATTAGTATATGCATTTTCTCACTTTCTCTCTATTTTGTATTTTTCCAGCAAAAACAAGTTTGCATCTTTAAACGAAGATATCATCATTTACACATAGCAACATCTCTCTAAGAAGGTAAACGAAAACATCATATTGGTGCAAAGATAACTTGTAACTTACAAGATCTAGTGGTTAGTAAGTTGTTGTTTTTTAAAATCAGAGCCATGCATAAATTTGTTCATTGTCGAGAGACTGAAAACAAATTTTATTTTTTAATACTCAGTTTGAAGAAATAAAATGCAATTAGATAAGGTATGGGAGTTTTTGTAGCTATTGTGTTTCATGACATTGATTCATCCATTCAAGATCAGACAAAATTGTTACAGATCAAAGAAATAAAATTCGCTTCTTTTGGGGAGGAACATATATTTTTCTTAATATGGTCGCCTGTCATGGTTTTAGTTACAAATCATGTCATTTGTGTAGCAGTTCACTATTTGCTGCTTACGTATTGGTCATTTTGAATGTAGGAAATAAATATATGTTTGATGCATCAGAATTCCAAATATGAACAGAAATTCTACTTTTTTCCTTCAAAATGGCTACCAAGGGCCATTTAATATATGTAAAGTTAACATTCATTAGATTTATCACCCTTTCAGAACAGAACATGAAATTAAACTGATTAACAAGAACATGAGCAATCATCACATTATCACGTCTATAAGAAAATGACAAAAAAGTTACAAGTGAAAAAATATTTTATTTAAAACTGCAACAGACATGGCAACCAAACTAAGTACATATCATCAATATATTGCACTAACCAAATAATTCGCTGATGTATGTTTTTGGATAATTTATTTCATGAAATACCAGTACAGCTTATTGCTACACTCAAGTTAATATCTGTCAATCTATGCCATTTTGACATATGGAAATTTCAAGCCACCCAACAGAACCTATTTCTGACACATCTGTGTTGACTTTCAACAGTATTATAAATTGGAGGCACACTTATTAAATCATGTCATGGCGTGATCCATTTAACAACAGGTTACCAAACCCGGATTGGTAACATTCCATATCAGTTTAAAAGAACTGATCAAACTAGTGACTGTCTTTGCTCTTCTGGATGATTTAAATGGTTTACTTTGGTTGGTCGATTCTGTAGAGAAACTCTCCAATGTTGAAGTACCCAAGATACGAGACATCTCTGGGTGTAGTGTCAAAATGATAGTGTCCACCGTCGCCATGCTTGCTGAAGCAGTGAAAATGTTCCATACGTAGTTCGTGTTGACCCTAGAACGTGAACATGAACTAAATGACCACATGAACTTTATAACTGAATTATAAATTATTAGATAAACATGATAAAATCTTATATCTTAAATGCATAGGTTGGAATACAAATGTGGATAAGATGTGTATGCTATAGGAGTGTGGAATAAAATGCTGGCACAGAGAATTGTAAACTCAAATCAAGGGAGGCGACTTTTCATGCCAAAACATGTGTAATGTCTCACCAGTCTTACATGCATAGGTTGGAATACAAAAGTTGATATGCATGCATAGATGTGTGCATATGTATGTATGTGTTTTTGTGGCAAATTATGAAATCAACCAGGATATGCAATAAAGCCTTACAGTGAATCATAACAGCAGCGTGTTCAAGCCACTCATCTAACCTACACATCTACCTTGCTCTTTATTAAAATTTCCCTTTTAATCCAAATACAAACAGAAATTTTATCAACAGAAACCTAAATGTGCAGTTGTAAAGAATGCTGATATCAGATGTGTTCTGCTAATGTACACGGCCAGTCACTAGTCTATCATCTCAGTGGCCTTGTGTGAATGTGTGTTAAGAGCTCACACCTTCCTGAATATCGTTTCTCTTTGACACAGCTATTATCAGTAACAAGTGTGTCACTTATGTATTTTCTCTTGGCAATGCAAGAACTATGGAACTCAGTCTTAATACAAAGCCGATTAAATCACTTCTGCCTTGCCAGTGAGCAACACATCAAAATGACTTTGATGTAGGGGGATTTTCAAAATGAAATCATTTAAAATGTCAGTGGAAGAAATTGTACTTAAACAGAACTTATTAACAAGTAATTGTTTACACTGGAGGATGTGCTTGCTACCTGAACCTGATTATCTTCTATTTACAGAGAACAATCTATCATTCACGGAGGTTTGAGAAGGGTTAAGCTTGAAATGTCGAACAAAGTGTGCGTTTTTATGCGTGTGTCTGTGGGTGTTATGTTTCTGAGCAAACATGCATATGAGTGAGTGAGTGAAAATGAGTGAGTGTGTAAGATAATTACTTACTGGATCATGTGACACCAAATGACCTAGACAGGTCAGTGGTGAAGACATATCATAGAATTTAAGCCATTCGTTCACCTCTTCTGGAGTACGTAAAGGCTTCGTTGAAAAATCTGGCTGCAATATAAATATTATACAAAATGAAACAGTAGACATACATGAAGAAATATGAAATTGTATATGGTGCTATTTGGAAAAGACAAGAAGTTAATGCCCATCAATAGATCTTTAAAATATAAATTAATAAATGGATGTTAGTTATTATTATATAGAAACATACATGAGAATGCTAATACAATGTTGCAGAAAAAATCTCTTTCTCAGATATAGGTACTCTTCAGTTAAAATAATACTCTGGCAGCTCAATGGTAACAGTAGTAGGCAAGAAATTAATCAGTTCTTCGTTTAAATCTACCTGCCAGCTACTAGTCTTTTATGTGTCTACATATACAAAGCACCTTTGAACTGGCATATAAGCAGGATAATACAATATCCAACACAATAACCGACACAATAAATCTTGTAAATATACAGGACTAAGGCACAAAAGATATAGCTGTTCATCCAATTTATTCCATCTAAATTCCACAAATCTCTCCTCAGTTTTAAGATTGTGGTATCGAGTAAAGGAGACAAACTGTTTTGGATAATACCATTTCAGCAAAAATCTTCAACACACTTCCATTGTTATATATATTATTCTAAACCAAATATCTGGACGCCGACGTTATGATAATGCTGGTTTTAATTCAACAGTGTTAATGTTTGAGAGCTTACAGAGATGCACAAATACAACAATGATGGTAGATAACTCTGGGAAAAGTTCTGCTAACTTTGGGCAGAGTTCGTGCAACTCTGGAATTATCCGTAAAGTAACACCTTCAGTCTAAACAATTAGGAGCCAAGTATCCCGATGTTTTATCCACTTCCATTATATACAAGTATTGTTTGGTCTTCTTTTGTATTTTTATATATGTAATATCCTGACCCGGACCACCTTTATCAACGAACAGCCGACATAATTTACACCGATGCCTTTATTGTCAATATGCCAGATGTATTTTCGTTCTTAGTATTAATGTTAGGGTCAAGGGGAAGACAGCTTAGGCTATCTTAGTCCTTGAAATAAAATTTCCTATTGTATGTGTATTTAAGTACTGCATTATAAAATTGGATATATTTGTGGAAATTGAAAATAAAATCTACTCTACTACTATTACTCTACAGGACCCAGACTGTATTCGGAAAAACCACCATGTAAAAAATAATTAAAGCCTCAGACTCAGACAGATAAGGACCCGATGTTAGTAAATGATTTCTGAAATACAAATAAGACAAATAAAACAACACACATGCCCCTATGCTAAACAATTTCTATAGTCTTAGCCTGCTAGCTTCTGATTGGCTGAATGCAGACACTGGGTCACCACTCCTTACGTAATAAATTACAGCCGTCCATTATAGCCTGATGTTACTATTACTCAGCGCTTTTATGTATATTTAAATAACTGAACAGATAAATTAATATTCTGTTTCTGCTTCACAGAACATTTCTGGACTAAATTCTTCTTGGTAAACAGTTATGAAGATTTATTATAAAACAAATATGGTAAAATCAAAACAACGCTGTGGCGGTGCATACCATAACATGGAGTCTCGCTTTTCCATTTTCCATGACAAAAACACCACCAAGACCAATTGGTCTCTCACCATAGTGTGCTGCAAGTGTTTTACGTATACACGAAATGTAGTTTTCTGATCCCTTTCTTTTCTTGGCTCTCACTTCTAGAACCTACAAAAGCAAAGTGTTTTGAAATTCATGCAAAATCAGATTTACAGGTCTTAATGCAAGCTACTTAACACCTATTTATTTAAATCAATGTGTTTCAGAATTTCCTGTCTCTAGACATTGATGTTAAATCTGTGTTGTGACACACAAATCATACTATGTTTTTTAATGTCTTCTGTGTAAAGTGTCTGAGAGAAAACTGTGTTAATTAAGAATTTGAAAAAAAACATTATAAATATTCTGTTATTATTTACCATATTTTGTCAGCGCATCAACATTCTACAATATATATTATCATTGATGTTCTACTTAAAACTATACTATCCTATTTATTAATTGTCTTATGAGTCATACCTTGCCTGATTTACCTTCTGATATAAACAGATTCATCAGAAGCATAAATCCTCTTTCTGAAGTTGCTTCCAGTTTATATTCTCCGGTCTGGAATATATTATTGGATAGATTATTAAAATTTGAAATCAATTCAAACTATTACCATTGCAATTATAGACAATTACATCAGATCCTTTACTGATCATATATCCAGCATACCTCAGGTACCACTTTACAATAATGAGTGTTGTTCCGACCGTTATCTGCTTTCAAATTTGGCATCAGCTGAAAATATTTGTTAGATGATTATTTACTTGAAGTAGTCACCTCTTGTTTTAATGCATTTACACCATTAATAACTACACGAATATACCATATTACAAATAAATATTGTCAGGTAATATTAGGTTTTATTATGAAATTTAGTGTCTAAATTACCTCACAACAGAATCCTAAAACGTCAGCAGGTCCTGCTCCAGCACCGATCATAAAACCTGCTGGCAACTCTGACAATGACGCTATTTGATCAAGGTTATACTTCTGTAAAATAGCAAGAAAAATATAAACAACTGAAAACATTGAAATGATGACAACAAATGTAGAGGACAATGGCACAGAGTTCCATACAGTTGTTTAACCTCGGCAATGATCACACCTGGGATGTATATCTGAGGGCTATCTACCTACAAACAAAGGTAAGAGAGCTCAATAGGAATACATTTCCATTGTTTAATCTCAGTATTGGTCTCACCGGGGACAGATAGTCAAAAGGGATATAGTATGATCAGATCAGAGCCTTTTGCTGAAGGATGAACCATCCTATGGACAACAAACAACACTGGGACCCGCTGACCTGGATGTCTAAGGTACAGTAAGATACCAACTACATCACAGATATTAAGCAATCTTGTTTATTCTAAAAAACGTTCATCCAAACCTTTATTTATTTTAACTTAATGACATAAGCTTCCTCGAATATATAGTGATTAATTATTGTTTCAAACCAATTATAATATCTGAGGAAATTTGCATAAACATCAATCTTACATAAATAAATACTGAAAACAAACCTTATCTCTCTTGACCTCAGGCAACAGGTAAGACACTGCTCCAATTTCAGCTAATCTAGGACTGCCACATAACCCTATAAAATAATTGCATTATTTCCTAACAAAAGCTGCATTCGATAAACTTCAACACATAAGTTAAAATAGTTGGACTTATTTTCAACGACTTACTCTAAACATTCAGAACTTTCTAGGTGTATCAGAATAAATACCACTTTATAATGTTTAGGTTTACTGCTACCTTTTTCTGCCAGCATGAATGGGTCTTTTGTCAGATCTGGACAATCAACGACAGAGACAGATACCTCGGAAAAGTTTTTACTTAATCCATCTTTTAGTACTGAAATGAAAAAGATAATCAATAATACAGTTAATTAAAAGTCAAACACTTAGTGTCAAAGTATTTTGTAGAAATATTTACTTTATTTACTAATTTCTTAAAAAGTGACTAGTGAAAAGCAGAAAAAAATGATCTAAACTCATCTTTTTATAACGAGTTTATTGTGATCTGTTTGGTTTTTACAGCAGATGACATACCCAGGCCCACACGAGTTAGATTCCAATGCCACTATTATCTCGCCTTTTTTTTGTTAACGAGACCCTGTTTTAAATGTCTTGATTACTTAAAGGTATCAACAAGTGTTCTTCATTATATATTGGCATATAAAGTAATTTTAATTACATTATAATTGGTAATAATTTCATAAGATACTTTATTAATCTATAAAGGTAGTTTTTTTGGAGTTTACACATTTATACAAACTTTTATACAACAATGAAGTTTATAATAAATTATAATGAATTATGATAAATGGTTAAATATATGGACTGAGTTAGGAACAAAAAATCATTGACAATGCATTTTCGGGTTGATATTGCGAAGTCTATCTGATCTCATGGTCAGCTATTGTTAATGAAGAATGACAGATGATAATATTAAATGATCAATTGCTTCTAATAAAGATTTAATTGACCAGATGTAAAATGTAAATTGTATCCAAAAATCTATAACAGGATGACAGGATTGTTATGCAAAAATTTAGGACAGGAAATGCAGATTTAGCTGGAATTTGGAGTATACTGCATGAAAATTCCTAAATATTGTCAATTGTTTATGATTATCTTGATGTATTCAGAAGTCAAATATTAGTTCCTTTGTTTTCTTTACATTTAGCAAGAGATTGTGATTGGTACACCACTTGATGACACTACTAATTTCTCTGGTATAGTTCTCTTCATTGTTATCTGTTTCAAGGCCAGTGGTGGTAGTGTCATCAGTATATTTAGTTCTATAAGTTATCATGCTTTGTAATTAGCCCGCTGGTATAGAGAATAAAGAGTACTGCCGATAAAACACATTCTTCGGGTGAGCCAATATTGATTCCTAGTGTAGAGGAGTATTTTCCATTTACATACATGTATTGCCTTCTATCAATGAGGAAGCCCAATACAATTGGCATAAACTGACAAACAATCCTAGGTTTAGCAGTTTTTCTAATGGAAGTCCGTGTAGTATAATGTGTTATCTTCATAATGTCATCATCTTTTCCTACAAGCAAACTGGTGAATCTCCACATGAGAATCTACTTCTAAGAGTAATTTATTTAACACTATTCTCTCAAGACATTTAAAAGGGACTGAGGTAAGTGTACTGGCCTATAGTCATTTAATTTAAATGAATTTGTTTTTTTAGCTGTGGGAATGACTTTGGCAGTTTTCCCAAGGGATGGTATACCTCGGGCCTATATATATAAATATCAAGGCACTGCCTGATTATTTATTTGTCTTGTCTGCTACACTTAAATTATCTAATGATCAACACAAATTGTAGTGTTCCATGTTACAAAATTTGTCTGATCCTGACTTAAATGTATTTACTGAGTGGCTTTCAATCACTCCAGTCATTTATGACTCCCTGGCTGAAGATTGTCTGTCGCATTCCCAAACTTCCATGATTCTTTATCATCTTCTGGTTATGTCCTTGAATGGACAATTCAGCATGCATCATGAAGAAGAACTGGTGATCCATTTTGTTGTTGATTCCCTTTATAATCTTCTATGTCTCCAGCATATCCCCTCTCCTCCTGCAATATTCCAGTGATGGCAATCTTAATGCCCATAACTGCATATCTTATGGAACGACTTTCAGCTCAGGGATCAGCTTGGTTGGCTTTCAATGAGGACTCCTAAGTCCTTCTCGTTTCTGGTATCACCTAGTACTTCAGTGTTCATTGTGTATTCCAGTCTTTGATTTGAACTGACCAGATGGAGACTTTTACATTTGGCTTCGTTCAACCCTATCTGCCACCTATAGGACCATTTAACAAGGTTGTCAACATTGTACTGCATGATGTCATAATCTTCGTCTTTGTATAAATCCATGCTACTCATCACAAAAGAGATTATGCTCGATCATGTGTTTTATTATTGAGTCTTTGATTACTGACCCCATTACCTTTACTATCGCTGATGTAAGGCTGACTGGACAAGTTAACTGGAATGATTTTTTACCCCTTCTTGTGTGGGTGTAATGTGTACATTCTTCTACTTAACTGGCAGGCATCCTTCGGCATAAGATTTTGTGCAGAGGATGCTCAGAGGTAATTTTAGGGAGAAAGAGAGCTCAATCAGAATACGAGGGTGGAAGCCATCTGAACAGGCTGACTTGGTTACTTGGGGCCTCATATCCTGGGTATAATATTTTGGTGTCATGTCTGGTCTATGAGATGTTCTCATGAGTGAAAACACTCACAAAATACTGGTTGAGCAAGTCTGCCTTGTTTTTCTCATTGCTTGTGATCTGCTGTTTGTAAGTCACTGATTCTACTTCTGTTTTTCTACTTAATCAATCACCAAACTGTCTTTGGATTCTGTTTTACATTCATGGCCAGGTTGTATTCAAACACTCTACACAGGTTTCTTGTAATCACGGTTTGCTATTTTTTTCATTTGTTGCTTGTCCACAGTTCCCATTGGTCACCTGTTTCTTTGTATTTTTTCAAAGCATGCTGCTTCTTCCTGTGTTTAGCTGACTTCCTTTGTCATCCATATCTTACATTGTTCGTTCTTTCCCGGTGGTGACTTTGGTAAATAATAACCATCCTTCTTATGTATTCATATCACAGAATTTAGAAGTCCAATCGATTTTCATTAGATTGTTGTTCCTGGTCCCTTTATTATAATTAAACCTGGGGGGTAGCCTACTTTAGTAGATTTTCTTTCTTATTTATTTACATTACAGCTGAATATAAGGTGGTCAATTAGTCTTATGTTTGCATGATACTCCAGATTGTTGACTGAATCTTCACTGCTGATCAGTATCAGGTCTGGCAGGTGTAAGTATCCCCCATGTCTGTACTTGGTAGGCTGGGTTACATGCAGACAAATACATTTGTATTTGTAAGTATTTAAATACTTGTATTCAAGTATTTGGGATTTCCATAATGAAAAGTATTTATATTTAAATACTTTCACAAAGTATTGGATTTTTCAAATACATCTTCAAATACATTAAAACACTTTTCAATATTTATCTCATGTTTTGATCTAAATATTTTGTCGTCAAAATGATTTGTTTCCGGAAATATAATATTTGTATCTGGGATAAAAATGTTCCAATTTAATGGTGTCTTTGTGATGTGTAGGTTTTTTTATAACCAAGAGGTCAAAAACATGCCCCTAAAAAATTTTTATTCTCTCTAAACATAGACAACCTAATCTACCTGACAAAAAAGAAAGCTCATTAAATTCACTCAATTTCAATAAGTGATCCTTTATGCATGTTACTATATTACTGATTAGTCATATACTCCTAACCTGGCTAGACATTATAAGTATGACAATTTTGGTGTCATCAGAATTATAGTGTCAGAGTGGTTTAGGAGAACACATATAAAGTCATGGTTCTTCTTCAGATTAATGTTATAAAAATATATTATATGAATTAACAATCTCCTGTTCATGACACTAAACAGTTTGTGGCCAATTGTTGGCATTAAATATAGGCAGGGTTGGCAGGTTTCTCCCCATCACTGTAAAAACAGGGTAATTATGGCAGAAATATTTTCTGCCATGGGAGAAATGGCAAAAACTAAATTTGGAGAAAGTTGCCATGAAAATACCCAATTAATAGAGACTTCAACAGTTTAAAACCAATATACATATGAATAAGTTACTTAATTATAAATCTTGCACATGAAATTGAAAGTGTATGTCAATAATTCATCATGTTTAAGATTGTGAGATAAAAGATTAATATTATTTATTTCTGGTATCTGTGCAGTGATATACATTATAATGCTGAATAAATTTGATTTGATAATGACTGCTTTGTTATGCAATACTTTCAGGTCAATACAACACTATCAAATACCCAATTAACTATGTATCTAGTCATGCTTGAATACTCTTGGTAACATCATGTAGTCTGTAGTAATAACTACATGTATGTATCACTGTGAAGAGATGCTGCTGTGTAATAACAATCACATACCACTCACACACTGCTGCATATTAAATATTCAGCAGTGTGGTGGATTAGTTAGTCATTCTTGAGCAGATATTGACTATTAATGATATGGATATGAACATTATCACAATACATCTACATAATGTGCATGTAAACATGTTCTAATACCACAATTTTCATACACAAAATCATACAGTGCTATGTGCCAAATGTGACATAATAAAACAATTAAATCTTGAACATTTATTATTTTTCTTAAAACTATTTTGTTAAACAGATGAATAAATTAATAATTAATTGTATTCCAGTACAAATGTACTCTGGTTTGCATGTTGTTATGGTGCTGCATCTTCAAATAAACACATTCTGATATTTCTCCCTAGCAGAAAGGTATTTCTACCCTTTCTCCCCATGCCCATGGCGGTAAATGAACAATTCTCCACTCAGACAGTTCCCCACTACATGAATTAGTATTTTTTATTAAACTTTAACCAACAATAATTTTTATAAGTATTGATGTATAAAACTGCTTGATTTACTTAAATCTTACACAAGGGCCAATGCCCTTAAGTATGTCTGGGACATAATTGCTGTTGTCATGCCTGTCATTACACAGTTTGTGCAGCTTTGACTGGAGTTTGTGGGTATGGCGTCATACATGCTTTGTTGGTGGCTCACCATGCAGGTCATGTAGTAGGGCAGTGCCAACTGGGCCTGATCTTTCTGTATGCTATCGATAGCTCTCTAGATGGTAGGGTGTGCGTGTCCAACTAGCTTTGCAAAGTCCATCCCTCACATATGTTGTTGGAACTTAATCCCCCTCAAGAGTAATGGAATTGATGTTCCATATGGGTGGATACATTACATAGGAGGCATGCAACGCATCCTAAGTGGAGGGGTGGATCCATCTGGAAGTTGTGGGGGCTGAATACGACAGAAGGCTCCGGACACATAGGTTTTGTCAAAGTAGTCCAGGAGAGGTTCAAGTCCTTCTGGTGTGTGCTCCCATAGATGTCATACCCTCAGGAACATCATCCACTGGTAAAAAGGGGAGTCCATCTAGCATGTCACAGAACAGTTTCACATCCTTCTCTTCTTTATATTTTTGTACAAAACCAAGAATCTGGATCTTCCTCCATGTGGCCTGTGTTAGGTGATAGAAGCAGCCATTGACTTGGGGTCCAAAGGATGACATCACAGCATTAATCACAGCTTGCTCGAAGTTGTGTGATCAGACTGGAAACTAAGCTGTGTACATCTATCTTGTGTGGCAGTGATAGCATGTATTGAGAAATACATATCTGAGAATAAGTGATGAACCAGGTACACTGGCCCCCTTATAAAGACCTCATCTTGTGTGAAATTGGCAATTAGTTAGAAGCCATCTTGTTGTGGCTTCTTTGTGCACAAAGATCAGTAATACTCTGATAAACATGTAAAAAAAAGCTTTAAAAAAATTAAGAGTGGGGAATTGTCCAAAACTGTCATTATAAAGTGGGTAAATGTCCAAGTGGGTTATTGTTCAGTAGGGAATTGTCCTGGATTCACCCATGGCAGGGGCGAAATACCTTTCTGCCTGGGAGAATACAGGTATAGAATAATAGATATAATAACCACAGGATTTGGTTAAATTTATCTTGCGAGTAGTTTATACTTTATGACCAGGGTCTGTTCTGGTTTAGTAGACTAGTAGATCTAATATGTTTGAAGTACAAGCTTCAATCTTTACTTAAAAGTGCGTACATGAGACAATGAGTTCGAAGTTTTGTATGATGGATGACGATGATGGGACACTGAGATAAACAAGTTGACATAGTGACCAAAACTAACTAAATTACTAGTTAGCCGAACCTAATTTAGGAACTGTTTAGCTGAGGCCGAGATCGTGACTTTTCACAAGGATGTTTACGGGGTTGACATCGGGCGATAATAGAGTATCTACACGGATAAGTACATAACATGCTACGTAACGATAAAGAAACCTTTAGCTACTTCTTCCAGCAGAGGCACGTGGAGCTGTATTTTTACAACAGGAACAGAGTTATCCATGCTGTGATATCATTAGATCTAATGTGCAGTTGATGTGGTAAACAAATTAGATCTGACAGTCCAACGGTCAAACATAGTGTGGCCCTCTACCGTGTAGACATTGATCTCAATTAAACTTTAGAGCGTTCATTATGATTATTCGTTAGACGAAACGTCGCAGTATTTTAATTTTTTATTAAATATTATATGCAAGCAATAATGGTAGAAGCGTTGGTAATGGCGTTCTTGCAGCTTCCATCCTGCGGTAAACAAACGCTACAAGTAATATTGAAATATGAAATAAATAATCCATATTAGAAAGAATAATATCACATTTAATAAGTAGACCAGCCATCGTATGAAATTGAGAGCGGTCTAGTACGTTCAGATAGGCCTACTCATCAAATCTTAAATTAAAAAAATGCTATTGTTTAACGACTACGTTTGTGCATACGACAGACTAAATGCCAGGTCCAGTGACATCAAACGGGATGAAGTAAAAGTTGACATAGACCCTAGCTCACCTTTATCGAGTCATTTTTATTGTAGCAGAGATGTTATATATTGGTTGTATAGCCGAAGCTGTGCTCGGTGGATTTAGGTGTTGCTCACACCTACACCTCGACCGCACATATCCACGCAGCTCATTGTAAAAATGTTTTTGAGTTAACACACTGAGCCCAGCTGCTACAGGTGAACGGAATAGCAGAACAAACTGAATGTTTCTGAATTAACTTGGCGTTTTGGACATTTAGTACACGTGAACATGCGGAGTTGGCCAAAGATCTCCTGCACTCGGGTTCAAACTCCGATCAGACTATTATATATAGTTTCATCTTTCACTTCGCCTCATTACCTATGAAGGTCGTTCGAGCCATTTAGCCCCGTGTGTACAAAAGTGGCGGAAAAACGGCAACATTTGCATTATGAGTTAGTCAGTGAGTCACACACACACACACACACACATACATATATATGGCGTACTCATAAAGGCATCCAAACAACAGCAAAACTGAGGGAAAACCCTGCATATATAATAAACACACAATTAAGAAGTTATTTGTAAATATTTTATTATTAATAATAAATCTTTATACACGTGTTATTTTCATTAACAATTTGAGTATGCTATGAGAAGTGATTTTGGTCCCATCTGTAGTACACACACCGTTTTTAATGTGTACACCTTATCATCATAATTTATTATATATTATATACTTGATCAGTCTACATTTTATGAATGTTTGTTATTAGCCCGCATACAAATGGTTGTTTGAATATAGCCACTACATTGAAAATTACCTTTTGGCCGTTACTAGTTATATTTGGAAAAATTGGCCATTCACATATAAAACATCTTTTTCAAAACAACCAGTGGAATTCAGGATATTACGTCCAAGATGTGGTTGTGGGGTTTATGTCTGCAGAGGGTTTTGTCCACAGAGGCTTTTCAGAATCGTAGGGGGTTTTGTCCACAGGGGGTTTTCAGAATCGCAGGGTATTTTGTTCTGTGGGTTGTTGTCGTCCTGGACTCGTTTATAAACACGTTACAGGGGTAATTAAAAAAGAAGAATAGAGTTTATCAATTCTCTAAAGCAATTTGGTTTATGTCCAACAAGAACAATTTTTGATACTAACTCATTTTAGCACCTGTATAAACCAATACGATGTGAAATGTCACAGTTTGTGTCCACTTAGCCCCAAACCTTAGGCGCCCTACATGACGGCCAAATCACGACAATCAACTACTATATAGACTTGCCACTGGCTGTTGTTATGCCAATCATACCAGCTAGTGAATTATTCAGCCTCGGTGATGATCATACCTGGGATGTAATAGCCGAGCGGTGAGTGTCAAGGGAAATAAATGCCACAAACGCAGGTCTGAGTCGGATTCTAATCCAGTACGTGGAGGTTTGCAGCCCAATACTCTGACCACTGCGCCATCGGAACGTCGTTATCGGTGGTATGGAAAAAATGATAATCGCAGAAAACTCGGGAATATCGGTTTCCGTGTTTGCTTTTGAATGCACGGTTGTCTATCGACTTCTGGCACATGGGTTCAAATCCCGCTTGGGCTATGTCTGAAGGATGTTAGATCTTTCACTTCGCCTCATTAACTTTAAAGTTCAATATTTAGCGCCTACAAATTTACATTTCTGCCGGTAACCAAAGGGGAGCCGAGCCGAGCCGTACATTTTGAATCATTTTTTTGTGGGGGGGCTGAAATTTGATTCACCCCCAAGTTGAACCGACCGTCTATAGCTGATGAGTGTGACCGAGTTAGCGATAGATCGATATATTGATTTCGTTTATTAGCGAGTCATATATGTCATGCTCTGATAATTTCGCCCTGTTGAACATCCACACACAGCTAACAATATCAAACTAGCTTTATTCCGGACAGGAACCTATCTGACGTGAAAGGCATTTGATTTAAATGTCAACAATTTAGGGTCACATTTGATCCGGTAAGTATATGCATATAGATGTGTAATCTTAATCGTTGTATTTCCTAATGGTAATTGACACCAATATTCCACATGTTAAATAATAGACTGGTAGATTGTTGGTCGACGAGCTCAAGTCTTCCAGATGATCGTAACAAATATTTATTATGATGTAGATGCACTGAATATGTTATGGTCACCGTTTTTTTATCATACACGAATAGAGAATATAGAGTCTTGTACTCACAAAATACTCGACGCATAGAATCCAAGTAGATGACTAGAAATACATTAAATATAGATACAACAGCGTTTTGCGAAATAATGATCGGTGAACGATGACTAGCCATCATTTTTCAGTAGTACATTTCGCCGGAGGTGGGAATTATGTCATGTAGAGTCACGGGATCTGGTATCCGGACACGTGGAATGATGTTGTGGTGTTGCCTTGTTGTATCACTTGTAGAAATGGTCTATCATATGTATAATTATACACGGAATAGATAAGTACCAAGAAAGATTTTAATATTTTATTCGTTGTTATATACCGTGTATACACATGAATATATATATATATATATATATATATATAGAGAGAGAGAGAGAGAGAGAGAGAGAGAGAGAGAGAGAGAGGGACAGACAGACAGACAGACAGACAAGGAGATAGACAAACAAAAAACAAACACGCACACACACGTAGAGACGGAGAGAACATATAACAGCTTAATCAGGGTAAAACATATTTGAGAATAAAAGGGAAGGGGGAGAATTGTGTTGAACTCGTTATATGTCTTTTTGTTAGAAATGTCGTAAATGTTGGTGTTTTACGGCTACTTTTATGCATGCGGCAGGTTAGGGGCAGTGGCGGAGCAAAGGGGGGTGGGCTGGGGTGTACCTTTCCAGGAGCGACAATTTCGAGCTGAAAAAATATCGTATAAATAATTTTGTTTTTGTGATATTTAAGTTCAGGTAAGGCTAATAATGACTCACAAAACACCAGCACCTTTCTGGCTTCTTGGGCCCGCTGAAGGGCCCCAGACCACACGCCATAATTGGCTCGTTTCGCTCGCAAATTTCTACTACACAGGGGCCCCCGTATATATTTGGCTCCGGGCGGCAATATCTCCTGCTCCGCCACTGGTTAGGGGGACTGATCGACCGACCAACAAAGGTAATAAGGCGAACCAAAAAATGACACACCCTTTAGACATCGTCCAGTCGGGATTTGAACCCAGATGCAAGAGATATACATATAATATGGTGCACTCTACCAAGTCCTAACTCTACATGTAATTGTTTGTAATCCTGTAATGTGATCATTATCCGATCACAAGGCGACCAATCGAGAGTTTGATCCTTTCTGTAAATAGAATACTCCTTTAATAGTACGAAACAAAATTGTAGAAAACGTATACTGATAGCAGAGAGCTTAAATATAGAGAGGCGTTACTCTTGCCGCGCCATGTTGAATTTTGAACCAGTGGCACCTCCAGCGACCGGAGGTATTTCTCAGATAAACAAAAGCTCTCTAGTTGTCCACATGTGATCGTGTACATGTGTGCGCATGGTTGAAATGAATTGCCAATACTAGTACCATATGTTACATTATCACATACTCTTTTATTAATAAACACTTTAATTATGCACACATGATATCGAAGAAAACGAAGCTCTGAAACTGTAAATAAATAATTAAGTGATTTCACAGCCCAGTCACTTAATTAATTCATAGCCTACAATTTGCGATCACTTGACAGCTGATCAAAAAATAATTGAACGTGGTTTAGGTTATTTCACAGCTTTGTGTGTGGAAGGCGTAATTTTTTTAATGAAAACAATGATAAATGCATACAAACATACTTTCATCATGTCAGTTTATCATAGTGCATAAATTTGTATTTATTTGGATATATACATATAATGATATATACAGCTATTATAACGCAACCATAACACAATTCACCATATATTCATGATGTCCGTTTATCATATATGAGGTAAAAAAGTATAAGTTTAATTTAATTAATTTTATAATACCGATTTTCACCATTAATATTTATAAATATTAATTACCATCACAGCTGGCACTGTCTCCTGTATAGATCTCCTATCTGTTAATACCTTCCTCTTTGATTTCAGTGGATGCATGCGGTGGATTTGGTACAACAAAAATAGTTGGAATAACATTCTGGTTCATGAATTCCATTTCAGTGAAATGCATATCATACATTCTACATTTATTTGGATATATACATATAATGATATATACAGCTATTATAACGCAACCATAATACAATTCACCATATATTCATGATGTCCGTTTATCATATATGAAGTAAAAAAAGTATAAGTTCATTTAAAGTCTACACCTCAATAATATAGGCCTGCCCAGCTGAGAACAAAGAATATATATGGAATATTAACAATGTTTATGTTTGCGTTAACATGTTAGAGATAGAGAAATTAGTACTTTCATACAATAAGCGGCATCAAATCTCTTGTGCCACGGGTTCATCTATAGTTACAATCAGTCATTTGTTATCAAATGGACAGAATAACCCAAATTGCTTCCAGCTCTAAACAACCACTACTACAAAAATATGACATTTAGTCCAGATCAATGAACAGTTTCTAGTTAGACAGAATATACCCAGAAATGTAATAGACACATGCATTGACTACTGTAACAGATAACACCAGTAAATCTGTAACCAAGAGATTGGCATGCTTACATGGTATCTCATCATCATAGAACTTCAAGGACTGAAACAAAACAATACCTTGTAAAATAATGACTTGAACCAAGTGCATACACAATGTGTAAACACATGTTTTCCTTTTTTCAAGTTGGTTAAAGAATTTGATTTGATATGCATTTAAGTTATGAAGAGAAGTATACCAATTAAAGCACATGAGCTGAACATTCAGGTACTAATTCAGGTGCTGGTAATCCTTTTTTGTATTAAGATATGAAATGGGCTGACAAAATTTCATGCCAAAGTTTGATGCCTTGTTTCTTATTTAATTAATTTTATAATACCGATTTTCACCATTAATATTTATAAATATTAATTACCATCACAGCTGGCCCTGTCTCCTGTATAGGTCTCCTATCTGTTAATACCTTCCTCTTTGATTTCAGTGGATGCATGCGGTGGATTTGGTACATCAAAAATAGTCGGAATAGCATTCTAGATAAGTTGTCTGGTTCATGAATTCCATTTCAGTGAAATGCATATCATACATTCTACAATTAATATTCAAGTAATTTAAATCTTTCCTCATCATATATCTGAACGACAACAATTAATAACCCATCTTTTACTTCTGTCAATAGAAAAAAATAACAAAATGAATGTTTCTACCACTAGTTGAGGTATTTAATAATTAATTTTATAACATTTAAATTATAAATAGAAGTCCATATATATCAATAAGTACCAATTTCGTACGTTTAAAAATAAATATGGACGCAGGTGATCATGTAAATACTCAGCTACTTATAATTATTGTAATTAGGGAAAAAATATCTGATTATAGTAATGTAATTTTAGAAGTCCAATTATATTATTAATAATAATAAAGTAAAAAAACTCCCGCCCATAACATCTTCAGCGGCTCCAGTACATGTAACTGTAAGCTTATGTATATCTTACATACCCATTTTGTGATTAACAGGTTGATATTGTTCAATAAAATTTAATCAGATTTTGTCGGAAACAAATATAGATCTAGATAGATCCTGCTTGGACCTACTGCTTGGGTCATGTCAAGTAGGGGCACGTCTACTTCAAATTGTTATGTTTATTTTTTAAATATCCTTTATTTAAAAAAAGCCAGATCATATCAAATTTTTACACTAGGTTTCATTTCCTTTCGCGGATGTCTTTATTTGTGCATACTTTTTCTGTTACTGCAGCCGAAAGCGGCGCAGAATGAACCAGTGCCATTAGACGCAATGTTAACGAAGGGAGCTGTCCGTGACAATCTACCTCCGGTCGCTAGGGCCCTGGCGCTCCATGAATTCAAAATGGCGTCCCATGTTAAAACGCGAAGTAACACGTCTTGTTATAAATAGTCTTTGCTGATAGCATTAAGCCTATTCTAGTAAGTATAGACACCCAATGGGATATTTTCCTCAAATGTTTAAAGCCCTTTTGTCGACCTGATCATCATTTCGTGTCCACGTTAAACGTGTTTAAGATGTAAAACGTAGTCTGATATTAGTCTTCTAGGGTGGACACCGATAATAATTACGATGATGGGAAGGAAGATAACTGCACGAACATGGCGATGTCATCTAACTCCGGAGAGAAAACAAATCATCGTCCTCGGATAAACGTCTCAGTACAGAGGAAGAGGATCCAGGCTGTATCAACTACGTGTTGACCATCCTCTTTGTATTAGTTATCGTTGATACGGGTATCATCTGTTTTCTGCTTAATGCCAAGTTATCCAGTAAGTGCGGTGTCTGATTTGAAGAGCACAGATTTTAATTTATTTAAATGTAAACATTTTCGTAGACATTAAGTATTATATTGACATGTATATTACTAGACAGGAAAATACAAGTGTTTATCTGTGTTTTATTATAGTTATTGTTATGTTATTTATATTTGTTTACCTGAAACATAGTAACAACATTAGGGGGATATTGTTTTATATATATATATATATATATATATATATATATATATATATATATATATATATATATATACATAAAACATATGAAAATTTCTGTTATAGGTGTAATAATCCATACGAGATGGGCCAGGTCAAGTTGTCTTCAGTCCAATGCAGACTTAGTGGGTGAATTTCTTAGTTTTGAGTGAGTGAGTGAGTGAGTGAGTGAGTGAGTGAGTGAGAGTGTGAAGGATGGTGGTGAGTGAGTGAGTGAGTGAGTGAGTGAGTGAGTGAGTGAGTGAGCGTATACCGCATCGTTTATAGTTTTTGACGATTACCGCGAAGACAGTCATCACCGCCTCATCTGTTAAGATCACAAAGACCCGAACATTCAGAAAGACAACGACGACCTGAAACACCATCACAAGGTCACTCGTCAATGTTACAGGTGTAGTTTGTTTGTTTTTTGTTAGATTCGAAAGCTCAATTCGTATCGAGTTTATCTAACATAAAATAAACGAGGAAATATATCTGTCAATAACAATATATAAAAATATGATAGATTTATTAATATTTAAAATGATAATAGCCGTTGATAATCTAATACTAATTGGCCGATATTAATAAGTGTAATATTGGCACGTCAGCAAAACGTGGGAATTCGAATAATAATTTTCGGTGCCAGTTTTACTTTAATTTGCATGAATGTTAGTGTGCGCGTGTATAATATTAGTGTGTGTGTGTGTGTGTTGGGGGGGGGGGGGGGGTACTGACGAATATAAAGACTACTAGTATATTTCCACAGGACATGTATTGCATGTGCTAATTAAAATGCTAACATCACATGACAGAGTGAAGACTGTCTGTCATCGCTTGACAGAGTAATGACTGTCTATACCAATAAGGTCTTGCCTAAATTTGTGTGTGGAGCATATTTAATTAACATAACCTCGTAGCCTTCCTATATGTTTGAAGGGTGTTTCATCTTTCGCTTCGCCTCATTTACCTTTGGGGATCGGTTGGCCCATTTGATTACCATTATCAACAGAAATGGATGAACAGTGACGTTTTAACGGAATCTATAAAATAGCCTCTTTACTGCATTGATCTGACACATGTTTCCAAGAAAACAAAAAGCCTTTTCTCGTTGTACTGCCACATAAAATTGTGTTGATTGAAGTCATCATTCTTATAACGTCATTCTTATCACACACACATACGCACCACACGCACGCACACCACGCACGCACATACGCGTGATGCCTCCATGGTCTAACCGATAGCGCGTTTGGCCACAGGTCTCAACCATCTGAGTTCAAATATCGCCGTGGTCATGTCTGAAGGTTTTTTTTATATATTTCACTTCGTCTCATTACCTTCGAAGATCGTTCGGTCCTTTTAGCCTAGATTTTACACAAAAGTAGCGTTAAAACATCAACCATCCACACAAACACACACACACAAACCAACACACACACACACACAAAACACACACACACACACACGAGAATATATATATATATATATATATATATATATATATATATATACGACCATATACATTCTTTAAAGGTGGAGATGGACAATGTACGTTTATTAATTTTAATTTAAATAAAATCATAAATAATTCCTTACGTCTTTTGTTAAATAAGTAAAACAATTACCAGAAAAACTGAAAACTATCTGTCTGGGAGGGGGGGGGGGCTAATCTGGATTCATTAACCACCTGGTTCTCATCGTAATGTACACGCAGCGGTACTTCTAATACTTTTGTATATTATATTTAATATCGAACTTGAATTGCTTCATACGTGGCATATGATTATCTATATTTTTCAAATAAGTAATTATGTTTTCAAACCAACGGATCCAACATAAAGACATCACTTTAATAAGTGAGCGTATAATGATTACTTGGCACGCACATTATGAATTAGGTGGACGTACCTGTCATGGATCTTGGAAACAATGTACTAAAAGACAGACTCATCATTTTCGATTATTCGTTTAAATTTTCATTTGTCTGATTACTACATTCATGGGCTAATTATCCTTTATAATGATGTTTGTTGATACTCAGTGTTTTTTTACTCTGAGCTTGTTTCTTTTCGAGGATATTGGCGCTATAAAAGTTTTGCTGTTGTTATTATTATTATTACATTTATTTGTTTTACAATAGAATTTGTCTTTTAATTTAAGCTATTAATTATATCATTCTTGTTTGAAAAATAATAAAGACCCGATTTGAAACTTTTTGGTACCAAATTGAAATAAAATCTCCAAGTGAGGGTTTGTGTCATTAACCAACCATACATGGTACACCCCCAAAAAATATTTATCATTTTAAATATTATATATATATATATATATATATATATATATATATATATATATATATATATATATATATATACATATATATATATATATATGGAAAGAAAATCTTTATAAAATATAGGAGTTATTGGCGGAACATTTTACACACTACCTTTGTCTCCACACGAAGCCACAATGGCTCAACTATAAGGACGGGTACCAATATTCTTCTGGTAGGGCTATTATCCATGGAGCTGAATACGGAGTTCCTGATGATATATTCCCTAACACAAATCTACAAAACAACGACGTACCATGTGCGGTGTATCACGTGCAACACAGATTCAGCGTCATCATGATCCCTGGACGGATCCTGTGCCAGAACAGCAGCTGGGTGATTAGTCAGACAAGATAGCGGAATGTGGGAACAGTCAAAAATGTCTGTTCAGAATGACTAAGAATTTGATGGGACGCAAAGGAGAAATCATTCTGCCAAGCTGTTCATCTGATGAGCACTTGGCCAACAAGTTTAGAAATTTCTTTATGAGCAATATTACAACCATTAGAGGCAACATTGATAATAACAAATCTCCAATAAGCGACGCTGTTGTGATGAGCGCTGATATCAAATTTGAAGGACAGCCTCTGACAAAACTTGCACCTTCCACTCAAGACGAGGTACATGATATTATCATTAAGTCTCCCTCAAAATCTTGCGAACTAGACCCATTACCTACATACCTGTTCAAAGAAGTGCTGGAATACCTACTGCCCTTGATTACGGCTATTATAAACAAATCATTGGTGGAGTACAAGGTTCCGCTTTCTTTCAAAAAGGCAAATATTAGACCACCGCTGAAGTAGTCAAATCTGGATAAAGAGGAATTGAAAAATTACCGCCCAGTGTCTAATCTGCCTTTTTGTCGAAGATCATGGAGAAGCTGGTTGCTAAGCGGTTGGAGACCGATTTGAGTAGTGACAGACTGCATGATAATCTTCAGTCAGCTTACCGTACCGGTCACTCTACAGAGACCGCGCTCCTGAAGGTCCATCATGACTTTAAATGGAATTAGGGCGGCATTAGTTCTGCTTGACTTATCTGCTGCTTTCATGTCATGTCACAAGATCCTTCAAACGCGCCTTGAGCACTCGTTTGGGAAACCCGGGAAAATGCCCTCTCCGGGACAAATTTAGAGTGACAGATCTCAGTGTTTGCCATAGGAATGACGACATCAGAAGGTAAGTGCCTGAATTTTGGGGTGCCACAAGGATCGGTACTTGGACCATGTAAGTACTATTTGTCTTCAAAACCAATTGGTGCGATATGTAGCCGAAGTAATTTGCTCTACTACTGTTATGCAGATGATACCCAGGTTTATATGGCGATCATGCCCAAAACAACTTGGTCCGACGTTGCAAAGAAACTGGAAGCTTGTTTGACTGATATCAGTACTTGGATGAGTACAAACATGCTTAAGTTAAACGAGGAAAAGACATAACTCATTATCTTTAACCCAAAACATCAGGTTAGGATGAATGAGGAAAAGGCTTCAGGTAGGTAATAATACCCGTAGCATCGTCAGTGAAAACTTAGGAGTATATTTGATACACCCTGACCATGGAGAGGCAAGTAAATGCAATATCCCAAAACCTGTTTTTAAATTCTAATATTGGTATATCAGGCGGTATTCACATTGAAAGCTTGCAAAAAACTGGCACACGCCCTGATTACTTCTCGGCAAACAACCCCTCCTGTATGGTCTTCCAAGCACACTGATGACACGGCTACAGAAATACAGAATTCTTCTGCCAGGTTAGTCAAGCCCAAAAAAGAACATATAACACCGGTCTTGAACTCCCTGCATTGGCTTGGTTATAAAGGTCCCGACAAGTTTTGATGTACACAAAGGGCCTTAAATGACTGCCCCTCAGTACTTAAAGTAACTTGTCGTACCGTATCAGTCGACAAGGTCTCTACGGTCCGAGTCTGGAGCATTCTGAGCCGTACCAACAACACGTGGAGTGACATACGGTAACAGACGTTTCAGAAAAACTGCTACAACCTCATAGAATAATCTTCCAGTAACCATCAGAAAGTGCAAGCCCCTTGATACCTTCAAAAAGAAGATAAAAACTAATCTTCCTGTTTCAGCTTTTCCTATCTGAATATATTATGCATTTGGCTGGAAAGAATTATGTATTTTTAAAGATGTAAATCTGTTACATCCATAGCATTATTTATTGTCAAACGCCTTAGAGTAACCCTCTTACAGGTTACATAGGGCGCTATATAAATTTTGTATATTATTATTATTATTATTATAGAACAAGGGATATCTTGTGGCATAGTATTACCTTCATTCGGGTAATGTGTACAAAGTGTATCTGTTTTTACGTGTAATAATCCGTATATGGCTTCAACATTCCCGTATTGCACTGTTACTCACTTCGTTTACAGGTAGGACAACGTTTGAATGCATGGATAAAGATCCAGATACTATCCAAGAAGGCGCGGAAATCAAGGATGGGGTGTTATTTTATCCTACAGAAGCTCATTGTGGTTCCTTACCATGTCCTAATTATATTGCTGGCAGAGAAGTAACCTGCGTTGTTTGTTCTTTGTGAATAACGAATAAGAAAGGTGATAACTATTTATTTATCAGTAATATATTATGCCTCCCAGATATAATTTATGAATATAACATTTTGTTATGATTTTCCATCATATCCACTGTATATGTGAATGTGGTGTGTGTGTGTGTGTGTGTGTGTGTGTGTGTGTCTGTATGTCTGTCTGTCTATGCGCGCGCGCGCGCGCGTATGTATTGGTGCCAATTCAAATTTAACACACAAATAACATTAATATAAGGTGGAATTGTTGAGAGATAAAAAAGCTGAACCGTGGTAACTCGGAGCTGACCATCAAAACACATGAAAAACAACTTCGTTTGAACGAATATTTAAACAAATACCCAAGAACAGCGTATGTCGGAGCTTTAATCGTACCAATATATCTGAAAATCATCTGGTTTCGGCTTGATGTACGCCAGCTGTCATAATTCATAAAACGTCATAAATCCTTGATGAAATCAAGAAACGATCAACCCTAAAAAAGGCAATGATACGAGCATCCCTGCATTTACATGGCGTTGTTATCGGCAATGGTTTCAGTAGAATTCCTATATAAAATCGCCCCTCATCTCTATGTCCAAGGTGTGACCGGCATAAAGGTTAAATAAGGTAGTCATTTCTATATTATGGGAGCAGAAGTAATACGGCAACATACTTTCTAAGGACACTAATTGATAAACTGCTTAATTTAATGTTTGCTTAATTTACGTTTCTAGCAGCTAATGGTTGCTTAGAGGCACAGAAGATTTATAAATACCAGTTATAGAATGGTTTATTTAAAACTTATTTTAGTCTTGCACATTCCTCTGTATACGACATTTGTTTGTGGGAAGTGATTGCTCGGCGAGTGCTTCATGTTATGCGTATGAGTGAGTACAAACAAATTTATTCACTCGTGCGGTATATATATATATATATATATATATATATATATGTGAGTGTGTGTGTGTGTGTTTTAGGATACGTATAGAGAGGCAACAGGCACAGAGCATCAACATATCTAAACATCCTTCGAGACCTACCTCCATAAATCTAAATACAAATACAGCTATACATACATTAATCTAAAAATAAAATATTCCATACCTCCACATATTGATAGATGTGTGCGTATACCTAAGCATGTGTCTGGTCTACTCATCAGCCTGTGGGAACCAGCTAATTCGCTTTTCGTACGCGACAAATATGTCACAGCAACAGGAAAGCGGCTACGTGCAGGCTATGTACAAAAAAAAACGGAAGCACGTAAAACATACCATTTGATACCACAGCTCGCAACAAACAACACGTGCGTGTGGTTCAATGGTGACTTGCTACATATATCTCATAACTATTTTGACACCACAGTTTACATTCAACAGTAATTTTCTGTGGTCCAAAAGAAACCTGTATATAAAACATTTCGACACCTCAGATGCTGACTTCAGCTTTATTCTGGGTTCGAATAACTGAATAAATCCTACCTATATGAACCATGTATATCGATATTACGTCCGACTAGTCTGGCGTCGAAGTTCTTCTCTAACCTAAGTGAAAAGTTAAGCCTTTTATATACCTTCAGCGTGTTAATAAACATTACAGTTTGTTCACCACAAGAGAATGTACACTAACTCAGTATGTACTCACTGAATTGATTTAACTAAAATAAAAACAAAGTAGCAATACCGCACAACGGATTATTACTGGACTAGAACGAAATATCGTCTCAGACCTGAGTAAATACTAGGATTTATCGAACCTAACAGCTAATGTCAAGTATCTTAGTTATATACACACAAAATGTTACGTAAAAACCATATCCAAGTCAAACATTAAAATTAATGAATGAATTAGTAAGTGAGCAACTGAGTGACCTGTGAAATATGAGGAATGGACAACAGACGAAAGATTATATAATTTGACAAACACTACTGTGATACCGTTTTGAGGAGATAAACAGCGGCAAAATGAAGTGCTCAAGTTTTACCAATAATTAACAATAATTATAAATGTTTTTAAAGACTTTTAAGACTTTTGTCAGAATATTTTGCGAACACACACACAGACAGACTTAACCACATTCGTGTGAGTGTGTTCATTATATAGAAACTTTACTTAGTGATATAGAATTATATATAACACAGGAGGACACCAAGAGGACACCAGTTAGCCACGAATCTATAATTTGGGAACACACACTCATCTCCCACTGTTTACGGGCGAGAACACGCACACACACTCACACACACTCGTTTTTATTTATATAGATGTGACCAAATTAGCCGGGGCACCTCCGTGGTCTAACGGTAGCGTGTTGGATCACAAATCACTACCACCCGTGTTCGAATCTCGGTGTGGGCATATCTGAAGGGTGGAGGTCGCTGGGCCCATTTAGGCTACCATGTGCACAAAAATGGCCGTAAAACACCAACCATCGTGACCAAAATAGCCGTCAATCCCCGTAAGCATATATTGACACGACGAACTCACCAGATCTGTCAGAAGAGTTGTTTAGCCTCGTCACTTGTCATACGGCTGGGAAACAAATCCCAACAAACACACGTTCAAACCCACAACCTGGAGGTGTCCTGCTCATTGCGACATCTGAACTTGCACACCCATAACACATTAAATTAAAACACTGCCTCATTTCGTTTTCGGTCTCCATTGGTTTGTTTGCGATGAAGTAAACAGAAGGAAGCCGGCTTTCTCACTATGATAACGTGGTAACGCACATTGGAGTTGATATATATTGGAGTCAACTCTAAAGCTGAAATTCCATAGATACGGCATGCGGATACGACATGACATTTATTATCTCGATGAAATGCCCCCCCCCGTCGTCCATATAGATGCAAAATGTCGATCAGATCTATTAATAGCTGCTCTTTTGGGCTCTGTGAATGGTCGCCAGGATGTGACGTCAGCAGGTTGATTGCGGTGATCCTGGAATGTAGGGATTGAAGGGTATCTTTATGAGCCCAAGAAAGTAGACCATTCAAATATCGATTAAAGTGGCCGTGATAGGGAGCTCAGTTCAGATATACTGATGGCGAAACTATTAATAATTTTCGCGATGGAGGAGCAAAAATTGTCGGCTGAAACGTGGTGTCAATGCGTCAAAGTGGTCGATATGTCAGACAGAAAAGCGACGGACGATATTAAACGGTTTACAAATAAAAATGACATAGATTAATATGTAGAGCGCCGTCCGTCACTGGAAATGGCATTTATTGATGCCATAATCAAGAAACAATTGCACCACTCAGCACCAGAATAACTCACAAACATGTAGGTAAGCGTCCTTTTTCAGAATGTTTCGTTGTCGTAGACCGGGTACTTCGTAACCGCTTGTTTACTTTATCAACTTCGTAGAACGTGCTTTCAAAATAGTCTCCCAAACGAATGAATTGCTACCAAATGGAAAGTTTGTGTCCAGTTCCAATATTGCCTAACCACCATCTCTGCCCTCAACATTACTGAGCATATGCACTCTAATGTAATGTGTTCCTGTAGTTTTGCATTGAGTCGTACTATAAAGATTAGTGTGTCGTTGTTAAGTACATCTACCCACAATTCATTGCGCACTCCTGACTGCTGCCAGAGAAATAGAGATTACCCAGCTCCCGGAATTAACTGGCTGACGTCACACATGAGGCAAATCAGGACGAAGAAGAAGACACTATGACCGCGTTCAATTTATGTTTGGTGCACTCATACGTAAAATATCTCTCAAACAAATCCTTGTTGTAGCAATTTGTATGCAAATTTAGACACAACTAATATGCTAGATTATAATTGTCCGTACTATTTTAACCTCTGGATGTACTCTTTAATGAAGGAATTATAGTATACATACGGAAGCGGTATCTGTATGCGGCATGGGTTATAAATAATCGCTTCGTGTAGCGATTTATAATGGATTATCATGACTTGCCGGATAGAGAATACCCAAATGTGACGTCATTTCAGAATCTTTATCAGTCTTTTTCTCAACTACAGATATCGTTGTATAGACAAAACACATTGCTAAAAATTTGTAGACCTAAATATGTAACAACAACAACAACAACAAACGTTATTTTCGTGCATTATTCATTCATTATATAAAATACATGTGCTGTCAATTTGATCGAAATCAATAACAAAGTTTTGTTATTCAAGGTCTGATTACTGTAATAAAGAAATTAAACATGTTCTCTATTATTTTTTTGCGATTTTGGCAATGCTTACCTGAAACATATAACCAGCCTGGCGGACAATGCTTGTGCAGGTCTACGAATAACAAAACTCATGCAAACTGCTGTCTGCTCAGTCTAAAATATTGCTGAAACATCTCTTCCATTCAATTGTAATTCTCTTACCAGGATATGGGGGGGCGCGCCTCCGTGGCCTAATTAGTAGCGCGGTTGGTCACAGATCTATAACGCCTGGGTTCAAACTCCAGTTGGGCTATGTCTGAAGGGTGTTTCATAATTCCGCTTAGTTCGTATGTGGAATGTTAGTTTTAGCTTCAGAGCAACGGTCAAAACGGCGCCAATCGTTGTATTTTATAAGTGAAACATTATACAACTCTTAATTATTCTTCATCAAACAACACTTTATATTATAGTGTATATATTTATTACTAAAGTATAACCAGTAAATTGCTGACGTAAGAAAATATTTGCGATAATTCTAGGATGATTATCAAAAATAAGTAATCTTCAAATCAGTTTCTAGTCTTTGTTCATGGTCAGTTGTTGCACAAACGAAAGACAATAATTATTTCCGTTTTTGGTGCACAATTTTACCCCCTTTGATCACGTGACTGATCACATGCTGATGACTGCCAAGTTGGTATATTATGTGTTCCCACCTGAAATACGGAATTTCGAAACTGAATAAATACCAACATTCAAAGTTTTGATTTGTGCAATGCTTTCGTTGTCAATTAATTTAAACGCATCAAAACAGCGAACCATCTCAAACACTTCTTCTAGTAGGATGATATCAAATTGTTAATTAGTCTCTTTTATGAAATGTCTGTCAAGAGGCAGCTTAACCTTTTTAAATGAGTCAAAGAATAAATATAGTAATTACAACGGATCGGCAAATACCTTGGCGCATCAATTATGAGCAGATCTGCAACTTTCCCCACTTCAATAGAACCATGCGTCTCAGACTTTCTCAGTGATGCTGCAGCATTAATTGTTGCTGCGACCAATGCTTCATTCAAACTAATCTTCTGTAATACACACGCCAGGTGCATCACAACTGGCTGCAATGAAAACAAAAATAGCGTTTAAAAAGTGTTTACCCCTATTATTGTCTCGGCCAAATGCAATGCTGCTACGATTTTTATATGGTATGTTGCTTACAAGGTTAAAAATATCGCCTTGTTCTATTATAATCATCCGAGTGGGTGCTGATAAACCGAAGTGGTTAATACACTGCACGTGTTACAAGACTCGTGGTCAAGGTTCAAATCCTGATATTACTCGTATTTCCAAGAAATTATTTTACTTAGGGAGTCACATCCTTAAATATACTAAATTAAATCACTCACTCAAACACTAACTCAAGCACTCACTCACTGAAACATTCACTCACTCCATTCATTTTTCCTATTTATCAACATTCTGTTTGACATTGCCAATCTTTTCACGGGCTCTTTTGAAAAATAAACAAATCCCTTTCTTTTAACTAAAAGGATAAATAACTGTTCAAAATCCTTCCGGGAAGTGTGGGGGGGGGGGGGAGTTAAACGGGAATATCCTATAAACTGTTCAGAAAATATATATTTAAAATACTGCAACCTTATGCTAACATGTAAAATGCTGGCTGTTGGATTGTTTGGGAAGTAAACCCGAAATATGCCGGACGTTCTTACCATGGCCAGGCAATGTGCATTCGGGTTGAAGTCACTGCCAAGAGCAACGCCCATTCCGGCGTCAATCATCTTACGTGTAGGTGGTGGCTCAAGTCTTAAGATATAGGCCGTGGTCGGTAGGACAACTCCAATGGTACCAGATTGGACCATTGCCGATATACCTTCGTCGGAAACATGTTCTAAGTGGCTTATTGCAGTAGCTCCTATATCAGCACCCATCTGTATAAGGTAATAGGGGAATATAATGTACACGAACAAATAAGGTAAATTGTTATCTATTTTAATACATGGATTACAAAAGACACCTTTTTTTGCTAAAATATGGAATAGGTAATAATAAGTTGTTTTCTTCATTATTACATTTAATTCTATGGTGAATACAGAAAATGAACAGACTGATATTGTACTCAGTCCACAAACGATTTATATGGTTGTGTGTATTTGTGTGTATGTTTGTTTGCTTGCTTTTTTCTCTCTCTCTCTCTCTCTCTCTCTCTCTCTCTCTCTCTCTGTGTGTGTGTGTGCGTGCTGTTTTGTGTGTGGCGAAGGCAGACAAACGCTGATAACTGACGTTTTCAGGGATGAATGGTGGACTTTCTGCTGGTTATGTCTCACCAGTCCCTAAGCCGCTCAGCAAAGCGTCACCTACAGCCGGGGGGGGGTGTGTGCGCGACGAGCGGGCGATCTCCTACGCATGCATACTGACTTCAGCAGAGTTAAGCTGGTGTAACTCTTCTCCGTGGAAGTTTATGGCCAGACCAAGCTCAGCTCCGGCTTGTAGTATCCGTCTTGTTTGTTCCACATCATAAACACCTCGCTCACAGAATACGTCAATGTTATCCACATGCAGATCTCCACCATCCATTAACTGCTTCAGTCGTGGAATCTGGACTTTGAGAACATCATTGACAGCTTCCTCCACTGACATCCCTCTATACAAATAAATGAGTGAGTGAGTGAGTGATTGATTGATTGATTGATTGATTGAGTGATTGATTGATTGATTGAGTGAGTGAGTGAGTGAGTGAGTGATTGAGTGAGTGAGTGAGTGAGTGAGTGAGTGAGTGGTGAGTGAGTGAGTGGTGAGTGAGTGAGTGAGTGAGTGAGTGAGTGAGTGAGTGAGTGAGTGTTTTGTTTACCATTGGAACATATGACCGATTGGTGACTCCCCGCAGAACCATTCAGCCAATACAAATACCTAATTAGTTCGAACTGAATTAATTGATGAGACGATAATTTCATGCCTAAATGTGTATGAGGTATACAACAATGGCTGTCAGAGACAGGACATCCCTAGGAAGAAGAAGATGATGATGATGATACTAAATTCTACAAATTCATTTTATTGTGGAGATGAGTTCAGTTGTTTACCCTCGGCGTTAGTCACACCTGAGACATATGGCCCGGGGGGGGGGGCTACTGTCTGGAGACACATTCCCAAAACTTGAGTGTGAGTCAGAGTCGAACCCACGTGATGGAGGTTTGCAGAGATGGAGGTTTGCAGCGGAATGGTCTATAACCACTGCACCACCATGGCACCCTCAAATGTATGTTGAAGGCGGAGTAAAGTGATACTGAGTAGATCCTGAAGGTCTAAATACTAGTAACATCTATAATCCTCTGACAGCAGAAAGTTCTATCATTGTGGCCTTAACCCTTTAGTAAATGCTAGAAATCTCCAAACAGTGGAAAGACATTTAAAGTAAGGATTAATAATAATAATAATAATAATAATGGCCAAAATTGCGGTTATTTTAGGTGGCTTGGCTACCTCAAGTGAGGTAGATCCATATAATTTGTAATTTACCGCATCACCACGAGAATTTACAATAAATGGAGAAAACCTTGCCAGTTCCCTGTGTGGATGAACTCCACCTACTATAGTACTAAGGCCGGGATTCGAACCTCCTACCTCCCGTACAGCATAACTATGAGTAAGGTGCACCAGATAAAGGTAGTGAGTGACCAATGATTGATTTTACTTAATACCAACGGCATTACAACGGCGAATAGATAGAAACAGATAATTGGAGTACCATCTGAGGAAGACATCCAGCAACAGATGTACTATATGTCTCACAGTCGGCGTACAGTGGATATATATATATATATATATATATATATATATATATATATATATATATATATATATATATTGCTGATACTTGTCTCGTGGTTATAGACACCCGATTTCGGTTCCGAATGTTGAGGGTCTCTTGGGCATAAGTATGGTGAGGCAAAATATATGTTGGAGTATTGGATTAGCTGTTAGAATACTGGATTGTTGTCAGAATACGGAAAATACTCCACCCCCCCCCACATCCTTTCAAGTACATCTCCTGATAAAGTGGTGTTCAGCTTATTATACTCTTAGTACTCAAAATACAACAACATGCTAACCACTTAATTTTAGTCAATATTGAAAACAATTTGATTTTAACAACCAATAGCATCATCTCCTGAAAACCTGTAAATCAGAGATATATATACTACATATATATATATATATATATATATATATATATATATATATATATATATATATATGATCACTTTAATTGTTATTATTATTAGTATTATTATTATTATTATACAACGCCTAACACTGACTTTGGTATAGCATGCGCTCCGCAGTATGTGCTAGATATATCCAGATGAATCTCTGGATCATTTCGTGCCCTTTCCAACACACTCAGCATTTTCATTTCGGTATCAACATCAAGGCCATAACCACTCTTACATTCGGCCAGGGTGGTTCCCGCTTCCAGCATCTTGTGAGCATTTGCCTTGAAGTTCTTCAGGAGCGTTTCTTCTGGCGCTTTACGTACATGATCAACCGTGAACATAATGCCGCCACCTGCCTGGTGCACCTCCATGTATGTTGCGCCAGCCAGCTGCGAAAAAAAGCTCATTGGATATTAGATTATAACAACTATATAATGATAACTTTTTTCACGGTAAAACAACTTATAGCTGCTTTTTTTAATGCGAACATCTATGGAGTTTTTTTATCAGTGTCGAAGATTGAGAAAGGGTTGTAACCACGTGTGCTAGATGTTGTGATCGCACGAGACAGACAGGAAAAGTTGAGCCTCCTCTAAGGCCTAGTGGGTAACAGCGTAGGACTTTCTTACTCGTGGTCATTCTGTGCGGGAGGTTGGAGGTTCGAATCCCGACCGTGGCACTTTAGTAGGGGGAGTTTTTCATCCAACCAGGGTCGGGCGCCTCCGTGGTCTAGCGGTAGCGTGTTGGACCACAGATCACTACCACTCGTGTTCAAATCCCGGCGTGGGCATATCTGAAGGTTGTTTCATCTTTGACTTCGTTTCATTACCTTTGGAGGTCGCTCGGCCCATTTAGCCTACCTTGTGCACAAAAGTGGCCGTAAAACACCAATCATCATCCAACCAGGGAACTGGCAACGTTTTCTCCACCGAATATGCCATATATCGTAAATTCTAAACATTCGTTTAGAATTAAGTGCTAGTGGTGAAGCAGTAAATAGCAGACCATATGGGTCTCCCTCGTATGAGGTAGTTAATTAAGTCACGTAAAATAACTAACATTTCGGCAATTATTATTATTGAACATCAGAGCACCTTGACCCATAGGTTTTATAATTCCTTCAGTTATTACCACTTTCACGTAAGTATTGATATTGTATAAGGCTATTAGTGCTAATAAAATTTTCATATTCACCATATGAGTTCATCAAGGGTTGTCTTTTTAAACTGAAAGCAATACATATCCCAAAATCATATTTGAGTTAATCAGAAACAATCTAAATGCAATTTCGTTTCAATAATGCTGTTGCATTTACTTCCAAGGACCGCGTATTCACTTCATTTGTTGGGAAATTATATTATTTGTATATGTATCAAAATAAACTGCAGGATTCTTCTGGTATTGCAGTCCATTTTATATTTATTCACTTAGATATTGTTTCAGTCTTCTAAGAAGTATAAAAAAATACCCTGTCTTTAAATTTAAAAAAAGATCTTGATAAATATGCTATTCATTATATATGCGTTCAGAAACTTCTAGGGTTAGAAATGCTTATTATAGACTATACGTATGTATATTTCAGAAAATTATTAACCTGTAATAGATATGAAAAGCGTATATTTTGCACCTAATATATTCTACATACCTTCATTGCAAATTCGTGAACACGATCACCTTCCCAAATTGCGTGCGTGTGTCCATCAACAAAACCTAATTAACATGGATGGTTGATATTTGGTCAGTATGATTGTTAAATATTTAACTTCAAATTATCTGGTTCTCTGAAAACAAGCATTTCACTTCAGGAAATAAAATGTGGGTAACCTAGTTTATGGATAAATAATAAAACGACATCACACCTGGTACAATACACATTCCAGTGGCATCAATCACTTCTTGAAATTGTGCATCTGAAAATCTCTCCTTTATTTCAACATCTAAGCCAATTGCGTGGATGTTACCTTGGCTAAATTTAAGACAGGAAACAAGATGCTGTTAAGAATGAATGAAATCATCACGTGATTTCTGTCATAATACGTGATCTTGTCATATTCTTTGATAAAACGTGCATATTATTGATTTATATTGCTAAAATGTAAACAAATCGCCATTTCCAGTTAAAACAGGAATATTATATTCCCATCTTCATGTGTGAGTGACTGTGAGTGATCAGAGATTGTTGACATATGTCACATATCAGTCATCTTATGACATGCACCAGAATACAGCAGACGCATTCTAAACATTGAACCAGAAGAAAGCTTCTGAAACTGTAGAATAAGTTACCATAAATTATCTGAATTTAAATCCATACCAAACCCCCATCTATTTTAGAAAGTGTGTATCCCTTATTTCTATTGAAGGATTTATGATAAAAGATTAATATTAATACCTTTTGGATGGGACTAATATTGTAATTTGACTTTTATTTTACATGTGTGGCATATATATATATATATATATATATATATATATATATATATTTATATATATATAATTAATTAGTATTCAAATTATTTTTAAAACAACAAATCATCAAACATTACATCAGATTAACAATAAGATAAGTTGGTATCTAGTAAATGATTGTCATATTGAAATCAGCAACAATTTTCTGATAATCTATCTAAGTTTTAAAAAATCTATTTGTATGAGTTTAATACAAGATATTACTCTAACATAACACTCTAAAACAGGAAGACTGCATGTTATAGTTAGGACATGTGTCTCTATGGTAGTGCTATGATCAACTGTACAAGGGTACCTTATATTGAAAGCATGGAATTTTAAGTTGTATATATACAAATTGGTACATATAATAATTAAGACCAGTAATTAATAAAAATAGCAAATCTAATATCTTTTCAATACATTGTTCGCATATATTTATATATAGTAATTTTATGTATGTAAATATTGTTATGTGTAAGCTGGTCAACATGAGATGTTAAATTTTGCTTACGTTAAAGTTAATTATATAGAGTTCTGTCAACTGTTCATGTCCCGTTTTCTAAGTAATACTTGACATTAATTATACTGCTGTTATTACATATATAATTCAATAGGGATTTTAATCTGTTGTAGAATATATTAATATTTTTTTAAATAATTTTTAAGCTGAATAGCCTTATTTATAACTTGCACTTTTTATCAGTATTTCATAGTCCCAGCATGTATTCATTTATATATTTTACATGCAAAAGTTGAAATTAATTTTTAAATCAAAATATAACTGTTATTTTTGCAATATTTATGTACATTATGATGGATTCTCATGAACAAACATTATGATTCTAATGAGCTGGCAGAGAATTTATCAATCTGATCGCCTCCTTTGTAAAGTTGGTAGCGCGTTGGAATACAGATCACTACCACCTGAGGTCGAATCTCGGTATGGGTATATCAAAAGGGTGTTTCTTCTTTGACTTCCCTTCACTGCCTTTGAAGGGCGCTCAGCCCATTTAGCCCGCCATGTGCACAAAAGTGGCCATAACACATCAATCATTGATGAGTAGCAAATCATTTTAATGTTTGTGTGTGTTACAATTATTTATATTAGATTTAGTACATGAAAAAAAAAATTGAATAATTCCATTTTTTCTTTTGATTAATTGTTTTCTTGCTTGCTTGATTGATTCAGTGGCAGTTATATTCCAGAGGAGAAAGTGGTTGTCATTTATAACTGGTCTTGTCTTCTGGTTCCCCACCTAGGTGTGGTCATACCATAATATATATTTTTTTCTTTTATATCCGAATATTTTAACATTATATACTGATTGTTTTCAAAACAAACCATGAAATTTTACAAATAATTATACTAAATAATCTGTATTAAATTTTAAGCTACATAAAGAAGCAGGCCATTTATGAATGATATAATATGAAGTTGGTGTTGAGAAACATTTTAGAATTTATTTACATTTCATTGTATTTGAGAATATACAAATGCAAATGGATATTGATGAGGATAAATATGAATGCATCTCCTTGTAGAGTTTGTAATCTATGGAATACATTAGAGTTTGTTTCCTTGCAATAGTACTATTAGACTTAGATGATGATTGATGTTTTGCAGCTATTTTTGTGCATGTGGTAGGCTAAATGGGCCGAGCGACCTCCAAAGGTAATGAAGCAAAGTCAGAGATGAAACAACCTTAAGATATGCCCATGCCGAGATTCGAACACGGGTGATAGTGATCTGTGGTCCAACACGCTACCGCTAGACCACGGAGGCGCCCCTATTAGGCTTAGAGGTTAACATAATAACTGTAATAAAATCAGGTGAGTGTAGCCTAACTTGATGATAAACTAAACTGTAATGGCCACCTAAGCGCATCATCAGATCACAGATGTTGCCCTTTGGCCCTAAAGCAGAATAATTATACAAACCAGTCAACAACAATGCTACAGCCATTGTTATCCTCCAAAATTGCTAACTGATTCATTTCTCTTCCTTTGCAAACAAGTTTATTATTGTTTACAACCTGAACAATCTGTCTAGCAGAGTGAATTAAAAGCCTAAAATCTGCCATTGTAATAGAATAAGACCTGTTTATACGACTAATGTGTTTGACTGATAAGCTTAATCTGAATATAAGATATAGTGGCGCCACCTGAGGAACATGTAACAGTCTAGGAGACACTGGTTTTGTTATGTTGTCAAATATTTGATGGAACTTGGTCAGTTAAATCACTATATTTTTTGTAATTATGACAGTGTTAGCCAGTGTTATACCTAACACAAACATGGCAAATACAAATGTGCTTTATTTTCTCGTTTAAAAGTGGAAGGTATTCCTAATAATTTCAATATCGTAACTGGTTCCCCTATTATCGCCTACCAATAAGCGTGTGCTTTAACTAGACTATAGAGTCTAGTTTAAGTTTAAACCTCCAAACTAGTCTATTCGACTACTGTTACAAACTAAGTTTATGGTCATTTATGTAGATAAATAACCGTAAGGTTTAGATTCCATGTATGCGATTTGTATGATTCCATATGAACGCGCGTTCCCATGCGCTTTGTCTCTCCTGCCCAAGAAGTGAAGAACATACATCATTACATGTAACATGATCATAATCATGATGTAGATCTATACATTACATTTGACCTGGAAATACTGAATACGACAGAATGAATAAAAAACATGTGGTGTGGGGGGGATTCACACATTATAAATTCCAGTAAATACTTAAAATAAATTATTATTAAAACAATATCATGATGTTTAACTTGTTACATCTTTAGATCAAGAATGGTTATTCTGTAATATGCCGAAGATTTTCATGGCATGAACATGGCTAATGAGTCCAAGTTGCAGCTTTCTCTGTTGCCGAGCATCAGAATCGTGTTTTGTTGATGATAAAGTTCCGAGCATTCAGCATCGGAACCATGTTCAATTAATTTATTTCAACATTCATAATACATCATTTTAATTAAATCAATATAATGCATCCCCTCTGTTCATCAATGTTATTTAAAATCTGAGCCATTTCATGATCATTTTTAGTTTTTCATCTGTCTGCATCAGTGTCAGTGACTGGAGCTTAGTGGTAATTACTGCTACTACCGTTTAATAAAGATATTAGATTAATTATATTTACTATTAATAGGCATTATAATCAGATTAAAAAGAAAGTGACATTTATAAGAAATACAGCATTTCATGGTTCTCACACTGTAGAAAATAATATTTCCTTTGCTGTGACTCGCAGCAAAGGAAATATTATTTTCTACAGGTATACTATCTAGTCACGTTTTTTGTTCCAAGTGAATTATTTTTCAAAGGCAGTCTTTTTTCTAGGAGATTTTGTAAAATTGAATGACATTTCTAGGTCCTGGAAAATGAATTTGTTATTTTCTAGGTTTTCTACAACATGTGACAACCCTGATTATTTGTAAAGCTGCACAGCTGTTCAATTTTCTATTTCTTTGATTTTCATTTGTACCCCTTCAAAACTATGAAAAGCATCTTCTACTTTCAATCCAAATGTAATATTACTACGTGTTTGGCTGCCATTTTTGACGGAAGTAATAGCCAATGAGGAATAATTGGCGCATGTGCATTGAGTGCTTGGACCTATAACACAGAGGTACAGGGTTCCAATGCTGGGATATGTAACCACTTTATGCAATTAAAAACCTAATAAGCAAAGAAAACACTGCTGGTGGGTGCATGACATAAACAGGAACCAGCTTCAATACAGAGCATACCATAATCTAGTCAAGGAACTACAATTTGGTGGGGAGAAATTTGAACAATACTTCAGGTTGACCAAAGAATCTAAAATCCCTTCAAATTGTTCAGGAAACACCTGCCCCTGACATCATATTCTGGATTCCCCATCCATTTTTAACAAGTTGTCATATGAATCACTACATGAAGCGATTCAGTTTGCCACATCCTCTTTAATACACAGCTGCAGGCCAAATCGTATGCTGCATCTGGACATATGGAAGCATCCGTTTACATGATTTTCCATTTTTGTTGTATATTTTGCTTACAGTAGGTCCCAGCCTTTAACCCGAGACTTTGTGTCAATAAGACTAGATCTAGATGCAAATAGACATCAATAATTTTTATTTAAACTCATTCAGTCAAGGAGTGAAAATAGAAGTGAAACAAGTTGATGATAATTATACATGGCTTTATAATGAAAATCAATATTTATATGTAGAATTATTGCTAAATATTGTTGGACTCAGTAGTGCATTTCATGAATGCCAATTCGAAGGCAGCGTCAGTAACAAGACAACTCGTACCCAAGACATTCCTTACCCAAGAGCGTCGTATATCATTCGTTTGGCGGCAAAGACATTAGGGTACCCCCGTATACATATTTTGTCTGGGCATATTTATACTAATAACGGGATAATCACTGATTAATTAATTAATTTTCAATAGAGAGTTAGTTAGATAAACTAACTGACTGCATATTCCGGTAATTTATATTGTGACTCGGTTATTGCCACGTTATAGTGACCAAAACGTACCATCAAAGGCTCTGTCTAATTGACTTCATATGCGGTTCATTGAATGTTTAATCATGCTGTTAGTTTAGGTTTGAGTTCCTACATATGCACAAACAGTTTGTGTAGATCGTTATAATTTGCTTTGATCTAATGACAGTATACAAAACCCCATTTAACGAACTATGAAAATGAAACCTATTTCCTACATTCCAAAACATCACCTGGAAATACTGCAGGGAAAAGATTTTTAGGTCGGCTTAATGGACGGTACTACCGTAATTCATGATATTTTAGACCTCGGCTTAATGGCTGGGTCAGCTTAGTGGCCGAGACCTACGGTATATGGAATCTTAGCTTAACAGTAAATTTGATTCTCTTTTCATGTATTGTGGTCTTATTCTTAGTGACCTTGATGTACAAACTGGATGAGTAAAAATACCAAAAGGGCCATGATTCATGATACAGAGCAACAAAGAATAAACATTTTATTAACATGGATGATGGACAGCTTATGCACGAAACAGATACAATTGCTTATCAAAGCATTGTTTTATAACTATTATTATAATGTCTACTAATAATTCATCACTCTCTTCACTGAACATCTGTTTGTATCTGTTTGTGTGTCATCATACATGTCATTGCCTTCTTAGTTGGAGTTGGTGTCGGGTTTGTTGTGCTGTTCAGCCCACAATACTTTATGTTGCATGCTGCTCGTTAGTTTCCGTAATGCTTTTCGAAATAGTTTATTAGTAGTTCCCACATGCCAACTTTGGAAGTAATTAACTCATTGTTTGTGGTAATCATTTTCCTTTGATGTGGCTTCTATATGGTCATTCTTTGGGTGGCCTCAGTTACCAATCTGCTGATACATTTCGATAGTAAAGACGCGTCTTTGAATTTGTCACATCACTAATTAGAGCATCAGATTAATTAATCATGGCGGTTATTACAATTAAGTTTGGCTTTGAAAGACAACAGAGAAAACACACCTAATAAATTTGTTTATTGTTCACATATTCATTATTATCATAATTATGGTTGAAAAATAATATTATTGTATTTCCCCCTAAATTATGCCAAATATTACCTTCCCTTTTAGTCTGACACGTGTATAAGATACACTCGTTGATTTCGGAGTATAAAAAGTGTGACTTACAGAAGAGTATATACAGTAGTTATCTATGAAATTTTTTAATTCTACTGTACAGAGTAGATTTATTGTGAATATTATAGAATTAGAATTGCTGATAAACTGCCATGCATTTATAATTTGTGATGAGGTCAGCAGGCAAGTATTAGACCTTGCCAACTAATTTTTGCAGGCTTTTACACTTCGGGTCACCACTGAGAGCAGCAGAGGTGAGTTTCATGGTTTTCAATGTAGGCCGGATTTTTGTTCTGAACATCTCGGTTTTAACAACGATCTACTGCCTAATACAATTGGAATTCAGATAGTAAAATACTTCTAGTGATAGATTAGTTTCTTGTTCTTCAGCATATTCCATTATTAAATGTTGTTATTGTCAACAAATGGGAGTAAATATTTCTTTAGTGAAGTCTGCTAGTATCGGTTATCACTTGAAAATTTAAATGGCGACAGACAGGGTTTGTTTACATTTTAAAATCAACTTGTGGTTCACATTAATTCACGAGAAATAATACCCAAATGCAATATATCAATGCTGGATTATTGCTCTATAAATCATTACTTTTGGGTAACACAATATGTCTCCGATTTAATGAGTATTTTCAATCCAAATAGCACACCCGTTTGTTTATTAGAATTATGCCATCTGTGTCAGCGCATTATCACTCGCGTGCGCATGCGCCATGAGTCTACTGCTAGATGATGGCGAATGTTCTACACGGAAAATGACCACAAATAAAACAAATCGTTGAAGATATCTCTGAATTGTCCTTGTAAAATGATAGTATTACAACTACCTTGTCCATTTTCAATATTATTATAAATGGCGAAAGAAGTGTATTGAAGAAACACTATGGGAAAGCCACTTCCTATACGTAAACTTTCGCTATGAATACAGCAATCCACTTGAACACAGGAAATGTGTTCTGTGAACTACCACATAGAACTTCCAATTTAATCTATTTTGTTTACTAAATCAGTCTTATAAAAATATACTAAATATCAACTTGTCTTTTATTTTCCTTTACTGACTGTTGGAATCATGGAGTAGTATCACCATCAATGATCGTTAAAATATACAAACAAATCTTGCATACACACTGAAAAGGAATGGTAATCCAGACTGCGATTAATGGGTCATGTTTATGACCTGATTGTAGTAGTTCTAAATCCTGCCGCCAGATGTCACTAGCTTAATTGACAAGGTCTATTATACTACCTGTTTCCATGTTTAGCCTTTTATTTTTCTTGATCTAGTATTTGATACAGTTCTTTGGTTACTGAAAGCAGCTTATAGCTATATGAATCAGACATGGGCTCAATTCCAATTCCACTCAATTCCATTTAGTCAATTCCTTTTTTTACCTACTACTTTTTACCATGAGTAGGTACTCTGAAAACCTACTCCAAGTACCTACATGGAATACCTACTCCGAGTAGTTTATATTCCAAGTAGGATTGTCACAGAAGAAATATTTCTGAATTAAAAAATTAAATTTGTGGATTTAATTATTTTGTAGGAAACTTCCAATTCAAAATTTATCAATTCCTTTTTTTTAAATAATCAATTCCAATTTTGGAATTGAATTGACCCCATGTCTGATATGAATGATTTTAAAACATCTTTATATGGATTTCATAGTTTATTTTAAAATATTACAAGATGATTAATTCAGGAAGACTGTTATTTTCCAAACAGAATTAAAATGTCTGAAGCAAAGAGACTGTATGTTGGTGGTCTTGCTGAGAACATCACTGAAGAGGAGCTATGTGACAGATTTAACAGATTTGGTGATGTGACCAATATTGATGTTCGATCTAAGCATGATATCTTAGGTAGGTTACATGATTGGCTTACAGAACTCATAAGTGTATAACCATTATTAATTAGAGCTGCAATTCTGAGCAAGGTAGTTGTAATGTTGGCGTCTGTGCCAACATTGCTGCAGTTTGTCAGTGCAATAATTGTTGTTTGTGTGATTGTAGCAGATGAGAAAAAGACCTTTGCGTACATTAATTTGAAGATAACAGATGATAAGTTAGATAAATGTAAGTATTTTATCTCTTATTGAATTAGTTCAATGTTTCAATATTCTCTTATTAAATTAGCTCAACGTTTTCAATATTTTCTTTATATAATTGAGTACAATAAACTTAGAATAATAATATCTGTAATTATTAGGTTAACGTGTTCTGTATTTTTTAATTTTGTTTTATAGGCATTAAAGTTTACAATAACAGTAAATGGCGAGGAAAACAGCTACAGGTACAAGTAGCCAAAGAGTGCTTCCTCCAGAGGTTGGTTGGTTAATAGGATTGTTTGTAGAAAACAAATCTAAAGATGAAAAACATTTTAACAGATTGTGATTTGTTTTGTTTTCATATATGGCGTAGGTGATGTTTGCTCGTTGTGGGGTGTCTGTTTTGTTCTGTTTTACCTGTTGTCGTTTTGTTTTCATATATGGCGTAGGTGATGTTTGCTCGTTGTGGGGTGTCTGTTTTGTTCTGTTATACCTGTTGTTGTTTTGTTTTCATATATGGCGTAGGTGATGTTTGCTCATTGTGGGGTGTCTGTTTTACCTGTTGTCGTTTGTTTTTACAGACTCCAGAAGGAAAGACAAATAGATGATGATGGTGCAGGAGAAGAAAAAAGAAAATTACCATCTGATGATCATGAAAAAATTAAAGAAACAATAATTAAGGCAACCCCTGAAGGAACTCCAGTTGGCAATATGAGGGTACGGTTTGCTATCATTGGTTGAAACTTTAATTACCGACTAAATCAATCTTACTTTACCATTGCTAATTATAGAAGAGGTAGTAAATTCAGATAATTATTTCCAGAACAATAAGCTAGATATAAACCTTCTTGAAATTTTGGGACTCGGTCACCTAGTGTTGATTTTTTTGTTGTTGTAATGTTATTGTTGATGGTGGTCTCTGTAGGGGTATTTAAGAAGAGTTGGGATGATGATATTATCATCATCCCAACTCTTCTTAAAACAGATATCATTGATATCTGTCTGAAATGTTGTTTTTCTGGTGATCTGAGGGTTTGAAGTCTTCAGGAAGGAGATGACTTTAGTTTTCTTCAATACATTGGATGGACAAAACAGTTGATGAGATATTGTATGGGGTTGTATGTTTGTTGGCAGTGAGGACAGAAATATTCCAGCTGAAGATTTTCTTTTAACTACTCCAACCCCAACAAAAATAGATAGCTTGCTTATTTTACTCAAACTTTACACTTCCACACCTGGTAATAAATGGTTTAGTACTAATTAGAGATGATTCAGTTACTAAATTTATTTTGATCATAATGGTACACATTTATATATTTTTATTTTTCAGAACTGGGTAGTGGGAAGCCAGGGAAAGATTCTACCCGTGGTATACATAAGGCGAAAAGATAAGAAAAAGGTGAGTGGTTGGTGATATCTTCACCGAATTAGCTTTGAATCAACTGAAGTCTGTTCTTTCCACTTGCTTCAGAAACATTCTGTGGTAGAACTAAGGTAATATCTCAGAGAAGTTGTCACATGACTAACAGTACATGTTCACAGCTGACTGAATGTTGAATCATTTCAGATAACTCAAAAGAAGTGTGAAAACTGAATATTATGATTTGATCTGAAAGATTTAGACGAACATATAAAATATCATAACATTACCATCATCTTGTATAAAGATATAGTGCAGTGCTTTTGTTCAGTATATCTTTTTATTCTACATGTCAATATTTCAGGTGATAAAAGTTGATCCATCGAAATATATACACCATAATAGGATGCTAGATGATGAAACCCAAAGTTCTATTCTGGATCCTGCTGACATACCTGTTGATTCACTAACATGGTTTCAGGAGGAAGAACGTCAGAATAATGGAAAACAATATTTGTCTGATTCTAGTAGGAAGTTAACTAAGACATCGGCAGATTCTCAGTTGAGACATCAAGGTCAGGAAGCTGTTAGGAAACAGATGACAAGGTCAAACAGGCAAAAATCTCAGCATTCTAAATATAATGGTAATTTTGCAAGTAATCACCGACAGGCCAGTGGAACTGTAGGCTTCAGTAGTGATGGTGATGATGATGATGATGATGACAACGAGATATCCCAGACACGATTGAGTACCCGTTTTGGCAGCTCTGAGGATACTGATGAAATATTGTTGAAGCTGAAAATGAGCAGCAGGAATGTGAAATCGCAGAAAACAATTAAATCCGAGAGAATGAAAGCACAAAGGATGAGTGGAAGATCAAACAGTGATATCATGGATGATAGTTCTAGTGATGAGGCATCGGAAGGATCCGTCGATGCTGTACAAGGACGGGCTAAACCACTTCCAAAGTGGTTGGAATCCGAGTCCGAATCTGATTTGGATCAGCGGACATCAACCAGCTACAGGCATGTTGAGTCATCAGCAGATGGGAATGTAGCGAATTGTAGAAAACTGCCATCTGGAAGCACGACAATAACAAGCCCCGTGGTTCAGTTAGGTGAAGCAAAAGCTGAATTACGTTTGAACAATAAACGAAAGTCAATCGTTAAGATGGTGCCAGTAGATAAACCAGCATCTGATGTATTTCCAGAGAGCCAACAAAGTATGCAGAAAGATGATGTTCGAAGGATGCCTGATAAAGTGAGGAAGGAGTTTACACCGAAACGTCGTGATAATATTGACTATGTACAAAAGGTTCTTAATGAATATTCAAGTGGTTTTCAAGAACCGCAGCAAAGTGATCACAGCTCAACTGAGATGGAGGAGGAGGAAGAGGAGTTAGATGTGTTTGAGGTGATTGAATCTGGGAAAGTTAGCAAACTCTACAAAGATGACTCTCTTGATCTTGGTAAAAATAAAAACAGTTGTGTCAAAAGAGTCACTAGTATGCAGCCAATTAAGGTTGATGTGGCCAAAGAGATGAGTATAAGGCAGTCCAGTAAGGTTATGATGGATACTGCCGTTGAGGGGACCTCTGTTGTACAAAAAGGAAATGAAAAGGTGAAAAAGTTGTGCACGGCTGAAAAGGCGGCAAGAGTCAATGAAAAAAGATTAAACACTCTGAAGGAGAGAATGCTGGAAACTCGGCAGCAGAAGACCTTAGTACAACAAGCTTTAGCTGTAGTGGTAAGTTACTGATCAGGAGGTGTGTCTGTGTGGGGGGGGGGTGTTTTAGCAGTGTGTGATGAAGCACTGGCAAAGAGAATCATGAATACAGCTTCGAAAATTCATTCAGGGGATGAATTTGAGACGTATAATGACTCACCAGTCACTGAGTCACTGTTGTAGTAAGTAATTAATCAGAAAGTGAGTCAGTGTCTGTCTGTGTGTGTGTGTGGGTTTGATGGCCATCACTTTCAAGGTTTTTTACATTGTGTCATAAACTTGCCAACCCTGTCGTTGTTTGATTGTGACCTGGTGTGCGTTGTAATTTTACAGGATTCAAAGAAACACGTTAATAAAAAGATTTTGTTTGACTCTGATGAAGAAATGGAAATGTTAGAAGAGATTAAACAAGCTGAGAAATCTGATGATAGAGTTTCTTGCTCGAGGTCTGATCTAGACATGGCTGTGAATAAGAAAGTCAAGGTTTGTGAAAGATTGAATTTAGGATAAAATAGGTGTTTTAGCTCATCCTGTAGTGTTATTGATGTCTGTTTAGATTTTAAGTTTAACACACTCATATTCCAAATATTACACATCATTCTTATTAATTAACAGTCTCAGAGGTTGTTTGAAAGTGACTCGGAAGATTCATTTGATGATGGCGATGTTACGGACAGTGACAAAGAAAGATTCAAAATACGACCAGAATTTGAAGGCAAAGCTGGCAGGAAGGTATGTTTCAGAGTTCTGTTTGATGAGTTTTATGCTGATTTAGGCAAGTGTTTGATATTTTCTCAGATAAATCTAAACCCAAGGATAAAGCTAGGCCTCAATTATACATTTTTGCTTGTTGTGAAATCCCCAATTACTGGTCTGGAAATAAGGGTCATGTCTCTGAATAGAATTTAATAGGACCATCTTTATATCGTATAAGATAACTATGTGAGAATTGTGTAAACTTTCTAATATGTTGTCTGTTATCAGTTATGCATCATCTTCTAAATTACTCAATATCAGAAATTCACACACCATTTTCTTATGTTAGTGTTTTTATTTTTGGAACAGTTTTGTTAAAGCATGTAAACTGTTCTTCTGCAAACTTGCATCAGTATGGTTTATCTTTGTTTGTTTGTTGCTAATATTATTGACCAACTCCTTCCAGCTGCTACAGCTACAATCTAGATTTGGTAATGACACACGATTCAGGTTGGACAGACGATTTATGGAAAATAGTTCCGCTGATGACAGCGATTCAGGTACTGCATGGACAGAATGATGAGGCAGTTGTTGAGTTAACTCTTACATTGGTTTCGATTAAATTAATCTTCCATAATTATAAAGAAAGAGGGATGTTTTCTGTATTGATTTAGTTCAGTATTTTAAGATCGGGTCATTTTATATTCTGATCTGAGCATTCCAATGGTACAGTGTTTAGAGCACTGCACCCCTCAGCCAAATGTCCTAGGTGTGACTAGGACCAAGGCTGAACAACTCGAATCAAAACCAAATAAAATTATTATCTGATCCGCAGAGGATGAAGTCAATAAAGGTAAAGATGATGCTACATCTGAAAAGAACAGAGCTTTAGAAATTCTGAAATCTCTGGTCGGACATAGAGCAGACAGGAAGAAACAAGAAAAGACATTCAAGTAAATTTGTTTTAAGTTTTTTTGTTGTTGTAGTTATTGGTTTTTCACGGTTGTTTGAACATTGCCAACTAATGGCGCGAATGATGATTACATTTTTCCGTCTTTCAGAGATATTAATACACTGCACTATGATCCGGCGAGTAATGCTCATTTGGAGTTCGAAATTCCTGTCGAAAAAAAGAGGAAAAAGAAGATACGGTATGGTGATGTGTTGTGTTTTAATGACACTGTCAATGTTTAGCCCTGTGAAACTGATATTTTATCATCAGATTTTAGTTTGTTGTGCTCTCTTAATGCTTCATTCTTTGCCATGTCATGGTAAAATAGTGAGATTTTAGCTGAGATCGGATAACAATCAAGTTGGTCACGTCAGCAAGGATTAATCATTTTCAGTCAAAAAATTGAAGTGGAACGTGGTGATGTTGAGAAGGATGAGCCAAAAGAAGATAAGCCTGAGCTGCCAGAAGTCTCATCAGACAGATTTTATGATGTAGAATCATCACTGAAAGATCTGTTTGGAGTCAAAGACAAAGAGGAAAAGCCATTTTCTCTTACTTCAGCATTTGGACATGTTAGTGAAGATGAGGAGATTGAAGACGGTTAGTACGTTAACAAAGACATGTGGAATTCGTAAGGTGTCAGGTCAGTGTAATGGTAAAAGGATTGATTAAATGTACAGTATTGTGCTGTAAGTTTGTATTACATTAGTCACTTGGATATTACCACTTGCACACTTAAATATTATTATTTTAAAAATCAGTATTGACCAGGTATATTATTATTATTATTTTTATTTAATTTTTACTATTTACCATAAACACAAATTTACTGATTTTAATATTATTGTATGTACAGTAGGCCCCCTTTATAATATGGTCATTGAGCTCCACAATCTGTTGAGCGTGTTCTAGGTATGTGAAGAGAGACAGAACACTGTCAGGTGGGCGATAATAGGGAGTCCATGTATTCACCTTGTTTTGCATAATCCTTGAAGATACTATACAACTGTTTATTTAATAAATGTTCCCGGTAATTACTTAATCATTTATTGATGTAATCATAAATATTACCCTAGTGTTTGTTTGAAAAAATTTAATGTTTCTGTAAAATTGCACAAAAAATAACAAGGACACTGAATGGCCTAAATTGTGCCGATGTGTCGTTAAACAACATTCATCCATCCACAAAAAATAACAGATTGGTGATATTCATCTGCCAGAAATAGTGCATGAGGATTGTGATTGGGCTATTTGTTTGGCTGATTGAGCCAAAGTGGTGTGTAAGTAAGTATGTGATCAATAAATCTACTTGTGGGTAAGTTGTGGCCATTGGCTATGTTTTTTATGTGTAAATTACAAACTGAAAACACGTTCAAATTATTTTGAAAAATGTGATCAGTTTGTGGCAGATTTCATACCATTTCTTGAAAAATCCCCTGTCATGAATCCCACGAATCAGGGTTCAAGGTCTGACTGTGTTATATTAAATTTTGTGTTATAGTAGTCCTGTGTTATAACGGTGGCCTACTATAAGTATTGTCTGCAAATGTGATTATCAAATTATCACTCAGTGTAACTGACCTATTGCTTTTTCCATAGATTTCTTAAAGAATTAAATTAATTTCATTTAAATTCTGAGCACTGTTGGTACATACTGAATAATTTAAAACTGTGATACATCTAAATCAGTAGCCCACTAAACCTTCTTAAATGTTATGATATTTAGATGGTGACCTTCAAGAGAAGAAAGTTGTTGACAAGAATATAGCTTCCTGGCAGCAGCCAATGAACCATAAAGATAGCAGTGACGAGGAAGATGATGACAGCATTGGTGGTGATGAAGAGGATATGAATAACATGTTAGTACTCTTCTTGTCAGCTGTCAGATAGTGTATGATATGTTCAGTAACAAAAGTGGTCATTTTCCTTGGAAAACCGTTTTTTGATATTGCCAATCCCTTATTAAGAATTTAGTGAGATAGTTTCAGCAAAGTTCAGAAGGCAACATTCCCTTTGGTAGGCAACTGTTCATAATACCAAATTAGACAACAGCGCCAGCTACTGGTCAATGAGACTGGAGCAGTTTTATTAATTTATACGGTGTAGCATGACACAGTAATATAATCTGCAAATTAGGCAACATCTGTTATTAATTCAGTATGTCAAAGGTGGGCAGAGATTAAGCATGATGCCTGTTTAGTGATGGTCGAGCTTTATACATCACGATACAAAAACAAAAATGAGAAAAGACATTAAAGGAATACTGACTGTAAAGTCTCACAAAACAAGCAGTGCTGATTAGCTCATGTGTATATCTATGTGTGTGTTATAAACTAGCAAAGAAAATTTTATCTAAATCGTGAAACTTGAAATATATGTGGAACAAGATGTGAGCATAGAAGTAACACAATTTGTACTTACTGAAAGATTGAAGTGCTCATGAGTTATGCTTCATCAAAATGTACAATGCATAGAACAGACCTCATCAGATTAATTAGAGTAGCACAAAACAAAGTCAATTAACAATATTTTTCCATGGCGAAATGTAAGATTAAGTTATTTCTTAGTTAAACTCTAATCAACTCATCCATTAGTAAACTGCACTTTGACAATGTACAATGGGTTGATTGTATATTGGCAGAGCACCTAAAATGAGCAACGGTGAAATGTGTTCATAACATCCTAATGTTTGGTGTTGTTACCTACATATTTAGCTTTTTATCTGTAAAGAAGTGAACTATTGGTTGAATTACAAACTTGCGGAAATGTGTGAATAAAAAGTCAGGAAGCCATATATATTTCACGACTGGTCGTTTGAGGTCATTTAGAATTACGATGTCAGAATTACATGCTAATAGTTTTAATACGTGTCATGATAAATTGAAGCACTAACATTGAATCATCTATATTTTGTTATTTCTTGGATGGTTGCAACAAAGAAATTAGGAAAGGCAGCTAACAGGGAGGACCATAATAATATTCTTTTCTCTTCAGTATATACTATCATGAAATGACATATAGTAGCTGTATGTCTCAATCAGTGGGTGGAATAAACATCATGGCTCGTACTATAATGTGTTCATTATGCAGCTGCCATGACACTGTGTAACTTAACTCCCAGTGGTGTACAAATTCATGAACACAGCTACAACAGATTCTGTAAGAGATAAACTAGGATCAAACTACAAAAACTGAGTGCATTGCTTTTGGGCATTGCACATTAACACCAAGAATCAAATGGCCTTTGAATGGCACTTAATTAAACGAGGTTGCAACCATCTGTTACCTCGAGATTTCACTCGGACATTATGCCACCTGCTATACAGGCTCACATATAATGTTGTGTAGAAGGGCAGTCTACAGTTTATAGTCAATTCAGGGTTACAGAAATAATAGATTTTCTTGAAAAAACTTGACTATTTAAAACAGAAACTAGCCTCAGCAGATGTTTATACAATTTGCAACTACTTAGGATTATTTGTGCTGCTGCATATGTGAATTTGATCAAACACTGTAAAGAATTATGTGCAGAAATAGGTGTCCTCTGAATCCCGTTTGATAGCATCATTGGTCATAGAACCACATCCTGGCCTGAAGAGTATATGCCGTAAGCACACACTTGACCATAAAACGGTAATATTTCAAATCTCAAGTGCAGGAATATTTTTTATATTGTATATTTCAGAGTAAAATGAAAATATTGAAATAATTGCTTTACTATGATCAATAGATCATATTCTGTCATGCATCTAAATTTCGTTGTGTAACTCTCAGCATTGAAGCTGTTATTTCATATTACAGCCTCAGACTTTTCTGATGGTGGTGTGAACCTGGCTTACCTTAATTGATGGATACATGTCTTTGGTTCTTAGAGAACTTCATGTGTGCTCTGCTTTGTTTCGTTTGAATTGCCACAATTATTGGTGACACACTCAAGTATGACACAAGATGTCTAATAAAACAAGACAACAAATTCCGGATAATGGAAGCTATAATGAAAGGAAAATCAATCTGGTATACCCTGGTACTCTGTTCGACATTGGAGCTAATCTGGATTCCACGTATGATGTCAGCAGGATTTCAACGTGGTGATATCCAGGCCTCAGAATGTTTAGGTTTTAGTTGGAATTAACCATAATATTATTCACTTTATAAAGTTTTATATTTATTTTCAGGAAGAGTGCATGTAATCCATTGACAGACATTAACTCTAATAAGCAGAAAGGATTCTTTCTGCAGTTGAGTGATCCTGAAGTGCAAGGTGATTGTTTAGTAAATGCTTGCAAGATATTTGAACATAATGATAAGTCATATAATCAGTTTTGCTATTTAATATATAAAAAGTGACATTATATTGTAATTTTTATGTATATATATATATATATATATAATGCATGTGTGTGTGTATGTATATATATATATATATATTGTCTAATGCAGAAAGCTTACAGTTCTTCACAAGCCCTGAAGATAAAAATGAAATGAGAAGAAAATGGCTAGAAGCTAGACCAGGTTTGGTGGAGGTAAATAGACTTTTATATCACATTCTCATTGTAATCAATAGATTATAATAATCTTAATGTCTTTACAACATTAATTAATACTAGCAATAAATTATTTTACAGTATCTTTATTTTTTATTTATTAATTTTTGTATATGGGCATACGCTCATGCACACACACACACACATACACACACCCCATATATATAATTCAGAAATACAGAGGCATCTAATATTTTTCCTGTAACACAGGCTTACAGGATGAAGAGGAAACGCAGTTTAAGAGAAGCTCATTTAAACCAGAAGTTTAAAGTTAACAAAAGAGGACACCGAAGATAGCATTAGACGTAGATGCTAGTGTCAGTTGTTTTGAAATGTGTTGATTATTGCAGGGTATAGATGTTGATGTATCCATGATAATAATAGTCATACATTAAAATTAGTTTATTCTATCGACTGTTCATGAGAAAAGCACGTATATTTTTCTTATAAAGCGAGATGTTTTAGTGGTACTAGATGGTGCTAAAACTGATTGTATAATAGTACTTTGTGTCACCAGACATAATTTATCTTGTAAGGAGTGAAATTAAGTGGATTTGATTATCTCTACACAAAACAAATGAACTGGGAATATACGCTAGTTTTTGTTGGTATTATACGCTTGTATGGGGTTTGCACAGGTCCTTGAAAACCTGGAAAGTCCTGGAATTTTTGTCGAGGTACTTTAAAGTCCTGGAGTTTGGACATCTAGATCGATATTTCTAATTATAAGCATACAGGAATTCGGTCATTACACTTCTCCTGAAATATGGGTGTATTTTTTCCACGTAAGAGTTCGTGAATTCATTGAAAAGGTCTTTGAATTTTACATTGGAAGGTCCTGGAATCTGAGATGTCAAAATGTGTATGAACCCTGTTATACAGATAAGTATTGTGCAGTAACATTGAACAGCAAGATGGACTCTTTCTAGAACTGAGTGACTAATATGAATATCTGTGATAATTTAATTCTCTTAGTACACCATCCGAGATCCGAGTTAACTGTATAAGATCTTAAAGGTTAAGTGATGCTACTGGATTGCTATCATCTGGATTGATCATGGTAAATTGTAAAAATAAAACATATTCTATGTATAAATATTACACAGATGTGTAATTTAAACAACTCAAAAACATAGAAATAAATCGTAGCACTATAACAATCAACAGGTCATTTTGTCATCGACCCACTAAACAAATATTATTTAAGCAGTAAAACATGCAGTCTAAAGACTTGTTCTGATTAAGACAGAAGAAATGATGAGATTGGGACATATTTTGTAGCCGACTCGTATTGCAATTATGCTTTACCCAGATTTACTCAAAATACTTCTAGCCTAGGATAATAATTGCAACAAAAGTGCTGCAATTCACTATATCAGCATGTTCCCTGGATTATGTTGATACAATCGATTCGCTCCGCCTTTAAAATGTTTTTTCTTAGATGTTCACCATGCCTAATTCGTCTATGTGAATCAGGCCTGCTCATGATTTGTAAGTGTTATGTTTATGTGTGAGAATAAATTGAGTTGTGGGATCAGATTCCAGCCTTGTGGGTATCCGTGGAATGTTTCATTCATTTAACTGGAGACTGCTCCGATCGTCTCATTTCTCCAGACGGTGGCTCGTCTGCCACGTGTTACAGCCGAGGTCAGAAAGACGGCTAAACAAAGCACTCATTCACCGACTCACTAGATGGTATATTTGATACTTATGCCGAATCATGCCTACCCAAGATGAGGACAAATTCACGAAAATGAGATGAAAACAAAATTAACAAGGTGGCTGGTTTTATCCATAGACAATTACAGTTTATTAAGTAAATAAATTCAAATACAATTTAAATGTGACATCATGCTTAACAACAGATGAAGATTATAAGTTATTTCTCTCATGAAGCCAATATTATATCCGAGCTTGCCTAACCTCTGACAGGAAGTAGAGTCGAGAACAGATTAATACGAGTGACTTGCAACAATTATCGTGGTCAGATGAGCCTACAGATGCGCGTATACGGAGAGCAAACCTGCTCCGAACAGTCATGTTTTATCTCCGCCATCTTGTTGGATGCGGCTCGTCTTTGATTTAACTCGAGTGCGATGGCTTTGATTGGTATCACGATGGCCGTAACAACAAGGACTGGTTAAGTACTACAAAGCTCACAATTTGTGCTGAATTAGCCACATATGGATCCTTCACCCGTGTGAAGAGCACAGAATTCCTACTGTATTTGATCAGATTAACATGGCACGATACACCCATAAGATAATGGAACCACATATCGGACAGTTAATAGTAAGACATCGTGATCTGTAATATCAATCAATGGCACTTTCCTATCTTACATAAAAGGTAAAAACCGGCAAAACGAAGGTCAACTCACGCAACACTGATCACAGATTGACTGTGTACGCCCACTGTAAAATCAAACATGAACACAGAAAAGAAAAACCAGATAGCTGTCAACATGTTGTAAAACTTCAACATTCTGCATTTTTCTACACTTCAAACTGAAGTAACTCCTATATGAGTCTGTATATATGAATGCATGCAAGTGTATGTATGTGTATATATATATATATATATATATACACATTTATGTGTGTGCATATATAAATAGACACACATACATAAATTTATATATATATATATATATATAATATGTATGCCTAATATGAAGTAAATATCGTACAACACTTGACAACAAACATTACAAAATAAAACTAACACAGTTACTGACCAGGTGTAGTGCGCCTACTACCGACAGTTATAACTGTTCATTAACTCCGTTTTTTTAATATATATATATATATCAAATGTTGCTGCTCGCTAACACAGTCTATAAACATGGCATCACGGCAGCTGACATAAATGTCATTATCAACATATAAATATCATGTATATAAAACATAACATTAGGTAAACAGATAAATCATATTGTCCTAAAGAGTTTGTGTGCCAACACATAATGCTGTGTGTGTGTGTCTATGTGTGTGCATAATATCTACATGACAGGACAGGTACTACTACCCTGAATATATTTAACAAAACACTTCACATTGCTAAATGCCAAACAGAGCACCAAACATTACCACAGAAATATAAAACTTACACAAATTTCACGTACATTTCTCTTACCAATATATCGGTCTTCAACAACAAAATGGTCAGAATACGCTTATTACAACTGCAGCAGTGCACAGATCAGAAGAAATAGTCATCAAAAGCAGACTGCCAATCAGTTTTATCAATATGAGCATCAGTTGGCATTTACAACCAAAATGGCTACACATGTCTGTCTGTCTGTCTGTTTCTCTCCACTCTCTCTCTGTCTGGTCCCACGTTTATCTCAACAAAATGGTACAATATTCTCCTTGCAAGCGATACACAAATGATACCATCACTGATAGATTCAGGATAGCTTGAGTGGTAGCCTCAATAATGCTGACAGAAATCTTCAAGTAAAGACAAGATGAGGTAACCTACGCCGCCAACTGGATCACATACACAAGATGTGTCAAGAGTACCTAACCTAAACTAATATATGCAGGCTTCAGATAAATATTACTGGTAAATAAATCAAAAATAAAAGAAGCTAACTGACAATATACACAGGTATACAATAATCTAGACACATTCAGCAGCAGTGTACACATGACATTAACGTAGACTTGAAACAGATCATGCTTAGCATCTCTCTGCGTGTGTTTGTGTGTATGCAGGGCCATTCTCAATAAGGTGTTTGTACACACATAATAATATTAGCAAAGTTACTAGGTTTAGTGCTAGATACTGCAATCCAGACCAGTTTCCTTGGATCAGCAAACCTGTGTGTGGGGGGGGGGTGAGGGGAATACATATCATACTGATAGCATAGACTAGGGTGATATCGGAGACATGTACTGTGGTGGACTACGCTGAGACAGTGGCGTACGAGGGCGTGAGTTTCGGTGTCCCAGGGATCCAGTAGCTGGCGGAGGGGGAGGTCTGTATAACGGCGAATGATGATGATCCAGTTCCTCATCCGTGTCAATCAGTGGTTCTTTGTAGTCAGAACGTGGCGTAGACGGGGCTGGTGAGTGCGGATACTCTGGAGGAGGCTGTGGTGGCTTTTCATCTTCCATTATTAGTGGCTTAGTTGGGGGGTCGGGCTTGTCATCCAATTCATCAGGCAATATGATTGGAACTCCCTTCTGCAGGAATGTATGCTGGTCTTCATCCGACATCTTTCCCTTCCTTCTCTTGCGGTACAGGATGCAAGCTATGACTGCACCGAGCAGAAGCATGGCCGCAATGACCACAGCCGGTGCAACCGTCGTCACCAAAACGTCTTCTTCACTGGTCTTCTTTGGCTCAGCACCAACTCCATCACCGATCGCCACCTCGGGCTCATTGTCAGGCTCCTGTGACTTAGTAGCAATTGTACCCATATGAGCACAACTGCCCTTGAATTCGGCTTTGGCATTGTTCACTTCATAAGGCTGCATGGAATGCCTGAACTCTGGATTAATTGTACCATTGGCTGTAATCATTTTATGGGTCATAGCGAGCAATGTGCTCTCGGGACAATCATCCACTGGAATGGACTTGTTCGTCCACGAGTATAAAACAGAACCAGGGGCCAGGTTTGTGACAGCTATGTTACTGACATCATTATCTCCAAAAGCTTTACTCAACTTGGAGGCGACATCAATTCTCTGATGAACATCCAATAAAAATTTGTGGTAGTTCAGCTTCAGGGCCATGCTCATTTCGTGGTTTATGCGCCGCTCACCAGGTCGCATGCGTACATAAATCTCAAATGCATCCCTCACACTCTTGGTACCCGAATCAAAGGCAGCCAAGAGAAATTCATGCCTGCCAACATGTTCAGGCAGTGGAAGGGCATAAAGATGTTGTTTCTCTTGGTCCAAAATGATCCAGGTATCTGGTGTCAGATCCATTCCGTCTATGGTAAGAATTGCCAGCTTTAGGTTCCTGGTGTTCCCATCTTCATAATCTTCAAAATTATCTGCTGGGATCTCAAAGTCCAGGATGTCACCCACGGCTACGTCAATACGTCCCAATCCACCATCCTTTACAACGGGCTTATAATTAACTACTTCCTCAGTAGTCGATGTTGGTGGACGTTGCGTTTTTGGTGGCTTTGGATGTTTGGTTACAGGTTCATCTGTGGCAAATATTGGAGGTAGTTTGGTTGGCGGAGTAAAGGTCTCGGTTGTAGTTGGTTCTATCAGTTCAGAGCTGACGGTTGATGTTGGTTGATAGGTACGTGTTGGCAGAATCTCTGTCACATCACCAGTTGGATGAACTGCAATGGGTGTCATGGATGGTTCAATAAGAACCTCCGACCTTGATACGCCTGGGCTTGACAACTTTTCTGATGGCTGTAAATATCCTCCTGTTGGCTCCGAGGGACCAGTTGTTGAAGTGACGACCTTAGTGGGCACAATCGGTACAACAGTAGGTGTAGCCATGACTGGCCGGTGTTTCGATTGACGAGGAACTTCGTAAGTGGCCGTCGTCCGATCATGATGACGACCCTGGGTTTTCGGACCTCGTGTATGATGATGATGATGCTCGGTGCGAGTTGGTTTGATTTCTGGGAATTCTGGTGTCGACATGCTTGGAATAGTCCTGCTGCGCGGGTGATCAAACTCATCGGTTAAGTCAGTTTTGCTCGTTACGGTTGGTTGTTTGGTGGGCAATGGTGGCATCAGCTCCTGTGTGGCAGTGGGCTGTATGTGAACACGTCGTTTTATGCGCTTGGCACTGTGTGGCTTATTATTGGTCACATGCCATCCCATGATGCCATAGCCCACAGCATGACCCATGCTGCCATCGTGAGCCGTGTTCTCCAGCTGCTGCAGTATCGGCATGTGGTTGGCAAACACATTGCCGCAGCCGACCTCCCACTGGATCATTGCCCCTGAATACATTGGGCGCTTCACATCACCAGGACCGGCCACCAAGGCGAGGCTGTCGAACATCGGTCGGTTACCAAGAGGCATCAGACGGACGATATCCATCGGCATTCCCAAGTGGTGACACATGCCATGAACCATCCTCACACGCTCAAGTGGACGCATCATGCTCATGTCAGTGTCCACCATGATTGTTGCCATGGTGACTGAAGATCCCTGAGGACACTTGATGGGCCTCAGTTCCTCATCGTTTTGTATGTTCTTTACAGGTACCGCTGTGGTGTCATCGTGTGGTGAATCTGCTCGTATTTTCACCGAGAATATATCACTGACGTCTGTTGTGTTATCTAAATCTTTGACTGGAAACACTTCCAGGAAAAATTCTTTGCCAACCTCATTAGTTGAGGGTATACCCTTGAGGGTCCTCTCCTGCTCATCATACTCCAGCCAATGTGGTAACTCAGTCTTTCCCTTCTCCACAATCTGAAAACACAAATGATAATTATTATACTGCTTATATACGTACAGCATGGTGATAAAAACTAAAACAAAACGACAGGTATAGCACATTCAAGGTTAAGATATATATATATATATATATAATAATTTTACACACACACACACACACACACACATGTGCACTACTCTGTGTAAAGCTGATTTAAAACTGTCCTCAAGTTCATCGAAAAGATGACCACCACCAAAACAATTCACCAGACGGAGACACATATAAGTTTATAACTACCCCGGTAGGTTACTCCCAAATGATCAGAAAGAGAAACCAAGGACTACAAATTCTTTTACAGTGACACTAATGAGGTCTACCATTAACTAATTAAATGATATCAGGGGAAAACACAGACTACAAAACACCAATTTATTTTGGGCTGTATTCCCATGTCTACAGCAATTCTCAGTGTCTTGGATTTGAATGCTTTCAGGTGCTCTACTGGCTCCTTCTTGGTCATATTTTCAAATGTCTATTGTTTTGGGTTTATTTGGGTTTGTGTGTGCGTGTGGAGAAATCAGGATTTGATATCGACGTTATCAGATGGAAAGATATGCATGCTAATCTAGGCACTCAACTAGTTATATCCTGTTCTGATATATGCGAACCAACATACGCATGCATAATGGCATGCCCTCATGATTTGATACCCTTGATATGTTTTGGTGTTTTTCCACATCGACTTTGATAAGGCTGAGAATTATTACCAATTATATAAAAATCCACTACTTCACAAATATTTATCATCTTCAACCACTGCTATCAACAATTACACTTTGCATGTCTCTATAACCACTTATTCCCCCCTACGTCCTTTTAGCTGACTCACTGACAATATTACTTCAACGAAAATCTAGAACTTCTCTTCTGATATTATACGGTTTTAGCTAGCGAGATATTTTTAGATTTAATTTTCACAAGTCTCCATTGGTGACAGTTTACTGACAGTTTAGAAATTACACGTCATGGTGTGAATGGCTAGTAGGTGGAATTCAGGCCTGATTTGGGATGTGGTCACAATGTCTATATTATTATATCCCCCCCCCCACACACACACCAATTCCCATGGTTATCATTATATCAACGTTATATCAAGTTGCTAGCTGTTAGGTAGGGTGTTGTCTGTTAAATGGTTCTTGGAAGACAGTAAAGTTCTGCGGACTGGCGAGACATTAGATATATCTCAGTCTGACAAGTTCTATCTCCTGATTCAGTCCCCTGATGAATCATCCAGAATTTGAATTCACAATTCCAGATTCTCTGTGCCAGTGCCTTATTCCACACTACTATATATCCCACCATACACAAATTCCTGTGGTTATCAATATTATTTCAAGTTACTAAGCCTGCTAGGCAGAGTTCAGTTTGATAAGTGGTTCTTGGAAGACGGTAAAGTTATCTGTAATCGGCATTCATAGGCCTGACACCTGCCAACTGTCCTCTGTTAGTAGTACTAATAGTAGTAATAAAACAGTAGCTTTGGTAGTACCATCTGGAAATATCCATGTTATTTATATCATAGTACAAAACTAACAAAAACCTCGCAATCCTTGTTATTATAGTATACCACCAACAAAAATCGGGCAATAGTAATTGAGTATGGTTTATCATCGACAAAATCCTCATTGACGTGTTCGAGAGAAAATGATTGGTTTGTTCCAAATGACCACGCCTCTATTCCTCTGGGAAAGAATCTGCATCCCATGAAGGTAGGCAACATTGAGATTCAATCCCATAATCTGAATATTTGGACTCCAGCTTGATACCAAAGTGCCATCGCTGACATGTGACGTATCAGACCCCCTGCGCCAATCATCACGTTATGTCAACGACGGACAAAACCTATTAACAAGTTCCCACTAGCCTAAACACCCCCCTCACAGCAGTCCGACATACCACTCCTTCATTCCAACATCGCCCTCTCATCACTAGCCCAAGAAGCCAATCACCGGGGCAATCCTTCATATTAATCTAATACACCGCTCACTCAGTTCCGAATGACCCCATCATCAGCATCGTACAAAACAGAATTCTGGATTTCGGGACGCGTAAAGCAGTCTCAGACCGGATGCTGTATCTAGGCAGAATATTTTAGTGTTTAACTAATTGTGTTCGACTCTCGGTGTTTCACAAACTCCACCTTTACAACGTGAACACCGCTGAGTGGAAACCACTTGACTCGAACACAAAAATAATACCCGTCTTACAGAGGAGGCACGGACGGATCTTGCCTTTCTCAAACTAAACCAGCTAACTTGTGTCGATTTAGATCACAATGACTAACACAAGTAACATTATAGCTATGCCAACACGGGTTAGGAGCCACTGTGCCGGGGGAGGAATTCTACAAAGAGAACACCTGACTTCGTTCACATAACGCCAATTGATGAACTAATTACTGACGACCAACTTAAATCAGAGTACCGATATTGTCGTGTGGCAGTAAACAGTTCACTTCTAACTAAACATAACCGATTTTAAGTGAAAAAAGAGCTCCAGTAAATGGTGCCTTAGTTATAGAACATTATGCTGCTGATTTATACATTGTTGGGTGGCAAACCTACGGAGGACTCAGCATTATCACTTTTATCTGTGAGATGTTTCATCTCATCATCTCATTTCCATATATATACTCTAGGTGTCATAATGCACTCACCGACCATAGCCAGGTTACCATATGGTATTGGGCTAAATTCATTACCGTGTTATAATACTTGATCTGTGAGGGTGCACCCTATGCAATAGCAGTTAATAAAGGAGATGCAACTTTCTGTCTATTTTAAGAAAACAAAAACACTTTCAGTGTGAATTTCGGCTACATTTAAGTTATCCTCTCAACAATTGGCGATGCTTACACTCTCCCTCCTTACAATAACACTTAGTACCTAACAGGTTCTATTACAATTTATATAACTTAAAAAATTATTTGAGTTGAGCTGATCTGAGTTGTTTAGCTTCGGCACTGGTTACAGCCGGGACACACGGCCGAGGGTAGACTCCATAGAGAAACATCCCACAAACACAGGTCCCCGGGGGTCAGATTTGAACCTACAACCTGGGCGTTTCCCATGCATTATTGCTCTGACCACTGCGTCATCGGAGTACCTATACTACCTAAGAGGTAGTGTTATTGTACAGAGTAACAGAGTGAGTGATTTACTTATTGCATCTTGGTACTGGTGTCGCCTGACTCAAATGGCAAAAGGTCAACCACAGCCAATGGGAAAAAGATGGAGGTTTTTTTCCTGTTAATTCATGACAAATCTCACAGACAACATTTGGAATCAATTTCATGATGGACCCGCAGTGAAGTGTTTGCTACCTAATGCATTACAGGTGTGCCCTAAGCCATACCTAGAAATAACCAATCTGTATCCATACTATCAAAATAACGTTTGGTATATATGGCAATATACTTTTACACGCGTAGAAACCATATGGACCTATTGCCGTTTTTCAGCGCTATGCTACATTTGAAACGTCTCTTTATTTTCACATGAAATTATTTATATTTCAAACAGAACCATGCAACATGGCCAATACAATACTTGTTTGCCAAATACTTCTCGAATCATGATTAACATCTGTTACTTTAATATTCAAATGATTTATATGAATAGTACCATCGACAGAAGTCATAAGGACTCTACTTAAAAAAATAAATCTCTAAACCTGGAACATATGGCATGTTATTGCTGTAGATCTCAAACAGATTTATTTAGGAACTGTCTGATTAAATTTGAAGAGAAAAAAAGGATCTGAAGTTTGCAGTCAATAAAAGTCTCACCAACAACTACCCAAATTAGTGTGTCTGACTAACTTGTGTTGCTCTAATATCACAACATCCATACAAAATAAGTGGAGGAGAGATGATCAAAGAGAAAGGAGACAGCAATATTATTAATAGCCGCCTTTGATCGCTGCTGAATGGATGGCTAATGCAAATGTATTCCAATAGCCCAATGAACATCCATTGAACTACGCTGTACCGGTATAAATATCTGTAGTACTGGATATTATAGCACCAGTACACTGTGTATAGTGACAAAAAAATAAGACTGTTGTTGGACCTCGTACATTTAATACACTGATTGCTACATAGAGGACTCGATCATCACAAAGTGGTATTGGATATTTTTCTAATTAACAATGGTATTCATTTATATTTTAATAGTCCAGCTCTTGTTGTTTTCTTTCCAATCTTGGGGCGCCTCCGTGGTCTAACGGTAGCGTGCTGGGCCACAGATCACTATCAACCGTGTTCAAATCCCGGCGTGGGCATATCTGAAGGTTGTTACCTTTGGAGGTCGCTCGGCCCATTTAGCCTACCTTGTGCACAAAAGTGGCCGTAAAAGATCAATCATCATCAATCTTCTTTCCAATCTTAAAAACTCTTGTATCAACCATCATAATATAAATAACAGGCAGTTATATTTTATTATCAATCTCAATAAGTCTAATATCGGCAGCTTTGCATGTAAATATATCGTCTCGTATTGGTAAATATTTTGTCTACATTCACAAATAGACGACAACACCAATATTAATTAATCCTGTTCGTCGGTACAAAACATGTATGTCATTGTGATCATTTCTGATTAGAAACAATGTTCATCGAGTGATCAGTCAGCACATTCTGTTAAACTAACACGTCACGTGACAGATGCTAATCGCCTGTCATTTTAGTTTGATATCAAGACTCATCAATTTTCTGATGGCTATTTTTCTTAGATCTAAAACATTGCATTCTAATGAATTTTCAATGTAGACATGAAAAGTTTGGTGTATACCGATTTATACTTCAAATTCCACAGAGAAATTTCTCTTCATTTCTCGCTAGTATCCAGGGAAATGATATGATCTGAAAAGCTGAAACATCCGCCAGACACAAGAAACAATGGAATTCGAATCCTTATAGTGAACTGTTAAGTCCAGTACCAACCGCATTATGGGAGACTGACTCTAAAAGTAAAACCAAAACACTGCTCCTATCTCCATCACTGATGGCTCATCAGTACAGTTATTTATTACTGGATTCAAATCCCAAAACTAAATCTTGATTTTCAATCCTGGCTGCACTTGATGTAGAATGTCTTCTAAAAAATTGTGAACCAATAAAGAGTTCAATGACCCTCACCTATATATGTACAGAAATATAGCTGTTACACTCTGACACTTCTTTCAAATGTTTTGAAAGAATAGTGACCACAATTATGCTATATGGACTGGAGATCTCTCTCTCTCTATCTATCTATCTATCTATCTGCCTGCCAACTTTAAACTAGCTACATATTTAACACACAAACACACGCACAGAGAGACACACACACACACACGGGCGAGTCCAACACTGTCCAAGTAAAAACAGGGAATAAAATATATCAATTTCTAATATAGATATCATTATTAAACAAAACTCTGATCCAGTTAATAATGAAAAATAACTCAGTAGTTATTGTTGACTTTTCATAGTCCATTTATAACAACAAGGGTAACTACCACATATGACAGTCAGCGTACGTGTAACAATTATGTACACAGAACTCGAAATAGTTACAAATATCTCAAATGAGCAACAAGTTTATAGAATCTAAGGAAAATAAACTCGCATATTCACCTGAAGAATCGTCCAGGGTTTGAATTCACGTTTAGAGATTCTCAGTGCCTTATTCTACATGGCTAAAACTGTTTGTTAAGTTTTTTTTAATAAATAGTGAGCACGCGCGCACACACACCCACAGAGAGAGATAATCTATAATTTATCTATCAGTTATATTTAATTAAACTGTGTAGCTCTGTTGGTTGTCAATATGAAAACATCTTTATCTGACAAGAAGAAAAAAAACCCACAGGCTAAACAGAACATGACAACTTGATGTTAAGCTCACGTTTGATCTACCTCGCTAGCTACTAAATGACAGACATGTACTCCTGGAACAGAAATTGTACCTGAATTGAGATCTGACAATTGGCAAACAGGTTTTACCACAGAGAGTGAGAGAGAGAGAGAGAGAGCTATATTTTTGCCTGAGGGTTTTTCATGTTTTGTACTATTTCTTTTTACAAAATTGACATAATGTGTGCGTGCGCGCGCGCGTATGTGAACGGATTAAATTCGGAAAGTAAACAAACACTACAGGCACTATCAAAAGGCCAACAAAACATAAAAAGCCCCACATTTAGAGATCATTATCACCCTTACTTTAACCTACAGGATATATGTTGTTAACACGCTCGTATACACACGCACATACAATACAATTCTTAATTTTTACATGTTTAATAATTACAGACTTCCAACAATCATTTTGGAGTGAAGGATGGGGTATCATAATGGAACACTAAAACTATACAGTTCTTAAGGACCTCATCGACACTGAAAAGTCAGCATCACACGAGTTTTCAGATGATTTCAATAGTTTGTAATTCGAACACTCGACCCATTTTGTGGTTCTTGGAAGATCTGGTACTGAGAATTTCACATGATCGTGAAGCTTATTTTTGCAAAAATTGCGTCTCAAAATACCTCCCGAAATGTTCACCGGGAGGGAGGTCAACAATATTTATATTATTAACAAAGAATCGGCTAGACACAACTAGTATAGTTGCACAACGGCGCCATTCTGCAGGAAACGCCCATCTTCTTTGTTTGGCGTTTAAAGTTGAACTGTAGAGTAAGAATGAGACCATTCAAAATTTTGCTCCAGAAACAAATGGCGGCAGAGACAATGATTTTTTTTTTGTTGTTGTTTACTTAATAGTAGAATGTTTAAGACATAACATACTGTCTACTTGCTACAGGTTTGGTTATTTTCCTCATCATACTTTAAAGTTTAATGATGTAAAAATGGCTTATTTTATATATATATATATATGAAATTCTTTATAAAAATTCCCAGATTAGGGAAATGTTAAATGTTACAGTTATATTGCCATTTTAAATCAGCCTCCAAAGACCTATTTGACCTTGACAATGGTCACACCTTGGACATAATCAATTCCAATTCCATTTTTTAACCTACTACTTTTTAACATGCACAGGTACTCTGAGTACCTACCAGTACTTGGAATACATACTCCGAGTAGTTTATATTCCAAGTAGGATTGTCATGGAAGAAATATTACTGAATTAAAAAATAAAATGGTAAATTAATTTGTGGATTTTATTTTTTTGTAGCCAACTTCAACTGGAATACTATCAATTCCATTTTTCAAAAAAGAAGCAATTCTGGAATTGAATTGAGGTTTGTAGCACAGTGCTCTAATCACAACAGCTTCACAATACCCCTCCCAAAAATAATAAGGTGAAGTGAAAGATGAAACACCCTTCAGACCTAGCCATGCCGGGATTTGTAATACGGTTTTCACTCTGGAGATGTACCTCTCTCCAGTGATAATAATTGTCAGCTGGTCTTATTTCAATGGCTAGTAAACATTTTAATAATTCACAAAGCCTTAATAATGGGTTGCAGTTTTTGTTACCTGCAATAATTTGTGGTTCCTTTGATATAATATGGTGAATACTTTCAATGGAAGTATTCTAAACAAGCCACAAAAATATGGTTCTGATGCCAACCTGGAATTTGGCTTCATGAAGCCAAAATGGAAACACTGGTGTAAGCATGTGTGTTGGGGGGGGGGGGGCTGTGGTTGTGAAAAAAATCTATAACTAAACATAAATTACACACACTGTCTTGTCTCAGTGCTGTGATGAAACGGTCATATGATATTTTTTTTATACACACAGAGAGAGAGAGAGAGAGAGTCAAACACTACCAATATTCTATAACATATTGTTATGATAATGACGTCTATTAATAACAAAAACAGCATTGTTGAAGATGTCAAAAGATTATCACAACAACAATGACAAAAACCAATAAAAAATAACGACATTCTTTAAACAGTACTTGCAACTGGCATGTGAATATGTCTAGCTTTTATCACTGCAAATAACCACCCATCAGCTACTAAAGAGCGGGGGGGGGGAGGTAAAAGGAGATTTTTGTTTTAGAAATATGACACTTCCTATAATAGACATAATTATCAGTACAGACCCCCACCCCCACCCAGACACACACCTACCACCCAGCTATGTAGACACATAAATCATAAAAGTAAACAACTATACTATGTATATAAAATACTAATTTCCAACCTATAATTATGTCTTTATACCATGACAACTACAGGCTAACATGTCATAAACACTGGTCGGATGTATACAGCTAAAAAACAAACAGCATTCCACAGCCGTAATTGTCAGTAAATCGAACAAATACTCACTTTAACACGTGAGCTACTTTTGCTAAACACGGACTCTGGCAGTGTAAACTTGAACACCCTGTCGGCGGTGGCCACCATATCCTGGATACCCCAGAAGTGTCTGCTGGACTCTTCCGGATGCTCGGCGCCGTCAAGAACATCCGTTGAGATCTGAACATTGCGAAGGTACGACTGGATGTCGTTAGTATCCAAACATCTGGATAGCGTTGTGAAACAGAAAAGGTAAAACACGTTGATCCAGATAAGGTGGCTAGGCCGCCTCATGGCGATACTCGATCGAGCCAATGGATCCATGATGACGTCTACTGGCTATATCCCGATCACTGACTAGAGCGTCGACTGTTATATTTTAGTTGCTGATCCAGAACGGTTGGCTGTGATTCTAACCCGCTCTATACATACCGGAGCGTGACGGTGCCGGACAAATTCCACACACCCACACACAGGACAATAGGCCATAAACGATATCCAGGTGGTAAATCAAGCTGATCGGCGCGTTCTGCTATCCGGATGACTTTTTCACGCAATCCCGAAAGATGAAGCCATTGTTCCGAGTGATATCCAGTATGGTGGTGGTGGTAAAATACTCCAACAATGACAATAAGAACTAGCCAGCAAGTTAGAAGGCGGAGAATTAGGCCAACTTACAACAGAAGTCACTACCGTTCGTTCACTAAGTGACTGTTAGTTGGTACACCGATAGCGGTGTGTGTGTGTGTATTGGGGTATACTAACTCTTGGCTTCGGCGCTGAAGTAACTTGGTTTGGTGCCAGTAGTAAGCTGGCAGCAGCAGCAGCAGCAGCAGTCTGGTAGATAGAGGTCTACCTCCTCTCTCTCACGTACTAGCAGCAGCGCCGTCTGTTATCTACCGACGCATACACAGACACGCGCGCACAAACACCGGCACATACGTACGCATGCGCGCACAAAATCACTCGTACGCCGTCGGACACAAGAATGGTCCCGTTTCGTGTTATGGTTCAAACCCGGCCGACTCGATACTGGCTAATTATGTAAGAAATCCTTACGTGTGTGTGTGTGTTGTGGTTTACACTCAGTCAACCCTAGCCATTTAGGCAACAACACCCTATGTTCTTGTCGTTTCCCACTATAGGCCGGCCACTGCCTGTGTTACACAACACCTCCGGGCATCCAGCTCTCGGCTAGCGTAAGTACTCTGTAAGTATAAGAAACATTTATAATTAACACCGAACTGATCATCAATTATTTACTCTCGATTACATCATACAGTCTGATGTTCCTTAGCATATTGTGCACTAGAGATGAGTTAAAATCTTATTAAAACTTATAAACGAGACAATAGGACACTACAATAACAACTGCGTGTACACATACTGTGTCTAATTTCATAATTAAAATCGCATATATCTTATTAAAACTTATAAACGAGACAATAGGACACTACAATAACAACTGCGTGTACACATACTGTGTCTAATTTCATAATTAAAATCGCATATATCTTATTAAAACTTATAAACGAGACAATAGGACACTACAATAACAACTGCGTGTACACATACTGTGTCTAATTTCATAATTAAAATCGCATATATATATATATATATATATCCCCACTCCTAATAATGGCTGATAGTACATAAAACATAAAAATGGAATTCTTATATCAAATCCTGAATCTGCATTTCTGGAAAACTGATCCAGTCAAAGCATGACCTAATGAATATCAAAATGGATAATATATTACTCAACGGAGCACGTGTTTTTGGTACTTAAACGACGACAAGGCAATTCTAAATGCCAACCATTTAAATATTTCAGGTCAGCATAGCCGAAGAGCAGCAATGTTTGTAGGCAAGGACCGGGGCAGGCAAACGAATGAATAATGATCTATTTCGATTTTTAACTCTAGACAACTAACCGTGGTGCATCACAATTAGAAAAAGACCGACAATAAAAATCGTCAGCATAAAACGATCACTTAATTATCCAAATATTGGCCAGTTCATTAACACATATAAATAGCGCCGACATCCACGGACTACGGACAACAAAAACGAGATGAGACGACAGATAACTCGATAACTGCCAGATGAGACATAAAGACCGACGGCGGCCATGTCATCGGCGCAGCTAAATAAATGTCTGACGACGCCGAAGCAATATTAAGAGTGAATTAACCTCTTTTTTCCGGTGTACGATCTAAATCCTACGGCCAATTCATATTGTAATAATGACGAAGGTACCGCGGATGAGCATATCTGTCTTCCAACGAGCGACACATCATTTCCACGTGGATTATAAATTATTCACCCGGAGGCTTTAACGAGTAGAAGCCCAATCGAGAGCAGGCGCGTTAGCTGCTCTGAAATACAAAGAATGAATGCTCCTGTTAAAACATTTAAGTTGGGTCCGGGAACTGGGGTCTGACAACAATTGTTAACATCTGCTACACACACACAACTCTGTACAGACTACAGATATTTCTCTGAACGCGGCCATTAAGTCAAGCCAACACATTGTGAAGGCGCTATTCAAGAGTCAAAGAATGCAAAGCCATTTCGAGAAAATATTATAAAACGCTCAGAGATAAGATAAGATCTTATTTCAGACACTCTGGCGTCCATCTCATTCCATTGCCGTTGAATGACTAAAAACAAAACACAGACATATTGCCGGTTGCTCAAGGTTGAGACAGATGCTGCACAAATGTATCGCGGAGAAAGCTGCGAGCGAGATACTTACTATACATTAAACTGTGTTTACAACAAGTTTCAGAAGTGTTATTTAACTACGAGTACAGTTTCTGGGTAACATGGTGCAAATCTGCAGGTTCAAACCCCAGTAATACATGTGTTCGTAGGACAAAGCTACAGGGTGATGCCCTATATATATATATATATATATATATATACACACACACACACACACACACACATCACTTGGCTGATTCTTATTAGCTATTTCAATATTAACTGCCATAACTGGAACGTCCAAATTATTCAGGGTAATAAATAATAAATAAATGTCAGTATAAAGTTATTGCCGACTAAATTACCTAGATCCATAAATATGTCAGTGCACCTACATAAAATCAATATAACAATATCACCAAAATTCAATTCTAGTTCAGTAGGAGGAAGGGGGGGGGGGTGCACTTCACTAGCGTTTATTTTTAGTACGCAGTAAAGACAAAAGATTACTAGAGAATTACTGGACTTAAAAATAATAAAAGTGAGTTGTTGTTGTTGTTTTTTATCGTCAGCTAATCAAAGCTTAGCTAGTTCAGATAGCTATTATTAGATAATTTATTTCATAAATATTCATTACGGAAAACAGAACCCCTCGTCTTTATGCACCTTGCTCGGGTGATGAGCACGAGAAAGGCGTCCAGCTGAATGCTGGTAATCCCCGCACTGAACGCGCTCTTCAAAGATCATGCCCATCAAGTAGTGGCTAAATTTCAATAGATACATGTATGGAACAGGTAAAAATAAATTGGTTTCTTCCTACATTTATCAACGGGAAGCTTTACGCGCGTACCGATGAGTGTATTGATGGCTAGTCCTATCACTCTAATTGTATAAAATTAATGTCTGACCAAGACTAATAGTTGATGCTAATTAAGCTAAGAAGATAGATCTATCTAGACAAGTAAATTAATGAGGTAGGATTACAATTATCCCGTATTAAATAATAACAATGATCTGACCAGCCATCGACCAACAGATGATTGCTAGTTTGGATTTTCAAAGATGAAACAACCATCAGATATGATCAGATTCGAACATGGGTGGTAGTGATCCTGTGCTCTACTACGCTACGGCTAGACCACGGAGGCGTCTCTTGGAGAGATGGAGATTTTCCTCTCTACTCGGTCAATAAAATAATTAGTTGAAGCTTAACAAATACGTCTAATATATATATATATATATATATATATATATATATATATATAAATTAAAAGACGAACGTATTTTGTTTTGCAAAAGATAACTGACAAAAATCTCACTTTGGCATATTATTTTACGACATTTTCGAATGATGACGTTATCAACCATATATATTCTGTACAGTATTGAGTATAGACACTCTGTAACACATTACCCTCAATTAGGAGGGCTTTGTGTCAGTAGTATATAATGCACTTTAAATCATTGAGACAATGACATAACAAGGTTCATTATACACAAGTATATGAGTTATACGTGTATTTACGTCGTCCAACCAAAAATCACTACAATATTCAATATACAATGATCGTGAAGCTCGCTGTCCAGAAAGCATTCACTACAATAATCACTTCACTTTTCTAACAGCTACCAAAAGCCAACTAATTGCCATAACAGCATAATGGCTGATGCAGATCGGCAAGATATCGCGAGTAAATATCCCAAATGTTATTTTTGTCTTGAAAATGGCAAATTCACTGAAACCTTATTAAATAAGTTTTGTGTCAACAGACAACGACAACAAATGATCACTGTAAACATGTGGAGTATTCCTGGACACTGGATCAACAGTGACACAATTCCAGTGTTTGTATTAAACATACCACTCAAATTGTATGTAGGATATTGCTAGCACCTTAAACCAACTAAGTCCCGAATAAAAAAACAATTAAGTAGGAAAACATATTTAAAAGATTTAAGTATTTAGCGTTTAAAGAGAATTATCAATTAGACTTTGTTTAAAAGAACACCACCGACGTCCCAACCTTAATCTAAAGACAAACCAAACCGTGTCCTGAAACGCATAAATATACTACCTAAACCAATTAATCTAAGCAAGATCATCAAATCAGCATACACGAGGTGAACAGGAACATTACTGGTCTACTGAAGACAAACAATTATCTATAAAAAGTGAGCTCCGGCGGCCTAGCGGTTAAGCAAGAGGTCGAAACTTTTCCAGGGATTAATTTCTCGGCTCACAACATCGTGGGTGGCTGACTACGTTAAATGGCGCTGCCGTCTCCACTGAATTATTTAAAATAAAGGGGGGACGTTAAAAAAAACCCTCATGACGTAAAACACTCTGGCAGTGACCACCCTCAGGGTATTTCGGCTCCATCTTTCCGTACTGCTCCCCTGTGAGTGGTGGGGGGGGGGGAGTTTCTCAACCAGTTCAACATAGAGGCTGTGCTGATAAAGCGACAGCCTGGGGATTCTCCCCGAACAACAAAACAAACAAACATCTATACATTAGGACAGATAAATCTCCCTCAAAAAATATTTCTGTAATACATACAACCAATCATAAACCGACCCATCCCAAACCCTTCTCCCCACAAACACCCCTCACCCAAATAATTTCCACTTTTATATTTCCTGAGCTACAAATGACATAACAACATCCTGAGTGAAGCGTAACAAGCCTTTCTGTCTTACCACTACATCTGCACACATTTGTTAACTCCCCCCCTCCCCAATTGTCAAAGGAACCACTTCGCTTCAACTCGATTATTGCCCGGATATGAACAACATATTTTAAAAAATGGTCTCACATCATATCTATTGCCGTAATGTTTATAACGGAAATCTGCTTTTCTCAGAACTGACCCACAACAGTTGTCGTCATTGGGGGAAAAACATCCTTTCTGTTGTTGTCGCTATGTTTAGAGGACAGCCTACGGAGAGACATGTATCAGAGAGAGACATGTATCAGAGAGAGAGAGAGAGACCTGTATCAGAGAGAGACATGTATCAGCGACGACCTATATGTACCAGGATAAACATACTAACTCATCTTTGACATAAAGCAGCTGTATTAACGGTCTAAAATAACCACAAACCGTCTTACATTATTAAAGTGTACCGAGGTGACGTCTGTCGTCTGGTTAGTTAACTAGGGGAAGGGGATAATTTGTAGTTTATATCAAAGCCACATAATGATGTGTGTGTAGGTGTGTCTCTCTCTGTGTCTCTCTCTGTGTGTGTGTGCATTCATATCTACTGCACAGCCCACAACAGACATCCACCTGACACCCGGACCAGCTGTATAACCCACAACAGACATCCAACTGACACATGGACCAGCTGTATAAGGCACAACAGACATCCTACTGACACCCATACCAGCTGTATAACCCACAACAGACACCCAGACCAGCTATATAACCCAAAACAGACATCCATCTGACACATGGACCAGCTGTATAAGGCACAACAGACATCCAACTGACACCCAGACCAACTGTATAACCCACAACAACATCCAACTGACACCCAGACCAACTGTATAACCCACAACAGACACCCAACTGACACTCAGACCAACTGTATAACCCACAACAGACACCCAGACCAGCTGTATAACCCACAACAGACATCCAACTGACACCCAGACCAACTATATAACCCACAACAGACACCCATGACCAACTGTATAACCCACAACAGACATCCAACTGATACCCAGACCAGCTGTATAACCCACAACAGACATCCAACTGACACCCAGACCAACTGTATAACCCACAACAGACACCCAGACCAACTGTATAACCCACAACAGACACCCAGACCAACTGTATAACCCAAAACAGACACCCACACCAGCTGTATAACCCACAACAGACATCCAACTGACACCCAGACCAACTGTATAACCCACAACAGACACCCAGACCAACTGTATAACCCACAACAGACACCCAGACCAACTGTATAACCCAAAACAGACACCCACACCAGCTGTATAACCCACAACAGACACCCAGACCAACTGTATAACCCACAACAGACATCCAACTGATACCCAGACCACCTGTATAACCCACAACAGACATCCAACTGACACCCAGACCAACTGTATAACCCACAACAGACACCCAGACCAACTATATAACCCACAACAGACACCCAGACCAGTTGTATAACCCACAACAGAGAGATCACAAAACAAGACACCAATAATAGGATTACTGATAACAACCATTATCATGTCAGAGAATAAGTCTTCGATAATCATCAGACAGCACACAGACACATTACTGATATGATTACAGAACAGAGTCAAATCTGGGATCAGAGAAAATGTCGCCATGTTAACATTAAAGTTGGCTTCTGTGGCATCTCCTTCAGTGATCTATGCCAGATCATAACAACGGTATTGCTCTATAATGGTTCCTACAGACAAATACATCCTTCAAATATAACAGAAAGGTCCACGGGTGACCACATTCATTAAATATGGGAAAGGTATGGTTATGTATTATGAACTATGTGCTATTATTATTATATCAATATAGTGTCGTTTCATCAGCAATAGGGATACTTTATTAGTGACGATAACAACAGTGTTATTTTCTGGAGGTGCTACGTTCAAGTCTTCATCATGTCTTTCTGTTAGCCTACAATTACCAATACTCTAATTACACAAGATTTTGAAGGTAAACCGAGCGTATATCACAAAGCATAATATAATATTTCTACAATGATCAGGTAACATTCATAAACCACCAGTTATTGCATCAGATACACGCCAAGACGCATTAGTTGTGTGTGTGTATGTGTGTGGATCAAGAAATGTTTTACACAGATACACACAACTATCTCCTTCGCAGCCACTATCTTACGGTCGGTCGGTCAGTCCGCAGCACTCACAAGTATAAAACTGTTGTGAATGGGCAACTTAATTGTTAAACCAGCCTAGCTGCTCCAAACTTACTGAAACTTAAGTCACCATTGAAATGCGAAGTCATGGGCGTCGACTTCACACCTGGATATCCATATCATTACAAACAAATATACCATTCAGGTAGTTGTCAAAACTTAGTAAAATCTCAGTATTAATATATTCAATGGGATTAATCCGCACTGGTGTACAGTATACTGGATACGTTAGCCAGAACCGAACACCTGCCTAGATGAACAGGTCACGAAAACATATGCACACGTTTTATGTGGCAAAATTTCCAGACTGTCCCAACACAGGCACACAGGAAATCTGCGCGAGTTTCTAGAACGCATTTTACTTGCGGGCTTGTTTTTGGTAAGATGCCGAAATATGAGAAGACACCATTCTCAATGTCATGATGACATAAAATCATCTCCACAGGTACAAATGGGTCACACTTAGTCACCGGATGAGTGGTCATATGGGCATAACTTTGTCAATGATGATTGATGATTTACGGCCACTTTTGTGCAGAGGGAAGGCTATATGGGCCGAGCTACTTTAATGAGACGAAATGAAAGATGAAACAACCTTCAGATATGCCCACGCCGGGATTCGAACACGGGTGGTAGTGACATAACTTTGTCAATAATAACAGTAATAATAATGTTTATTTAATAAAGTGTCCTTACTAGTGTGAGCTATTCAAAGGCGCTGTACAGTGACAACCCAAATAGCATATCTAACCCAATAAAATATATTAGAATGATAAACATTATTTATCAATGAAAGCGACCTTGAATAGGTGAGTTTTTAGAACAGATCATTTTCTCTTCAAAAAATGACGCATTTCTAATACCCGCCAGCAACTCGTTCCACACCGTAGGGGCTGCGAAACTAAATGCACAAGCGGTTCCAATTTGGTAAATGCAAGTTAGATTCAGACATTTAGATTCAATTCCATTTTGTTAAATCCAAATCGAGCAATTTCAATAGATCTTATACTATTTTTGTATGGTTTGCACACACAAAAAAAGAGATATATTTAACTAATTTTCATCTATCCAAATTCAAATATCTCCAACATTTCCTCGTGTCAGATGATGGGATAGAAAGTTTGTTTGAAGCCACCAGTAGAAATTTCCCTTCTTAACTGACAACTGCTTACCAAATGACTTAAGACCGTAAACGGGTACATCGTTGAGATGGACTATTTTGGTATAATGTTCCTACAGTTAGTTGGCAGCCAGATGATACCTCAAGAGTCCCTATGGGGTGTTGATTACCGTAGCGGGCATTCTAATACCGCCGTGATTAGTGCGTTGCGCTGTCAAACCTCCAGGCCGTGGGTTCAAATTTGACTCATACCCATGTGTATGGGATGTTTCCCTAAGAAGTCGCCCCCACCCATATGTCCCAGGTATGATCAGTGTCTAGGCTAAACCTCTCTCTCTCTCACGGATTGTGGTTAAGGATTAGAGGAGTCAATAGGCTAAACCTCTCTCACTCTCACGGATTGTGGTCAAGGATTAGAGGAGTCAATAAATCATCACAAAAAACCTCTCCCACTTAACAAATACCAACCTATATCAACACTCAGTAAGTAGCGAAAGCTATAATGTTAAGTAATGTTGATGACTTTAAGACTGTGTAAAGCTGTACCGTCATCTAGAGCAGCCTAAAGATTTATATTTACAAAGGTCGGAGGTAACTCAGTTAATGAGCTGTACAACTTCCGGCACTCTCCCTCTCTCTCTCTCTCTCTGTAAGGGATTTAACTGATAAACAACATAGAAACAATCCATACAAGGAAAAAAAAACACCCGCCTTTAACTGTCAGAGTTTACCAGGCACGTCTTACTGGGTACCATAGACACATACTACTACTAGTGTGTGATAGTGGTGGGAGGGTGGTTATTGAAAGGGGGGATTTTATAGGAAATTATTCAATGGTACAGTACAACATGCTTAGACTAATATAATCGCGGTAAATCTGCAGTGTACAAGACGAGTAACGCACACACTCACACATACACACACACATTGGGATAAATATATCTTTATGATACTATCTATTCACTGACATTTACTTGTGTCCAGACAAGGACAATATGCACAGAACAATATAAGGGAAGAACCGAAATATAATAACTCTCCGTGTGTGTGTGTCCACATACATGTGTGAGTGTTTTAGTAGACATGGTGTTTGTCTGTCAATAGACATACATTGAGATAATAAATTAGATCTATTGCTAATGTTATAGTATGGCAGACAGAGATTCATGAACTAAATCATGATTGTTAATGATTCTCTCTCTCTCTCTCTCTCTCTCTGTGTGTGTATGAGAGAGGGGGGGGGGAGCATGGCGATGCAACACACGTGCATATATTATAGACCACTACTTCTACAACAGATGATAACCATTACAATAACAACATCAATGTCTACAGGGACAATATCTACTACTACAGTTATGTATCAGTCAATCTATAGAATGATGGTGGCTTAGAAAGCCATCATTAAATATTATATCCTAGTTGAGCCCCCCCTCTCCCTCCACACACACACACACACACACACACACACCAGAGAGAGAGAGAGAGAGAAATATATTTCCACACACACACACATGTACACAGAGATATTTCCATTGTAAGCTATACAGTAGCAATATATTTTATTATCTCAATGTACATGTATGCCTATTGACAGACAAACATGTTATCATAGGGCGCTACAATATGGCTTTACCATATTATCTGGGACTCACTCTCTCTCTCTCTCACACACACACAAACACACACACACAGAGAAAATACTTGCATCATCAAAATAAAATATATTTAACATTCTTGAAAATGTGAAGTGTTTTGTTTTATCACCACAAGTGGGCAGAATGATGTACAGAAGTAGAAAATGAAACAGACTTAAGAAAGACTGGATCGAACCCCAGTGCTAGAGGTTTGTCTGTGGCCAACCTCACTATCAATAAGGCCACGGAAAAAGCTTTCAGCTTTATTCAAAGTATGATCTAACAAGATACACTAACATTAAAAATAACACATATGGTGTTAATGACATTTTATAATATATATATATATATAATTTCAGTACATCCTGGTAAGGACTAAGGACCTTGACCCTTTACATCATGGCCTTCCTGGCATGGATCTGAACAATCTGCCGCAATCACCTGGACTCCAGGGAGCATACATTTTCTACCTACCAATTATAGGTTTATAATATACAATAACCCCCCCCCATCTGGCTTAATAATAGGCATCAACTTATGACTGAGTGAAGCAGTTATCACAAGAAAGATCACATGGGAATTGTTGGATTTGAACCTGGACCTTCCTGGTTTGGAGTCTACCATTGAGCCTCTGAGCTAAAGGAATTAGTTATGAGCCACGACTGTAATAGGCTATTTATAATATTATATATATATATATATATAATATATATATATATATATATATATATATATAACAGAGAGAGAGAGAGAGAGAGAGAGAAAGAGGTTCATGCATAAAAACATCACCGAGATGGACCTTAAGCTATGAAGATGTGGTGAGACAGACAGATAGATATAACGAGAGATAATAATGATGTCCCTAAACGCAGAAAACTACCAGGATATAGGAACAGGTCAGAGAGTGTGATGTTTGAAACATAATAACAGCCACACATAGTCTAGTCAATACTGTGTGATGCCAATAATAAGGTGTACCATATGGCCAACATCATCTAGTGAGAGACTTGACAACCAACAGAGTACAGAACACACTCCACTAACTGGGTATAATATATACATCACGGATATATCACCGGCAACGCAACATCACTGATAGAGAGAAAGAAAGAAGGATAGAGTACATCGGGTAAAAAATTACAATCACCAATAGAGAGAGAAAGAGATAGAAAGTACGTCACCTAAAAAACATCACCAATGGAGAGAGAGTACATCACCGGTAAAACAACATCACGGATACAGACAGAAAGAGTACATCACCAGTAAAACAACAGTCAGTCACCAACAGTTGAGTTGTTTAGCCTTGAGGCTTGTCATACCTGGGACATATGGTCAAGGGGAAACACCATACGAAAACATATCCCACGAATACAGGTATAAGCCGGGTTCGAACCCACAACATGCGGGTTTGCAGTGCAGTGCTCTAACCACGTGCGGGATCGGAACGCTTATCATCATCAACATGCTACATACATCACCAACGAACTACGGCAGTACACTGACACATAATAATTAATACTACCACTATGAAGACTGCATCATCATCAAGAAATCGATGGCATCACCAACTTAAACACAACATCGCCAACAGACTACATCCATCACCAACAGACGACATGCCATACATCACCAGTAGAACACAGTCAACACCAACAGGCTACATCACTAACACTGGTACCTTAACTCGGAGTTGGGGAGCGGACATTTAATTTACAGCCACAATAGCTTGTTATGGTCGGCGGCGGGAGTTTTTATCGTTAGGAGGGGGGAACGGGCCCACTTGTCAGCTATCTCTATGGTAACCATTTTAAACATGGGCTAATATGATGTCAAGGCAACAACAGAAGCAGGTCGTTCGGAATGGAGACAACAAGGTTGTTGTGCCTTCTAGGGTAGGACGTGACGTAAAACAAGCAATATAACAACACAACCTAACACATAGAGTATAGGTCTAATACTGGCATAAACAATATGCTAACCTGGCCTCTTATATGTTAGACATGGATTATTATTTAAATATATACTGATCAAATAATGGATTCATTGGACTAAAGAAACTGAATTATAACAATAATAATAGCTGTTAAAAGTTTTAACTGAATAATAATAATATAAGTTAACCTGTACCTGAATTGGAGTAATCACATAGTGCATGTGGAAATATCAGCAATTGCTTGGCTATATTTTGGAGTGTCTATTCTAAATAGAGCACTATTTCTTGTGCACAAGGATACTAAAATGGCATATTACCACCTACCATACGATTTCTACGCGTATGTTTAATACTTTGTTCTGATGATTATAAACAAGGGTTATCAAATGTCAAGATAGCTTTGACAACATCATTTAGCAACAATTAATTGCCAGTCATCTCGTGTTATATTATTTATTAGTAATTACTTATCATTGATTAAATATGAGCCACCTCCTCCTACTACTGACACACGCAGATAACACAAGAAGCTTATTCTGTACGATTTGTTTTTAAACAGATGAACGCGTAAACAAGGATTACAGCAAACAACTAGCAAGCTATAACCTACTAGTGCACACACACACACACACACACACACAGAGAGAGAGAGACAGAGACAGACTGTTTAGTAGTCAATTACATTAGCGGCAATAATTGAAGATCATCACGATGTGACATCAGTTGGAGGTGATGATGTTGAATAATGTGATTATAAATGATACCCCCACACAGACCTCTACAGATACAAAAATTGGCGAACTCGATGATGGTTCCCTAAACCTTTCACACCCTGTCAAGTGAATAGCCCACAATAATACTATATTCTACTACATGTCAACACTGTTATTATCTTGTATCTCACCCACACCCACACACGCGCGCGAGCAGCGGAAGGAAGCGAAGAGACTCCTATTACAAGGTTGCACAGGCAATTTGATCCGAACACTCATTCACCACACATAAGTTAATGCCATTCCAGTGTCCATGACCTTATAACCCAGGTAGCGCTGATTCAGCCAACACCAACCCATCAACGTCCTTCTCTGTTCTTTATTAATTTAACGTAAATGTTGCTAATATCTTATACTTAATATTAGTGCCACCACCGTTAAACTTTAATATAAACAGTGTTAAGATAACTAACACTCGTGTTGTGTTTACCGTGTGTGTGGAGAGAGATAGGGTCATCATAGTGTTTCATATGCTCCCATATATATATTAATAAGAAAGAGAATAATTGTATTTGTAGCTACTTAAAAGGGAGCATCAGACCTGTGTATGAGACGAGTGATGAAACCATCATTTATCGTTTTGTGTCTCTTTCCTTATTCTTATCAAAATATCAGCAACATTATGCAAAAAGATTTATTCATAAAATTACCTAGCAAATCGATTCAGATATAATTCCTACGATATAGTTGTACCCGTGGCATTACGTAACTGCAGTGATGTGCGATTTATTTAACTCAAACCTTCGAAGCGTGAATCGTCATCATCTTCAGCGAACAAACGTTGTATGTTTGCGTCTGTCACTTATTGGTCACAGTAATACTCTGAACCATCGCTCGGCTCAGAATCAACATGGTCATCATTAGATTGGAAAGGTGAGGGCCAGATAGAACTCGCTCTTCCTGTAGCACATCATCTTCGGTCGGATCCACGGCACTGCTTATAGTTATACCTCACTTGAGAGTTATTGTTTTGGGTTATTTAGCCTCACTGCTCGATCTACGCCCGACTCCCAAAGTAAACCAATCACACAAACACAGATTCAAACACACACTCTGAATGTTTGCGGCACAGGTGTAAATCTACTCTTCGCTTGTGTTGCTTGCTGGTTCTTGAAATTTATCTTACCTAAATATATGGTCGTGTGATTTCGCTTGCGAGTATGGACTGTATTAGCTTGTCAATTGTTAACAATGAATGTAATGATATAGGAAATATGACATGTAATATCAGTGTTGGTGACTATATTCTTCCATAAAATATTTTTACCTTTTTGTGTTACTTGTATATAAGACAATTAGTATTACTTCTACTAGAATCTAGTTACTTCTACTAGAATCCTCTGTGTCATATTGATAAAACACACATGCACACAAACATACACACACACACCCACCGGCAAATGACTGATAACAATACAAACCTGTCCAGTGTAAATGCACCTTGGTCTGCTAGCCCATGTGTAAACATGAGCTACCCAGGCAATGAATAAAAGACAGTGTTTTATAAAGAAATGCTACTATGGCTGTGTAATATTATCTCTCAAGTAGTGAAAATTAATCAGCAACATGCAATCATGATACAATTCCAAAAGAAATGTACAACATTCTTAATTGACAATATGTTACCCAAATTACTGAGCCAAACCTTACTTCCACATTGATTGATGTTGCTGCTGAATGTCATGTCAACAACATGCAATCAGTACGGTTATGTATGTTAAACAAACACCGAATAGACAAGATATAACTGAAAACGGATCATATTCAGACGATTTATAAAACCATCAGATCATGACGGCAATGGTAAAACTATTGGTTAAAGAAAGCTTCATAACATCAATTCAATACTGAAGACGACCACCGAATAGAACAGCCACCAACGACATCATCATAGCAGATCTTCAATCATACTGATTAGCTGTGTGCCTTTTATATACTCGGTTTCCAGCTTCCCGGCCATCTACATCACTGGCGGTGTTGTTTGGCGATGGAACAAGATTGCTGTTAATGTGGATTTATAATCTTAAAATGGGTACTGGATCAATTAGCGCACGATCTGATATTGTAGCATTAACCGAGCCACACACAGGCGAACTACTTGTAAACGACTACCATCACTGGTTCGGTTTACAATATTCACGCGCTCGAGTACTGGAACAAAATCATTCAACGGATTCTTAAGTCGAGCGCCAGCCTCAACTATTAGAACACCTCCAGGTCGAATCTACAGATAGCTCGTCCATCGAATTAAAATGATTACCCGATTGCATGCAATGAATTGTTTATTGTGAAGCGTCTAAGAGAAGAACAACAAGAAACTACTGCAATCTCACTGAGCCAACAGTAGCACCGTATTGTACTCGGAGGTAGACAAAATTTCAAAGCCATATGTATTGCCACGGAGGTAATGTCCGCAGAAAAAAATAAAAGGACACATTTATTGGCCGTAGAAATCGAACAATAAATCGCTTGGTTGCTTTTTAAAACCACTCTTTGTTTGCTCTCTAAAACAAACATCACATCACGCTCGAGATAAACGTAGGCCTCTTTGTACACATTTGGATAATAAAGTGACCAATTACTGCTTCTCCGGAGGTCCTCTGTGGGTTGAGAACCCATCCGTGCATAATTAGGTTATATTTTACGTAGAATAGAGAACACGTGTTAAGGAATTTCTTGATTAACAAAACTGTCTCCCAATTTATTACTGACACTTGATCAACACCGGTCGGAAAAATCCATATGTTATCACATCACTTATAAGGTGAAATAAAATACTTCCTCTTAGCGCAGGCCAAAGACTTAGCATGCGGGTGTTGTCTTCTTTCCAATTTAGCCATCACTGTGAGCCTGGTATTTAATGATGAAACGATGGCTCCATTCCTGGTTGCACTTCCCCACCACACGTTCAGGCAACATGGATCAAAACAGATGGCCATCTTTAGCTAGGAACTTCCTGCAGATTCTCTGAGTGATGATAATGCCACACGGTAGTAGCTGTCTCATGTTCTTCAGCCACGCCACTTCAACCGGGATAATATAATATAAAACAATTTAAATTGAAAACCTAGGAAAATGATAAAGGTTTCACAAACATGCACACATCACATTGATGGTGGCAAGAACAATACTGGTGAGTCATCAACCTGACCAAGTGCGTTGCACAAAAGCTACGTAATGGGATTGAACCGATGGCGACATTAAATTTAACAAATGGTTGAAAACCAGAGAAAGACGTCCATTTTCAGTGAAAGTAGCAATTACTGTATCAAGGGAATGAACAGACACACACACGAACAACTGAACTAAATGAGTCTGGCCACAAATGTTTCTATGTATATATGGTGGCCATACCATTATTAATGTATAAGGATTATTCTGAGTGGACACAAGTGAGTAATAATGCTATTACTATTAGACACCAAAGACCCAAACCGCAAATGATCTCGTTGCTTGTAATCAATACACAGCAGGCTGTACTGTGAAGAAGTCTACCCAGAGGAAGTATACTCTGTGGCTATAAGATGTGTTTAGTTCATCACACACACACACACACACTGGTAAGACATTACACATGACTCAACATATAAAGTCACATAAAATTAGTGATTTGAAATTCTCCATGCGAGCATCTTATTCCATACTACTAAAACACACACAGGAGAGGGTACTCGTGTATTAGCTGGTGAGAATCTGGTACAAGTAAAACATTAAAGTCACAGAACGCTGCATACCCCACTGGGCTAAGTGAGTTTATCCAGGAATGAGGCTGTCAACCAGAGAAACAACACCAAACCACTTGATGCGTCTCATTGGCTAAGTGCTATATAAAACGCTATACCAACAGAACACTTCAGTACAATCAATTAGATTACGTTCTGTCTTTTGCCTTCATAGCCTAATATGGAAAATATTGTAAAAAAGTCTTCAAAATACAACAACATCACTCTAAACTTAATCGTCTTCTAACCATGTTCAACGGTGATTTGCCTTATTAGTTGAAGACATGTTCATACTGGGCAAACCAATACCTTATATATACTGTCACATTCAGGATATGGTACTATTTCATGCCTGCACAAATCCCAAGGGAACGTTTTACGGCTGGTTAAATAACGAAATCAGTTATTTAAAAAACTGATGGATAAACAATATTGACCCATGTTTGATAAAAAATTAACTGCCTTCCATAATTCCCATCAATCCCAAAATTCAATCGGGTCTCACACATAAATACAAACCTGTTAAGCTGATCTTGATGATGATGATGATTGACCTTTTACGGCCACTTTTGTGCACATGAAGTGAAGTCAAAGATGAAACACCCTTCAGATATGCCCACGCCGAGATTCGAACATGGGTGGTAGTGATCTGTGTCCATGTTGAAAACAGTGAACATTTTCAGCATTAAGACGCTAGATAACGCATTGTCGGACCAGACAACTTCTTTTACTGGACACGCAAATCACGGCTTACCTGTCTAATATTATGCGTTTAACAAACACACGATTAACCGGTTTATGGGAATATCAACAAAAAAAAATATAACTGTATAACGCAAAAACAAACAAAAAATACAGATGCTTGCTGCACACTGTAACAGATTCGGCGTCAAATGTTTCCAGAACGCATGGAAAACCCCCTCCAATAATAACCATCCATTTTAAAGCCAAAAGCTTCTCATTTCCGAACAACAAAGACTCGTTGTTATGGCTAATAATATGGCTGGGCTATCGTCCTATTATGCTGGTATTTCCATTTACAATGGTCAGCCGGGAGCTATTGTGTGATAGACTATTAGATTAGCGGCAACAATGGAAGATCATGTCGATCTGACCGCACACGGAGCGATAACATTTGATAATGTGATTACAAGTGATACTCTACTCAGTAGCACACGATACCAAAAACTCCCGGATAAATGGCGTACGTCCCCCTGGACACACACACACACGGCGCAAGAACCAAAACTCGGAAGCTTTCCGGTTTAAAAATCGCCTGGCTGTGTGGCTTCCTACATATCGTAGGTTGCACTTAAAAATGAGGCAAAACGAAATGACCCCTTTTCTATAATGTTTCACCGAACGAAAGGGGGTAGGTGGCATTAGCCATGATTAGCTAGCCTACCTGTATAAAGTAGGTGCCTCTTTTTTAACGTTAAATGCATGTGAATGATTCTAATCTATAATACGTTTTGCCGGTGATGAAAAACGTGTCCAGGAATGTATCCAAGTAATCAGGTCACTTTAGACCGACAAGTCAGTTCGGCTGGCCACACCCTAAGCCTTCAGATTAGTGGATTGTTGATAAAACCAGCTATTCTCCTCAAATGATTTCCGTTTTGTGTGAATTTTGTTTAAACATCACGGGAAGAACCTATAATTGTATTGACGTATAAAATGTGTTCATGCTACGTGAGGTATAACAAACACATGTATGTATTTTAATTCTGTTTTCAGTGTATGGTGTCTGAGAGCAACTAATGGTGATTAAGCCACTATTAATAATAGTATTAATTGCATTTTATATAGTGACTATATAAAATGCATTTAATATTATTATCACTATAATATAATTAAATCAACATAAACAAATCTCATACACTTAGGCAGTTAAACCTATTGCTCACACATACACACACACACATATATTTCACTAAACCAAAGTACCGACTGCACTTTTTGGAAATGGAGTATCATCATATAATGTGGCATGATACAAATAAAAATGTTTGATAGCTTTATGTTTATCTAAGGTGCCAAGAAGGTATGGGTCAGTTTTGAGATATTGGTATTTCTAAAGATTATATTGCCACTTGTAACCAAGTACAGCCGAGCGACGTAAATATCTGAGTGAAACATGCCAAGAAGGGGCAGGTCGTGTTTGATACACTATGTACATAAAACACATGACAGTTAAACTATCCTGTGAAGTGTGCTTTCTTACTGCTGTAATAAACAACTCCCCAATCTGAAGATGTCCACAGGGCAAGTGACATCGCCACACTATTTCAAAAGATCCTATCACTACTTGTAAGCTGGTACAATGACGCCACCAAAATTCAATTTGAGTGAAATATGGTAGACCTATTTCGATGGTCGAGAACATACTCAGCAAGGATCTTAACAATGGCTAGTATGACTTGGCCTTTGTTTATTGTTAGACAGCGTGTCAAAAGTAATGTGATCTTTGACTGTGATATAATCAAAAGACGGGGATAACAGATGTCAGACCAAAGAAAAAGATATGGCAAAGGATGTCCCTTCACCACTTTGAAATAAAGGGTTGTCTAACAAAGAAAGGGTACTTAAAACATCTTGCAGCTGCTGAGAAAATTGGCCCCAAATCCGTTGATTATTTCATCAAATGATAGTAAAAGTGGAGAAATTGTTTAACCAATTGATTACGATATCCTGTTATTTGTAGTTCTCGGTATAACGTTATACATGTATATGTTTAAGTAGTAATTGATGAAGATTTGCATTCAGATTGCTATCTATGTTCTAGATATAATCACAGAGCAAATTTAAGTGAAATGCATGTACACACAGTTTACATTATCAGATGGAAGTACTTCTTCCACCACCTCTTTAAACAAGAGTCAAATCAGATTCAGGGTAGATTTATTTATTGCATTGTCACATGAGCAATTTTCTAATATTCATATATTTTCTAATTTTGCAAACAATGTGTCATCCACAGAGTGAAATATATTTAATAGTACCGGTAATTAAAGAATTATTTTTTTATAGTCATTCAAGAAGTGCAGCATATTGTTGCTATTATTAGTGATATAATTACCAGTATTAATAAGACAATAACTCATGAAACACCAATAGCTTAAACAAGTTATTTCAGGTTTATCCTCCTAATTAAAATGTAGGTTTTTATGTTAATCTGCATATTCATGTGCTAATTCATTTATGACTATCAACCATAATTTATTTGATCAAATAACATTTAAGCAGAATCAGAGAAAACATTTGGTACAAATGGTTTTCAGGGATTTTTATTTTGTCATTAAAGTGTAAAATTGTTGATATACTGAAATTTTGTTTGCCAAAAGCAATTAAATCCAATAATGCGTGTATCTGGCTACAAGCACATTCCCAAGTTGTTGTTTTATTCAAATGAATTCCAAATAGACTATGACCTTTTGAAGCTGCTAAGCGTATCATGTGTTAAAGATGAAATAGGGTGGTTATGTCGGATCATATCATTATGTCCAATATGTCATATATCCACGTATATTATACATCACAGACAATCAACTGCATCTTATTTTTGGTCTTCCAGCAGATAAACTACTAAGTAATTAAGATTTACAATCAATCAATAGCTGAATACAATATTCACAATACACAGATAAATAACACATTGCTAATAATGATCATAATGAGTATTCACCAATATCCATCATATTTACAAGTTCAACGAGTACTTAACAGCAAGATAATACTTATAGCCAGTATCTCCAGGATAAGCCTAGCTAAAGATCACAGGTTTGATATCTGTTTGAGTTTAAAATCATTCACTATTCATACCAACTCATACCAAAAAATAATTTCCTGGCTCACAACATTCTAGATAAGTGACAACGTTAAAAAAAAAACTGCTCTTAAAAGAAATCTGTACAGAATTATAGCACCGAGTTATTTCCAGAATTTAACAAGAAACACATCTCCTGGATACATTTAAAAGCGTTATTTATGACGTTAAGCCACATTTTCAGCATCCGACACGAGTTTGATTATTTTTTGCCTTGTGGCAACAATTATTTTTCATGTTCCTCCAATTTAATCAAACAAACGAAAAAGGCTGATATATTGGCCTATAAATGAGGTAAACACAGCACGGTTCACACCCTTCGTACGGTCACAGTTCTGCCTGTTTTGGCATCGATATGGATATTACATACGGTACGTATAATTTAGCAGTTCCAACATCAGATATTATTTATAAAAATTTACTTTTCACTTTCCAAATCCAGTAATATAATTCATATCAGAGTTGTTGTTATTGTTTGTTTCATTTATTTACTAAACATACACTTACTTCTAAAACAACCAAATGAAGAAACAACAACCAATCGTGGAAAAATCTTGGCAAAATATAATTATCATAATATATCAAGGGTTCTATAATTAGTACTAGGACTATTGTGGGTCTGGGAGAGGAGGATGGGGAACACCCTGAAAATTTGATTCAACGTCAATTTTCCACTGGGCTAAACCACCACATTCCTTGGGTCCTATCGTCACACATAATCAATAGAATGTACTTTGGCCTGAAATAAAGTTTGATTTATTTATATAGCTCCCGTAATCCCGTTTGACAAAGGTCTGAGTATTCTTCTGTCAATAACTTGAGTCCTGTAATTGCCTCAGCCAAATCTCTCCGAACCCATAGAACAACAACTGCTGCAATCAGTGGCAAATTGCAATTATCAACAACCATCAAACATAATGAATAAATCATGATCATCCCATGTAATCATCATGTACTGATTATAATTAAAATTGAATGGTAATTGATGATTGCAAATTACCACTGATTACAGCAATTGTAATTCTATAGCTTCATCCATTATTGCACTAAAGTTACTAACAAAAGAATACTCTCACTAGTGTTTGAAATATTCTTACATTCGTTAAAGGGATAGTCCAACTTCATTTCAAATTTTGAGGATTAATACAGCTATACTCACAAACAATGTCAAAATATATAAACAATCACCCACATATTAAATAATCCAGTTCAAAGTGCTGATTAATCAACTTTTAATCAATAAATGAGGTGTGGGTGCCACCATTTTTAAGCTAGACAGAGATCGGAAGCTCCTGAATGCTGACGTCACTTCAACACATCCGACTGACCTGAAGTCTGTAGAGCTCGTACAAAAGCATGTAAACAAGTGTGAGCAAAGAATTATTCCAGAACATAACGCAATTGTGCTGTTAAAATTATGTCATGAATGACATACGACCATATAATTTTGAGTTAGAAGGAACCTGACAAGAGGAATATGATTCAAAATGGCTCAGATATTAATGCTCAAGAGAAACTATAATCCGCGTCAGTCTAGAGATCACCCATGTGACATCAGAGCATTTCAGTTTTCTCCTTCCGGTGCAGCCATAATGATGGCCCTCCAGTGATTTGGATTATTTCCATACATCTATGATATCAGGTTTATTTCGTGATTAGCAAATTCACATGCTAAACAACATGATACAAAAAATTACTATTTGGGGAAGCTAATATATTAAAATATTTAGTAAATGAAGCCTGTTAAAAGTGGAAATAGACTATTTCCCAAATATATTTACAGTAATAATACAAGGCCATAATCTTGCTAACAGATTAGATATATGGAATAGAGGCATTGTCTAATTATTTATTCCTGTCTTAACTGTTACACGGAAAACCATCTAGCGATCATAGTAAATTTTATTGCTCTGCATGCCAAAAACTGCCTAACTTCAACTTGAATGTATTTAATAAAAGGCTATCAATCACTCATCCGGGAAGTGAGTTTGAGTAAATTAATATTCTGGCAAATTTTGCATGACATAATCATGATACTGCACCGAAATATGGCAGGGAATGCTAAAGTATAGGTATCACTAGATGGATTTACCTGATGATGAAGCCATGGACATGATCAATTGTCAAATATAAACAAATTATTAACAATTTTCAGTTTACTAAAATAAAGTGTATTTCATTTCAAGCAGAAAATCTAAATAACAATAATCATGTTATAATATACACCAGGCATGGTCATAGAAATTTCAATGGTTTTAATGGATTTGATGTTAGAAAAGGAAGACATACAATAGCAAGCAGTGAAAATAAATTACCATGAAAGGGAAACTATCCATGAAAATTAAAGGACTAAACGTATAAAGGAGCAACTGGCAAGGGGGTGAGACAAACTCGGTGACCAAAACAATCATACTGCTTTAATTTAGATCTAGGTGACAGGTCTGGCCTCTATTCTATCTAGCTCATTAGGACTGGAAATCTACCAACTGACCGACACAACAAGCTTATTACAAACAGTATTTTTATATAAGGTGCTCATTCAGTGTTAGACCAGAGTCCAGATATCTGATAGACCTGTCCTAGGGCTAGGCTATGGTCCTATCATGTCCTATGACTTGTAAGCTGTATGAGACACAAGTTACTGTTGTCGAGAAACTGAAATAACACTGCCAAACGTATCTTTCTTCACAATAATCTTACCTTATTCTCTGTTCCTTGGAAAATTCATTGGTAGCATTATAATGTGTATGGTACAAACAAGTTAGTGATATCATCAAATAAAATACGCTACCGGCTGGTAAAACCCCCACAGATCAAATGAACACATTCGTGATAACTCACACAACCCCTCCTCTACGGTCCGATACTTTTAGTTCCATTCGCTAGGTAGCGCATAAGTGGTATACAAATCTAGGAAGCGACAAAACGAAACATATTGAAACTGTTATTGCCACCAGTTCCTGTTCGGTGTTCGTGGATTCGTTGTTTAGTAAAGGAACACTGTTTACCTTAGTGGTGTAACCTTGTTACAACAACACCGATTATGTCTATGTTTCAATATCTGGTGTAAGACATGATATAAATTTAGAGGACTTGACGAGACGAAGCAGATATCTTAAATAGGGTGGGAGTTGAAGCTGGAATTAACTGCCAAACTGCTTATACTATAGTCACCGTTCTAGATCTAGACTAGTTACTACGTCTACGTCGACTACGAGTACGACACTATACGATATTATAGAGTCTAGATCTAGACTATAGTCACTAGATCTAGTGCCAGTGGTCAACACACCGGCTGAATCCACTGGTACTAGTGTTAGAGCTACAGCAACTGGTCATACACATCTTAAGCCATTTAAGGTGAGTAATCAATTTACAAGAAATGTTGTCATTAGCAGAGCTATTTATTTTCTTAATATACACGACTCACGTCGATTTCGGCCCTCCTCGATCTCGGCCCACCTATTTGGTTGTTAAAGTGGTATTCCTATGTTTTGTTGTGTATAATTAAATGGCCGGCATAATTAAATATATGTGTGTTTGTGTACAAAAATAAAATGTTACTTGAATGTCTACCTGCTTTTAAGCTTTCTGAGTATCATGTCTATGTCGGCTCTAGTTGCTATAGCATTGTTTCATTGAGTAGATTGTGGTTGTTGGGCGTGTTTGAGTTGTGCGTGCAAACAAGGCGCAGGAAGCTGTAGTCATTTCACTCAATACATTAAACATTGGAATATGTGTCGTGTAGGCGTAGTCGATCTGCAGAAGAAGATCTTTGGCTTCTGTGCAGAATACGAGAATGGCCACTGCTCTGCCCACCAGCTTCTCAGGGCATATGCCTGCCTATATGGACCACAAGGGGTGTAAGCCTTACATGGGTGACCTGTTATTCATGTATAATTATATAAAAATATATGTATAGTAATTAACATGGGCTGAGATCGGCGACATACAAACACGCATCTACAAATAACAATTTAATGCAATATGGGCAGAGATCAACATATATTTATGATACCCATGTCGATCTCGGCCCTGTTGATCTCGGCCCATTGGCATTATGGTGTGAGCAACTATTTTAATGTTAATCGCTTGGAATACCTGAGCCAAGATCGACGGACCCCAAATAGACTACTTAATTAATAAATTCCTTTGTAAGTGTATTCACACATGAAAATATGGTTATCCGAGTCTTAGAAGATAAATATCAGATCAAAGATAGTGTTAACTTAAGATTCACCACTGACATGTGATATCATTGAAAAGAAACTCAAGAAACTGAAAATAACCAAATCTGCTGGACCAGATGGCTTCCATCCATGAGTATTGAGTGAGATTTCTCCCTCCATTAAACTGCCATTGTGCATCATATGCACACAATCATATGACGAGGGACGTCTACCAAGTGATTGGAAAAATGCCCACATCACACCAATACACGAGAAGGGGTCAAAAGCTGTTCCTCAAAATTATCATCCAGTCAGTCTAACATCAGTGATAGGAAAAATGATGGAGTCTGTAATTAGGGATTCTCTTGTGAAACACATGATGGACAACAACCTATTTTGTGACCAGCAGCATGGTTTTGTCCTGGGATGCTCCTGCATGACACAATTATTAGTCACTCTGGAATTATGGACAGTGGTACCCCCTTGTGGAATGGTCGAACAAGTGGCAACTGGGGTTCAACAAAGCCAAGTGTAAGAGCCTTCATCTAGGCAGCTCAAACCAGAGACTAACATACCAGATGAACTCACAGTTATTAGAAGAGAGCAGAAATGAGAGGGACTTGGGGGTATATATTGAGGAGGAACTAAAATTCCATGGCTATGCCTCTAAGACAGTAGCAAAAGCATCACACCTGTTAGGACTAATAAGAGCCACTTTCACATGCCTGGATAATGTCACCATGCCTAGACACTTCACAGTTATTGTCTGACCACATTTAGAATATGGTAATGTAATCTGGCATCCAAGGTTTAGACGTGATAGTGTTGATATAGAAAAAGTTTAGAGATGGGCCACCAAACTCATTCCAGAGTCTTCCAGAATACGTTGTAGAAGCCCCAAGTATTAAGTCATTTGAGCATAGATTAGATCAATTCTGGGCTGATCAATCAATCCGTTTTGAGTCGCAGATAATAATCACCTGCTTTCATGAAAAACTTAATAGAATAGCAGAAGACAGTGATCTGGACATAAAGGTCATGTAGATCTGCATTCAGAAACTACATAAGGTTAGATAACCCATATCCAAGACGAATACCGTAGACCTCAGCCCATGGAGACATCGCCACTAATTTTCAGTGCCATGAGTAATTAAACCAAAGAAAATTGACAATTTTAGTGGAAAGAAATACTTGTATTCATCATTCTTTGAACAGGTAATTAATAACTGTTTCAATTAAAGGTCTTGAGATTTTTTTCGGAGTTGCTTCAGCTGACAGAATGGTTCACGAACAACCTTGGAAGTCCCATCAATGTATCAAAATCTGTAACACACGCGCAGATGCACACACATATATAGTGAAATTAACCTATGCTTTCAGTTAGTAATGAATGATGCTAAGTAAATTCAGTTAAGGTGGCATGACTTGCATGTGTATGAATTGCCTGAGACTTGGGTATGGGTTATACTAGGTATGGGATATCTTGGTTTAATGTAGGTTGTCATAGGTACAAGTTGTCTTGTTATCTTATAGAATCAGAGACAATTATTATTCATATTCTATGCAATGAGCTATTCAAATGAATGTTTCTTAACAGCCTATACCAATCTTAAACGGCAACAAAGATACCTAATTTTGATTATTAATGGGTTATCTACACTTTCTGAATAGTAACAGTCAAGTCAACAAACATGCCATATCTGTACATCGTACAGTGCTGATTCATGGCTTGTGATAAAATGCTGGTTTAACCATTACCCAATCTTTTATATCATGTCTTATTTTTCAGCATGGCAGGATCCAGTGAATTACAGTCACATGCTCTTCTTCAAGAAGAGGAAGTACAACAGATAAAAGAGAAATATAGCAATCAGTGTAAAGTTATCAGTGATGTTGGTGATTGCAGACATATTGTCATCATACGACCAAGAGACATAAACGTGTCCATTAAATTCCAGCTAACAGGTATATACTTCGTATTTAATGTGATGAAATCTGAGTCATATCTGTGGTATGTTTCCCTAGTGAGTCATTCTTCAGTCATGTATATCAGGTGTGACCAGCACCAAGGCTAAACGAACAAACAACTCACTCATTCAATTAATTCATAAAAACTATGGATTTCCAAATAGTTGTAGCTTAGAAATTTTGTATGTGGACATATGTGTGTGTGTTGCTTAATGGTTTCATTCTGTATCTTTTCAGATAATTATCCAAAAGATGCACCTTGTGTCATCACCAAATCTGAAGTTGTTCCCCAGAATATCATGTCTGAGGTGTGTAATATTGTAGACAATACTGTTAAAGCCAATCCTGGATGCCCAGTTATTGATAAAATAATGCAAGAGGTTTTCAGGCTTCTTACAGAAAAAAGCATGGATTGCTCGCTTAATGTGGTACAATCTAGTGAAAAGGGCAAGAGAAAGCAGAAAGTTCGACAACATGGCACCAATAAAGCTGATGCTACGCAGAAGTTACCGTCAATGAAAACAGCAAAAGATGTCACTAACAGACTCCTTTGGGATAAAAGCTTGCCCACTGATAGTTTCACAATTGGTTACTTGGACAGATTCAGGGGAATATTAGAGAAGCCATTTTCTGAATTCTCCTGGGAAGACATAGCATCTGTTGATTTTGATGTTTTTACTGTCCCACAACACCGAATACAATACTTCAAGTACCAGGATGTTATTGTCTGGGACAAAAGGAACAGAATCGATAATGTCTTTGGTTCAACTGGTAGTGGTTTAGGAATACATGATGTTATTGGTCAATGTGATGAGTTGAAATTGGAAGAACTCGAGCCATGCAAAACCGACTTGAGTGTTGAAAACTCCTCCAAGAATATGACTGCAGACAGCCCACTGTATATTAACAGAGATAATGGCTCTATAGATTTATTGGAAACTAATGCCAAAGAATGTGTTGAAGAAGATAACCCACTGTATACTAATAACAGAGTTAATGGCTGTATAGATTTATTGGAAAATAACGCCAAAGAATGTGTTGAAGAAGATAACCCACTGTATACTAATAACAGAGTTAATGGCTGTATAGATTTATTGGAAAATAACGCCAAAGAATGTGTTGAAGAAGAAGGTAACCCACTGTATTTTAATAATAGAGACACTGGTTCTATAGATTTTTTAGCAAATAACATCAAATGCTGTGTTGAAGAAGAATGGGGTGAAGACAAAGATAACGTTTGGGAGGTAAAGCAAAAGCCGACACATTTTATATGTATTCGTATCACTGATCGAAATATACTGAGCAAAGTTGCTGAAGTACAAAATGCTGTTTTGGAGAAGAAGCCTATCCATGCTTGTTGTTGTGCTCCCCCTGAAATTCTGCATGTTACGTTGTGCACACTGCGGCTGACATGCGCAGAACACATTGCCAGTGTATGCCACATTTTACACAGCCTGCAGACGAAATTAGGAAATACCGACAAGCAGTTGGTAAATATTGCTGTTGAAGGGATTGACACATTCTTAAATCGAGTCGTCTATGCGAAGGTTCACCCGAATGAAAGCCTCACAGAAATCATTAAACAAATAACAACAATGCTTCATGACCATGTCCCAACAGCAAAATCATGTTCAGACTTCACACCACACATGACTATGGTAAAGCTGCATCGAGATGCAAGAAAAGGACCAACAGCAACATGTTTTGAAAAAGAAGATTATAATATGTTTCAGTCTGTTTGTTTTGGGAAGCAAAATGTTGATGCAGTATACTTGTGTGAAGTTGGTGGTCAAAGAAGGGAAGACGGGTTCTACATAACCCAGATGACCGCATCACTGAATTAATTATTTTCTTGCTAATATTTTAGCTAGTTGTTTAAGCTTAATTTGTTTGTGATCGAATTTGGTATCAAAGTCAATTTGTAGTGACTGTCTGTGATATTCTATACTTAAATTGATCTCATGTAGTCGACAACAATTTGTATACTTTTCTGTGAAATAATAAATAATACATCCCATACATAGAAAGATAGCTTGTTGTGATTTTTTCCTAATTTATGTTCAGTTTAAAACATATAATATCAGCCTTGTAAGCTATTTTGATCACACATTCCAAGGCACACAATATGATGCACTGGCTGTAATTTATGCCCAATAGCAGGTGAAATTCAATCACTAGAGAACGCCATCCAATTTCAGAATAGGTTTTGTACCATATTTTACCGAATTACACATTAATTCATTCTTTTTCAGCGTAATAAATAATTGCCAAATGCTGCAAAAACCCCAGACACTATTTAAGAATGCAGTGTTGTTACCTGCTTGTCATAATACATCAATAAAGAGCTTGCAGATAGTGATAGCTTTTTTTAGTCGTCTGGGGGCAGACCGCTACAAGAAGAAAAGGGGTATATCGAAAAAGCCGACTGACACCCCTCGGGATAGCTCTACTGGGCCGGGAAACGAATAATTTGCGGAGGTGTTGGGTTAACTCTCAGCTTCTGGTTCAATACAATGCTCGAAGGGAAGGCAGGCAGTCTGGAAGTGGCTGATGGGTTTTTCGTGGCTTCCCACGACAGTGCAGTTTTGGCCTTCACTGTTGGGCAGGAAAAAAGATACAAATTCGCGGTAGCAGATCTAGTATAGCCCCAGCAATATTAGGTTTGGACTTTCTGAAGGGTAATCATGCATTTGTAGATATTTGCGGGGCGGATATATGGGTAAATGGGCAACAGATCGGCTGCTTCCCACAAAAAGATGGTGTGTGTGTGTGTGTGTGTGTGTGAGGGGGGGGTTCGTAGCTTAGCGGGAAACCATTACGATTCCGCCTCTCAGTGGCCGCTGAGGCGCAGGGTGCCCCGACTTACACGTGTACTTTGGTTGAGCCTTCTTGTCTATCATTTATATCTCGCAAACATGTTTTGTTGGCCAAGTAGGTGGTGGACCCCAGTGGAAGGACATCCCTCCTCAGGGTAATGAATGTAGAGGATAAGCCCATCACTTTATAAAAACTATTGCCGGAACGTGTGAGCAGGTGGAAGAAGTCAACCACATTGCCATTGTCCACGGTTTACCTGCCGAACACCAACGAACATTTGAGGCATCTAAAGAATATATTGGTCCAACCCATTTAGAACAGCATGAAATCCCAACCGGGGATGCTGGGCGCCTCCGTGGTCTAGCGGTAGCGTGCTGGATCACAGATCACTACCACCCGTGTTCGAATCCCGGCGTGGGCATATCTGAAGGTTGTTTCGTCTTTCACTTCGTCTCATTACCTTTGGAAGTCGCTCGGCCCATTTAGCCTACCTTGTGAACAAGAGTGGCCGTAAAACATCAATCATCATCATCATCACCAACCGGGGATGCTAGGTCAATCCGTCAAAACCCGCAGCGTCTTCCCTTTACCAAGAGACAAGACTGTGCCAGGGAAGTCCAGCGTATGTCCAGATATGGGAGCTATCATACTGTCTCTCAGTCCATGGGCATCACCTGTGGTCGTGGTGAATAAAAAAGAAGAGGCCTGGTGATTTTGTGTCGACAATAACGTTAGGAAGTGAAACAGCTACCCACTCCGTCATATTGACGACACGCTAGACGCCGTCATTGTATCCAAATGGTTTTCGACTTAGAACTGCAAGTGGATACTAGCAGGTTGAAATGTACCGATGCCGAAAATGTTTCAGTGGAATGTCATTCTTTTTGGATTAACGTCGGCAGGAGCCACGTTTGAAAGGCTTATGGAATGGCAGAGCTGCCAATCATTACGATTTCTGTTCTTCATTACGCTCTTATGCCCGTACTCTGAAAACTACGATAAATCTGCCTTTTCCCGTAATAGTTTCATATGGTGCAGTTCTGACACTGTCTTAGCCGCACACTGTATTACACGGCTTGCATGCTTGTATTTCGGGGAGTATCTCCAGGCTGTCGCTTGTTCAGCACACGGCAGTTGCTCTAGACCGCATGGCTTGAAAATCTTTGCTGCGCAAGCGAATTGGAATGGTGCATTTTTTCCCAAGAGGGCCCTAATTTCGTATGTATGATATCCTCTCTTTTGTACAATGTTTCATGATACAGATATAGCGAAAAAAATTGGCAGTGGTCCAGGGCCGGAAAAATCGGTATCCCGTACGCCCGGCTTGTGTGTATTTTGTCTTCGGGCTAGTGAGTAGTCTAAAGCATTAGCACGATCGAGCTATTGACATTTTTAGGCAATAAATGCGGTAGTCTCTAGTTCGTTTATTGTAGAATGACTTTTCGCTATTTTTGGAGCTCTTCGTAGTGAAAAGGATCATAGTTTAAAACACCCGCGCTCACCAGCCGTCGTTAAAAAGCACAGTTCCCGAGTGTAGGCTGGATTTTGGACCAATTTCCAGCCGAAAATTGGTCATGATAAACGACAAATATTTATCATTCAATAGTTTCCTGATCTGAAATAATGCCAAAATATTCGACACCAGACCGTCATAGTTTTCCAAAAGTTTTACTGAACTAAGTGGATACTAGCAGGTTGAAATGTACCGATGCCGAAAATGTTTCAGTGGAATGTCATTCTTTTTGGATTAACGTCGGCAGGAGCCACGTTTGAAAGGCTTATGGAATGGCAGAGCTGCCAATCATTACGATTTCTGTTCTTCATTACGCTCTTATGCCCGTACTCTGAAAACTACGATAAATCTGCCTTTTCCGTAATAGTTTCATATGGTGCAGTTCTACACTGTCTTAGCGCACACTGTATTACACGGCTTGCATGCTTGTATTTCGGGGAGTATCTCCAGGCTGTCGCTTGTTCAGCACACGGCAGTTGCTCTAGACCGCATGGCTTGAAAATCTTTGCTGCGCAAGCGAATTGGAATGGTGCATTTTTTCCCAAGAGGGCCCTAATTTCGTATGTATGATATCCTCTCTTTTGTACAATGTTTCATGATACAGATATAGCGAAAAAAATTGGCAGTGGTCCAGGGCCGGAAAAATCGGTATCCCGTACGCCCGGCTTGTGTGTATTTTGTCTTCGGGCTAGTGAGTAGTCTAAAGCATTAGCACGATCGAGCTATTGACATTTTTAGGCAATAAATGCGGTAGTCTCTAGTTCGTTTATTGTAGAATGACTTTTCGCTATTTTTGGAGCTCTTCGTAGTGAAAAGGATCATAGTTTAAAACACCCGCGCTCACCAGCCGTCGTTAAAAAGCACAGTTCCCGAGTGTAGGCTGGATTTTGGATTTCGCGAAAATTATTACTCTTTCCAATTTTCAAATGTTGGCAGCTATGGAATGGGTCCTGTTTGGGTTGCACTGGGAAACTTGTCTGGTGTATATCGACGATATAATTATTTTTCCTCCAGATTTTGACACATACCTTGTGCGCATAGATGCTTTTCTGGAACGTATTGCAAAGGCTGGTTTGAAAATATCTCCGGGTAAATGCCAATTGTTTCAGAAGCAGGTAGGATTTCTGGGACACATCGTTTCTGCAGAAGGGATAGCGACTGCTCCCAGGAAAACAGCAACTGTAGAAAAATGGCCATCTCCGAAGTCTGTAAAAGAAATATGTTGCTGTTTGGGCCTTTGTTCCTATTACAAAAGTTTTGTCCACCCGAGATTCGAACACGGATAGTAGTGATCTGTGATCCAGCACACTACCGCTAGACCACGGAGCCGCCCACTGTTTCGGGAACAGGATGGCGTAGAACACGTAATTACGTGTTACAGTCGGTGCGTGCCAAAAGAGGAGCGTCGGTATTGTGTGAGGCGACAAAAACCATTACACATTTTCATCACTATATCTATGGTGTGCCCCTTCAAGTGCGGACTGATCATGGTGCACTCACATGGTTGCTGAATCAAAAAAATCCATAGGATCAGATGACATGCTGGCTGGAGGCCATTGGAGAATATAATCTGAAGATCAGGCATAGGGCAGGGTCCTCCATGGCAATGCGGATGCACTGTCTTTGAGACAATGTAACAATCCCAAACACTGCGAAATTAAAGAGAATAAGCACCCGTAATTGGAAGCCACCTACACGTTTTGGATGGGAACACTAATTAGGTTACCCTCAACACATTGGTGAGTTTGAGAGTGTTTTTCTTTTAGTTCGGCGGATGTTGGTGTTTGGCTGTTCTTAGTTGGTGGAGCCATTTGTCTGGTTAATTCCGATAACGAACGAGACTCTAGCCTGTTAAATAGTTCGCTGTTGTAGTTCGATCGGCGCAAATTTCTAGAGGGACGAGTGGCGTTCAGCCACGCGAGATTGTCTTAACGGCAAATCTACGAGGGACTCCTGATGTACCGATCTATGTCGCAGGAGGCACCCATCTTCCAATAGATAACCTGGAGCGTTCACAAAGTAAACCACCCACATGATGCAACACGCTGCTACATTGTCTCACCGAAATCGGCGTCTATTCCGCCGATAAATGTCATAGATATTCTGTGCATTACCTGTGCGGGATAATGCACGGTGAAGCAGCCAAACTGTGGTGGACTAGGAACGGAGACCAAAGCTACTCAAGGACAAGAACCTGGCTGAAGTGATGCTGAAGACGAAGAACGCCACTGATCTACACGTGGCTACCACTCGACCCAATACGCCACCCTCCATTCTGAACATAACCAACGTCGATACCCTGCCGAACTGGGATGTGAATTCGGAATACGAACGGTGGTTTGAGGCGTCCGAAATCGACACCGTGGAACGTAACGGGAATACGTTCAGCATGCGGGAGATGTGCACCTATAGTTTGTGTCGGATAGGATACTGACGCTGGGTGATCGAGAACAAATAGAAAATATACAAGAGCAGATTCATCGCCGGGATCGTACTTCACGTGTACGTGATGATTGCTTTCACCATGTACACTAGCGCGGGGCGAATCCATTCTTTGCTTCCGACTAATCACCAGAACCACGCCGATCACAGCAATCAGACGAGAATACCACCGTATCGGATCACGTCTGTCTCTTGCTTGAGATCTTCGTACTCCTAGTGTCCATTATTTATCTGGTTACGGAATTCGTTGATTCGGTGCATGTTAATTGTTGTAAGACACCGGCATTGCGAACGCTGTCCCAGCGAGAGCCTGAAGTATCACCTCTTGGTCATCTTGCACCACTTCGACTTGAACAGCTTCTCAGCCAGCATATCCGTGATGTTCGTCCTGCGTATAGTAGACCCGTCCCTGCCCTTGTTCCAGATGCTGGCCGCCATCAACGGCTGCAGCTCTGTGATGATTCTACATCCGATCACTGAAGGATGTTGGCGTATTTGCGGAATGATTCTCCGCGAACTAACTGACATCACCGTGCTGATCGTGATCGCCGTCATAGCCTGTGGCACGGACTTCGAGTCACTGTGGTCCTACGACGACAGACGAAGGTCCAAACAAGTATACAGCCTAGGAGACATACTTCAGGCTGATCAAGGTGATCGTTGCCCTGGAGGAGTTCGACATACCGGATGAGCCCATAACGCGGTGGCTAGCTAAACTGGTCTTCATCGCCTTCCTGCTGCTGAGCCAGATCTTGCTGTTTAATGTATTAATTTGTGCAGATCTGTTATTACTTATAATTTATGTACTACATTTAATATAATTAACTACATCATTTTACCCCAGGAAGTAGTTCTTGTTTAGTTAGCATTTTTGTAGGTTAAAAAAATAGTGCCATATATGGATTTTTTTCTTTGTTGTGGGATCGAGGCGAGACCAAAAATGTGACGGGGGCATTGTGATGATTTGCGTCTTATTTATTAAGTATTGTTTTTATATTTCAATTTCCCCTAGGATGTGCATGTCATGCAAGTCCTTGGCTTTCCGGATATTGTGTATGGTTATCCCTTACAAGGAACTCACTGGGATATCTCAGAATATTATATTACGATCGTTATGCAGTTAATGGGAATGTTCCCAGCTGCTGGCATAACTAGTCAAGTCTTTAAAAAGGTATATTTATTTTAGGGTTAAATTGGTCTTATATCTGGTCAGTCTGATCTGGCCTGTGGTCCGGGAGGTGTGTACACCTCGTGAACAGCCGTATTTGCGCGCGCTTTCGGCCTCAGAATAAGGGTAAAGATTCATTAGGAGTCGCAGCATTGACCAGATAACATCTTGTTTAACGAGCGCTTTTCAGTTATATAGTTGATAATTAGATCTACTCAACAAGTGTCCAACCTACTTCCATATATCATTCACTTTATGTCTAACATTTCTTAATATGTATTTGGTGTGAGTGATGTGGTTCCGTCTCGTGTATATTGTATATATTTGTATAGGCATTATTTTTTAGTTTATTAAACATAGCTGCACAGATTTATAACTTGGTATTGAATGATAATTAATTTATTTGGTATGACTGTGGCATGTGTTGGTGAATGTGCACACGCTACCACTTCTGCACATAACATCCCACACGCATTACACCTTATTAGTTGTTTTAATGCTTGTGGTACAGATAACTTAAGGCTGCACTGATGAATGATGCGATTCCCATACTACGATGGGATCAAGTGATATATACACACATTTGTGTGTCATCAGCATACGAGTGATATATAACGCCATATTGTTATGCAATGATCCCAAGAGGGTTTGTGTACATTGTGAAAACCAAATGGCTAAGAACTGAACCCTGTGGTACCACCAGACATTCTCTGACAGCATTGTTTCAACTAGGATTAAAACTATTCAAATACTTTACCTGATAAACCGAACATGTATTTCAACCTGGGGAAAGTGCATTATGCTCAACTATATCAATTACCGAATCCAGGTACAGATTAACAGAATATTGGTTTATATCTTGATCAATTGACACAATGTAATTTATTATCGGAATCGAGGCAGTTTCGGTTTTTAACCACTTTTATATACAAGTTGTCAGGATTCATTAAGATTATTATTGAACAAGTTTAAATTTTAAACAGATTGAAAACATTACAGTTCAAAGTGTCTCAAAGAAATATCAATGGTTTTATGGGTATAGGTTTCATGGATTTTGGGATAACACCCACAGATAATGATTTAATAACTGTGTTTCTAATTGAATTGAGTTATTCAGAGGCCATGATGTAGGCATAAGGTCATCTGTGCATAAAATAATTGATGATCTCTTTAATAACTATTTGATATCAGCCTCTATAAAAGGCTAAATCTATCCATCGTGGACATACAGGAATTGATAAACTAATAGAGTGATACCCGACATATATATTTAATATCTTTTGACACTGTCAAACCACATGTGACTGATAGCTTTCAGGTGTTAACTCTATATACGTTTCGTTTACTGAGTTCGGGATTCTGACTGGTGCGGTTACTAATCTGTTTATTTCAGGATGTCGGAGAATGTTTCCAGTTTTTTCGTATAGAAAGGATTGGTTTTTCCTAGCAGCGCCAGTGTCTCTTCATTGGCAGTCATGACATAATTTCATGTCTGTTGGAATGTTATAAGGATGAAGGGACAGATTCGCGTCCAGTTTAAACACGGAAATGGAAAACAAAATAACTAACTTTCATGGTCGGTAGATCAAAATCAAATATACAGCTATTTTAGTATCGGGGTAATTATTTCTGTTTTTCAACAAAAGTGTGCACGAATATGTGTGCAAACATATGGTAATTCAAAGGCTACTACCAATGCCGTATTATTATGGTATACTTATTTCGAACTCTTATTTATCTAGTGTATGAGAACCCCCCCCCCCACACACACACACACACACATGTGCAAAGTTATATGTAGAACATGAAAGCGTCATCTGTTAAACAACTATATTGATACTTGTTGAGAATGATATTATCAGTGATTTTGTGAGTATTAACAACAGGCAATAAAAAATACCAATATATCTTCAGGATGAGGCATATAATTAGTAACAAGCTGTGATACTATGTCACACCGTTCATTAATTACAACGCTATAAACCCTTTGATCTAATGTCAAACTGTTATTAATTGATGTTATCCATGATTCGAATTGTTCAGTTCAAGTTATTAGTCTTACTTTTTAAATAAAATAACTAGATCAGTGTGTGCTAATTTGACAATAAAAAGTTCAACTTTCTATTATATTTATCACTATTCTCATCCACCGATAATCACCAAAGAAATTGTGATTAATATTTAATTGCATACTATTCATGCACCGTTTGCCAGTAAATTAGTCTTTATATCAGCATGCATAGATACAGCAGCACAGTTAATCATTAAACTTTTCATGTGTTTGGGTGATCCTTTAATATATACATGTATATGTTTATTGTGCTTTTAACAGTGACATCAACATATAATTCATTATCATTATTACATGCAAAACGTCAACCAATGTCAAAAACCTTTTAAGTAATAACAAGCATCAGTTACATATGCATAATAATCAATATTTACATATGTAAATAAATGTTTAATGACCAGATTTCACAAAAGTTTTACAAAATTACAGTTTAAGTATATACAGTCAATTCTAAATCATAGATACATGTCAGAATCAACTCATATATCTATAATTACAAGAATATTATGTACATACATGCTTAGTGACATGTATATCTATATAACGATAAATATTCATAACTGTTTCTTAAACACTAAAACTGTCAGAAAATTGTGACCATTATGAATACAAGAAAAATATTGCTTACTGATACCATTTTAAGTTATTTTACATCCTTGATCTACAGTTAGTCAGAGAATTAAGGGCATTGTACAGACTCAATATAATTAGTAAACAAATCAACCAATTTCAAGCTATGATACCAGGTAAATATATTCCAACTGCATTAACAATCTAAAGTTCACACAATTCGTTTAGCATTAACAAGCCAAGTGAAAGCAAAAAACCCAAGAGACTGCAACTGTCTTTGTGCGTTCATTCGACAGATTCTTTTATATATACAGAAATACATCAAAGCGGCAAGATTATGAAGAAGCATGCAAACAGTTATATACATCCATCAATTGTTCAAAGCCAATAGCATCATAAATACATTGAGTTATAATTATTGTAGGGATTTCTAGTAAGTACTGACCCAGAAAGGTCAATACACAAAAATGATCTTATTGCTATTCAAATTGATAAGTAATCCACTTAACAGTTATCATCCATATATTTCCAGTAGCCTGAACGCGGTAAAAGTTATGACCTCCAGGGTACTATACGTAATTAACAGTGTAAGTGCGTTCATACCATATGCCTCGTTGCTTGAAGATAACAAAAAACAGTAATGCAAACAGTGCTATGCCAACAAATGCGAATGTTCCAACGAAATAACGAAGATTAGCTGTAGATGCCGTACGGGGAATAGGAGATAGGAAAATGTTCATGAACTTGCCGGTAGTGTTTTCCATCTGGGTGGTTTCAAAGTCACCTTGTGATAACTGATGACTAAAATTAACTTGAAACGGTTTTGATGTGGAATCCTCAGTTTTCTGAAATGTTGAACTTCTAGCTGATAAAGACGGAGAGGTACCATCCACGGCTGTGGTAGTGTTTATTTGAGACAGTCTTGAAGTTTCATTAAAAATGTCTTGTTCCTTATCAATATCCACCCTGAAAGTGTTGGTGATGTTATCGTTTGAGGATAGCGTTGTAGTTTCAAATAGTATGCCATCACCATCGACCAACTGAAGGGTACGTTCACTCGTATAGAGTGGAATAAGACCTTTTGAAATGTCAACAGTACTATCAACGAGTGAGGAGAAAGGTGTACTTTCATCCACTACATATTCTGATCGGAGAACAGTTGTTGAATCATTACCATCTTGAACAGAATGGCGGCTGGTTTTATTAGGTTCATGATCTATCAGAAGGCTCTCCGTGCTTTCATTTGTAGAATCAGCATCTTTGATATAGTCGGTGCTATCTTTATAAGGTAAGCCAAAAGGAAATAAACTACTTCCAGGACCAGAAGAATTATTTTCCATAGCATAAGTAGTGCTTTCATGTGGTGAAATGAAATCTTTTGAAAAGACAGCAGTACTTTTATCAACAGAGAGTGGGGTTGTTATTTCATGCAATGCATCTTTATCCTGAGGTTGATAAAGAGTACTTTCGTTTTGGAGATGATGGGCTTTTACGTAATCTTCATGAAAATCAGCAGTAATTTCATGAATTGAAGATGTAGATATGCTTTCCTGTGCCATATGTTTTGACATATGAATCGTTGTTTTAACACTAAAGTCATAATCTTTCCTAGGATCAGAGATGTCTTTATAAAGCGAACTGCGACTATCTGGAAACGCATCACCTTCTACAGCTGACAAGGAAGATGTTGTTTCCTGCAATACAGCTTTATCTTCTAGCTGATAAACTGTACTTCCACGTCCTTCGTGCACAGCATCATCATTTTCCGGCAAGTAGGTTTTACTCTCAATTATCGAATCGGTATTGCTTTTAGTCATTGAAACTTTACCAAGATTGCTCCCACTAACTGGATAATGTGTTTTGTTATCAGGCCAAACATAGCTGGCATCATCTGCCAGAAGACCACTATCTTTACTTGCCAACTTATTGGCTTCTGAAGGGTTAGTGCTGCGTTTATCAGATGAAACATAATCATCTAGAAATTCATCAGTCCTATCTTTACGAAGTGGATCATTATCTTTTAGATAATCATCAGTGTATTCATATAATAAACCTGTTGTCTTTTTCTGCAGTGTCTCATAATGGTCTAGCAGTTGAATAAAACCTTTGTTGGTATTATTGTATTCTTCTTTGACAGAAACGGTACTGATTTCATGTTGGGAAACATGATCTCCTATATAGCCATCAATAATTTCTTCAGTTGAGGAATGAGTTGTGCTTTCATCCAACAAATTATCACTGTTTGTCAAAGGTCTAGTAACTCCATCTACAACGTGACCGACAAAGTATGTGTTGTTTTCATGAAATGAAACATGATCTTCAGAAGAGTCAACGGTACTTTCATTAAGTGTCAACGAAACTGTGGTGCCATGAAAAACAGTATTATCTTCTTGCTGGTAAACTCTTTCACTAGCAATATGCTCAACATTAGTAGTGCTTTCACGATACGAAATAGGGACTTCTCGAAAACCAACAGTAGCTTTCGCTACTGAGGATGCTGTCGTTATTGTATTAAGCGCATCAGACTTGTTTAGTGGGTGAATAGTGTTTACCAATTCGCCATCCTTAGCAGCAACACCGCTGTCTATATCGGATAAAATATGATCCTCTGAAACGTTTTCAGTAGCTGTCGCATTCGAAGGCCGAGTTGTGCTTTCAGGCACTGTGTATGTTTGTTCTGACCCGTCAACAGTACTTATACTTGCAAACTGAATATCTCCATATAAAAGATTCATGTCTTCATATACTGAAGCATAGCCTGTTGATAAGCTACCAGTCCTTTCATATTCAGGTGGGCGAACTGTACTTCCACTTACTTCATGGTCTTTTATCAAATGTGAAGTGCTTGTATAAAGAAGAGAACCATCAATATTTTCCACAACCGAAAGGGGGCTTGTGTTTCTAAACAAGTCATCTTTGTCTCTTGTCGTGTAAGTAGTATGTTCACTTCCAACATTATAATATTTCTTGGATAAAGCAGCAGTTTTATATTGTGAAACAGATTCTTCTGAAACATCAACAGTACTCTTATCAGCTGAAGGTTCAAGTGTATTTGTAGTCAAAACTCTGTCATCTTGTGGTGAGTGAATGGTACTTCTACTTGGAAAATCAACATCTTTAGCATAATCAGTTCCAGCTTTAAAACTTGAAAGATTTTCTTCTGCAAAGTAATCAATAACTTCACTAAGTGAGGGTGAAGTTGATGTTCTAGGTATTACGACATCACCTGCATCTAGAGGAACGTTGCTTTCAGTTGGACTATCAGAACCTTTAATATACTTAGTAAACTTTGTGTAAGGTGAGACGTGATCTTCTGGAACTGTGCTTTCATTAACTAAGGAGATAGTTCTGTTTTCATGCAACTCATTTCTATCTTCATGTAGATAAGCAGTACTTTCATTTGCAGTAACATAACCTTTATGCAGTGAAATAGAACCTTTTGAAAATCCAGCAGTAGTTTCATCAAATAAGGTGAGAGTTGTGTTTTCATGCAGGATGTCTTTATATTGTGTCTGAGAAATAGTAATTTCAGTTGAATAATCAACATCTCTATCTGAATGGGTGATGCCTATATAAGGTGAAGCATGATCGTCTCCAAAGTCACTTACTGTTCCATCGACCGAAGACGAGGATATCCTTTCATCCATAAAACCTGTAGTTCCACTTCTAACTTCATGGTCTATAGATATGTTACGAGGTATGGCATTAGGTACAACTGTCGTTTCAATTGCAAAATTGGAATCTTTCACCCAAAGGGTACTGTCTTTATAGGACGAAGATTCCGTAGAGTGAGCAATAATTTGATGCAACAGATCTTTATCAGATGATTGGTGAACAGGTCTTGTTCTTGTAAAGCCAACATCTTTAGTAGAATCAGCGTTGGTTTTATCAATGAAAAGATAATTTTTTGGAACGGTGCCAGTAACTTTATCAGATAAGGAGGAAGTTCTAAATTTAGGTGCCACATCGTTGTTTTTTGGCACTTGAATTGTGCTTTCATTCGCAACATCATAACTTTTTGCAGAGTCCGTACTCCCTTCATAAGATGAAATATAGTTTTCTGCAGAATCATCATCACTTGCTGGAAAGTTGGCAGTGGTTCCATATGTTGGGAAGATAGTCATACTGCCGTGGAAGATATCCTTATCTTCTGGTTGGCGAATGGTACTTGCAGTCACAGAATCGACATCTTTTGTATATTGCATGACCACTTCATAGTTTGAAATACGATCATATGTGGGAATGTCACCAGTAACTTGATTCATTTCTTTGGGTAGTACTTCACTGTCATCTTTCAGATAAGTATCCGTCTCTGATGCAACTTCATAATCTTTTATATAACGAGTAGTCTTTTCATAAGATGATGCGTGTTCATCTGAATATATAGTAGTCCTCCTATCAACTGAAGAGGGAGTTGTGCTGTCTCGCAAGATATTCTGGTCTTCGGAATGGTGAATAGTACGTTCTGTTTGAATATCAACATCTTTGGCAGAATGGGTGCCGGTCTTATAAGAGGAAACAAAATCTTCCGGAAAGCCGGTACTACGTTCATCAACCGAGAATGATGTTTTAGTTTTATGCCACACATCTTGATCTTCAGACCAGTGACTAGTATTTCCATGTGAAACATCGACATCTTGAGTAGGAAGAGTACTGCCTTCATAGCTTGAAAAATGTTCTCTAGTCATTTCAATAGTGCTTTCAAAACGTATTTTAGAAGTAGAAGCATTTTCATGGAATATTTTGTCACCTTCTGGAAAGTGAACAGCAGTTTTATTTGCAAGATTGTACTCTTCAATTGGGTGAGTAGTGCTTTTATTGGGTGATATGTCAGTTTCTTGAAAATAATCAGTAGTTTTGTCAGTTGAGGAATGAGCTATATGTTCGAAGCGCATATCTTCATCTTCAAATGGACGAACAGTACTCCCACTTACAAAGTCAACTTCTTCGCTAGAATGTGTGATGGCCATATAAGTTGAAACATAATCTTTTGGAAACTCAGTAGTACTTTCATTAGCTGCGAAGAGAGTTGTGTTTTCATGCAACACGCCTATATAGTCAGGTTGATGAACAATACTTCTTGTCGAAATATCAACACTACTGACAGAATAAGGACTGCCTTGAGATGAAACGTAATCTTCTCTAAAGGCATCATTACCTTCCTCAACTGAAGAGAAAGACGTATCTTTCAACGTGATATCACTATCTTCCGGCATATGAACTGTAGTTTTAAGAGCAAAGTCATACTCTTTCACGGAATGGGTAATACTTATATAATGTGAACCCTGATTATCCAGAGTGCCAGCGACACTTTCATCAGCTGTGAAGGAGTGAGTTGTGATTTCAAGCAATAAACCTCTATCTTCTGGTTGGTGAATAGCACTTACACTTGAAATATCAACGTCTTTAACAGAATGAGGGGTGCTGCCTTTATAAGTTGAAGCATGATCATCCCCAAAGCCATCTGTAACTCCGTGAAGCGTAGAAAAGGAAGTCTTTTCAAATATCATGTCATCATCACCTTCTGACATATGAATCGTAGTTCCATTTCCAATAACATAATCGTCTGAAAACCTAGACGTATTTTCTTCAGTTGAGTAAGACGTGATCCTATCCTGCAACAAATCTTGTTGCCACTGAGTCGCACTCTCGCTTGCAAATTCAGCATCTTTGGCAACAAAATAAGTGCTGCCTTTGTAATGTGAGTCCTGACTCGGACTATAGAAACCATCAGTGCTCTGCCCGGTTTTTCCATTTATTGCTTGGACAGCGTTGGTGATTTGAAGAAAATCAGAATATGCATGAGTAGTACTTGAAAGCGATTCTTTAATAGAAGGTTCCACACTTTCTTTCGATATTAAACCAGCTTCATTCTCACGTATCGGAGCTTTATCTTGTGTAAACAAATTACTAGTCGTATCTGATATATCAGCTGGGCTTATCTGTGGAATGTCACGCTCATCTGAAAAAGAAATTCACGCTGGAATATCCTAAATCACCACGCCTTATTGGTGAGGTGTCAGTTTTATATGATGGTTGTTCTTTCTCCGGCTGTGTATCGCTGATCTGTGTCATCATAACATTATCAGACAGATAATTAGTTTCTTCATCAGCTATTGGTGTTGTAGTTGCGTCAGTCTCTTTAGAAGTATATGCTGGCAATGAGCTATCAGTCGACCCCTGTGTGGTTTCCGGGCATACCATAATTGGGTTCAATTCTTTTATCACTTTGCCTGCTAACCAGTCAGGTTTGCCACAGTATCCTTCGACACGGGCCAAATTAATTAGTGGTACAATGCCACAGTCACAAGCCAGCTCGACATTGCCACCAAGCCGAAAATGTTCAAGGCTTGTAGTCTGCGGTGGCTCAAACACAAAAAGGCGCTGAATGTTATTGTCAGACAAATCCACATACCGTAAGTTGGATCTATACAAATAGTCAAGCATGTCACTCGAAAGTGAAGGAAGTTTATTCCTGCTCAAATCTAAATATTCAAGTATGCGTAGACCCACAAATTTATTGCCAGTAATTTCGCTTATACTGTTTACTTGCAGGTGAAGGCGAGATAGTTGATTCAAGTCCAGAAAGAGATCGGAGGTAATCTTAATGAGACAGTTAAACTCAAGCTGCAAGACTTTAAGAGAGCTAAGACTACTAAAAACATCCAATGTCAAATGGCATATGCTGTTATGACTCAGGTTTAAGTATTGAAGAGTTTTTTCTATATAACGAAAGGCGTTCTTCTCTATTGAATGTATCCGATTGTGAGACAAATCCAACATTTCTACGGCTGCAGTATTGACGAAGCTTTTACTGGTTATAGCCTCAATACAATTGTATGACAAGTTAAGATGTGATAACACAGTCATACCTTCTGATAGCAAAACACGGTTTATAACCTTGATATTGTCGTGGGTTAGGATAAGGCGCCTCAGTAAGGTTACGTTTCCGAGGAGTCCTTCTGGTGGCTTTTCAGTTCCGGTTATGTTAAGATAATCCAGATATATCACATAATCAAAAATGGAGTCAGGCAGTTCCCTAACTCCACTGACTGTGATGCGTTCTAGGTAAAAACGGTTCTGCCTTTGAGAGCAAATACTAGATTCTGCACTGCACGACGTCCCTGCATTACTCTTGTAGAAAACATCAAAGGGAAGAGTTTGAGTATTAACCTCCAGCACAATTGTTTGCAGCTTGTCGAGATTCATCAACAGTTTCCGTCCAGTTATCTTTACCTCATCAGCATTTATGAATAATTTTTTTAACTCACCAAGATTGGTGCTGTTAAATGTAATATCCGGAAGTGTTGGGTTAGGACCTTCTAAATATAATGTAAGCTCCTGAAGGCGCTGAAGAGAATGAAATAATGTCGGCGGGATAGTGGATGCCACGAAAGTTAACTTCTTTAGGGTTTGAGAAATATTTGAAACCTCAAATATTTCAGATGAGATGTGTTGATTGTGAACTGCCAGGTGTAATTCTTCAAGACTTGACAATCCCCTAAAACTGTTCTTATGCAATTCGCTACTCTGAAGTTTAATGGTCTTCAAGTTTTGGAAGCCTGGTGAGAAGCCTTGTTCTGGCAAATGCACATCATTGCCGCCGAGATCGAGATATTCTAGCTTGCTGTTTTTAATCTGTATTTCGGGAAGAGTCGTGATTTCATTGTTCTGAAACAACAAGGCTCGAATGCTCGTGTCCGAAATTAGAGTAACGGGAAACTCATCAAACATATTGTTGGACAGAATCAAAACTGTAATATCTCCGGGGATATGTGGAGCATAATAGAGGCCCAGGTTAGAGCAATCCATTATAAACACGGTACTGATCTCTTCTAAATCAAGAAAGGATGCATTACGACAAACACAAGGACGACTGCATTTTCTTCCTTCGATCCATGATATTGATGATAATAATATCACAGTTAATAAGAATGCACATTTCTCTGTTGCTAGTGATTCTGTCATTTTCCACTAGAAAAAAGATATACGTATAAAACTCATTATGTTTAATTTAGTTCCATTTCCATTTTCTAACTATCGTGTATTATTGTTATTCTTAACTTGTCTCTGCTACATTAATACCATTCCATGGCACTAGAGATAATCTCAAGTAATTCAGTTAGCTACTTCTTGTTCTACACAAACTCTCCACATACTGTGAAGAGGTTTCTCCACCTCCTGAATCTTGAGACTTGCCTTATATACTATTACTGCTGCTGCTGCTGCTGCTACTACTACTACTACTACTACTACTACTTATATATAGTAAACAAATAGTACATGCACATATGTGTGCGCTATTTCTAAACGTCTAATTTGTTATTTATCAGTGTGCTTCTGATATTTTCATTTTTAATTATTTCACAATTTTGTTTACAAGTTATGACTGCACGTTTAATTAATACAAAAGAATGAACAACACCTGTACCATAACATACGGAAGAGTGATAAGCAAACTTTCAGGTTGTTGATTTGAATCCCCCTCATACTTGTATTTGTGGGTTATTTTCATGGGACTGCCCTTCAGCTCTATATCCCAGGTGTGACCATCGCCCAGGCCAAACAAATTATATGGATTAAAATATAACCTGTAAATGTGCTTATATTGCATAATGTTTCTTTGGAGGTTAACCTACTGTAATGGGTATATAACTTTAACCAGTGCATTGTCTTGACCCTTGGTGAAGGTTAAATTCATTGCAGCTGATAATAATTTATATATTTACTATCTAAAGTTCCATTTAAAATAAATGACTTCCATTTTGACACAGTTACAAGTAAATACCAGTTGTCATTATAGAATATTTTTACTAGAAAACTATTGCAATTAGATTATTAGGAGAGAAGTGAGGAGGTTCCACCACCTTACACTTCAATTGTTTGATCTTAGTATACGCAATACCGCAATCTGCAAGAAGTACTTTTTAACCAGCCCCTTAATGTTTAATGTTTCTTATGAGGCATTGATCACGTGATTTGTGACCCAATTCAATGTCGTAAAGGTTATTTACATAAGTGAACTGGAAGGGGGGGGGGGTTATTAGGTTTGACCACAGTGCTGGACGGATCAACCACACGTATATGTATACATAGTATAGATTTTAGAAATGTTGACTCATAGCTGAAAAAGTTCGAATTTTGACACGACTACCAGCAGTCGCTAATTGATTTTGGTGGTGTATTGTTGTAAATTGTTTCAAAGTAAACACAAAACAATTGTTCAGTCATATATTATGTTCCAGCCTAAAACTATTAAGTGTAATAAATAAAGAATATGTTTTTTTAATGTTGTGGTTGATTCTCCTCGCCTGGTCGAACCTCCCCACTTCTCCCCTTGTGACTGTTAATTGACTGTTAAAAACATAATTGCTCTGTAAGTGTGGAGTTAAGTAGATCTAATTGGCTAGTTTTTAAGGTGATTGGGTGGATGGATTAATGGAATTAAACGATACTTTGTCACAAATTAGGTTATTCAGAGTCTTAAACGATTAAACTAACAAATAACATACCAGCTGTATACTTACATAGGCTAAAGTACACAAACCTTTGTAGAATATGACTTTAATCAATTAATGGCATTATCATAAGTGCACATGATTTAAAATGGAAATGGACTTATACGCCGAACGGTGGATAATTCAGAACATCCCTGAGATTTATTAGTGGGATACAGTTACCTCTTATCCTGTTATCACATGTCAACATGCCTGTTTTGACCTTCTTTTGGTTAGTCTGACTGAGCACGTGAAATAAAACGCTTAGCGTCGTGTCAAGATTCACATAATAATCGCTAGATGGCGCTTGTCAATAACGTCGTCCAACTCTGTGAAATCATGTGACTTAATGATGGCGGGTTCCACAAGGGAGGAGTGGGTTTATGACCAATTTGATGATGGATCCCAAGGTATGTTATGCCATATTATCTCGTGATAAACACAACTGCTGAAATCAAGTACGAATCGAAAAATGTCTAAAGACAATATGTGGGCGTTGGTTTGGGCGATAATACAAGTATCATAAACTCCATCGTTCACATCAGATCTGCAACACTGAACACAAACAATCACACATGATATTGATAATGTCATCATACAGTGAATGAGCATTAAACATATAAAAACTGTCATCTGTTGATGACATGTTCTGAATCTGTCAGTAGAAATACAAATAATCCTGTTTCCTTTTTAGGCATTGCATACCTTACTGCTTACAATGTTACATCATGTGATATGCTGTATCTTGTAGATTCTAGACTCTATATGTTTGTCTGATGAAAATAGTGGACTGAGAGCGTTTAGACTTTAGGGTAAAAAATAAAGTGAAATATTAGTTGACTCTAAATGGGTAGGTGTTTTTATGGTTGCTAATATTTTTGCTGGTGTAACAATCTATTGATAACAATGGTGACATATATGCACAAAATTATACTACTTGCAGATTATTTGAGTAATATTATTCTTTATGGGTGGCATGTTACTGGTTGTTATTTGTACAGGGTTCCCTTGCATCCTGGAAAACCTGTAAAATAATAAATACACTTTCCAGCTCCTGGAAACATACATTTTTATTTTATTGTTTCATACTGTAAAACAGGACATATATACACAATTATAGTTTCACCCTGACAGGACATATAACAATGCAGCAGTCTGTAAGACATGAGGCAATGCACAAGGATAAAGCTCTTATATAAGTATACACAAATGTCTTCAACTGATCGTGATATTCTCCAAAGATACCCCCCAAATATGTGTATTAGGCCTGCAGGCTAATAACACACATATTTTACTAGCCCACAAGTATTTCTGTTAGCCCGGGGCTAACAAGCTGGTGCTTATTTCAAACCCTGCATAATTGTAACACATGCCCGTCAGTCTGTTAATTTTATTCAAATATAATAATAATGTAGGCTGAACATAGGTCACCTGGTAATACATCATTTAGTGTTTCAGCAACAAAGTAAAAGTACGTTCCAGAAATTTAAGCAAAATATATCAAGATTTCATTTGTAATCAAAATTTAATTTAAAAATACTTTTTGTCACATGCTTACAAAGGAAATAAGGAAATATTGTTTATAAATTATATTCATTCTCAGAATTGTTTTACTGGAATCCTTTATATTTGTACTTTTCTGTATTAATATTGTAGATGTTAAGAAAGTATGATACACAATAATTGTAATATAAGTATTAAAGAATGAAAATGTGTTAAAATAAAATCCATACATGGCTTTTCTTTCTTACCTCCTTCCAAAGTTGCCATTCTGCTTTCAGACATATTTTGGATTTCCTTCTTTGCTTTAGCTTTATTTGCAGCATCCTAAATAAATAAATACATATGCCATTTGAGCACAAAAAAATGTTAGCTAACATTGTGTCTAGACAATCATCTGTAGGCCTAATCATAATAATTTTCGGACAGGCTATTTAAGATGGACCCCAAAATTACTCAAAAATAGGCATGGGATAATCATAATTGATTGTATACACAATCTCAAGTAATCACCATTTCCAGATGTAAGTTAATTATAATCAATTACAGTGTAAATGTAATCATAATCAGTAATTACTTTCAGAAAGCAATATTATTTGGTTTCAACCCTATCCCAACCTGGAGTGAGTTTATAAAGTTCTGTATTTCTAGTATATATAATTATCCTAAAAAAATACCCTAACTGAAATTACACCATACATTGCTGAATTTATATTTCCCAAATATTCAATGTCAATTGTTAAAATGTAATCACAATCGTAGTCGATTACATTAGTTGTTATTGTATTCTGAAGTAATAGTAATCGATTAACTTGGTCCTGTAATCACCTCAAGTATTTTCAATATGAATTTATTGTGATTGTTGACCAGGCATTTTCAGGGTTTGGGATTCAATGTTTAGAATGGGCAAAAACAATTAAATCCACAATTTAATTTACCATTTAATTAATTCAGAAATATTTCTTCCATAATAATCCTAGTTGGAATATAAACTACTCGGAGTAGGTATTCCAAGTAGGTACTCGGAGTACCTACTCATGGTAAAAAGTATTAGGCCAAAAAAGTCGAATTGAAAAAATTGGAATTGATAAATTTGAGGTGGAGTTGGAATTTACAAATTGGAATTGACCCCATGTCTGGTAGTGATACATTTTTTTAGCTCCATCAAAAATATGGAAATTTAGGTAAAACATTTTCAGTTAACAGTGTCAATGTTAAATTATATGATGTTGAAAAAAATTACTATTCAGGGATGAGAGTTTTCCGACATACAGACTTCATAACATGGGATGCCTTAATAACTTAAAATCTTAAAACAACAAAAAAACGTAATTGAAAAGTTCTTTTATAAGAATAAATTGCTTATTTTGTTTCTATATCAGACAATGGGAGTGTCATATATGTGGTGCATGTGTGTTTTAATATGTGTAAATCTGGTGCCCCATACTTGCTTGTGTGTATTTTTAAATTTCAGCACTCATATTTTGGTTGAACACGGCAACCCATCATCATCTTTATTCTGGAGTTTTCATTTACAGCAGCTCATTGGCTAACAATTTTCTTTGCAGAAATTGTGAGTGAAGTGCAGCTTAAGAAGTTCCAAACATTCCTTCAGGATTATGCCCAACAGTTAAATGATATAGAACATGCACTGGGCGAGTCTGTTTCAGATTCTTGGGACATCACACTGGATCCCATCACATTGCAGGTTGGTCTGTGTTTAATATTAGCTCATAATTTTACCACGGCAAAGTGGAATTCAGTGTTTTATTCAGTAAAGTATGGTAAACCATCCAATGTACGTATTATGTTGGTAAGTAATTAAAGGAACTGTATCCTTATTAATATTGGTGAATAGTGATAAGAATGGTATATTATTATGTGGGTCTATTCGATATTAAGTAGTTTATGCTTTTTATGTCAAAATCTCTGATAGTTTGATATATTCTCATTGTAGTTCTTGCCCTATGAGCAAACCAGTTTACTTCAGCTGGTGCAGACTGATAACAAAATATTGAATAAAGTGATCACAGTCCTTGCTGCCCTCTGCTGTGAAATGAAAAGTTTAAAACATGAAGCCAACAACAAGTTCTACAGTGCATTGTTGTTCTATGGAGAAGGAGGTTGGTACTTATGATTGTTTCAGAACGATTAGAGAATTATTTCAGCCTTGGTATACAATTAGGTAATTTTTTAGTTGTTAATCCATTAGACGAATGGTTCAGTAGACTGTTCTAATATTCTAAGCCTCGTCTCTCACATGGTAAAATCTAAACCAGGGATGTTCCCTTTAACCAAAGCATCTGTTCAGGATGATTTTGGCTTAATAATTACATGTTCATTCATGGGTGGCTTTGAATGCAATCAGTCTGAATAGTCATAAGAAATAATAACATCAGTTGATAGACAATGCTATTCGTAAGCTGTACCAATGTTACTTCTAGGATGTGTTTTTCCAGGATTCTCATGATATTTTAATTTATGGCACCAAAACAAATGCATGGGCACCACAAGGTCAGAATAAAACCCCATATTGTCATTATTGGTCTCCCCATCACCATTATTTTTACCCCAAATGGTTTTCATGCCAACAGTACTTGCCAAGTGCCTATGTTAAATTATAATCCCCCACCTTTTTAAAACCTAAATGGGAACTCTAGTCCTAGAAGCAACACTCTGTACTGCTGTTTTAGTCAGTCTTCCCTAAATGGCCATGTACTAGTTCTCAAAGCTCATTAGATGTTATAAGTTTCAAACAAGTTTTAAAAATTAATCTTAAAAAAGTAACAGAGTTTGATCAGGTCTGTAACATGACATCTGTGTGATTGTTTTTTTAACTGCCAACAGAGCCTGTCATGGTTACTGGATGTGTCCTGATGGGATCATCTTCAGACAAAAATTAATTTCTAGACATCTGGTGATATATGAATGCTAATTTCTGTCCATTTCCATGTATATATTTATAATTGTCTGTTTAAAATAATATCTTGATGTTTTATGCCCACTTTTGTGCACATGGTAGGCTAAATGGGCCATAAAAAACTAATGTCTGGAACAGCCCTTTGGCTACTAATTTCTAAAAACTTGATTGAGAATTGTATATTTATTTTGGGTCAGTATCTATATCTTGGAATTATTTCTAGGTATGTATATTTACCTTTTTTACCCTCCAGACAGAAAAACTGTTTCAGTATGTTTATTTAGCTGTATTATTTTGCTGTTTAAAATGAACCACACCTTTTAGTTGTAAATTCTGTTGGGAATGTTATCAGGTGGAATTTTGATATTGCACTGTTTTGGGGTTTAGTTCTAGGTGATAATAGGTTTTTAAAAAGGTGTAAATCATGTTTGACAATGTGATTGTTAGTTGTTAGCCATCTTATACTATATTTTTCCAGGTGCAGAAAACATGTTAGAAGATGGTGAAGCTCAGATAGAGATAGGCAGGTTCATTCCCCTATTACAAGTATGTAACATAGATCACCCTGGAGCATGCCCTTGCATAATTGACGCTAATAAAACTCACCCAGTGCACATGCACCTGTCCAGTTATTTTCTTTTCATCACATTTGGAAGAAGCCTGCAGAAAATTTATTCATTCATACATCATTCTTTTTAAGTTATGTCAAGAGCCATTGTTGGAAAATCTACTATATACTGCTATTATGTGATGAATGTCTGGTTTCCACACTGTTACACCAATCATAACTTAATTTGCATTTACTGTAATTGCATAATAGCAATAATGGTCGTGAAATGATGGTTATCTATTTTGCTGTTTCTTCACAAAGAATAAAGCAAGGATTTGTAGTTAGTATTCACATTTGAAAGTGTTTGGTACAATTCTTGGGTAATGCCAAAATTCTTGGGTAATGCAAATGGGGGTAATCATAAATGTATTGGTTGTTTAATTGGGGAATTTGACAATAGAAGAGATACAAACATCATTTATCATTCTTCAAAAGTGTGAATTGCCTGAACCCATCACCAGTAATATATAGTTTTGAAGTTGTGTTGCATTTGGCAGAATGTGAGAGATTTTGGAAAGGGACCAATGCAGAAATCATGAAGATAAGTTATTATATAGCCAGTTTTATGCAAACAAGAATAAACTGCATCAATGAAGGTGATCATGATGATGAATTACCACGAGGAAAATGCTGCAATGGTGTCTAATATCTTTATTTATTTGTACAAACTATATATGGACAGCAACTAAAGTACTGTCACTGTACACAAGCCAAGCAGAACAACTATGCATATGTCACACAATTCATGCAATTAAAATAACGAGTATTATATTCAGTTTAATTTTAATACAGTTACCTAAATATGATATTGACCCAAAACAACTGCATGTTACATATCAGTAGCAAAATACTGTGGAAAGAAGGATTGGGGCACAGAAAAAATTACAATGGTATACTGTTGCCCAGCTAATGTCCCACCAACAAATTGAAAGGGGCACAATTTAGTCAAACTTGTGTGCCCAAAAGGCACACTGTGCTGCTAACCCAGAGCTATCCCTGATGTAACCTTCATTTTATATTGTCTCTAACACCCATATTGTACAGTAATTTAGATAAATTATAGAACGTCGTATAAATGGGTTTATTCTTTATGTAGCTTTACGCAAGAAGCATTTTAGTATTATTATGCAATGATTTTCTAAGAATAGTACTGTTACAATAAGTATGCCATGAGCAACAAAAATGATTGTTTGGAGAGTGAAGAAAGATATATTTCAGAACCACTTTAATCACTCAGCTATAAATTTATAAATCCGATATAACTGCTAAATAAAACCACTATGATTTATAGAAGTAGGTTTTGTTGATCTGGTTATGTGATAATATGTATAAAGACATGAAATTGAAAATGAAGATAAAAACATGATAATAATTTGAATGATATGGCGAACTACACGGAGAATCATCATCAGTATCAACTCAACATTACCTCAAAACATAAATAATGTATAATACGGTCAAATTAAGGGAATGAATATTCAACATGAACTTTATCACATTGGCAAAGTTATTAACATTGACTAATGTAAATAGTTACAAAGCAAGATTGTGGGTGCCTCAGTTGTCTAGTGGTGGCGTGTTGGACCACAGATCACTACCACCCGTGTTCGAATCTCGGTGTTGGCATATCTGAAGGTTGTTTCATCTTTGATTTCACTTCATTACCTTTGAAGGTCGCTTGGCCCATTTAGCCTACCTTGTGCATAAAAGTGGCCGTAAAACACCAATCATCATCATCACATTACCTCAACATTATCTGCAGCTTAATCCCTCATTTCACCTGGTCAGCTAAGAAAATTAGTAATTAACTAATTAAACCACCAACTGTCCAGCTGTAATTGCCATATGAACCACTGGCTGGTTGGCTGGCTGGCTTTACAACTAAATCATAGCTGGACAGACTTGTGATGTAGATAAACACCCCATATTCACAGGCACACTAATGCATTAAGATTCCATTTAAATTTTTAAATCCTTTATCTTACAATTGACATTGTATTTGGGAAATATACATTCAGCAACAAGATGCATCATGTATGTTCTATGTAATATATAGGATAATAATAATAATATATAAGAAATACAGTTTATAAACTCACTCCAGGTTGGGATCGGGTTGAAACCACAATATTGCTTTCATAAAGCTTGTGTAAAACCTTGTGTAAACATGAAGGTAATCACTGATTACGATTACAATAATTTAATTGATTACAATTACATTGCATCTGGAAATGGCTATTCCAGTTGCTTCAGATCGTGTAATCGATTAGATTTGATTACCGATTATGGTTACCCATACCTGCTAAACATGGGCTAATGACATAAAAAAAATTCTTAATCAAGAATTTCCTCAAAGAATCATTTGTATCTGAGCATTTTGGTCTCATGTCATAAGATTACTTGGGAACAGTAGATCTGATCAAGGAAATGTAACTGGTGATTGTATACTTATTGTTCATTCGATATTGATGTATGCCTAATTAAGTCAGTCACCAATTGTAGATACTCCTCCCCTCCCAGATATATTTATTCATCCCACCAGGAAAATTTTCAGTCAGCTTTAAATAAAAAGTAACAGATGGTTTAACAAAATATTTTACCAGACACATTGTGGTGTATTCTGAACTGAAGTTATGCTCATTCAGAATTTGATTTTAGAACATGAGCCGCATCACACAAAAACAGTAATTCATTCATTTATTTAGAAATGTTTGCATTGTTGTCTTTAAATGTTCAGGAGTTGTCGTGCTTTGTCAACCGGAGCTACGAAGTGATAAAGAATGTCGTTTGTCAGCTGTCCTGTCTGTATACATCTGGCAAGTAAGTGTGTAAAAGTAATTCATGTTCATCACAATTCGATTAAACTTTTTAGTGTTTTATGTAAACAAGTGTGGATCTTTATCATTCTCACTATTTGTAGAATGACGCCCAAGGTGATCAACACATCTGGTGTTCATCTACAGGTAGGTAAAACTAATTTATAACAAAACTGTTGTATTCCACTTTTAATCAGATGTTCAGCTATCTTATTGTAGAGCCTTCATCGTATAATCTAAATCGTGATGTGTTTATATTTAAAGTCGGTGTTTGAACATCTGGGAGAGTTGTTATCTGTGTTGATCACATTGGATGAAATAATTGTCAACCATGTGACACTGAAGGAACACTGGACAATGTACAAAAGGTGAACAAACATAATACTAAACTGGATATTCTAGGTGGTAATTTATTTTTTGATAGGTGAGGATAAATTAAAACAGTACATTGATAATGTTAATCTAGCAAAGTAGTCTTTTCATTTGTGTTGTATTTTCCTTTTCTTGTACAAGGTATTTTCCTTACCTTGTACAACGGCTTTTTCATTATATTGTACAGGGCATTTTCTTGTACCTAGTATGCTCTTTATCTCGTACATAGTATTTTCTTTATCTTGAACAAGGAATGTCTGTACATGGTATTTTCTTTATTTTGTACAGGGTGTTTATTATCCTGTACATGGTATTTTCTTTATTTTGTATGGGGTATTTTCTTGTACAGGGTGTTTATTATCCTGTACATGGTATTTTCTTTTATCTAGTACATGGTATTTGGTATCTTCTATTTGATATTTTTCTGTCAGGTGTTTTTATATTAGTTTGAGATAAGAGCCTTAGTAGTTGTGCTTCCTTGGTATAGATCCATGCAATATAGTGCTGTTATTATCTATCAGTTTTAAGCACACAGTGCAAAATAATCTGTATCATCTGATCAGTTACTTCTAATGTTGAGCACATTAAACACCAGTTTAATCCAACTGGTTGGTGGACTCATAATGACAACATTGGCATATCTGTGCCAGAACTGATTTGTGGTTGGCCGCAGAGTTCTAAGATTCAGATTCCAGGTGATTAATGTTAAAGGGTATTTCATTTCACCTAATTGCCTTTAGGTATTGTTTGGGCAATTTAGCCTAGATGGTGTATATAAAAGTAGCTGTTCCAGAACAATAATGTTTTACGTTCGGTATTGGTCACACCTCAGTTTCTGGGTCGTCATCTTACAGAGAATGTCATTGTGATTAATGGCATCACAGAATAATGTTATGAGAGTAAGTTAATGTGAGCGGTTGAGTGCTTTGTTTAACCTGAGCATTGATCACATCTGAGACATGGCCATGGCATGACCTACAATGGAGACATCCAACAAACACAGTTAATGCTGGGATTGGGTCCCTGACTTTGCAGCACAGAGCTCAAAATCAAAACACTACACTTGCAGAGGACCCCAAAACAAGTAAAAACTACACGAAGATAGCAGATATCATCTGTATAAACACTGAATGTTTTGCTTCAATGTGATGCTGAATTCATGTTACAGGCTATCGCACATGTTATGAAAGTTATCTCTGGGAATGATGTAAGTAAGAACATCGATGTGTTGTCTCAATCGAGTCATCATCCAATAATGAATTAATGAAATAAATGAATACTTATTTTGGGGTAATACTGGGAGATTCTGAGTGGATCTATATACTTTTTCGGACTCACATAATCTTGAATAGACAATGATTGTTGTTATTATTGTTAAGCTAGCTGTTAATCAACTGTTTTTATTCATCTCTTTAAAATAAGATGTAGCAGTATTTAACTAAAAGTCTGCAGTGAAATTATTTTACACATTTACCATATAGGGCATTCCAGTATACTGTAGTTGCTAGAGCACTGCACTGCAAACCTCTAGGTTGTGGGTTCAAATCTGTCACAAAGTTGGGTTTGTGGGATATGCGTCCTTAGGTACATGTCCCAGGTTTGACCAGTGCTGAGGGTAAATGACTCCAACCAATTCCATATTCATTAATGGCTTCAATAAATGTAAATTGTGAACAACGCAGATTGGACTCTTGTCTGATTTTTTTCTATTCCAGGTTCATAAGTAGACCAATGAAATGCTATAACACCTTTAGTTCCAGATTAATTGTGAATAATTATTTATCTTAAACAGGATGCTGAAAAGTGTCTATCACAATCCTCAGAAGTTCACTTTTCCGGATGATAAATTGCGTACATTTGAGAAAGTATTGAAGAAATTAGAAGCTGAACTCCTGGACGGGATGATTTTTCAGGTATCTCCTTTAGCTCTATTAGTGTAACGTTTTGTTTTATGTTTTCTTCTAATCTCTACATCCTCATAATAAATGTGTGTGTTGGGGGGTGGAGATAGGTAAAATTAGTGGCATATTTTAGACTGTTTTAGAATTTTGACTAAATGATTATCAAGTAATCATTATTTTTGGTATGATTATTACCCACAACTTATCTTAAATGTGATGCTTTTGTTTGATTTATGTTTCAGAATGCTGTTGAGCAGATATTTGATGATGGAAGTGTCAATGTTTCCAAGAATACTCTCTTGGCTGAAGAGTTTTCATACAGCATTAAATCGTGCATCAATGACATCATGCCAATAATTGGTCAGTTTTAGGATCATATCGTAATAACGTAATAATTTTTGCAGTAACATATACAAACATTGAACTAGTAAATGAAATTAAGAACGTTATCAGCACGTGTTGCAGGGTAACTTACAACTAAATAACTACTTTGGTAACTGTGCTGCATACAAGTAAGCTAGGTGGAGTTCTTGGTGATAAAATACTGTTTTGGGAGCATTATTTTTGTTGGCATTCAGTGGAAGACTGGGATAAATTCCTGTGATCACATTATATCATTTAAACTTCTTGTGTTTCAGAAATACACACAATTTATTAACATTTTAGATTTGTTCAAATCAGTGGAGAATTTAGTTGCTTACAAGGCTCAAAATACAAGCACATAATGGTTTTGAATAATGTAAAATGTATTGAATTCGATCTATAAGCATTTTATGTTACAAGTTTATGAGGATAATTATGTGAGTATGTTTGTTTATTCATTGAAATTTGAAAGCAAAGTAATTTGCATCTTTTTTCAGTCAAGTTGAATATTCAGTATTTACGGATGCTGTCATAATCTGAGTAATTTCAGTATATCCCAAATGGCAAAACTAACACTCATAAGAAAATAATGTTCCAGAAATAAAAATTCGCTATTATGCTGTCATAAAACCTTTGCTCGTAAATGTCGTTTTTAGACTTTCCTCACAACCAAGGGGGGATAATGTAAATCTGAGGCGTGCCAATATTTATGTAAACTTGATTTAGATTATATGTATTCTACTTGTAATTGAATGCAAAGATATTAAAATCCATAGCTCACCATTAATATTGACTATATCAGAAAACAAATTAATATGGCAATAGACACTATTCATCCCTGGTTCAAGTGACTCGTGGGTAACTTACTAAAATAAGATGATCAGATGAAACATCTCACAGAAACGGGTAACAATAGGGTTTGAGCCTTCATCTGAAGTCATCAGTGCAGTGTAAAATAATGGGCACACAATTATTGATGGTCAGAAGATTCTTGGCTAAATTAATTTATGTGAAATTTAATTTTTATGCTATGAAATTTCCATTTTAGACAAGCATATAAAGGTTGTGCTATCCATTCGAATAAAGATGTATGTTATACAAGTAGAAATGATAAAAGTACACCTTGATGTGAACCAGTTAGTTAGTAATATCTCCCTTTATTATAAATTAAATTTGATTAATTGTGGCTCTTTGACATTTTAATATAATCATGGTACATGTTTAAAGTTTTTTTCATTCTTTCAACTTGTGCTGAATTTATTAGACATATCTTATATATAATTCATTTACCATATCCCTTCAGACATTTACTAAGTGCAAAAAACGAGTTACTTCTATCACTTTTTGGTGAATGTTGAAAATTTAAAACATTTAAATTTGTTGATGCAGCTTTCCATAGCCTACTGTTATGTTAATGTTTTAACCACCCTAATCACATTACATTAATTTCATGAGTTTCGTGAGGTCCAAGAAATGCGAAATTTTATGATCGTGAAGTGTTTGCTGCAATGTAATAATAATAATAATAATCAATATATTCATGTATCAGATGAGAAGTAGTTCTTGTTTGATTAACTTCTGCCAATTCATGGCTACAGAATACAAGCAACAATAATAAAGCAATCAGGGGGGTGGCTTGTTCAATAAATATTGGTGTTGATAATCAGATATTATGTCTCCGGGAAATATCAATTATGAGCTGAATTGCCCACAGACAAGAGAAATTACCTAAAGTAACCTGGAAACTGTTAATTTTCATCATCCCTGCAAACAGGGTGCCTCCGTGGTCTAACTGGTACCGTGTTGGATTACAGATGACTACCACCTGAGTTCAAACCTCGGCTTGGGCATATCTGAAGGGTGTTTCATCTTTGACTTCACTTTATTACCTTTGGAGGTCGCTCAGCCCATTTAGCCTGCCATGTGCGCAAAAGTGGCCGTAAAATAGCATTTATCATCATCCTTGCAAACAGTTTCAGAAACTATAAAAATCCATGACACTAATGATGATGTTCTAATTGTCTTCACCAGGTGAACCAAATGAGATTGATCAGAGATTGAGATATGTTGCAGTCTGTGGTCTGTTCATTCTTTACTTCAACATTTTCCGAATAGTGGACAAGAAGATTACCAAAATATTATGGGATGTACACAAAAAGGTTGGTATGTAGTTTATTGGACCTGTAGACTAAACCTTGTGTTCTCGGTTAATTCATGCCATACAGATATGGAATACTTTATTTAAAGGTTTGTTTTCATTCTCAGATTCCAGCAATTCATCTGTGTGGTAACATCCTGTGGTTTCCAAATGAGTTCCTTTTCAACAAGCTGCCCCATCTGTCAAAGATGTATGACAAGAGGATGCTGACTGCAGTGGCAGGTTCACGTCAGAATTGGTTGTCTTTAAAAACACAAATGCTTTCCAGGTGTGTCACCGATGCGTTTAATTTCCTTATCACTGTTTCACCTTCAAGAATGTTGTTTCTCTCAGCCAAAACCAAGCTGTAAACAGTTTACATTCAGTAAATATTTTTCCATACATAAACATTTCGAAAACATTTTGTAAGCCAAATTTAAGACAAATAACCAACAGTAAACTTTTTTATACATGCCTTGTTATTGTTTTGCCCACAAAAGGAAAAGGTAACCTTTGTTCAGTTCGTTCATTTTGGTTAAAGCATCACTATATCCATCTTTTTCACATTGTTTGTTGTGTGGGTGCTTGTTGAAAATAGTTTCTGTTTGGATGATGGCTATTATTTAACGTTTGTGCACTTTCTTTTAGAAAAGAAACATCATTTTGTTTGCTGAGTATAGTTTTTATGATATTATTTACATAGGATATAAAACTTCATGTTTGTATATTCTGTGAAATTATTCTTTTTATCAATTTAAGTTTTTTTAAATAATTTAGGTACTTTTTGTGTGATTCTGTTGAAACAGCAGAGTACATACTTGTGCATGTAAAGATAATCTTTCGGCACAAATCTCTTCATCTGCGAATGCTCATTATCTACCATTTCTATTCCGTATTTTGGGAATTCATTCTCATTTTATATATATATATATATATATATATATATATATATACAGCTTATTATTGTTGGTGGAAATATTTGGTTTGTAGTAACTCTACTATAGGGTTTTATTTAGACGGGTAGTCTCTGTGCAGGTTATTAGACATTAGACAGATGTTTCGGTGTTTTGTTGTATGCTCATGAGTATTTTGTTGATGATGTATGATCATACTAATTATACGAATTCTTGTTCAATGGTAACATTTATTAAGTTGTTCCAATAATGCTAAACCTTGTTATTATTTCATATGTAATGTGAACTTTAAAGTTTTGTACAAAATTTAAAGCTCGTATTATTTTATATAATAAAAATATTTTCCATGAATTATGTTTTTCTGCTTACCCTTACAGAGATGTGCAAGCAATGCATTTACAAGTTTGTGCTTGGATTGTAAAAATGGAATCACACCATGAGACATCACAACATATATTTGATGATGTCCGTAGTTGTTGTATGTTGTACTTACAGGTAAGAAATGGTGGTAATTATAGCTTTGGCTCAAAAGATTATTATGTATGCAACATTAACCAAATTATATATTTTCAATACTGGACTTTGTCTATATTTATTAAAGAAATTTTCAGTGTCTGTTGTGTTTGTATAGATGCTTAATTTTGGAATGAAACAAATGATTAGTTAAAGTAAAGAGAAGCTTTCAAAAAGTAGTCCTATATCTGATTTTAAGAAAGGGCAATTTCATTATAATAATAGTAATAATAATATTTCATACTGTGCGTTAATCAATTTTAGTTGCTCTAAGGTGCTGTTGACTGAAAACAGAATTAAACCACATTCTGGGTAACAGGATGCAAGCACATTTTATACATAAATACAAACTATTGATAAATATTAACACCCTCAAAAATGAACAAGACTCCAGTCATAGCACTCTCACTGATATATACTTTAGGATCAGATCACTCGATACAGCGGTGTCATTCCACTCAGTACTTTGAATATGTGAAACAGGATCATGTATAGTGATCTGAAACATATAGAAAGCCAGTTTAGGAATAAAACGTGTTATATTTTATGAGTGATTGTTAACAGACATACAGCACAGTTCTGTACTCGCTATAGGTAGTTTGTCAGAAAGGTGGACTATTATATGACAATGCATTGCCATAGTCGAGTCAAGATATTCTAAGGGTATGGACTGAAGTCTTGCATGTCTCATCTTTTATGTACTTATAAATAAGTGCTTTTTATTTTGATAATAACAGGACCTGGATATAGAATTCACCTGCTCTAATTCTAGGATATTATCCTATATAAGCCCTAGATTTTTGACTGACATGGAGGAATATATGTAACTTCATTATTATCTGTTCTGGGTATTTTTTTTTTTTGACTGAACATACTGGCCCATATTTGTGTAACAGGACAGGTATTTATATAGTAGTAGTAGTTTATTTACAATTGTCACATACAATAATACAAATTTACAGATAATGTATAGCAGTTTGCTAAAGGTACATGTAATATAAAGTTTGACAGGAAATTGAAGGACCAGTATAGCCTGAGCTGTCCCCCTAAACATATATTTAAAAAAAAACATAAACTATGGCATAATATAAATATAATTTTTATTTCTAATTTAGTTATGTTTGTTTGATTTACCTTGAATTTCCACCACCATAATGCCATATTTACTTGTAACAACATCATGTGATACATTATTGTTTGCGAATTTTTTCACTTGACGCTTTAGTTTTCCCATTCACAGTGTTGTGTTATGGAGGTAATTGGATTCCTTGTTAGCTTGATCTTTGGACTGACAACAATAACTGAATATTTGATAAGATACATAGAAGTTTTTCCATGCTACTTGTCAAGGATTATTGAATTAATTCATTTGATGTTGTATTTGTTTGGACAGATTGATTGGTCTGTATTTAAGAGGTTGTTCTCTTTATATTGATAAATAAATTCTGTTTTGAGAACCAAACCTAGCTATAGTAAATCGTGGAAATGTGCGTGGCTGCTGCTATGCATACACCCAAATTGCCTTTACATGTAATAAATGTTTAGTTTTGCACAGAATTAACATGCCTATTTTTGTTGGCGTGTTTTATTATTAACTCTGACATGTGTAGTTTACCAGCAATTGTTTTCTGTTTTCCCTTGCAGGGCCTGCTTTATGCCAACAACATCAGCCACTTAGTTCGAACGGTGTTGAACTTACATGTGGCACTGTCCAAGCCAATGACGAAGACTTCTGTGTTGGCACTGTGTCGTCTCGTGGAGTTGTTAAAAGCCATCCAGCATACATTCCATAGGAAGTCAATGAAAGTCGCCGAATCAGTGAACCGGATCGTGGAGCATCTGTCATTTGTGGCTCTAAGTACCATAACTACAGCAAAGGTTTGTGTTAATGAGAGATCCCATTTAGCATAGCATCCTGTGACCCAGTACTGTGGAGTTGTAGCCTTCTTCGTGATTTCTTCCCGTGTTAGATGAACGTGTGGGTCCATTTGGGCTGGAAGTTGCTTTAGCACTTATGGAATCCATAAAATTGTAGCACATTTCATTAGTGGATGATGCTCTGATAGTACAGTGTGCTGCAAACCTCCACGTTGTGGTTTCGAGTCCAGTTCACACCCGTGTTTGAGTCGCCCCTCTGCCATATGTCACAATACAGAAGCTAAACAAACCAACCATTGTTTTACTAATGTGAAGTGCAAGACAATAATTAGGAGAATGCACTGTTGATATAGGATTCCTCCAGCTGATTAAATTTTTCAATGTGTTTTATATCTTCTGCTGTTTTTTTAATGCCTGACTTTAAGGTTGGTGATGCTCTATATGGCATGATCAATAACGCATAGCATTATAACCCAAAAGATTTATCTCTCAAAAAAGCTTTTTAGCATTAAAATTAATTAGCCATGATAACTTAGATGTTTCCTTTGTAGTTCAGATGATTCTGGTAGACCACACAACCTTTAAAGAACTTAGTAATAATATGACAGTATTAAATATTATGTAAATTCATTGTCAGCATGGCTGTCATCTTGGAATGTGTAGCTTCGAATGTTATGTGTAGATTAACAAATAAATTTAAAAAAAACTAGTTTTAGGTTTCATACAATGTACATGATATTTCCTGTAGCAGGGCATGACATTTACTCTTGAGATCCACTTGTCCTGTAGGATAAGTGCCCCAAATTTTACTCGTCCCGTCTGAAATTTACTTGTCCCAACAAACCTCCACAATATCACCGAGTTACGCAAAGTTACAATTTATTAGCAGCGTTGATTAAAGAATGGTGTTTTTGTTTGTTGTATATTTATTTGTGAAACACAAGCACATAGAGGCAAAGCGGATGTAAACACAAGCACATGGACATTAACGAGCCAACCACGATCAACTTTACGCTGGCTAAACAACCGCAGACATTGATAATGCATGCTGTGATTGGCCCACGTATTCGACATGTGCAGTTGATTTCAGTGTTTTAGCAAACTTCTGGACGGTGATCTGGGGAAAATTACACGTAAATTGTCAAGAAATGATGAATAAACAGTGTTTTTTATATGCTTCAGTTTACTTGTCCTGTCGGGTGAGTACTTGGGATGATCTACTTGTCCTGTCGGGCAAGTACTTGGGACGATCTACTTGTCCTGTCGGGCAAGTACTTGGGACGATCTACTTGTCCTGTCTGGCAAGTACTTGGGATGATCTACTTGTCCTGTTGGCAGGTACTTGGGATGATCTACTTGTCCTGTTGGGCAGGTACTTGGGACGATCTACTTGTCCTGTTGGACAAGTACTTGGGATGATCTACTTGTCCTGCATGCAAAACCACTTGTCCCAAAGAAGCGTTAATGTCTTGCCTTGTGTTTGACAAAATATCGAGTTTTCTTGATCAGAGACGCTTTTGACAAGCACTAGATAAAAGTAAACATTATTATGAGAGAACAACCAATGTGAAAATAATTACTACACTGCAGTGGATGTTGTGGGGGGGGGGGTGCTAATTTGATAAAAGATGAAGGGTGAAGTTAAAGTATTAGTGCCTACATTTACAGTAAATAATATGGTTGTCTTGTATTTTCTTTGTCGAGATTTTGTCATCTCATCTGCCATTGCGTATGTCTTCAAGAAACTGATTGAAATGTTAACATTCAGAAATTATTTAGGTTACCTGCATGGTAATTAATTTGAAATGAATTTCCTTTGGAACTGGGTTTGTTGAGCATAATTAATAATTGTGAGACTCTTGTCTCATTTGTTTTGCATTTGAATGGAGCGAAATTACAGTTAATTTTCAGAAATTTGTTTTTGTTAAATGAAGGTGACTTATGATCTTTGTTTAATCCACGGTTACAGAAGCGAATAGTGTCAGAGAAGAGATACAGCGACAAGAAGTTGGACATGTTGTCATCATTAATTTTAGCTGAAAATGTTCTTAGCGGTCCTGGTAAGTTTCTTCCATTGTCTGACAATATTTTTCTCATTAAGTGGTACAATCATTTAAAATAGAATAATAAATAGTAGTCAAAACAAAGACCTGTATTGGTTTTGTTTATGTTACGTATAAAATGTTTTCCCTGCACATTTACATTTCATTGTGCGTGTCTCCATCCCAATAACATCAAGCACTTACTGATCTTAATGTATAGTTCATCTGAATTTATACTGAATAGTTTCCAGTATTGTAAATATGTTACTTCATGAAATTGAAGCTGTTTTCAGTCAGTTGTTCATCAGTGTGTGTGTGTATGTGTGTGTGAACCAACCTTTTGTGTAAGAGTAATAAAAGAGCATTTTTCTCCTAACAAAACTATCTAATTAGAGTATTCCTAATCATTGAAGGAAGAAGAAATACTCTTAAAAAGCTAAATAAACATAAAATATGAAGATTTCATTGCATATAATTGTTCACTTCCACAAAGTATTCGATTACAGGTGAATGACCTGTAAAATACATAGTTGTTTGTCTGTGTATGTGTGGAAGTGAGGGATGAGCAGTTTGAATATACCTGCTTTCCCACTACTCACAAGGTAAGAGTTGCCAAAGACAGAGTTCAGTTTAATAAAGCTGGTCCAGAGAAGGTTTCTAACACCTCAGTTGAATTCAGTGAGATAGCAGCGATGTTTAAAATGGTCCATCACTTATGAGCAGGCGCACATCCCAATGTTGTGAACCAAGAGATTAATTGTTGTCTTTGCATGCAGCTAGAAATATGGCTGTTTGATTGTATTGATGAGTTTGTTTTCTAGATAGAAAAAGACAAACTGGTTTGTTCCAACTATTGCTCACACAAACACGCCTGATTGTAAGTTCAATAAGGCAAGTGTTATTAATTCATTGTTTCACAGCACATCTGGAGGTACTGGTAGGTAACAGCGCGTGACTATCAAGTATTATTACATAAACACAGGCATGTTTGTGAGATCCAAATAACAGTTTGGTGAAAATTAATTGTTATTTGTTGAATAATAATGGATTAGTAGGCAGCAATGTGACGATTTTATTCCGACTCTGGCTCTTATTGGGTTGAATCCTAGTGTTGTGTGTCAAGGATTGCCAAAAACATCTTCCCTTCCGCTGGTAGGAAATATGACGTGCCTATAAGTGGAGTTGAACTCCCTTTTCCTTACCCAAAAAATCAACCTATACACGAGTATATACGGTAACACAAAACCTGTTTTGTCTGTTTTTCTCATACTCAGGTACAAAAGAAAGGAGACTAGTACTGCACTTGGCACTTGCTATTGCCAAACAAATGGTTAGTAATTTAATTAGCAGCTGTTATAAACAGGAATTTGCTCTTTATTTTGCTCTTTATGTAATAATGACCTTTCTAGTGAAAAGATAGAACACACTAGATATTCTTGTCTAGTTGGTTCTTAAAGTTTGCCTTCTTGGTTCTTAGTTTGCCACCATGAAGACTATAAACTGAGATAAGGAATTTACTGGTTTGTTAAGCCTATTGCCGTTTATAAAGATGCCACAGATTATGTCAAGTTCTGAACTGAAATAAAACAAACAAACAAACTAGAGAAATACGCCAAACTGGCATAATTCTAGTTGAATCTAGAGCTAGTCAGTAAGATTTATGTTCAATCAAATGATTTAATGTTAAACAAACTGAAATCTTTGATAATTACTTGAACTGGGAATATTTCTTATGTTAAAAACATGTCCTAGGCTCCTCAGTTAAATCACTTGTAAAGTACTAAAGTCTTGTGATGCTTTAATTTTTTTTAATTCATCCTGTATTGATAATTATTTCTAGTTCTATGAGTAATATTTTGATTTGCCATCAGAAGTTTTCATGAAACTGTCATGGGTATAAATTTATCCATTTTCATCTTCATTATAGCATGTTTTCCGAGATGATGAGCTAGCAGCGCTCGTGGGAACTTTGAAGAAACTTGATGTTATTTCTGAAATGAGTGAAAAGTGAGTGAAAGTATATGATAAGTGCCTTATTATTACAGCTTATTTTGTTTGCATAATATTAGTTAGTATTCTTCGGAACCTTGAAGTTGAACTCTTTTTAAAGAATACTGAAGAAATTATTGTCAAAAGTTTTATAACTCTTTCAAGGCAAACACTGGTTGCAATATTTCTATTTGTATATTTTAGGTTACACAAAGCTTGTGATTGCTCATTTATGTACTGGCACCGAGTAATCTTGCCAATATATTTGACTGATTTGTTTGAAAATGCAGTGGATGTTCACAAGCTACATGTAAGTGAATAGAGTATTTCTTGTTTTAATATTTGTACAGTTCAGTAATGCCTGTAAAAATAACTCTGATGGTGTTGTGGATGGAGCACTGCTCTGCAAACCTTAAGGTCAGGGTATAAATCTGAGAGATATCTCTGTGTTTTGGGCGGTTTTTCTCTAAGGAGTTGCCACTCAGCCATATGTGACTCAACTTTGACCAATGCTAGCAGTCTTTTCATTAAAGGGTGAAAATCTGCCGAGGTTCAACAAACATTACTCAGCAAGGTTTTGTAGTGAATTTGATAGCTTAAATATTATTTAATCTTAAAAAAGAAAGTTTGCCAAAATCAGGCCATGGAAAGTTACTTAAAGTTTAATATTTTTTAGGAGGGGGTGTTGTATGCTCAAGGCAGTCAATCAGTGCAGATAGTAATATGAAGATATTGCTGATACTCAGCTCGTAAATAACATAGTGTAATAATGTTTGTCTCCAGATATATGTTTTTTTTTATATATTCATCGACCTTGTTGATTTTATTATTTAGTTTATATGCAAGACTGTCATTTTGGAATCCAAGATGGTTTCCCCTGAGTTTGAAAATAAATGTTGTATAGACTGAATACTTGTCTAATGCCTACAGTAAAAATTTTGATATTTCACTATTGGCTATGTGATGATTTCGTGATCATGTGAGTGCAGGTACAAAAACATGCACATGTCTGGACGTACATGGAAATTTCAGTATAGATTGTATGTTTTTTTCTGGGGGGTTTTCCAGTACATGTTTGGTGCATTAAGAGACTGTGTACTGCCAATGAAGATGACAAGACACAAGTCTTCCCCAGAAGTATTGTTAGATGCATTCCAAAAAGAGGTTATGGCTAATCTTAAGGAGGTTTGTGGCATTTCCTGGTTTGTTCAAAAGTAAATTATGCAGTTCTACAGTAGCTTGGAATGGTGAAATACAAAGTTTTATCCAAAAGTTATAAAATACCACAAAAGAACAGAAAAATACCTTTCTTGTTGACATTTGTTTAATTTATTTTATCATCTAGTATTTGTTGGCCCCGTTGTGTACGGAGATTGAGACAGATTTGCGACTACACATCCATAAACACCTGGAGCAGTCCGATGACCGAAATCCATTCAGAATAGGCATAAAAGACTTGTCGCAGTTCATCAGACTCAAACCAATCAGATTCTTTGATGACATGATCAATATTCGTGGTTTGTACCTTTCGTAGAACATTCTTTGGACGACTGATGCCAGAAATAGCATTCAGTGTGCATAACCTAAACCCTGGTAAAAAAATGTTTCAATATTAACATATTTTCCTGACTTTAGGCATATTTCAGTTCTTACATGTCCCAATGTCCCAATCTTCCTTTATAAATGATTGATTTACTTACATGTTCTTTTTGTTATGATTTTTTTGACAGCGTTTGTGAATTTGAATTCCTCGTATTCCATTAATTGGATTGATTATTGTAAAATATATAAGAACATCCTTCTTTAAAGGTTTTGTTCACAATCATTTGCAAAATGTTACAGAGTGTATCAGAGTGTAGAAATTACAAGCATATAATATAACATTTCACACACTGGACCAGATGAATCACTTGTATCGTATCCTGTACCCTACCACAGTTTGACATTGTTCTATAGCTATAACCCTGCCATGTCAACAACATTATGGTGTTATTATTAATTGATATATTGTCTTTTTTCTTTTATATTTAATTGAAGCGGGTATACAGCGAATCGTAACCATAAATCAGGATAGGAAATTTATAAAACTGAATTGCTGAAGATTGGGTCCTACTTCATGTATTAAAACCTTTATTAATGGATCACACCAGGCATTTCTTAAATGGAGGTAGTCCTTAAATTGCACTCAGCTGTTAAGAATGCACAAATGAAAGACTGGGTTGTTTTTCTCATCTGTTAATGTCGCTGGATTTTATTGTTTAGTGCTAGGTGTAAGTTTGTTGGTGGGGTAAGTGTATGGTTTATTAGATATGCTAAATAAAAATCCATAATGTTAATTTCTTCACTCGCAACATTATAGATTGCTGCCGTTTTATTGCATTTAGTCAGATGTTAAACATCACATGAAGAAATAAAACACATTGACAACACTCGTGCTATTTCAGCTCCGTCTTTCTGTTTTGCTCCCTGACCTTTGACTGTGTGGGATATAGTGTCAGCCACTCACTGAAAGGGAACACGGTGGAAAAAAGCATTCACATTTCCATGTTCTGTCCGTCTTTTGTGACCATAGATCATAAAACAAAACAACTTAAAATCCATACCCTGTCAATAATTTTGGCATTTGGCACATTTAACTTTTATGAATAAAACATTTTAGTATCTTGAATTCTGTTTCATAATTACTTTCTCACTTGCAGATTACGTGGAACGTTATTTGGACAGGACATTTTACAACTTGACAACAGTTGCTCTACATGACTGGAAAACATATGGAGACATGAGAAACTTGGCTAAACACAAGTACGACCTGCAAACACTGGAAGCACACCTGCCAAGTCAGACATTAGAACAGGTAGATGTAGTATTGGTATATCCAGGGCTGATGGGTTCAAATCTGGCTCATACCTCAGTTTGTGGGATTTGTTTTCTTAGGTAAATTCCCTCACTGTCATATGTCCAAAAAGGTTACCCTTGTGTACAATAAGAAATAAGACTATTAATTCCAGCAAGTGATATATAGTGACAGGTACTTCCTTCCATGGTATATTATTAATGCTAAAAGCATACTTTGGAATATCATTCATTTTGTTACACCCCAGAGTTTGGAATAATATTTAAATCTCTTTTTGTCAGTTGGTCTATGTATGGATCTATTAATATTTTAATTTACAGCCAGGATTTCTTATTTCTTGTGGTTACAAAGCTATAAGCTTTATGTAGGAAATACATGAAATTATTTTAATATCTTACCTGTCTGTCAGTACACATTTAAAGATATCTTAAATTACAAGCATCTTATAAATAAAATGTAGTTACTTATATGTAGCACAGACTCTTTACATTGGAAATGATGCAGAAACCTGGAATACAGACATCATCTATAATCAGGTCACATTTGTAAATCCCCTGAAGTATTATATTATTTTCAGGTATTCTCTGTATATATGATATGGATACAGAGAACTCGCAGATGATAACAAAATGAGTGTTTACTGGCCAACATAGTACATTATTAATTAATAATAATAGTTTGTGGTGTACTTGACTTTGTATCACAGATGTAAATTAAAGCAGGGCATTTTGTATGTTTGTATATCATTACTGCTGCCCCTCATTAAGTACTCACATATTAGTTTATAAAATATTTTAAAACTGATTTAATTATTAGTTCTTTTAATTTATTATTACATGTAATCGCTAATTTACAAATTGAAATATAAAAAATACACATAAAGCAATATGAAAATAAGCAAATAATAAAAAGGTTGGATTATACCCCCTCACACATTCTTTCTCTCTCTATCTCTGTGTGTTACATAGATGAAGGAGTAGACAATGGGTTTTTATGGTGCTGTGACATACCAGTTTCAGAGTTGTTGATTGTTAACTAGCCAAATAGTAAAATAAAGCATATCTATCAATAATATTTATGTTTTATTCTGTTATTGCATATAACGGTACTGATGGAAAAGGTAGCTATATTAGTTGACGTGACTAGTTTTAGTTGAACTAATATTTCCCAAACTCACTCGTCTGATGCAGTGTTATTCTCTCGGACAGGGCCTCGATGTTTTGGAGATCATGCGAAACATCCATGTGTTTGTGTCAAAGTATCTCTACAACCTGAACAACCAGATCTTTGTCGAGAAGACGAGCAACAACAAGTTCTTGAACACAATCAACATCCGTCATATTGCAAACAGCATTAGAACACATGGCACTGGTATCATGAACACGACGGCAAGTTGCTTTATAATACTATATCTTGAAATGAAACATCGTTTTCCACATAGTAGACCTCTGTAAGACATTTTAGATGCTCTGTAAACTTTTCATGCAGACTATGATATATCAGAATTTACATTAGTTTTACTGGCACCAAAAAAAAATTTCATTTGGTGGTTTTTAGTAAAACTTGGCATCAGAATTCAAAATCCTTTTATAACCAGCTTTGTTATTATATCACTTGTTGCAAGATCCTTTTATAACCAGCTTTGTTATTTTCAGGTGAACTTCACATACCAGTTTCTGAGGAAGAAATTCTTCATCTTTTCACAGTTTATGTACGATGAACACATCAAATCCAGATTAATTAAGGTATGGACAGGAGATTATTTTCCCATTAGTGGTAGAAGTGTTAACATTATGGCTCAGCTGTTACCTTTATTATCCTTTGATGTGTCATCTCAGATGAACTTGATTATTTTTATGATGTCGGAGTATGTGAAAAATACACTGGTTTAAAAAATGTAAGACTTATTCAGTCCTGTGAAATATTTTGTTAATCTTATTAGATTATTTATGTACAAAATAATTTGTAATTTAATAAATTATCAAGGTTAGGTGATTGAAGATGTGAAAATCGAAGTACAACCAATATATTCGAGGATCAGAATGGGGGATTAGAGATTGGGATCCAGGTAGAGATCCATAGGCCAGTGCATGGCCGCAATATAAACCCATTGAATGGCCACACTGGATAAGACTATAAACCAATGAAGAAGTAACAATTCTGTTTTTGAGAAGCTCTCGGGTTATTTTAGAGATGAGGTTACTATTGGGTTGAGTCGTGTTTTATCGCTGCTATGAGTATTGATATCAATTTATTCTGATTTACGCTTATATTATTCAGTTATACTGTGTATTAATATTGTACTTTTCTCTTTTAAACTTTATTTTGATTAATCCATGTGGTTAATCAATTCTTGGTTGTAGTGTACTGCATAAAGCATTGTTTTGTATTAATAATAGTGAATTGTTTAAATTTATATGATCTTTTGAATTAATTTATTAATTAATTTTTTTGTTACATTTTTTTCAAATTTTATGTACATGTATATATATATATATATATATATATATATTTATAAGTGTGTGTCTGTCTGTGTGTGTGTGTGTGTGTGTGTGTTTTAGCTGTGTATAATAAGGCACAGGCACCGTGTCTCGAACCGTGAATTCAAACTCTGGACGTTTCTTCAGGGACTGAATCCAGAGTGGCGATTTTTCTTGCTGAGACATGTGTAATGTCTCACCAGTCCCTAAGCCACCAAACAAAATCAAAATGCGAATCACCTACAGCTGTGGAGTTTTGGTGTAAAACACCCAAGTCAGATCACGGCAGTAGTGAGAATGTTTAGATTAATTATCTAAGCAGCCCTATTTATAGCTATTTTTCAATTGCTGTATCTTTCTTCAAAGCAATACTATATAAACTATATAACCCAATTGTCACTGTCTTCAAATATCAGTTTTTACAACGGGCAGGCGTCATGAAGCGACTACTATTAAAACTGTTTAGCTTAATTGCTATTAAAAGACTGACATCTGCACTGAAGCATACCGTAATAGCGCGTCATAGCTTCCATACTGTTTCAACTATGTTTTCATTTTCAAACCTGACCTAACGTCTGCTATTCTAACTATTGTAGTTCTTAAATGTTATTTATGACAAGCAGATTAGAGCTAATCTTGAATGTCATAGTACAAACTGGACATAACTGGACCTAGGAAAGATAATTCTATTCCCACATACAACCAAGGTGAATTTTATATGCAACTAAAGTTGTTATATAAAACACACCAACCGCACGAGCCGTGTCCAATGCCACCGCTCGAGATGCGATGCAGTGTTTCTATTCCTGAGTCAGGAGTACATGCTTTAAGAGCGTACTGTGCCTGCTACAGTCATTTAAATGCTGGATAACCAGGCCAAACACTTAAACGGCGTCCCTCCAAAGACGCAAATAGTACATGGATTATACAGCTCTAGATCAACTTTTCTTGAATGCAGGGACCGGGAAATATGGTCTCCACGCATAGAAAACGGAACTTTCTCAACCGCAGCATAATATGCCTTGTGGTATTTGCTGGAGGGTCAAATACCTCATAAACATACAAATCCAATAAATACTATGACCTACTCGTCACTATTACATCGGCGCTTTAGCAGACCGTTATGGCAGAATTGCCGTTCTATATATTAACATTTTCAAATCAGACCTAATGTCTGCTATACAAACTATAATTATAATATAGGGTTTTATTAATGACAAGGAGACTTAAGTTAGCCTTGAATGTCATAGTACAGACTGGACATAACTGGACCTAGGAAAGATAATTCTATTCCCACAAACAACTAAGGTGAATTATATATACAACTAAACTTGTTATATAAAACACACCAACCACACGAGCTGTGTCCAATGCCACCGCTCGAGATGCGATGCAGTGTTTCTATTCCTGAGTCAGGAGTACATGCTTTAAGAGTGTACTGTGTCTGCTACAGTCATTTAAATGCTGGATAGCCAGGCCAAACACTTAAACGGCGTGCCTCCAAATAGTGCACAGAATATACAGCTCTAGATCAACTTCTCTTAGAACGCATGGACCTGGAAACATACAGTCTCCACGCACAGAAAACGGAACTTTCTCAACCGAAGCATAATATGCCTTGTGATATTTGCTGGAGGGTCAAATACCTCATAAGCATACAAATCCAATAAATTCTATGGCCTACTCATCACTAACCCTTTATATTGATGGTTGGCTCTTGCATACTGAGGTTTTACTGTTTATTGTTTCATTAGTTCATAATTTTTCTGATTCAGGATCTGAGATTCTTCAAAGAAAATCATCTCCAGACAGACCAGAAAGTAAGTAAATTAAAGATGGTGTTATGGTGTGTACTGTTTTCTATAGTTTAATGTAGTCATGAGAATCTATCACTCTCTCATTGCTAGACTAGAATATTATGTGACATTTTACACTGGAGACCTCCAGATTGTGAGATTAGTTACCAGGGTTACCTGTGTCTGTGAGGTGCTTCATTTGACCTCTCATTTCCCTAGTAAATCATGCCTCATCTCTTATCCAATGCCAAAGCTAAACAAAACCATCACTGAGTCATATATATATATATATATATATATATATATGTGTGTGAGTGTGTTACAGTTAAGCTGTATAATTAGGTAATATGTGTATGTATGTATATATATATATATATATATATATATATATATATATATATATTTCTCAGTACCCATTTGAGAGAGCTGAGAAGTTTAACAGAGGAATCCGCAAACTAGGCTTGACACCAGATGGCCTCAGTTACTTGGATCAGTTCAGACAGCTAATTAGTCAAATAGGTCAGTATTTTATAATTATATCTACTTGTAATGTAATAACAGTATCCACATCATTCCTTTGAACTAGTAAATGGTTTTATTTTTAGGGAATGCAATGGGTTATATCCGGATGATCCGTTCCGGAGGACTACATTGTTGTAGTAATGCTATCAGGTTTATTCCGGATCTGGAAGACATCGTTAACTTTGAGGAACTTTGTAAGGAGGAGAACTTATCAGTTGAATGTCAGCAGGCTGCTAAGTAAGTCACTCTGTGTGTGTGTGTGTGTGTGTGTGTGTGAGAGAGAGAGAGAGAACCTTTACATTTTGTTGTTTTTCTCATGATAGGCAACTGGATGATGTGATTTCTGATCTGTCAAAGAATTTTGCAGAAGGCACAGAATATTTTAAGGTGTGGTTCAATCCAGTTTAACCTGTATATCAATATTTATATACATATACGCACACACACACAAACAGACACATGCACTTGATAAAGGTTTCTTATAACCGAAACTAGTCGTGCTATTTTGGGCTGAGTGAAAATACTATTATTTCTGCTATTGTCGGAGGTATTAGAATTATTATCATAATAGATATTATATGTACTGATATATATGCTTTATTTTCAGTTATAGCTTCATTATATATGTACTAGTATATAAAATTTGTTTTCTATTTAGGTAGTAGTCGTTTGATCATAATTCTGTAAGAATTATAAACATCACGAAAACCTGAGCCCACGCCTTTATTATATGTAACATAAAACACATACCTGTTAAAGTTAATTCAAATGTTTCTACCTGCCAGATGCTGGTTGATGTATTTTCACCAGAATTTCGTAACCCAAAGAATATGCATCTGCGGAATTTCTTTGTCATCCTGCCACCATTGGTAAGCCAGACACGTACAATATCCCATCACTAATGCCAGCTGTAAATAAGTTACACGGAGATCATAATTTTTACTCTTCTTCTTCTTCAGACCCTGAACTTCGTCGAATACATGATCAACAGTAAAGAAAAATTAAACAAAAAAAACAAACATGGCGCAGCCTTTACTGATGATGGATTTGCCATGGGTCAGTTAGGATGTTTTCCTTTTGATTATTGTCTGTGATAGATAACCAACATTGTTTACCTAATGATTGTTTGTGTGTGTGTGTGTGTATATATATATATATATATATATATATATAGAGAGAGAGAGAGAGAGAGAGAGTACAATCCAGTGTTTTCAGGTCTTTACAAATAATACTGTTTTTAGCTGCCAGTTATAGGCACACATGATTTGTCTCGGTGTGTGTGTGTGTGCGTGTTCATGTGTGATTTTATAGGATACATATAATCAGAGAGTAACTGTAATTTATTGTAATTAATTACTTGAGCTTCAAGTGATCATAATTGATTACTTTATAGATGTAATCACAAGTACTTTCATGGTTACTCATTATAGCTGATTATTTACAACGTTATATCGTGTCATATTATTGAGGATTATTTAGATATTTTCACTCTATTCTGAAATATACAATTCATTATAAAAACTTTAGATAAGACTAATGCCAGCCATCTGATATCTTTAGTTTATCAAAATTTTGATGTTAAGAAAACGCTAATGTCCTTATAATACATAGACATTTTATTTGTAACATACATGGAAATTCAAGAAAAACTTGTGTATTCCAGTCACCAATATGTGTGTGTTTTCGTATAGTTTTTGCTCAAAGAGTGCGTCTTCAGTCTGTGTAGCAACACTGAGCATGCCTGTATATTCTATATAATTAATTGGCTACACTGAAGGTAGCTCAGATCACCGTCCATGTAAACACAAATATGTAATGACCTTTTTACCCACAAAAAACTCTTAATTTACAAGCTATACATGATAGAGGAAGTAATGGTGACAATAAAAGACAAAGGTTTTTAAAATTCTTTTTAAAGTAATGGATATTTTAGATGATTACATAAAGGCAAGTTATAAAATACAACATTGTATATAGCAATAGTAAGTTAACACTGTTTTGTGTGTGTGTGTGCATGCATGCGCATGCATTCTTGAAATATGTGAATGAAATTATGTTTACTCATATATGATATTTTATCTAGGTGTAGCCTACATACTGAAGTTGTTAGATCAATATCATGAGTTTGATTCACTTCACTGGTTCCAGTCTGTAAGGCGCAAATATCTAATTGAAAAGGTAACATCTGATCGTTACTATCAGGAGTGTTTGTCTATTTGTTGGGCTTCCATCTTTTCATCGTGTACAGATCACTCCATTATAATCTGCAGATGGATATTTTTATGGCCAAAACATGATTGATTTAGTCCAAGCATAAATTACAAAATTTGAGGGCCATTTGTCTTGCGGTAAACAGCAATGTCATAACAAATCTTCACACTTGCCTTTGATGTCTACAAAATGCTAACGTCTTACATTTAGGAGAAAGTTGCTAAACAGTCGCACAGTAACAGGGTGGATGAGAAGCTGCAGCAGACGATGACACTGACATTAAAGAGATTAGAGATTTATCAACAGGTAACATAGCAGTACTGATCCTTATCTGGTCGCATGGAATTTTCCATAAAAGATAATGTCTCTAAAATGTGGCAAAACTGGATTGTTGAAATTTACTAGATTAGCCAACAAACCTGATTTATTATATACCTGAAATTGGCTTAGTTGTGATGGTATGTGGTGAATTTCTACATGCATTTGCAAGACAGAATTAGTAAATGCTCAACAAATATTTGCTTCCCAAATATATTTCCAATATAAAATTCTATTAAATATTGGTATTAAATGTTAGTATTAAATGTTGTCATACATTTATCAAAAACATTGTTAAATCAGTCTAATACTTGATCTGTTTTGGATATTTCCTATCATTATCTAATTTCTTATGAAGGACCCACCAAATGTGACTGGCACCAATGTTAGACCAAGCACTCACTTGCTCAGAGAATCTGTTATTGGAGATATTCATATCTTTTATCCAGTTTAGTTTTTTTAAATATTTGACAATTTCTGTATTATTATACCCGCAAGGTGGTTTGTTACATGAACTGGATAGAAATTATTTGTATTTCTTTGTAGTTGATTAATTTTATTCAATATTTTGCTGACCAAACTCTTAAAGCCATCGAGGTTGTTTTTAATTTAATTTCTTCAATATTTTGACGGATAATGTTTCAGGTGTGAAGGTATACTTTTAATGGTTAGCTCCATTCTTTGTTAACTTTACTTTTTATTTAAACAAGATTGGGTTCTCTAAAACACACATATTTATCATTAATCTTTGTATTTTATCACAAGGAGTTTGATCTGTTGTACTATTCATTGACAAGTGCCAGGATATTTTTCCGTGCCGATAAAACGGCCGCAGAAGAACGTGAGGAAAACCGAAACAAAGAAGTGACAGATATAAAGGAGGGTGAAGGTTTGTTCAAGATTATTTTATTCTTGTACTTTTGGTCTTCATGTTTGGAGATGATAGACAAAAACGAGTATATTGTGATATAAATAACATGAATTATATGTGATGTTGATGATGTTGGTAGAAATTTATTCATCATTTGTAAACTATTTCTAATGTATACAATTCACAGCACGTACTCACAGAATAACAAACCCGGAGAGCTCTTTTAAATACAACACATTGTTCATTGTGTTAAATATGTGTTAAATACAACACATTGTCCAGTAGCACATTGTGCTCTAAATATCTACGTTGAGGTTCAGATCTCAGTATTGACTTTTTATGTTATCTTTTATGTTTTATTTGATTGAGTCATTTCCATATTGAGTCACCCCTTGGCCATATGTCCCAGGAGGGACATAGTCTTAAGGATAAGGAAAACATTCAACTTATAAATAAAATATTCATCTTAAAAAATGAGTTAATTTTTTACAGGGTGATTTATTTAGTTTTTGTGAAAATAATTGGTTAAAACCTGTTTTGTGGACATTCCAGCAAATGGTAAAAGAGAAACAACAGAGATCAATAGTGTTGGTGAATCTACAGGTTAGTATGTTGATTTTATAGAATAAAACAGTTAGTCATATCATTATGTAATCTAGGGTTTGGTTTTGCTGTTTCATGGTGTGTGTGTGTGTGTGTGTGTGTTTTACTTATAGTTGGTATTTATATTCAAATTTATTCAAACACCACTCTCAAGATCAGGGAAATATATATTGATAGTTGAATACTTTTCTAAAATATATAAAATATCCATATTCAAATAACTTCAGAAGTAATCTTATTATAAATATTTTGGTGAAAAATGTCCAATCATAATGCATAAAAAAATTACGTTGTCTTGAAACAAGTTAAAAACATTTGTTATGTTATTGGAATATTAGTGTTGTTCCTGTCAAAAGAGTGTCCTCAGTACTCTATATTCTCTACATTAAGTATTACAGTTGATATCAAATAGAGAATCTAGTAACGTACAATACAACTATCATTCTTTATTTCACAATTAAATTAGTCATTATCTTAGTCAGTGCAAAACAATGCAGATTTATTATTAGTCTTGCTCTGGTGATGACTGGTGCTTAGAACAATTACAACTATCAGTGAATGCTGTTATTTAATTGAATAACCCTAAGTGTTAATTTATTATGAAATTAATATTTTTTAAACATAAAGCAAACATACACCATTGACAGAAAGTAACGGTAAAGTAACAGTAAAAATAATTAAACAAGATAAAACATTAATCATGCGGAATTGACCCAGGTAGTGATGATTTATGTTAAAAGATTGCTGTATCTTAATAACAAGAAAATGTTAAAAGTTGCTTTGATTTGTTTTTTAATTAAATTATTCTGGCTGATGCCATATTTAAGATCAGTCATTCCTTTAACAACACCATGGTTGTGTATCCGATTGTTTATTTGATGATAAGATAAATTGATTATACTCGTATATACACGTATAATATAATTATATTACTTTCTATGTGTTGATTAAACAAAAGGGTATCATAATTTCAACATGCACATAAACTGATAATGCCTCAGTAAAGCATCCTTGGGTGTTAAATACATGCGACGCCTTGTGAAATAGTTACTATTTAAAATTGCATTAAATGAGGTTCTAGCCAGACCTAGGAAAAAATTATTTATTATATTTAACAGGTCTCATTTAATCAAAGTCCAACACAAAAGCTTACAATGTAACATTGTATGGATCAAATCCTGATTATTCAAATATTAATTTGCTATGCTACATTTAATTTATTGATCATATTTTTGTTTACTTTTGTTTTGCAGCTTGAAAGATGCCAGAACTCACTGTGCCTGAGACTAATATGTCTGTGCATATAAAGCTGAACAAATGCATATGATTTCTTGTTGCCAGACAAAATGCATCATAATCAGTATTGTATCAGTTGTGTTGTACATCAATAATTACCTTATATTAAATAATATTTCCTAACTAAAAATATTTACAATATTGCTGTTCAAAAGAAGTAAACTATCTGACATGATATTAATATTACATTTTATTATAAGATTATTTTCTCAATATAATGATTGTTCATGGATGGATTTTATTTATTCAGCAAAAATATATATTCTCATGGTAACTGCATGTATTAGTGATTGTGTGTGTGTGCATGCACACACACACACATATATATATATATATATATATATATACACATATATATATAGCAATCCATGGAGTTTTTGTTTCGATTTTTGTTATAGTTACGCACTACTTTATGAGCTGCTTTTCCAAATACATTTTGATATCATTTAAGCTTTATTTTAATTGTAGGAATCACTGTACATGTATAATTTGCAAAATATGTTTAACACAGACACAGTCAGGTTATTATGTAGTTATTGACAAGCTACAGGAAAGTATGAGCACGTCCTCGTAGTGCAGTTGTTAGTGCACTGTGCTACAAACCTCCGGGTTGTGCATTCAAATCTGGCTCATACTGTAGTTTGTGAGATTTGTTTCCTTAATACCCCTTGGTTATAGGTGTGACCAGTGCCAAGTCTTAAGTAACACAACTCAACAGCTCCCAGAAAGTGTCTTTATTGTGACTATTCAGATTGAATATAAATGCAAAACATAAATTGCTAATAAGGTTGCTGATCTTGATTTATTTGTTATTAAAAAGCTTGCTGTCTAAATTAGTCAACTTGTTATACTTGTATAAAACACCATTTGTTAATTATTTTCATGTGTTTTATAAAATAAACATGTGTTGTTGCAGTTGATAGTCTGTGAGAGTATTCAGAAATGAGATAAAACATTTGATGATAAATTGGTTCCGTGTTTAATACTGTATTAGTTCAATGGTGTTATGTATATGGGTCAGTTCTTAATATGGATGAATGACGTCCATTAACTTGCCATTGTAAATATTTAGATAGACTCTTGCAGGTTTAACATATTTCATAGTTTTGTAAATTGTGATTTTTGGGGTACAAACTTTTATCCACTATATCAACTATCACATTGTCATCCTCCTAAATTGTACAGTTACAATACTAAAGTATGCTTTATCTTATGCAGTGTTATATACCATTTTAATAAAAGACAGTTAAATAGGTATATGTGTGTGTGTGTGTGTCTGTGTGAGCTTACCGAGTGCAACTTTCAACTGGAGAGGAAGAAAAACCGACCAAGGACCATGGCTAAAGGTAGGCGAGAGGAATATTTGTATACAACCCTCATCCGAGGAATGATATCCTCGGCCAGACGGCTCATAATTATTGTTTTAGTCTTTAGTCCAATTACTGAACTGACCATGTCCTCACTAGTTGACTCACCAGTAACATTGGGGGTATATTATTGCACAAAGATGGATTTTTATCAGCCGCATATCTCGACCTAGGTAGTAGGGCACTTTGATAGTTCAGTTGCTAGCACACGGTGCTGCAAACTTCCAGCTCTGGTTCCAATCAGATCATGTTATGTCGGCCACATGTCCCTTGTGTAACTGGGATGAAGGAAAAACAGACCATTCAGTCATACATTCTACCTCGGTGCCAGAATGGGTAGAAATATAAACGGGGTATAATAATGGCCAAAATGGTAGTTGTTTTACGTGGCTTAGCTACCTCAAATGAGGGAGACGCATATGGTCTGTAATTTACTGCTTCACCGCGGGGACTTGATTCTAAAGGAATTTAAAATGATTCACATTCTTGATCATTTTATAAGGAATTGGAATTCTAGAACTGTACAAAATGTATCGCATAACAGCTAGAGAAAGTATCTAGATTGGATCTTTTTTACATTGTATGCACAGTTAAACTAGACTCCAAAATCTGGGTCAAATCCTGAAGCAACCATGAAGGCTAGCATTGACTCAGTTGATATTATTCGTCTTTGAACTGTTTTCTGTTTGGAAAACAAAATGTTATTCAAATGGATCAACTTGGATATTATCCAATAAGTGTCACAAACGGTAAACACGTGTATTTTCGCCTTTAAATATATTTTATTCCATAACTGGACATGGACCATAAGAATGGCAAACAAATATTTGCTGGCAGTGGTGTTTAACCGAAGTGTTGTTTCCTACTAAACGTTACAATTTGGTGTATGATTACGTTTTTAACGCAGCAGCTGATTTATTTCACTTTTTGGGATGACCCGTAAAATGACACTTCAGATGGAATATTAATGTTGGATGGAAATGTGGTGAATGTGAGCAAACAAATGGAGATTTTATTTTACTAGTTTCCTAAAAGGCATCTCTGGCAAACGCTGTTTGATAGCATATGATGATGATGATTGACGGCTACTTTTGTGCACATGGTAGGCTAAATGGGCCGAGCGACCTCCAAAGGTAATGAAGCAAATTCAAATATGAAACAACCTTCAGATATGCCCACGCCGAGATCCGAACACGGCTGGTAGGTCTGGTGTTTAAGTATGCCCATGATACTATATCCTATTTCTGGAGACGGAGAGTGGATGATAGTAACCTATTGTTTAATCAGTAGAAGATATCAGCCCTGTATTTATAACCAGGTCGTGTCATATGAAGTTTCGTGTTTATTTAGATATTTTTACTACGGTAATCTATCAAAGTGGAAATGCTACACTTTGAATTAGTGAAATTAATTTTCCTTTTTTGTGATGAATTAAACACAATGCATACAAACATGTTATGTGTTTAACATTAGGTCAATTAACAAAACAAATATTACAATCCAGTAATTTGTGGGTTTTTCACACACAAACACACAAACTCAAAATATAATGGTTTTGATATGTATATAATAATTTCAGATAATGCATAAAATTCTTCATAAATAAATGTTTTTAAAATTCTCAAACATGAACAAATAAATATTGATTTCAGAACAGAAGTCCTCTTGTTGTATACACAATAAATAATTGTACAAAATAAAGAAAAAACTAAATAATTGACTAGAAAATGATGAACACCTGTAACGCTGATTTAAGACTATATCATGACCTGAACTACTGTTTTGTATTTTTTTAAACAAAATTTTAAGCATTATGATTAATGCTATTCAAAATATTGATAAACAGCTTGTCACTCACAACTATACACACAAATTTACTAAATCCCTAAAACTGATGCTAAACTATGTTAAAATGAGTTGGCAATAACCAATTGGATTTACACAATTCATAAATCCTGAGGAATTGATATCTGTGAATATCTGAATAAATGATCAGACCTTGGATACCAAAATACTGAAAATCTATTAACATCAGTAGTAAAAGTGCATTTCATTCAGAGAATTAAGAAACTGCACATTGTTTATTGTGATAAGATGTTATGATAATAATAGCCATTATACCAAAACTAATTTGATTAACATTTAATTTGTGCTTTACAGACAAAGCCATCTACTCCACACATAAAATGAGAACTTGTTGATGTGGATTAGGTCAGGTCCTTCATTGCTGAAAGCTGAGGGCAGCCACACTACCTGTTGGACCACCAACAGACAGACCACCGATAACATATAATTTATTTTCAAAATGAATGTAAGCGCAGGAACAGTGAGACGATGGTAACTCAGGAATGTTTGTCCACGAATCGTTGGTTATGTGGTAGACCTCAGCTTTTTTGAGCGGTGTACCATCATTACCTATTAAAAGAGAGAAATTACTGGTATATTAATTGTTATTTAAATATATTTTTTCGTGCTGCATGGAATAAGAAATATGCTAAAATACATCCAACTATCAAACAAGTACTGGGAGAGTAATGTCATTCACATTATATCGCTATTAAGTATATTTTATAATCTGTACATTCTACTTTAGTATGATGTGCATGTATATATTATCACATTCATAATTCTAAAAGCATGCCGGAGACACACACTAAAATTAATTGATTCGTATTATTATCATTACTGACCCAGTCCACCAGCAACAACAATGGCATCACCTACACAACCTGCAGCGAAGTCACCACGGTTAGTTGGCATTGGTGAAGCAATCTTCCATTTTTCTGTATCAGATGATAAACAAAAGAACCAAGCTATTTTTACCTGTCTACTCCTATCTTGAGGGTCACTGGGTAAGAAATATTTAAAATTGTATTGTATATGTTGAACCAAATTTTAAATCCACCAATAAAATATAATACATTCACAAAAATGTTCCAGCGAGATATTTGTTGTTAATGATTTCTGTGATATGTTCGAATATATAGTGAGCACATATTTTTGATTGAAACTGTAAGTAAATGTTGCAATAACAATTGGCTTCACTCCTTTAACAAGTACCAATCAAAACACTTTATCCACAAAATACAAAGATATAACCTAACTAGAGTCATATAAATAATAAGAGATAGTAAAACATCATATTTATACAGCCTCCAAGGATTACCTTCGTCAATGTTGTAGATTTCTACTGAATCTGAGAAACCCTGTTTTGGTTCAGTAGCAAGACCACCAAGACTAAATATGTTGTCAGCGTGATGTACATATACAGAAAACACACGACTGCTGGGTATATCTGTTAACTTTGTCCATTTGTTTTCCTTAAAATTAAACTTTTCAAACGCTTTCACTGGCATTTTGCCCTGACGTCCACCTAATGGTTAAAAATGGTTTACAATGAATAATATTAATTCAGATAAACACGTGCACACACACGCGCAATATAATTATCTTAAACGTAACTTTTTACAAACCTATCACGTAGAGATTGTCATTGATAAGGAATGTAAACGTTGCATATCTTGGTGTAGGCATGGCAGGCAGAGACATCCACTTGTCAGTGACTGCATCATACTCGAGCAAATAATCTTTAGGCTTTGTGTCTACTCCCATACCTCCAACAACAATGACTTTACCATCTACAATGACACAAGGTATGTAAGAATATTGACGTTTAGTTACAACATGATAAACAATATAAGGGCGTCTTCTTTCTTCAATTCTGATGACCAAAAAATTTAATTTTTTATAAACTGCAAAGTTATTGTCATTATTAAGATCTAATTAACTGAAGGTAATTTACCATTCATATATTAAGAATTGTCTTTAAATTAATTTATTATCTTTTATACTGAGTCTTATATGAGAGAAAACTAATAATACGAATGACATCTGTGAATATTTTTGCCAGTTTATAAAACTTCAAAAAGCAGAAATAACATTTGGTGGCTGGCACAACACAACTTACTTCGTACAACACCAGCCAAGCCTAGCAACTTTTCAGGCAAACTCTCTCCTCGCTTCCAGCTCTCCTTATCACAGCTGAAGATTTCCACAACATCTACCGGCTGCTGTGAAGTACTGATGCCTCCAACTGCTACAATAGCTTGTCCTGCGGCTAATGCACACGTTCCAGCTCTTTTTGTTGGCATATTTTCTAGTTCTGTCCATTGATTCAAAACAGGATCATACCTCTCCGTGTTGTCTAGAGGTGTTCCCTTAATGTCGCAGCCTCCCAGAACATAGAGTTGGCCATCTAGTTCTATAGGAGTGGAAAATACCCTCTTGGAGGGCATGACTGATGGAGACTGCCACTCATAGGTCATATCTGTTGATGGATAAAGAAAGACAATATAATGTACTAAACATATCATGGCAACATCAATTTATTAGCACACTGTTTATATATTTGTTCTTCATAATTAGAAGATGGCTGATGGGGATAGAGATTACAGTAACAAGTTCTGACCAATGAAAGCCTGTTCCACCAATGGAAATATTCCAAACAAAACAAATTATCCCAACATGATGATTGAATATATAAAAATATTTCAACAAAACAGCTGTCAAACATATTGTATGTTTGGCTTCTGTGGACCTTTCAGAAAGGTTAATTTAACAAGTGGGTTTCAATGGGTATATGAGCTTTCACTATAAAAACCTGCTTAATTTGCCACCTATACTTTTTATAGTGTTGTAAAATATATATATATATGATTATTAATAATAAGTATACTCCAATAATATGATTTCACAACAAAAAATTCAAATGCACATACGATTCCAATAAAATTAAATTGCTTAAAAATAATTTGGCGACAATAGAAATTTATTTTAGTGTAAATAACTGTGGGTGTCAAATGAGCCAATCCATCAAAAACAAATGAGCTCAGGGATTCAGGTGTTTATTAACGAATGGGTCTGACTGGGAAAATGGGCAGAAAACATTATAGAGTATATATATATATATATATATATATATATATACTTGTGTTGAGCGCTATAAAATGGCTAGCTCCAAACAGCTCTTGAAAACATCTATTTCTGTGTTGTTTACAGGTGGACGATGTCTCTATAATTTGGCAGGCATTTGTTTAAACGATCATAGAATATAACCATAGTTCTGGATATTGCAACCAGTTTCGATCTGGATCGATATCGACATTGATTATTGTGATTGAATGAGTTGTTCAATGAACCATGACCACATACGCACGATCGTTTCTGCTTGGCCTGAGGTATTGTGTGTATACAACAGCCAGTCAACAATGGCACAACACACTGCATAAGCTACATATATGTAGGTCACACACCAGGCAGGGAACAAAGGCGGGGAAATGCTTAATTAGGCCAATTCGCGGTGTCGTTAGTAAACGCTACAATGCAGTCAAGTTCAATTGTGTCACCAAACAAGCTGGAGCCAATTTCGACGATCTCAAATTGCCAACTGTACCAGAGAAAAAATCTGCACCGGATAATGCTGATTGTTTGAGAAGTATTCCATCTATTGTGCGTCTGCAGGATATACTACATCCAATTGGAACATTATCTAATAAATCCAACCCTACATGTGAACACGCGATAATCTTTTGAAGATAAAAAGAGTATCTGATTGTAAACCAGCTGTGGAAAAGCATCTCCGGATCTGCTGTTTCAATCCCAGATCAGTCAAAAATAAAACTCTCTCTCTTTGTGATTATGTACTCACCAATGACTTTGACATAGTGGCCCTCACCGAAACATGGTTGGGTAGTACGACTGATAAAACTTATATTGGTGAACTTGTTCCCACTGGTTATGTGATGAAACACATTCCCTGACGTGGCAGGAAAGTTGGTGGTGTAGCCCTTATTTACAAATCTGCTATACTACGCGTCTCATCACATCTAGTAATGATGGAAACTTCACACATTTTGAACACGTGGACTGCGATCTGGAAGTCGGTGGTCTATCTTTTCATCTCGCTGTTATATATCGACCCCCACCCTCTAAGAATAATGGGTTGAAGCCCACTACATTTCTGGAGAATGAATGGCCAACATTCCTAGCAAATTATGCTACCATCCCAAATGACATTGTTATCATAGGAGACATTAATTTCCATTTGGATATTGTAGATGATCGTGATGCACAGCGTTTTATTGGTATCCTAGATATGTATGCCTTACAACACGTTTGTGAGCCTACACATGTTCATGGTCACACACTGGACGTTGTCATAACAAAGAATACTAGTACCATCGTGTCAGATGTTGAAGTCACAGACCCTGGATTAATTGACCATCTGGGTAAAATGTCACGTGACCACTTTGCAGTGAAATTCACGGCAGGCATCATTAGACCTGCACCCATCCACAAGACAGTGTCTTTCAGGATACTACGCGCCATTGATGTGGACACCTTCAAGCGAGATATAAATATAACAGACTCCACTATACTGCATCCCTTCAATGGTTCTGTGGATGAACAAGCAAATGCATACAATAATGGACTCCATTCACTCGTGGATGAACATGCTCCACTTTGCACAAAAAAAAACTTGTATTAAGGCCCTGATGTCCATGGTACTCTAACCAAATGAACGAGGCAAAGCATCCATGACGGAAACTGGAACGTAAATTTAGCCATAGACCACCAAATTTATAGGAAACAGTGTGCAATTACAAACAAGCTTCTACAACAAACACGTAGTTCTTACTACTCAGAAGATTAAATCTTGTGGACATGATCAGAAAGGCATTTTTAGAATATCAAAGCATTTGATGCGTAATGGTGAGGGGCGTACCCTGCCAAGTGGTGTATCTGCTAAAGAACTAGCACAGTTTTTTCTTCATCAAGAAGGTCAATAACATCAGAAGTGACCTTCAAACAAGGCAAATACAAATGTCTGAAAATGTACCTGAATTACCCACTGCCATGTCTGTGGTACTAGCTTATTTTAAACCTGCCACACCAGAGGAAGTGCGAAGTGTCATACACAAAACTCCAGATAAGTCATGTGAACTTGATCCGATTCCAACATGGCTCCTCAAGCAGTGCCTGGATGAGCTGGTCCCCCTAGTGACTGCAATAATTAATCAGTCCACGGAGATGGGCAGTGTGCCAATGTGCTTCAAATGTGCTCGGATAAGACCACTCCTGAAGAAACCTGGTCTGGACCCAGAGATATTGAAGAACTACAGGCCAGTGTCTAATCTACCATTTGTCTCAAAAATCATGGAAAAAGTTGTGGATGCCTGCCTAGAGCATCACCTTGTGTCAAATTGTCTCCACGAACCACTTCAGTCTGCCTACCTTAAGTTCCACTCAACAGAGACGGCATTACTCAAGGTGAATACCGATATTTTGGACTATCTGGATAAGGGTTGTGTGTCTGTGCTTATCATGCTCGACCTGTCCGCAGCATTTGACACCATTGATCACCAAACACTACTGGAACGATTGGAGCAACACTTTGGTATCACAGGTATACCGCGAGTGTGGATGACATCATATCTTAGTGAACGTTTCCAAACTGTTTCTGTTGAAGGTGAATTGTCATTGCCAGTATTAATGGAGTACAGTGTTCCCCAGGGCTCTGTTCTGGGTCCAAAAAATTACACACTCTATACAAAGCCCCTTGGTGACATCACTTCTACACGGATGATACACAGTTGTACCTGTCATTCAAACCAAAAGATGATGTCTTCTAGACTGAAGCATTGACACGCATTGAGAACTGCCTAATCGAAATTGAGGCACAGATGCACCAGAGCATGTTGAAGCTAAATAATGAAAAAACAGAAACATAATTCACAGTTCATGGACAAAGTGTCTGTACAAGTAGGAAATGCTCGAATAACATCCACAATATGTGTGCGTAATCTAGGTGTCATGTTTGATTCCAACATGACAATGACACAACAAGTCGCTTCCATATGCAGATCTGGATATGCACAACTGCGCAACATTGAGCATATCAGGCATTACCTATCTAACGATGCTACTAAGTCATTGGTGCATGGGTTTGAAATTTTTGAGACTGGACTATGTAATGCACTCATCCATGGCTACCAGATACCATGATCAGTAAGCTGCAACATGTACAGAACACTGCAGCTCGCATTGTGACTAAAACAGCTAAACATAATCATATCACACCTGTGTTAAAGAATCTCCATTAGCTGCCAGTAAAATACAGTGCTCAGTTTAAACTTCTGGTCCACATGCATAAGGCATTGCACGATCGATCTCCTGTGTATTTGAGAAAATTGTTAAGATGTATACACCAGGCAGGACTCAAATTTTAAATCCCAGAATAACAACTATTGGTAGTACCTAAGATGCAGACCACAGCATATGGCAACAGATGTTTTAGTTATGCAGCACCCAGTCTCTGGAATGGACTGCCTGCCGATATTAGAAAATCTAAGACAACAGAGACTTTCAAAAAACTTTAAAAACACATTATTTTCTAGTTCACTATAGCCATTGAACAAATCTAGTCATTCTTAATAATGTGTATATAGAACATGTTTATATTCTATTTTTATCTTCTAGTTAATATCAGTTCGATATATTGTTATATCGGTATATTATAACGATTTAATTTAGTTGATTAAGTTTAGTTTATTTGTCTTTTTTAATCATACTATTACGTCAAAAAAAATAATCACCACTATATTGTAATATTTTATTTTACATTTAATATCTATTATTCCATGTCATTTTACGTTTATAAGTCTTGTATTGTAAAGCACTTTTGAACATGATATAGTTTATGAAAAGAGTGCTATATAAATATGGTAATAAAAATAATATATCTGCAAGATCATGAAGATGAATCTAAGGTCATCATGATAGCTAAACGTCCAGAGGTCTAAATGTTTCATGGGTTGCATCAACACACAGAGTAGTAGTTATTCGGTGTAACCCCAAACTACATCATTAATTTATTTGAGTTATTAATTATTAACATATAGATACTGATGTATGGCAGTGTTTGAAATAAATATATCTATCTATCTTTCTGATTAGATATAAATGCCAATTATGATCCCCCTTTACTTAATTACTCATTACTGTAGTCTGTAGACTGTGAGATCATTTACAGTAGACTAGTGTAGATCTAATCGATTCCAACAGCATCATGATATATATGTTTCATCATCATCATCATGTTGTCATTGTTGATGATGACTGATGTTATATATAATAATAGTAACCCTACATGACTATGACAAATCTTTTTTAACGTGTAGCTAAATATGGTGATAAGTGATAACAAATCAAACGATCATTAAATGACTAGAAATAAAATAGATCTAGATCTACAAACATAACAATCAATGCCTGATAATCTCGAGATGACCGAAACTGATCCTGGGAAATCGAATTTTTCGCGAGCGATAATGAAAGCTACTTAAAAGTACCTGCATATCTGAAATCAACGACTGAGTAGAGTTAATGGACAAGTAATATTATGTACACCACGAAACACTAACTGTCTTCTGAGTGATCAGGACTAATTTTACATTATATCCATCATCTCGTCAGATCGTTATAACCTGAATATCGCCATCTGGCGACTAGTTGGTAACATGGCGCCATCTAATGAGTGATAGGGATTCATAAGTTGTTAGTTCATTGATTATTCACAAGGTAGCGCCACTTTATTAAACATAATTGATTTGCGCTTGGAACCAGCGAACCATGGTAACCCTTTTCGTACCGAACCTCGTCTCAACCCTACTAGTTCGAACTAATTCACACCACTTCTCACCATTAAAATAATATTCCATGGTTGTATAAATGGAAAGTTATGTGTAACACAACTGTTAACAATTCTGGACTACTGGACAGAGACATTGGATCAGGGGGATAAGTCGACTGTATATATATATATATATATATATATATATATATATTGATTTCTCGAAAGCCTTTGATTCAGTAACTCACAGAAGGTTGTTAGCCAGGTTGGAAGCAAACGGAATAAGTGGCACACTTGGTGCATGGATTACAAATCCCCTGACTGGTAGAAAGCAGCCGGTGTCAGTAAAGTGGTGGTGCGTTATATAACCAATGGTTCAAGCATCCTCCTTTTCAACATTCTATATGTGTTTACTTTCATTAAAATGATGTATTATGAATGTTGAAATAAGCTAATTTAATTGAAAAATTTAATTGAATTAAATGGAAGACTCGCGAGTCTTGTAAAGGTGCTCAGTCAGTGCCAGAGAATCAATCTTCAAGAAACCGAAATAGAAAAGGACCTACGGTGCATATTGACCCATTGCTGAATTTCAGTGCTGCGAGAAACAGGTCAATATAGGGGAAACAAAATCCTTGGTTGATTAGAACATCTTAATTACAGCTACCTAAACGAAACATCATTGGCGAAGCTCTACGCGTCACTGTTAAGATACGCCTATAAAGTATACCAACAAAGTATCGGCCCCGGTTTACAAACAGGACTCTCTGTTGCTGGGAAACGTACAGGGAAGAGCAACGTACCCGTATGGTTGCTTCCTAACTTAAAAGAACTGAGTTATGAGGATCTACTAGCTAGATCAAATTTGGCAAACCTATATTACAGAAGAGCTCGTCGTGATATGATTGAAGCACACAAACATGTCAACGGTGCATACTCAGTTGATACCCCTTACATCGAGCTGGAAGACACAGGCAGCAGAGGTCATGAGTTCAAGTTAAAGAGGGGGGGGGGGAGGCAGCTAAGGCTGTACGTGTCAACTTCTTTTCCTTGCAAATAAACAATACCCGGAACAGCTACGCTTCCGTCACACGTCGTGGACGCACCCAGCATAAACAGCTTTAAGGCCAGACTGGACAAATATTGGATTCATTATCGGTATAACCAAGCTTCGGTACACCAAAAGTTTAGTTTTACGACTGTTAATAATAATAATAATAATCAATAATAATAATAAATATTTATTTCAGACTCTCAGTCCATATAGTAATACAACACAAGTAACTAATTATCACAGTAAAAAAGCGATTATGTATAACATCAGCAGATCATTTTACATAACATCACATTAAAAAACAAACAAGTTATCAATGGGGCATAAACATAATTAAAACAGGGGATATATTAAGCCTAGCCAAAGTAGAATAGGATAAGTGTAAGTGTAATACAAGGCTAAATCTTCGTGTTATATATCGCAAAATAGATTTAACAATTATGACCAAAGATAAGTTCTAAAATTATAATATAGGACGAGTGCTAAAACTCATTATAACCCCAATCCCCCCCCACGCCCCGAAATATACTTCCTTATTCATTTTTATCCGCTGTTCCATGCTTACGAATCTTTGTACTATGGTCACATAAGAATGTTATTAGGTACCAATAAAACAGAACACAGATAATGTGATTACGGATATTTGTAAATGCCAATCGAGGTAGGTAAAAAGTTCTCCAAGATGTTCAATTCAAGCATTTTTGACACCACTGATCACCAAACACTACTGGAACGATTGGAGCAACACTTTGGTATCACAGGTATACCGCGAGTGTGGATGACATCATATCTTAGTGAACATTTCCAAACTGTTTCTGTTGAAGGTGAATTGTTGTCATTGCCAGTATTAATGGAGTACAGTGTTCCCCAGGGCTCTGTTCTGGGTCCAAAAAATTACACACTCTATACAAAGCTCCTTGGTGACATCACTTCTACACGGATGATACACAGTTGTACCTGTCATTCAAACCAAAAGATGATGTCTTCTAGACTGAAGCATTGACACGCATTGAGAACTGCCTAATCGAAATTGAGGCACAGATGCACCAGAGCATGTTGAAGCTAAATAATGAAAAAACAGAAACATAATTCACAGTTCATGGACAAAGTGTCTGTACAAGTAGGAAATGCTCGAATAACATCCACAATATGTGTGTGTAATCTAGGTGTCATGTTTGATTCCAACATGACAATGACACAACAAGTCGCTTCCATATGCAGATCTGGATATGCACAACTGCGCAACATTGAGCATATCAGGCATTACCTATCTAACGATGCTACTAAGTCATTGGTGCATGGGCTTGTAATTTTGAGACTGGACTATAGTAATGCACTCATCCATGGTCTACCAGATACCATGATCAGTAAGCTGCAACATGTACAGAACACTGCAGCTCGCATTGTGACTAAAACAGCTAAACATAATCATATCACACCTGTGTTAAAGAATCTCCATTAGCTGCCAGTAAAATACAGTGCTCAGTTTAAACTTCTGGTCCACATGCATAAGGCATTGCACGATCGATCTCCTGTGTATATGAGAGATGTGTTATAGATGTATACACCAGGCAGGACTCTAACTTCTAAGATCCCAGAATACACAACTATTGGTAGTACCTAAGATGCAGACCACAGCATATGGCAACAGATGTTTTAGTTATGCAGCACCCAGTCTCTGGAATGGACTGCCTGCCGATATTAGAGAATCTAAGACAACAGAGACTTTCAAAAAACTTTAAAAACACATTATTTTCTAGTTCACTATAGCCATTGAACAAATCTAGTCATTCTTAATAATGTGTATATATAACATGTTTATAGTCTATTTTATCTTCTAGTTAATAGCAGTTCAACATATTGTTATATCAGTATATTATAACGATTTAATTTAGTTGAATAAGTTTATTTTATTTGTCTTTTTTTAATCATACTACTACGTCAAAAAAAATAATCACCACTATATTGTAATATTTTATTTTACATTTAATATCTATTATTCCATGTCATTTTACGTTTATAAGTCTTGTATTGTAAAGCACTTTTGAACATGATATAGTTTATGAAAAGAGTGCTATATAAATATGGTATATAATATATATATATATCTGCAAGATCATGAAGATGAATCTAAGGTCATCATGATAGCTAAACGTCCAGAGGTCTAAATGTTTCATGGGTTGCATCAACACACAGAGTAGTAGTTATTCGGTGTAACCCCAAACTACATCATTAATTTATTTGAGTTATTAATTATTAACATATAGATACTGATGTATGGCAGTGTTTGAAATAAATATATCTATCTATCTTTCTGATTAGATATAAATGCCAATTATGATCCCCCTTTACTTAATTACTCATTACTGTAGTCTGTAGACTGTGTAGATCAGTCACAGTAGACTAGTGTAGATCTAATCGATTCCAACAGCATCATGATCATCATCATGATCATCATCATCATCATGTTGTCATTGTTGATGATGACTGATGTTATATATAATAATAGTAACCCTACATGACTATGACAAATCTTTTTTAACGTGTAGCTAAATATGGTGATAAGTGATAACAAATCAAACGATCATTAAATGACTAGAAATAAAATAGATCTAGATCTACAAACATAACAATCAATGCCTGATAATCTCGAGATGACCGAAACTGATCCTGGGAAATCGAATTTTTCGCGAGCGATAATGAAAGCTACTTAAAAGTACCTGCATATCTGAAATCAACGACTGAGTAGAGTTAATGGACAAGTAATATTATGTACACCACGAAACACTAACTGTCTTCTGAGTGATCAGGACTAATTTTACATTATATCCATCATCTCGTCAGATCGTTATAACCTGAATATCGCCATCTGGCGACTAGTTGGTAACATGGCGCCATCTAATGAGTGATAGGGATTCATAAGTTGTTAGTTCATTGATTATTCACAAGGTAGCGCCACTTTATTAAACATAATTGATTTGCGCTTGGAACCAGCGAACCATGGTAACCCTTTTCGTACCGAACCTCGTCTCAACCCTACTAGTTCGAACTAATGTCACACCACTTCTCACCATTAAAATAATATTCCATGGTTGTATAAATGGAAAGTTATGTGTAACACAACTGTTAACAATTCTGGACTACTGGACAGAGACATTGGATCAGGGGGATAAGTCGACTGTATATATATATATATATATATATATATTGATTTCTCGAAAGCCTTTGATTCAGTAACTCACAGAAGGTTGTTAGCCAGGTTGGAAGCAAACGGAATAAGTGGCACACTTGGTGCATGGATTACAAATCCCCTGACTGGTAGAAAGCAGCCGGTGTCAGTAAAGTGGTGGTGCGTTATATAACCAATGGTTCAAGCATCCTCCTTTTCAACATTCTATATGTGTTTACTTTCATTAAAATGATGTATTATGAATGTTGAAATAAGCTAATTTAATTGAAAAATTTAATTGAATTAAATGGAAGACTCGCGAGTCTTGTAAAGGTGCTCAGTCAGTGCCAGAGAATCAATCTTCAAGAAACCGAAATAGAAAAGGACCTACGGTGCATATTGACCCATTGCTGAATTTCAGTGCTGCGAGAAACAGGTCAATATAGGGGAAACAAAATCCTTGGTTGATTAGAACATCTTAATTACAGCTACCTAAACGAAACATCATTGGCGAAGCTCTACGCGTCACTGTTAAGATACGCCTATAAAGTATACCAACAAAGTATCGGCCCCGGTTTACAAACAGGACTCTCTGTTGCTGGGAAACGTACAGGGAAGAGCAACGTACCCGTATGGTTGCTTCCTAACTTAAAAGAACTGAGTTATGAGGATCTACTAGCTAGATCAAATTTGGCAAACCTATATTACAGAAGAGCTCGTCGTGATATGATTGAAGCACACAAACATGTCAACGGTGCATACTCAGTTGATACCCCTTACATCGAGCTGGAAGACACAGGCAGCAGAGGTCATGAGTTCAAGTTAAAGAGGGGGGGGGGGAGGCAGCTAAGGCTGTACGTGTCAACTTCTTTTCCTTGCAAATAAACAATACCCGGAACAGCTACGCTTCCGTCACACGTCGTGGACGCACCCAGCATAAACAGCTTTAAGGCCAGACTGGACAAATATTGGATTCATTATCGGTATAACCAAGCTTCGGTACACCAAAAGTTTAGTTTTACGACTGTTAATAATAATAATAATAATCAATAATAATAATAAATATTTATTTCAGACTCTCAGTCCATATAGTAATACAACACAAGTAACTAATTATCACAGTAAAAAGCGATTATGTATAACATCAGGCAGATCATTTTACATAACATCACATTAAAAAACAAACAAGTTATCAATGGGGCATAAACATAATTAAAACAGGGGATATATTAAGCCTAGCCAAAGTAGAATAGGATAAGTGTAAGTGTAATACAAGGCTAAATCTTCGTGTTATATATCGCAAAATAGATTTAACAATTATGACCAAAGATAAGTTCTAAAATTATAATATAGGACGAGTGCTAAAACTCATTATAACCCCAATCCCCCCCACGCCCCGAAATATACTTCCTTATTCATTTTTATCCGCTGTTCCATGCTTACGAATCTTTGTACTATGGTCACATAAGAATGTTATTAGGTACCAATAAAACAGAACACGGATAATGTGATTACGGATATTTGTAAATGCCAATCGAGGTAGGTAAAATGTTCTCCAAGATGCTCAATTCAAGCATTTTAATTTTTTTATATGCCGCTTTAAATCAGAAACCTGTGAAAAGCTTTCCCATTAAAACGGGTATGTGTTACATTATAAGACAACTTTAACTATCTTCGCCTTGATGAAGTAGTTCATTATTCCGTTACAATTAAAGCTGTTTCCTTCAACTGGTTTCGTTTGAAATGTGTTACGTAAATATTATTATCGGGTACACATTATTTTGATTACATATGATTTTTAATGGATTTCTACGTACTGTATACAATTCTGTCTGTCTTATTGGAAGGAAGCTGAATGTGTGTGCGCGTATATGTTTTTGTACTATTTAAAAACAAATGTATTCACTTCATTTTTCTGAATATTGTTTTTTTATTTACCTGCAGAAACATTTTAGCATAAACCTTCACCTGAGAGACGAAATCAGATTTTGCTGTTGAATTTTGGAGCTGTGAGAATTACTGCATTGTTTTCATATATGATTTTGAACAATTTCGTCTCCCACGTGAAAACGGATTTTTGGCTCTTCATCAAAATTTGAGACTGCATGAGAACCAGCTAACTAAATTTCGCGATTTCACAATAATTCATCATCGTGTTACTGGGATTTACAGGCTTTTTGTATTGAGAACATCTGGGCCTAAAATTCGTGCACTAATAGTATAAATGTCAGTGAATAGTTTAATTCTACGCTTGTACCTATAAAATGTCTTACCCAAATAACTGTCACTAAGGCCATTTAATTTTAAGAGATTATATCAATTATAGGAGAAAGAACAAGTCAATAGATAATAATAATAAAATATTATGATGATAATGACAATAATAAATAAGTAAAACAATTATATAGCGACAGATTCATAAAAGTGTTATCTGCCGATAAATTAGACAGAATATACACAATTTATTGAGTTATAATAATAAATGTTAATAACAGTATTATATATATATATATATATATATATATATATATCGCCTTAATTATTCAATATGAATTGCTCTAATATAAGGCGCTTTACAAAGAAAATATATTAAAAACATGGCTGATAAATATTGTATATAGGGTAATTTTTCTTTCCGTACGTTTGATATGTGGCCTTTTTAAAGATAGTAAGATACAAAATGGTTAACTGTAAAATATAAGATAAAGTATATGTTGATAATTAAAAGCGGTTTATTGAGAGAAAAAAATTCTTATTGGATCGTTTAAAAACCGGTCAGTGTTTTTATGGCGTAAATATCTCCAGAAAGTATCATCCACACCTTATATGGGAGCATATCAGCAGCATCCAATGCCCTGTTTCCCTAGACGTTTGTTCAACTGGTGTAGATTTACATGAGTTAATAAATATTTTGAACATCGTTGTTTCTTTCTCATGAGTATGCACCTTGAAATAAATGGTCACTCGGCTTATTAAATATTTTAGTGACATATAACGCACAACATGTCACATTACGACTGGGGACACTTTCATGTTTCTAGTAACACCCCGAGTAACCCCCAATAATCCTAAATAACATTCTGTATATACACTGAAACAATCATCAAGTCTCATACCATACAGTTACATAGCATGGGGCTACAAATTCTAATTTGATGGATTATACTTAATTAAAACGTATTTTATTGTAGTCATAAATAAAATTTAAAACATTCTTCACCGGAATCTCTACTTTTTCCAGTATTCATACACATTATGCAACTGAAAAATTCTGATTTCCATTATATTCCACAGAGAAAGGGGGAGACCCCTTCCTCACTCACCCCTCCTCGGCACTTTGTGCATCGCATAATGAATTCGCCATTGTTTAGACCCGCCCACCCAACAAGTCCTGGATCCGCTCCTGTGCAGTTCGGTGTGAGAATGTTCGTACGGTGGAACGAACAACAGTGTATTAATGCATAAGATACAGTATATTAATTACCACTGTTCAAAAGGCACGCCTGGATAGCGCACGTAGATAGCTATAAAACGTGTATTTATTTTAATTTTTTTTGGAGGGGGAGGGGTACTGCGCCGTCTCATGTAAACGATCAATATATATTGTTTTAATGATGATGATGATGATGATGATTGGTGTTTTACGGCCACTTTTGTTCACATGGTAGGCTAAATGGGCCGAGCGACCTCCAAAGGTAATGAAGCGAAGTCAAAGATGAAACACCCTTCAGACTCAAGTGGTATACAACGCGCTTTTGGAGGTAATTACAGATTTGTGCTTGTTAGTTGAACATATTAATTATAGTGTATAATATTAATACGTAGGAACATTATTGTATTTGTCACTTAATAAAATTATTTCTACTATAAATTCAGTCTTGGAATTCAGAGTCAATTTCCTGTCGGCCATCTATATTCACGAATATTGTGGGGAATGGCTCATAATCCAGTACAGAGCTAAGTAGGTTAACTAAATTTTCACTTTCGACTTTAGGGTAATTATTAAAATGATGATAGTGTAGGAGGCAAATTTTTATATGAGACTTTTAAATCCGAATTTTAAAACGAATTCAGATTTATGGTTGGAATTGAATTAATTAAAATGCATTTTGTATTGAATGAAAATTTGTCACTAGTGGGAAATGATTCACCCGGAATACAACATATCTTCCATCAATAGCATATCTCAACAATGATACAAGAAGTAATTGTAAATGATAAACAGATTACACGCTGAGAACAAATGTATCCCTTGGTACGAATTAAATTGCGGCATCTTTGTTACGAACTGGTTTGAGTACGAAACTACCATAAACCGGTGCCATTGAATAACATTTGTTTTCAATAATGGCCCTGAATATAAAGGCAGCTGATCGTTACCTATGATTTATTTTATTTTAAGATGTTCCCTTGGGTTTACCGAGGGGAAGGAAACCAGCACATTGTTATCTCAGACGAAAAGGTAACTCTAGAAATCGGAACTACAACGGAATTAAGTATTCTTATGATATTGAGATATTTATATGACATGTGTGATGTGGATGTGCACTTGACAGTGACTGAGTGAGTGAGTGATTTGTTAACAGTATGATCTTCTATCATCTAGATCTAAGACTTCCGTGATTTTTTAGATATTAACCAAGATTGAAAATAGACAGAATCATAAACACTAAATCAGATAAATGTATTTAAAACCACACAGTTGTATCTCTTTACAAATTTGACGTGGTATACCGTATAGAGACTAGACTAGATCTAGTCATAATATTAATAGTGTGTAAAGAGAGAATCACAGAAACAGAATGACAATTTGATCTACAATATCTTTATGAATGGTTATATTTATAATAATAATAATCAGGTCTATTATCTATATTCATATTGAAGACATTCTTTAATGTTGTTGTTCAGATTTGGGGCAGAGACTGTCGCCTATTGGGCACAGCCACCTGGTGTTGATTTTTGTGGTGTTTTAATGTTATTGTTGCTGGTGCTGTCTATTATAGGAGTCTTTCAGGGGAAGTGGGATGGTGAAGTATGGTCGAAATATTTTTTCTTCTGATAATCAATGCTGCTAGGTTGTTATCTGAGAGATTGAAGTCTTCCGGGAGGAAATGACTTCTTTGATACATCAGATGGGTTGGACAGTTAATATACATAATGTGCATAGTTTTTAGTTCATTTAAACCTTAACAAATCAATTTGATCTAATTAAGAATGTACGAAACCATATTTTACATCCGAGAATATTAGAACAGGATTACATAGCAGTTGTGTTTAACAAATTTATCTCTGTCTACAATATGCACACATTTTTCAACACTACTTATTAGAGACTAAGCATGATGAATTGATATCAAGAGATGTTTTGTTATCTATAATAATCCCTAAAACTCTTTCTGTAGACTTATTGTCTATTTTAACAGAAAACATCAACTTTGTATTACTAACTATATTTGGTTTTATTGATATCTAGCAAATGTAGTGATTTTGAATACTTTCTTCTAAAGTCATACTGTTTTTTTTAAACACTAATATTCAGCTGGAAATGATAAAGGACATTAAAAGCTTTGGAAGCATTAATAAATTCCTCAAATTTAGGAATTCTTGATTACTGGCTCATTAAATATATAGGCATTCAGACACACACACATATATGTATACATACAAACATAAAATGAATGCTCAAACTTTAAAGCATATAACTAAGGATTTAGAATAATTATTTTAAAAATCTTTATGAGTAAACATCTTAGTTCCAGCCAATGTCATATTCACCACTAATAGATAGACAAACACACACATATATTCATGTGTGTGTTTTCATTAAAAAGAAACTTTAATGAGAGCTATAAGAACTCAAATAACACACAGGAACACTAGTAAAGTGCTGCCATCTGGTGATTGTAAGTTTTTGTGAACCCACACATATATTATGGCCGGTATTATTTACCCAGCAGCCTAGTCCCAAAGGAAAGTATCGGCGACTGCTTACCCGGCAGCTGGGTATACAATGTTATTTTTTTTCTTGTTCAGCTGTTCTTGTTCAGGTTTAGTTTACAATGATTTTTTTTTTGAATTTTTCAAAAAGTTTAGTCGTTAGAGACATGTTTCCAGCCATTTCTGACCAAGTTACTAACAGCTGGCAGCAATTCCTACAACCCGTAGATGAGAGATAACTAGGCATAGGACTCCTGGCTTAATTTTCATGACATTATATCATAGGCCTATTCATTTGATTTGCACGACTGACACCTCAACCTCAGCACTCTGGCCCCCATTTCTTTTGTCTTCCGCCATTTGTTAGTAAAACAGGGAATGCTAATGTCAAGTGGAACTGCCAGCAATTTTGGAACCAAATCTTTGCCGGGTGGGCAGGAGACTTATTCGGCATAACTATTTTAGGTACTACGCTTCTATACATTGTTAAGTGTTTCATCTTTCACTTCACCCCATTACCTTTGAAAGTTGCTTGGTCTATTTAGCCTACCACCATATGTCTAATAGTTTATGAGAAGTTAGTCTAATAGTTTATGAGAAGCTAGTCTAATAGTTTATGAGAAGTTAGTCTAATAGATTATGATTCTTCTCTAGATTCTTAACAGACTCCACTCTCTTTTCAGAAACATATTGTTTATCGAATGTTTAAAAGAATACGAAATGGAGAAAAGAAAATGAAGGTATGTTCCATCACTAATATTACAGGGTTCGCACAGGTCCTGGAAAGTCCTGGAATTTGAAAATTTAGATTCAAGTCCTGGAATTGTTTTAGAGGTATCTTTATGTGTTAAAAGTTCATGAATTCATTGAAAAGGTCCTTGAATTTGACATTGGAAGGTCCCGGAAAGTCTTAGAATCTGAGATGTCAAAATATTTATGAACCCTGTATTATAATCATTAATTTTACAGGTTGTAGCTGATTTGTTTGTCATTAATATTTCTTTTATTATGTCTGTTCTTGCCCCAAGGATTCAGTTCCCATTATGATACTAATATAGTAATAAAAATAGTTGTAAATTGTCATACTGCAGTGCCATTACAATTAAGTCAGAACATGTTTGCCATTACAAAAAGATGAAGAGTGATGTCAGCTAATTGTTAAGAGCTACTACTTTGGAGAAAGTAGTGTCCATTTTTTCTTGAAACACTACTTGGATTAGGATGACTTGTAATGATATAAATACATATCATATTACAAGTAATGCATATAATTTTCAGTGTTTTTTTAAATAAATTTAAAGCTCTGTTGCATGACAGGTCATATATGTTATGACAGAGGTAATGTCGAGTGTTAGCAGTGTTGCATCTATCACATTCATTGTCAGTGCATGAAACTAATGTATGTTATGTTTTAATACAACAGGTAATTTTATATCCTATGAACTGTGTGCTGCCTGATCAAAGGTGTTAACCAAGATGAAAGGTTTAACAATGTTCCTTTTATATCAAATGGAACAGAAAGGTATCATGAGAAAGTTAAACAAAAGACTTTTTAAACTTAGAAAACAATTAGGGGAAAATGCTATTAACTAGTTCTGGAAACTAGGAGGTCTTACTAGAAACAGTAATTATTAATAATTGTGTATTAACTGGGTTAGTTTATAAGAAAAACAATAATTAAGGCATCATCACAATGTTTATATATATATATATATATATATATATATATATATACAGTGTGCGACATTAATGCTCGACAGTTCAACTGGGACCAGTGTTTAAAGGCCCGGTCTAGTATCAGTGCCATAGTACTCGACCTGCTGGTCTAGTATCAGTGCCACAGTACTCGACCTGCCGGTCTATTATCAGTGCCACAGTACTCGACCTGCTGGTCTAGTATCAGTGCCACAGTACTCGACCTACCGGTCTAGTATCCACTATAATGGAAAAACAATAAAAACGAGTACATGCTAATTCTAACAGCTACCCAACAAATCAGAGCAGGACCTGTTTATTAACTTGTGACATATCAAAGAACAAATACATATATAACTTCACTGACAAATTCCCGTCAAATCTTGGACACTTGCCTTCCGGCTATGAATCAAATTGGGGTAACCTGGCAACATCACAATTGACATTCGCACATTCCTGAATAACCAATGTTCTGCAACGCATCTGAATATATAAATGAGCCTTTGGAGTGAAGACAAATGTTGTACACGCTAAAATCTGATGGCTGGAATTTCAGCGTTTTTCTCTCTTTCAAAAATGTGGTTGAAGTTGACAAACCATTAACTAGATCTCAAGCAGAATACCAAAAAAAATGAAGTGCAAACGAACTTTCAAATCTCACTGAAAAATTGATAAGATATCTATCTTACAGCTATGTGCATATGCAAGCGTCATGTTCATCTTTTTGATATTACACTGAAATGTTGCCATATAAATAAATAAAGCTGTCATTAAGTCCGGGTTTTCATGCACACTGAATGGTACACATTTGACTAGCCAAAGCTAGGTAGGATAGTGCCGAATATCAACGATGATTCCATATAAAGATATTGAATGCTGCCCAGAGACAAATCCGTGTACATGTATGTGATGTTTTAATAAAAGATTGTCAGTTTATGCACATATTATGATATTATGATAGTTAAATGGTTTTTACACTTTTTCAATCAATGTATTTCACACAAAGAAAATAAAATAAATATGTGCATTTAATGTCAGGTTTACTGACACCAAATGTGGAATTGTGGAAGCTCAAGATTTGCAGATTTTACTGCTTGGCCATCACGTGACAACAATGATAGGATTGATTTGGAAACACTGATGTTGAAGCTATTACAACCCACTTCAAGGACATATGTGGAACAGTGAGGTTAAGATTGATGATGCTTTAACAGAATGGGACGTGATAAAGTATAATTTTTATAGAAAGCAAGTTGAACAGGCCAACATAAATATGAACCATACTTTATTAATTACATATAGTTTTTTTGTTTATTTATGAATTAGGTCTACTTATAATCTAATGTGCCTTTGTAACATCAGACTTGTAAGTAGGTTAATCCAGGTTTTTTATCAATTGATTAATCTCTTAACTGATTTTAAAACGCAGCACTAAATGATCTCATGACCATCCAGCTGACATGTCCAGTTGTTGATAAGTTTGACCCGGATCCTGCAATCCAGGAATCGTTAAAGGACAGCAAACGTAAGAGGAGACCTGGATTCATAGATAGTGAGCCAAAATAAAAGAGGGCTAGACTTCCGACATTTGAACTACCAGTGGCTGGTGGTGAATTTATGAAGATATAATGAAGTACATACCACAGTACGAGTATAGAGGAACAGGTTATTGGATATGAGGAAGATGCAGAGGAGACATGATGAAGAGGAGGAAGATCAGGAAGAGGAGGATGTAATCCCAAACTTTGAAATAGATGATGGCAACGGTGATGCTAATGGATTGGAATATGAATATGAAATGACGGAGGATGAAGTTTTACAGACAGCGGATATTTAAAATTTAACAACCGATCATCCCTGAATTGTTATGCTGGATTACCTTCTGATGTAAATAAAGCTTTGAAATTTAAATTGATGTCTTTTTCTTTCACCTGAGAAGCCATTTTTGTGCTCAAAGTGCATAAATGACTGTATTTGAATGGTATCTGTTTAATTTTCATGGAGGTATGATCTTCGTAACGTTTTTGCTCACTCGGTCTAGCAGGTCATGTTAAAATATTTTACTAGACTGGCAGGTCCAGTAAGGCTATAAGTTAGTTTTACACACACACACACACACTATATATATATATATATATCAGGCACACAAATCAGAAATTTGTACGAGCTAAATGTTTCAATCTGTTATTGAACTTAGAAGTACATGTGTCATATCATCTCCACTGAGGCATAGTATATATATATATATATATCTTGGGTTATCAAAGCACAGAAATGCTGAACTATTAGCACACCAAGAACTTTTTTATCATGGACATCAATATTTTTCATGATGTATACACTTGGTTATACATCATTATGCACATTTTATCACAATCAACATTAAGGTTTCCAAATAATCTAACATTACCTTTAGCCCATTGAATAATATATTAGATGCACACACATTGCCTCCTTATACTTGTAAATTGTTTCTTACTATACAGTAATTGTTTTAGGAGTTATTCACAAGTGCTAGGCTTTTTTATGTTTATATTCAACAATCCATCTTAGAAGAGGGCTGTCAGCATATACTTTGGAGGATTAAATGTAGATTTTGTAACGTTTCAAAATAACAGTATTTAAATTACTCTTTATTAGCAGGTTGGATAAATTATGGGATACATATTAATGAGTTTGGATATTTATTTCAAATATTTCTTGGCAGTGACTTTACTGGATTTCTTCTGATCACGTTTTGCAGATCGACTTTGAGGTACTTCGATGCAGATTAGAAAGATGCCTGGAGTTCACCTCAAATATTATGCTGCCGTTGTTCGGCTCACAATATCTTCACTGTGGAGTATGTTTTATACAATGTATCTGCACCATTGGTTAGCTCTCATTGTACAAGTTACTAGTGTGTACTGGTAATGTTTTTTGATGCTGCAATTAAAATGTGAATGTATACAATAAACGGCTAAATCATAAAGGTCAATTAATATTAATTATTGTGATTGTTTACGCTTTCTTTAGTCATTGGTCGAGATTCCGGAGTCTACAGCTTCTGTGATAAAGAGTTGCTTGATAAACAGACCATGTAAGTAATTATATCTCTCCATCTGATTGGTATAGAATAAGCAATGACTGGTTGGTTGTTAAGGGTTTCTCATAGTAATACTGTATATACTCGTATGTAAGATGCACTTTTCATACTCCAAAATCGAGTGCGTCTTATATGCAGGTCGTTCTAAAATGTAAGAGGGAAAGTAATATTTGGCATAATTTAGGGTGAAATACAATAATGTAGTTTTTCAACATTAATAATGACTATATGAACAGTAAACAAATTTATTAGGTGTCTTTCTCTGTTGTCTTTCAAATCCAAACTTAATCGTGATTATTTAATCCGATGCTCTAATAATGTAGTTTTTCAACATTAATAATGACTATATGAACAGTAAACAAATTTATTAGGTGTCTTTTCTCTGTTGTCTTTCAAATCCAAACTTAATCGTGATTATTTAATCCGATGCTCTAATTAGTGACGTGTTCACAAAGACTTATGAATACTATCTAGATATGCGAGCATGTTTAATTGAACGGAACAGTAAATGAGGCCACGCAAAGAATGACCATATAGAAGCCACATTAAAGGAAAACGATTACAGCAAACAAAATGTTAATTACTTCCAAAGCTGGCACATGGGAACTACTAATAAACTACTTCAAACAGCATTATGGAAACGAATGCACAGCAGTGGGCAACCTGAAGCGGCCGTTGTTACCTATCATCACACAGTGGGTGAAAATGGCCTGGGATTAAATCGACCCCGCCATCATTACCAAATCGTTCAAGAAGTGCTCTATCAGCTATGATTTAGATGGCACAGAAGATGATGTATTGTGGGCTGATAAGTATGACAAATCCGACACTGACCCCAAGGAAGAAGGTGATGACACATATGATGAAATGGTGACACACGAATAGATACAACAAATGTTGAGTGAAGAAGAGTGATGATGATGAATTTTAGGGTTTTGAATCAGTATTGCTGATTTTAGTGCGTCTTATAAGCGGGTTCGACCCCAGGGGGGTTTATTGATCCTAAATGCATGTGCATCTTATAAGCGAGTGCGATATATATGCGAGTATATACAGTGGTAGTTTGCCTGTGGTTAATTAACTGTTAAAAGAGTAGTAAAGCAAAATAAATTAATACCACCAAGGATTCTATATTAAATGAATGTATACCCAAATTTAACTGGAAATTGAAAATATTGGCCGATGTAAACAGTGACCTGATTGATATTATTTGGTAGTGTTTTGCTAGTATTTTTATATTGTTTAATCCTAATTATTACTGTAATTACTATATATAAAAAGTAAATAATATTCAGCTAAAATTGAATTATATCATATAATGTACTGCATTCATTTAAAATAATATTTCCTATCATAAAATTCTGTTGTTCTGTTTCTTCAATACAGACTTTATTTAATTTATTGGTGATTTGTGTATTTAAGTATAGCTACATTTTCTAGGATGCTTCAGTTTATATGCTGGTCTTTATTTTCAGCATATCGTGAGGACAAAGAACTAGATATTTCTTGTCCATATGCTCTCCAGATTCCTGATTACTGCTATGTCAATCAGAGGGATAAATCCACCCAATCGGCTAACACTAGTCTACTTATCAATAAACCTGTATATACTGTAGAGATAAAGGTATACTGTTACGTCTCTTCTTGTATGAATTATGGAGTAATACGATGTGTACTCTGTCCCACATTGCTGCTGACCTGTGGGTGTAATTTACCTTCTTCTAATGGTGGTGTATAAACATTTATGTCTAGTAAAGGAATCATAGCATATGTTTTAATATTCCACAATATCTTGTTTTTCAGCCAAAGTGGGGCTTTCTACCTGCATCAAAGTTTATTTCTAAGTCAAGATGCATTAAATACTCAGTTTGTCGATTCTGCATGCATCAGCACTTTAAGGTATGGTTGATTGTATATAAGAAATAAGTAGTATTTAACCAAATTCAGAAGTTTCAGGCCTTACTTTTTTTTGCATTACGTTTAGCATTTTTAATGAACCCAATATTTGATCGGAAAGCATTTTTCCTTAATTATTTATTCATTTTAGTTGACTAATCTGAGAAATTGTTCAGTAATACAAGCATATTTATCACACTTCAAAGCACCAGATTCGACAGCTTTTTTCCGACTGATTCATGTATAATACAAAAAAGGCACTTATTTCCATGATTAAATAAAACCTTGTCTTATACAAGAATATATACGGTATCTCCTGAATGGGATGTACTGCCATCATTTCTTAAAACCCACATGCTGTTCATTTGCCGTTTTGATTGACGGTTAATTTCCCCAGCAGTCTGATGTCAGTCTTTTCAAATGTAAAATATCATTCATCGATCTTCCTAACATTTTATTCCATTTTGAATTCCTCAGCTTGCCAAAGGAAAATGGAAACTCCACACTCATTACTGTCCTTTAGATCTGTTCTCAGGGTGAGTAGATTTAGGGTGCCCAAGTGGCACGTTGAACTCCCGAGATTGACTGACCACACTCACACATAGATTACCATCTTTTTGGGACTAACTGGACCATACCATTCCTCAATGTACTGTGTTTCTTTCCTCCAATGCAAACAATTAAGTAAATGAACACCAGAAGTGATGGGCCCATTGTCAAAGGTCGGACTTTCACTTAATTGATTAGGTTAATTAGGCCTTTGCAGGTGTGTGGGCATTAATGTTTTCTCAGTTTGACAAAGGACATTGCAGCTACAGGCATTTATTGAATATTGGTGTTGTTAAACTTTCAATAAAGTGATCTACCTTTAGGTAATTTTAAAACTACGTCAAGACAATTACAGTATATGTAAAGTTCACTCTAAATTCGCCACTGGTTTCATTGTTTTGGGGATAGATCTGGTTGTGTGATTGGCCACATTTCTCAAGCACCCAGATTCAGATCTTGGTCATCCTCTGCCAGAAGGATATTTTGTCCTACACTTAACTCCATTAAGCCAGATTTCATGTGTTATAACCGACATATTTATGGTTATCGTTAATACATACTTGCACTGTACGCTGTTCACCTTCTCTACTGACACTATAGAGATGTCGCTCGTATGAAGCATGCTCTCAGGATGTTGTTTAATGTGCCCCAGAACAACTTGCGACTCTTCAAAGTAAGTCTGCGTACTGGTTTGTAAAAAATATATTCTGATGGAGTTAATATCGTTGTAGTGAAGTTCATTTATATCAGTTAAAATTAGGCTATGTGAAAACATGTCTACTCTTTTCTCGTCTTTTTAGAATGGAAGAATAATCTGGAATGATGTTCTGCAGGAAAAGTATGGAAGTCCCGATCTGTTATTTCTGAATGAATTTGCTGATAGCAGCACTATGGACATAACATCTGTCAGGTAACATATGGACATGTTAAATGATTTATTTGACACTGAAGATTGGGTTTTAGCATTTTTATATATTTTCAAAGAATTTGTTATTTATGACACATCAGTGCAAAAAGTCACTGGGTACAACTTGTGGAGGGATAACATTATTAATGCGCAAGAGTATTCATTTTCAAATGAATAAATTAATGAACAAGGATAATTCAACTGAGCAGTGTACCATACGGTATGTGCCCAAAACCTACATTTTAGGCAGCATGAGAGACTATTCCTTTTACAGTGAATTAAGTATCATTCCTGCGTCAAAGCATTTGTTTCTTGATTTTGTGCCGCAATCACGATTACTGTATATTAAACCTGTAGTGTACATACTATTTGTCTTGTATACACCATGAAATGATATGAAAATGTCAGTGTTAAGATGCAGTCTCTTTTTGGATAGGTCGCAGTTTGACGACTTTTTGGACCTTTTGGCTCAAATATTGCTGCACCAGTTCAACGATGAAAGTCAGTCTGTCACAACACATCCACAGAATCTTCTTAATCGGAATGTACCACTTCATAACGCTTCAAAAACAGGCACAGCTGTGATAATTCAGAATGACCCTACTCACATGAATGGTACCTTGAGGTCTGGGTCTGACCATTTCACTCAGAATGGTTTAATACTGGAGGAATCTGAGATAAATTTTTGCAAATCAAATTTAGAGAGTTGCTACAATTCTAAAGTGGTAATGAATAATTATTCTAAGTCAAGCAATAAAAATGCAAGTGATTGTTATGTAAAGAACAAATCTGCAATCAGTTCCGAGAGTTACGATGATGGACTATCTGTTAGAGACCCCGATGGGATAAGCAGGCCAGTAGAAAATATTAAGGAATCCGACATCGACGAGCAGAGAAATCACCACAAAAGTTATAATGGTCATAACTGGAATGATTTAGTTATCTACGCGGAAACTTGTAAAGAAAGTACTTATATAAAGAAGGAAGTGATGAGAAGTAAGTGTTTTTTTCCCCCTCACTGTCGGTGTGATGATAAACACCTGATTAAATATGATTTATGTCAGAGATCGTTCCATGGAAATTGATCACTTTACGTTTGATCTTTCTGTCATATTTTAGAAGTCAGCTTGCCAAAAGGATCTGTTCTGTATCAGGTACTTAGGACTCAGAAACTTGATGCACTTGACATAGAGGGGATTATGCCATTGTATAAGCTCGTCAAAACAAACATGCAGGAGATCTTCAATGATGACAATAGGTATTTATTTATTTTACGTGGTTCTGTAGGTACATTATTTATATTACTATTATTGCGTGTCTTATTATAATGTTGAAAAGGAGAAATAATGTGAGAAACGCAAAGCATACACCGAAGGATATACGTAAACAAGGAGAATTAATAAACAACGCGTGGAAACATTAACGCACAAACCCGGAAGTATGTACACTGGTATTTCTTTTCATTATCACTGGCCGGTAGAACACTGCATTGCATACCTCCAAGTTGAGGGAGTTTCAATTAAATCAAGTTACTTGCATTTCTGAGACATTTCGCTAAAGAGTTACCCCTGATCATATGTCTCGGTGTGACCAGTCCAAGGCTAAATAAAACACTGACTCGCTCATCGTTATTCGAGTCCGAACCAGTTTGCTGGAACAAACATTCCTAATGTAAACACCTCCAATTGAGTGAGTGAATGTTTCGTTTTGACCCAATGCTGGCAGTGTATCATCTGTGATATGATGGGATGCCTCCATGATCTAATTGGTAGAACTATAACACTTGAGTTCAAAGCCCCAGCCAGCCTATGTCTGAAGGATGTTTCATCTTTCACTTTGGCTTGTTACATTTAGCATACTACATGCACAAAAGTGGCCATAGACCATAAAACAGCAAGATTGAAACATTTCTGTTACCCAGTTGTTTAACGCTAATATCTAGTTAATCTTTTTCTGAGGACTGTCACTCTGGTTTAATGTTCTGTTGTCATGAAAATTATTTCCCATTTATTTATCTAATAACCTTTTGAACTATAACTGTTTGAATCATCCCTTCATATTTTATGTTTCTGTTGTTCCTGTTATTAATTTTCAGTAATCCGGATCCGTACCACTTCAATGGGCCATATAATGCTGCCTGGTGGTGTCCCAACGTTGATAATAAATCCACAGATTGTGACCAACTCAGTTACGCCGTACAAAAAGTAAGTCCATACAATACCTGAGGTTTTGAACCTTTTAGGCGCTCACAGAACCCTCAGATAATGAAATCAAAGCCTGTGTAAAACAAATACTCAAATCACATACACAGAAATGTTTAAATGGAATTGAATGACAGATTCCGTACTACCCCACACCAAGGCCCAATACAGATCCCATGTTAGGAAGCTATGATTTAAAGGCTATTTAAAAAAAATTTGCCTTGATTATTTTTAGATATTTAAATGCTATCTGTGTAAAAAGACCACTTTTTAAATTGACTGAACATTAGCTTTTTGTGACTGCATGCAATAAATGATATTTGCCTCAGCCATTTTATATTGATAGGAAAAGCTAGAGTCTAGATAATATTTAATATTTGGAAGACTGAGGTTGGTTTATGCACACGAACAATGAGTCTCTATTATAAACACAAGAAACGTGTAAAAATTTGGAAATATAATTTTCTTTAAACCATCATTCAACACCATGCTTACTCGTTATTTCTATCGAATGGTTGCAATAATTCCAAGAATAATAGTTTTTAATATATTCCTGATATAAATTCAAGTAACCATTATTCTGATGGTATGCAAGGCAAACAGAGAAATGTGGTTTTACAATCAAAATATGTACATTTATGTTTCTTGTATTAGAATGACCACACCGAGCAACAGAACTGCATTAAAACAACAACTGTGTTAATATCACATTCTTTGGAAATCATTGCCAAATATCCCTTTGTTTCTTTATTATATATTATATCTCTTAGTCGTTCATTAATTTTAACCAGACTTTTGTCTCTCTCCTTAAATCAGTTGATTTCTTAAACTGTAATTCCCTTGGGCACCGGAAGGGCCATTGTGTTTGTACCAAAAAGTAATTTGATGGTACCCCGCTGTAAGCATTTTATCATAATTGCCTTAGTTGATGTTGGCACGTCCATACACAATACTCCCACAGCTGTCTACAGCTGAGTGAACCACTTAACACATACTAAATGTGTTATTGCTCTGTGTTTGTTTGGCCTTCTCTGTTTGTTGCACATCAATGCCATCATCTTCATCGCCTTTGTTAGCTAGCATACCTTGTGTATGTCGTAAATTAATTAGTCTGCCAGTCAAGGTCGCTGCTGTAAAATTGTTTAAGCCAGCACTGGACTAAGATGCATTATGTCAACAAAGGACTTCTGTCATGGCCGACCAACCATTATACAACATTGGTCACAATTAAAGACTTAATAAAGGTTGGGGCCTTTTGAAGATTGAATTGCATGCCTTTGTGTCGACGACGCCGTGTGATCTTCTGTACACACGTACTCTAGAGAACATCAAACAAGGCAATCCATGATTATCAGCCATGAAAAGGGTATTCATTTTATCACTTGCGTAGCGTGCATATTCGTAGTCAGTCCTACCTGTTTTAACACTGTAACACTAGAGCGAAACTTGTGTAAAGGCACTTAGTTTTGATTGTCATTCACCAGGGGGCAGCTCTGTTGTTCTGGCAATTCACAGTAGTATGACAACAGTCGGTCATTATTGTCCTTATTGTTCAAGGCAATCACTAAAAATAACAACTTGATAGTTTAATTAATCCTCGTGTAAAAATCTTAAAATCAACTCAAAATACAAAATTAATATTAGTAATGTTGTGTGAGTTCTAGTAAAAGGTTGCAGGAAGTTACAATTTCTTCCACACACACACACGCGCACACACAAGATAAATTTACCTACTTATATAAATGGTCTTGGACCCACCCAACTGAAGAGTCATACAGATATAACAAAATAAAGATTTATGGAAGCATGAGTTTTATGGGTGTATAAGTAACAGTAATCTGAACCTGTGTCATTGAATATATATATATATATATATATATATATATATATCCTAACATACACACAGTGAGAGGGGGGGGGGACAGAAAGAATTAATTCACAAGTTGGTACACCTCACCCCAAAATACAAAACAAAATGGTTGAATGAAATAATCAGGTTTTTTTGTCAGATACTGACTGTTACTTGGGTTGATTCTTTACAGATTAAAGAATATCTGGTCTCCAGAAGTGCCAAAGACTGTTCGATAATGATCTCACTACAACAGTGTTCTCCTAGTCAAGATATGGGATACAATATGAAGACAGCAGACAGCTCAACCGCGCATGCTATCATCCCAAATCCATTATCACAACAAGAGAAACAACTGCCGCCAGTGTTTAACTACATCCCGGATACAGAGACCATCCAGATTTCAAAACACACAGATGACAAGCATCGAGACAGACTGACATCTGCAAACAGTGTCCCGGTAACAACAACTGTACCACTTCCTGATGAAGGCAGTGAAACCATCACAAACGAAGATGGTTCTGACCATACACCATCCATGTCCAAGCTGAAATTTCCCACTGATTTCACAGTCAAGGATCCACTAGGAACCAGTTACAAGGCAGTGGTTGGCGTCATTGACCTTGACCCTAAGGGCTTCGATAAGATACCACAGTACATGGTGGAGGACGAGGAAATTGTTAAATGTTACCTCGGCTATCTTCATCGAAAAACTAGGAATCCAGATAAAAAATGACTGCCCCATTTGCTATCATCAGAGGGGGTAGATTTTTAGAGCCATGTTATTTTTTAAAGAGGAAACATCCAAAGTTTCTGATATGAAATGATACACCGAATATATACCGTAGTCCCTGAAAATAACTTCACACCAGAGAAATGCTCTCCAATAAAGTGAAGAAGTTAACAAATACCCGTCAAGAAGCCTTATTTAGCAAACAAAAACCTGTCTTTTCATTATTTTATTCAATTTTATTTAATATTGTGTCTCATAAATAATTCAGTGTGCAGTTGAAGTTTTTCAATGTCAGATGTCTAAATAAATATTCACAATGCTGTCATTTTTTGACAACCGACTCCCAAGTAAAGGCAGAACTTTTCGGAAAAACCATCGTTCCTCACTTGATTGGCAAGCATTTTTCCAGAGGACTTTTGACTGTCAGTAATTTTCTCTTTAGTTCAGGTTTAGATGGACACATGCCCATCTTCAGTTATTCTAACAAAATCCTACCATTGTCAATGAACACGCATTGCTGATTTTGTGATTGTAAATTGCAAAATCATACATTTGTATCTAACTGCTATTGACATAATTATATGTTTTCGTTGGCAGTCAGTAAACATGCAGGCATTGTGTGATCCATGTTTTATTAATTTATAAAATATTGAGTTTTATATGTTCTGTAATTTTGGTGACATTTATATACATATTACAGTAGAAGAAGTCTTGTGAAGTTGATCACCTGGTGTTAGTTCCCAAACAATAATACTGCTTTAACCCAGTTAATGATAGGGTCATGACTGTTGGCTGGCCTCTGGTTAGTGTGTGTGTGTGTGTGTGTGTGTGATATCTACAGAGAAAGAGATGAGGGGGTCACTTTATCACTCTGTAATAAAGTAATAAATGTCACATCACAAGATATTAGACAGTGACTGATGTCCAGATTTCAGTGACATTGTGAGACTATTTTCACTTTGTTACAATGGTTGATCATAAAGCTCCAAACATTATATTACCAGAGGATTACATCCTTCTGAAATACTGATTATTGAATAATGTGTGTGTGTGTGTCCGGATGCACCAATGTGTGAAAAGGAACTGGCCAAATTAATTAAATATCTTGATTACATCATCTGGGTGAGTCATCGTGGGATTAAAATAAGTGACTTTTCATGTTGGTCCTTTATCTTTCATTGGTCCCCGTGTGTGTCTGTGTGAGCGTGCACGCACGCACGCACACACACAGACACACACACGTACTTACAATTACCTAAACGTTGCCTACTAGTCAAAATTTACCATATGGTTACTAATTGTTGTGTTCTGACACCACTTCTATTATCATTTTCTGATATAAATCAGCAACTCCTTACTTCATGGCTATACTATTCATCAGGACTGCTGCTATTTATTACGCCGTTTGTGGGTCATCTATATTTAGTAACATTTTCTGGGAAATACTCCATTGTAGGTGTAGGACCGAGTTCTCATGATATAGTCATCAGCGGGAAGCTGTCTTAATAGCTATCTATTACCCTTTGATTTGTAAGCGCAATTATTACAATGCAAAGCATCTTCATATATAAGTAGGTGTGTGTGTTATAATTTTTACTGTTGTAATTTAAGACCTTGTTAATAATGTAGGAATGTTAACTTTCCCGAAACAAATTGTACATATACTTAAAGTTAAATATTAGAAAGTGAAGTGCCAGTAATATTTGTATGCATATATCTATCTATATATATATATATATATATATATATATATAATGGCTTTAAATTGGAATTAGTTGTGTCCGATGTTTAAGCATTGCGGAAGTGTTGTGTGTGGGGGGGGTGAACTATGTCCGTATTACCCTGAAGGTATTTTCACACCTTCGAAGAATGTTAAAATAAATAAAAAATTGTTTTTATTTTGCATAAGCTTTACGGAAGTTATTAATAATTCTTCCCCAATCAGGCGCACTGTAAACGTTGGAAAATAAATATCTGTATTCCACTGAAGACATTTTCAGACTTCTTGCTAAGAGGTTGCGCGTGGTTACGTATTGAATTAAAACTAAAATTTCGCATTTCAGTTTTGCAACCTCTACAGAAGTTATTAATTCTCCTTCCCGCTATCATCTGCCGCTTAAACGTCGCAATATATATATATATATTTTATTATGGACCAGCCTCTAGAGTCTAGACAGTTGACGTGTGTCAGTTTGTCACAAAAAGGTTTATCAGCGTTTTTGTGTTTGGTGAATTTTTCCACGTCACGGTGAATGCTGTGAAAATCACTTCTGATTAAATACTTGATGTACTACTTTTTCTCCCCCTCCACTTAATCCTAGCTTAGTTGGTATAGTAGTAGTTATTGTAGTCCATATTATACTATACTCAAGTAGAATTGCCAGTACATTTTTACCGAAAGCTGTCTGTATGACAATATTGTGTCACAAACACGGGCTGTCAATATTTGTGATCTCCGCTTTGAAATAAATCTGTGATGTATGTGTTTAGACATTTTAAATTAAGTGTCATATTCCTTTATTTCCATCTCTTTGCGCTTACCTAAATCATAAGTCACGTCACGCATTATTTTTTCTACCACGAATTTCCTCTGGTTATAACATAAAGTCATCAAAGCAAAGTCTAATAAAATCAATTAATTAAATCTTCACAGACAGTCCAAACACTGCATACTGGTTATCTTCACACACACACATACACATAACAATACGTACACTTTAAAAAAGTATATTTGTATTCGTCTGACAAACTGATGTAACCCACTTAAGTAAACAATGAAGTGGTAACTAAATTTTAGTAGTACGAGTTCATACTTTATAGCTGTGTGTCTGTAATAACAATAATGTGACCGTTTTTGTGTCCACGTAAGTATACGAAAGAGGACAAAGCAAGGTGTAGGGATATATATATATATATATATATATGTGTGTGTCTAAAAGGGCGGACTGGGTATAACTATGGAAAAGGCCAAGTAATATACTTTTGTTTTGTTAAGTACTTATCCCTTTTCACTATATTAGCAAACAAACACCCCCCTCGCTTTGTGTGTGTGTGTGTGTGTGCGCGCGCGTCCACAACGGTATTAATTAATTAATTCCTTTCACAACACACTATCATTCTATAGCCATTTCTTACGATTCCGTGGCAGTGTTGCATCCAAGGCGTTCTTATCAACATGGCGCCTACAACAAGTTGCCTGCCTCTTGGCTGCTTGCCACCGAAGGAGGTCACGTCCGCGGTTAGAGGGTTAATGTGGCTGCGTCGTCGCGTCTTTGTTAAGGCTGACGTCATTATAATAGTAAGCCAAGTCCGTGAAGGCTGACACGATGTCACATTAGCCTTGCATTATTATTATTATCACATTAGTGATTCTCAAGTGATCGTCTTCTGCGTTATCGGCTGCCTCAACAGTGACATCGCTGACGATCGCAATTAGTGTCTGTCACATGTCACGCGTTAAGGCTCGTTTAATTAAAAATAATCTATCAGTGCCAGGTGTTGTGTAACGCGGATTATTAAACGCCGCGCGTGTCTCTGTCGTGACATACGCCAGTTGTAGTCGCACGTACGTTATTGACGAGCCAGGCCCCATAATTGTTTGTCTGTCGCATCTAATTTGTTGGCAGTTATTTATTTATCAGGCTCTAAAATGGCCATAATATACTGCAGACCCGTCGTCATTTCTGAATGTTTACATTTGTAGTATCCAAAAATCTGTTCTCTATACGTGCATGCGCTCATGGAGAATTAAGTATTAAAGTAAAACGTTCAAATGTCACGTTTAGAAGTTACACCCTTCGCTGTACTGTGACAAATTTGGACCTATATACCACCAAACAATATATATATATATATAAAATACCTGCGGTTCTTCAGCTCCATTATTACCATACAGGTGATGGTAGCCTTAATTGGCTGGCTGCCAAGTTTGGCTGACGCAGGCCTACTATGCTGTAACCCTTTGCTGTCCAAAGTACACACTGGCTTCTGGGTGTGTTGTTTACCACAATCGGTGGACATCTCAGAAGGCGTAATGAGCGGCAGTTATCTAACAAGTTAACAGACTACTTGACACGCCATTGTCAGGATGTGATGCATCGCAGCGTAACAGGGTCGCGGGCATTTTACTTGTATTCCCCTCGATAAACAAACAAAGGGAAAGCTCGGTCAAGTCTATTTCTTATACGACACCACGCCTATAGCTATAGGTTCGACGCAGACACAGTCTTATTTCTAAAGGCAGATGGCCAATCACTGTCTATACCCGATATCCGTTTGTTATACAACATATTTGCTATATCAGATGTAAGGGTGAGGATTTTGTTGATACCACACGCTATTATATTATATAAGAGGATCGGCCACCTGTTATACCAGAGATGCTCCGTGTCGCCTTACGAGTCTCTCTCTCTCTCTCGTTCCGTGTTTATTTTAACCCTACGTTCTTTCCCCTCAAGTGTTTCGTCCACCCGCCAGTTAATACGATCCTGTCCAAGAAATATTTAGCTATCGTTCATTTTATGTCTTCTGCCTGTAGGCTCAGCTCAGTTCAGTATGTGTGTGTGATTAATATTTAATTTCTATATTTCTGTTTTCTATAATGATCGTCTGCAATTATAAATGGTAAACAGACTGACTCCTTCGTCAATCAGATCAGAAGGAAATTTGGTCTGATTACATTCTCTCTCTCACACACACACACATACACTATTTTCTCTCCTTGTGTCAGTTCTCTTTTGTAAATATCACTGATCGTTATCCGCAATTATTTCGGCTGTATTCAGATACCAAAGAAAATAGCCTAAATATTGATCTATAGATACACCACGATTTTGTCAAAATGGCTGGGGGATTGACCAAGGAGCATAGTCAAAGTGTAGAATGTTTTGGGGCATTTTATTGAAACACGCACGATCAAATATTATTTAATAATTGTTGTATGTGACATTTTACATTAGAAAGTAAAATAACTATATACCACATTTACGATGTTGATATTTTTTAACTTAAGGTGTATTCTGTAAAATCATTTTGCATTACTGGGTATAGTGTGGTATACTTATATTTTCCAGAAAACAATCGTACACAAAAGCCCGTCCCGAATCCCGAGTTTGTGGGAGCCCAGCTGAGTTTATTTAATATAGTTATACTTCTGTGGAGCCTTCTCCTCATGACGACCCTGTTTACAGATGTTTAGACCATCATTTTCACTATCAACATATGTATTTAAGCTAAGTTAAGAACTACTGTCACCATAATCCTGTCCAAATAAGGTAGTAACCTGTAACATACCCAAAATTGGTTACCACTGTATACCTAATGAACAATTTATGGACATTATACCTGAATATTAACTTAAAAGCTAAATACGTATCGGCAATTCTCCCCGAGTCAAGTTCCAATGTACAGATGAACATAAAGATACATTTTTAGTATTACTCATACCACGCACACACACATCACTGGGCGTAGTATTGGCTTCCATGGGCACCAATAGCAGTCGTCACAGTTCGCCAAATAAAAAAATATCTATTCTAATTATTACTATTACTATATAAAGTCTGTTCAAAGGATGGGCCTGTTTACGCACACGCTTCTTTGGGCTCTATCGCTATATCTCTCGTCCATACTGATATATTAAGAACCTATTATAATTTTGTCCTTGCTAACAAGACCACCCCCTCATAATCCACGCCCCCCCCTCCTGTACGCGTGAACGTATATCCAGGTGCACGCGCAATGTTTGCTTTGTTTACAGAATAACATCGACACTTCAGCTCTGACATAGCTAAATACACGCAGCTGACGTCAACAGCAATTATAGTATAGTTAACTAATGCTGATATAGTTAACGACCTCGGATTTATCTGGACACAGCTGATATCACAAATCAGTTGCATCACATAATAAATGTTTTCATTAGCTGATGACCGCCATAATCGACTGATACATTTGGCCATTGGCTAGATAGATAAACATTCCCCGTGTTCCATCATTACATACACACACACACACATATATATATATATATATATATATAGAGAGAGAGAGAGAGAGAGAATCGAACAAATGCATGCTGACATCATTAAACTTTATCCTAATTCGTCAACATCGCCCAACAACAATTGACATGCGTAAATCACCTGGTTTGACACCCAGCGCTACCTGCTGACCTTCACGTCTGTCTAGGTCAAACCTGTATCATATGTATACCTGTCCAATAGAACAGCTCGCCCCATAAATCAATAGCCGTACAACTAAGTCGAGATATCGTAGTGTACTAAATCTGTATACAGCAAACCCTTGCTTAAGGGACCAAAACAAGGGTGATCCCTCAACACAGATGGTCGTTTAGTTAAGACAGGCTTCGGCGTCCTGTTTCGGGGCTTTGGGGGGGAGGGAAACGTTCAAAATGGATGGTCCATTAACGAAGGAGGTCGCCAAGATCGATTTTACTCGATACACAGAGAGAGAAGCAAACAGGCCATGGATCAATTTGTTTACTAGCCATGAATGCGATGTAGTACGCTGGTGCCACATTGGGAGTAGACTCAGCGTGGGCACCTGCGGTTAAGGGAACCTCGCGTCCGAGCAGATTTGGCGCGCTGCCAAGATGAAGGCGTAAACAAGAACAGTTGATTGCGGTTCACAATGGCAGCTGTCGTTGGCCTAGTTCGTGATAAGTGAGAGGGTATATACGATGTTAGGTGCTTATCCTGGTCATTATTTGCTGCTTTATCTGCTATCTTATGATAATTAACCGCGTGCCGTGCTTATCGTACCAGCATTGGCACCGTTTTTTAATGTTTTGTTATGATTCTAGATCATCCGGGACTTTATTGCCTGGTACAAAACAAAGAAGTAGAATATTACGTCGATTTACGCCTGTTAATTATTGTTAACGCACACACACGCACAATATTATGCGCGAAGCTATTATATCAAAGGGGTGAATGTAATAATGTTACCTTAAATTCGTCAGTCACGAAAAGCTGATATATCGTTTAATAGCAAACCCGCAAAGTTTATATATATATATATATATAGAGAGAGTAATGGGACTGAAGATAGTAGATACATCTCTCTTCAAGAAAATAGGTGGGATTAAAACTTTATATATGTACAACTTTTAGCTCTTTGTGTTGGTGTTTTCGTGCGTAACGTCGCTCAACGTGTTCTGCTTCCATGGAACATCCGTGTTTGATTCAGCGCACAACTATTTTACTATCGTTTTATTTCGTCCTCTCTTCGCTGTTAAGCGCCTTACGGCGATAAACATCTTCTAGCCAAACCGTGTCGCTTATGGAACAATGGCGTTTATCTGATGGGATCCATTTTTTTGACGGTGCGCATTAAATTTGGACAAAAAAGAAAATGACTTCATGGAAGACCAATTGTAAGGTGTTAGCAGATTGGAAGTTAGTTAACCAAACCACAAAAAAAATCATCGGTGTACGCTACGATCGCAAATAGAGGTTTCTCACCACGGAACTTGTTCAATTTGCTGCTGAACTTATAAATTATAGCAGGCGTTATTTACCCGTTAGCTGTTTGCAGTGAAATCGGTTTGTAATATATTAAATAAATCCCTGTGATTGAAAATTTAGTGATGTGCACGATTTATGTACATTATACTAAAGAAGCTTCAACGATGCAAGGAAAAACACTAGCGCAAAATGTCACAAAAAAAACTACCTACTTTTAGCGGACTCCAGTGACATTAGCCAGTTCGGGTATAACGTGTGTTCTATTTACCAGCCAAACAAAAGCCTCATTGCGTGCAAGTGCCATTATAGTCGCAGGCTCTTTTGGGTGTATTAATTAATCATTTCTCTCCATTAACAGATATTTGACTAAGCCTGTTCATTTCACCATAAGAATGCTGTTGAGGTAGGTCCAATCTCTTTCTTTAAATGTGACCCCCAAGGATATTACATTATCAATAATGCTACTTCACCTTAATCTGGCTTGTTCGTACGATAGCTTAGGTCATTATAGACCTATTGATTGTTCTGAGGTTATCAATAAACTTTGGATATGTTGTTACCTGTTTTGATACACTTTTGTGGTGATATACCACTGATTTTTCCCACTTGTTCACGTTGCAGCTGCACAGACAATACACAATCGACCAGCTGTCAGCCTGTTAACAATAGATAGCGTTCCCCCCCAAAATAATAGCACTTGCACTTAGAGAGTAACACCTGAAACAACAATGGACACGCTCAGCACCACTGACCTAAGGGTCCACACAAAACCAGCAGCATTTTCTAAAGCATACAAGCCATATGTTGGGTGTATGTGGGGTTGTCACTTTGACCCATTTCGGGAATAAAAATGTCACTTCAGCCAATTGAGATGAGCATTTTAAGAGTTTTGTTCTGGGAGGGACATAAGTGTAAACCTGACGGAGAAATGTCAAAAATCTACAAATACTTAATACTAACAGACAGATAATAATTAGATGGCCAAGTGAAAGGAATTTTTTTAAATTTAATTACAGTTGCAACAGCTGATATGTGAAGCCTTTCTTTTTATCTTTGGCATAAAAGTGAAAGATTTTAGGAAATCTACATTGCGTTGAATTAACACAAAAGATCTTATCTAACATGCTAAGCAAGAGAGTGATCAACAAAGGTAATTTGATCTTGGCTGAAACACTTGGGTTGATATATTCAGCATCGTTTGGTTTTTACCAGTGTTCACTTCATCAGAAAAAAAAGAATACAAAACAACAGAATATTAACCCAAACCGCTGACCTAATTTTGACATTCATGTGGCGTGTTCGAAGCCAACATCTACTAACCAAAATGACGTAACAGGCTCAATAAGAAGTTCAACAAACTGAAGACCACACATTTCAATTTCTTTGTTGCTTACTTTGGGCACAACCAGAAATATCAAATTGTTGCCAATGCACTTTTCTGTGGCTAGAACAGCTTTTTAGAAGTTTGTTAATGTTGTGACCATGACTAAGCACACAAACAGACACATCATACACATATTCACACATCTGCGACACACAAAACAGATAACATTTCTACTGCATGCTTTAATGGACGTTTCTGTTTTCCAGAATTTTCTTAGAAAATGTAAATGCATACCTGCAAAAGGTGCAAAAATATGCTCTTACATTTCACTTGTACATCATAATACAGGATTAAAACATCTGAAATATACTCTATATACACTTACATCATATATATATATATTATATATATATATCTTTAAAATTAACAACAAAACATTGGTATGATGATTATTACGATTGAAAGACAGGTAAATTTAGTCTGTCATCCAAACAATAGTCTAACTGATCAATGATCCGAGCTCTCCGCTGCATGTTCACTAAATCACATAAAACCTGGTCACAACTCCCGGTATTCCGATGACCTTTTCGACAGTGACCATCATCAGAACCAATGTATAACCACGCACCATTGAAGCATCTGTTAAGAACCTTACTGTACCTATACACAATTATTAATTCAACTAAAGCTAGCCATAAATAGAACATTCTACCAAACTATTGACCAGTCGTGAACCGAAAACGAACTTGTCCATTAGCTACATTCTTAGTAAGTTTTCTAAGGGTCTACTGCATTCTACCATAGAAATCCTTGGTCGACTCTTCAGTTCGTGAGTATTGCAGAAACATCACACTTAGTTTATTTAACGCTGAGCACGAAGAAATGCTAAAACGCAGCGCCAGATTCTACCTGAGCAGAATCCACTGAACACTTGGTCCGTAGATATATATATATCTATACAATTTTATATATCCGGAATACTGACCTCGGAACAAGAGGACCACAGGGATACCGTACACAATAACAGCTACACACCTCTCGACATGATAAAAATATGCGAATGCACGCACGCACACACACCCGGCCATTCGGCTGGCTGCGCTAAAATAACCACCAAAAAAACAATAATAACATGAAATTGAAACACACCGAGTCATGTTTATAAGAAAAACGAACTGTGGCAGTCACCGCGACGCAGATGATGATTGGATGAAGAAATCTGTGCATTTTTTTGAGATCCACTGGGACGGCTCTAGGAATTCAGCAGAATAGTCCAGACACCCGAACGAGATTGTTAGTTTGGTCCTAACTGGGAGCGACACCTGGCGGGGTCTGTCCCTAACTGGCGACGAACGTCGACAAGTAGTCACCCCAACGACTGGAGAATATCGCTGGCTCCTGATAGGGCGCCGGGGGGGAGTAAGCGCGCGCGGCATACTGATTGCTGAATAGCCGGCTCGGGTCCGGATGGTAAGGCAAGTAATCCTGAACGGACGGCGACGACGACAGCGATCCTGACGACACGGACTCGGCGTCCGATGAGAGCTGCGGGCTGTCGTCCACCTGAGAGTCGAACAGCACCCCGATGCTGCCCTCCTCGCCGATCCGGTAGGAGACCTCTTCCGGATCGACCCAAAGGGTCAGCTCGGTGGGCAGCGTCGACAAGAGGTCCACCTCGCTCAGGCCGGCCGCTGCGCCGGCCCGAGCTATCAACGGATCCATCTTCCTGTTGACGATCCGCATGCACCTGTAGCCGCTTCCCTTGAATGGCTTCTCCGGGAACCAGTGATCCTGATAGTGCGAGCAGAGGACTCCTTCAAAGCACACGACAAAACTGTCCACCTTGTCGGCGTTCACATTGCGCTTCCTGAGTAATTTTGCCAAGAACTCCACCGCGCTCTGTACTTCCTTCTTCATATCGGGCAGAGTATAAACGAAAAATTATGAATACGGGGCGAGAGTTAAGTCAATCTCATCCAGACGGGCGATGAAATATCATACAATCTTCCGAGTTGTGTTTACGTTCTGTTCGAAGCAAAACAATAACCTGGCGTTAGGTTAGCGAAATGTCACTCGTACAGCTGCTGCTTAGTCGGTTTTCCTCTGATTTGCGAACTACGAAGAGGAAATCGTTATCACAGGCAATTCACTTCATTAAAATAATAAACGTCTATCACGCCCACGTATACACACATATATATAAAATATATATAACCAACTCTTTCCAATACAACCTACTTCGGCGTTTCACAATAATGGCGTAAAATCTTTGTGTGGGCGCACTTATATAGCCGAGGACGTCACGGCAGCCTCATTATGCCTCAGCCAATCAACGTACAGCATTGGCCGACTGACGTCAAGGCTTTTCCATATATGGCACGTCTATAAATATCCAGCCAATGAGGGACGTCAATTTCCAGGAAGCGGCCATCTTTACGCCTTACCATGAATATTGTCGCATATATTTATCGCGAACTGGCGTAATGTGGGACCAAGTAAACAACTTGGCGGTCTGTGGCCTGTTGTAAACAATCTGGTGTTTATCGAGGCTAATGACAGTTAATATGAAACGCTAAGATCCGATGACACTTAGGTGAAAGACTTTGTTGTTATCCAAGTATCACAGTATCCAAGCGTTGTAAATGTTTTCGTCACACGATTGATTTGTGTTAATATTAATTATCGATTTTACCTGCTCCTGGATTTTGTCGGCAGGTGATTACAAATATAACATGATGACGTATAGATCTAGAAATAATGGACTATTGTTAGGTGTAGCCTGTAGATGACTAGGTCGACCCGTGTTAGAAAGCGACCCACTGGCCACTGTATAAAGTGGGAGTTTCGATAAAATATTATTGTACTGTTTCTTTCTTACTAGTCTACTTCTAGACTAGACTCTACGTCTCTAGTCTTTGTCTTTCTCGGAGTAGGATGAAAAATATAAGCTTAATAACAAAGAATCAGCATAATATAACAATCCACATTACCTTATGTCATATGAAAAATATCATTACCTTATGTCATATGTTTATTTCTTTATTGTTAACAACTGTTTGCTTAATTCGTTTTAAAATTGGAACCACAGAAATGTTCACAATATCTTGAACGACTTGATACCTCTACGAAGACGGCGTCACCCATTGTCTGGGCAAATTCCCGTCGGACGCGGGGGAGGGGGGTGATGTATTTATTGATAGTCATTCTCTTTAATAAATTTTCCAAATGAAGCCACCACAAAATGGCTCCTATCTGAGTGATCTGTCGCTATAAGAGTTGCTATGTTTAACCTTATATATGGCAGGTATCTGCTCTCCGTCAATGGAGTTAGTGGGTGAGAGATATTTTTTATTTACTGATGTAGCCTTGGCTCTGGTCATACCTGGAACATTTGGCACAGAAGCGACTACCCTAGAAAAGTCAGATTATCAGATGAAACCTCTCATATATGTATCAATATAAACTGTTATAGATTTTCCTGTGGCTGCACAATCAATATGATCACTACTTTGTTGTACAAGACATTATGTACCCTGTTTCCCAGTTTTCTTCATGTCCCAGTTTAAGCATGTCACAGCCTCGTACGTATTACTAACAGTTCTCGCATGTTTGCGTGCACTTATGTAGAGATTGTTTCTAAACTTGCCTTCTACATGTGTTATTAATCAAACTAATAGTTGTAAAATATGGAAGAAATTATTTTATATATATTTTGGAATAAATTTTAGTGACTTGATAATTACATAGATGATATTATAAATCTGGTTTACAAAAAGTTCCACAAGAGATATGCTGACTTGTGTAATTGTACATGACTTCTGTAAATTCGTCTAACACATAACATCAGCCATGTTTAACTAAAGGATTGCAGACTGAGAAAATATATATATATATATACCAGAAATTATTTCCAAAAGATACTAAATCAGGGTTCCCATGCATCCTGGAAAATAACAAATTCATTTTCCAGGTCCTGGAAATGTCCTTGAATTTTACAAAATCAAGAAATGTCCTAGAAAAAATATTGCCTGTGAAAACAAATCCACTTAGAACAAAAAAGAGGCCACAAATAAATATTATGCCAGTAGAAGAAAACTTCAATTGTAGAAGAAAAACAGTACCAGTTCATACCATAGTCTGGATATCCCATGTTAGTTAAAATTGAACTAAAAATCGATGGATCAAACAGCTAGAATGGGAGGCTGTACCATAAAAATGTCAATAATCGATCATGCATTAACTAAATATATGCTTTTTCACACATGTCTTAATTTATTACCTTTAAATATTGTATACTTTGTTGGACAAGACATTATGTACCCTGTTTCCCAGTTTTCTTCATGTCCCAGTTTAAGCATGTCACAGCCTCGTACGTATTACTAACAGTTCTCGCATGTTTGCGTGCACTTATGTAGAGATTGTTTCTAAACTTGCCTTCTACATGTGTTATTAATCAAACTAATAGTTGTAAAATATGGAAGAAATGATTTTATATATATTTTGGAGTAAATTTTAGTGACTTGATAATTACATAGATGATATTATAAATCTGGTTTACAAAAAGTTCCACAAGAGATATGCTGACTTGTGGTTGTCATGATTTAAATTTAACACATAACATCAGCCATGTTTAACTAAAGGATTGCAGACTGAGAAAATATATATATATATATATATACCAGAAATTGCCAAAAGATACTAAATTTTTCGGGGAGTATCCCCAGGCTGTTGCTTATTCAGCACAGCCTCTATGTTGAAGTGGTTGAGAAACCTCCTCCCCCACCACTCACAGGGGAGCAGTATGGAAAGATGGAGCCGAAATACCATGAGGGTGGTCACTGCCAGAGTGTTTTACGTCCTCAGGGGGTCTTTATCATCCCCATTTATTTTTAATAATTCAGTGGAGACGGCAGCGCCATTTAACATGATTTCAGAATTTTTCACATTATTAAAAGAATTACTTATTTAGTTGGATTTATTTCTATATTACCTCAATTTTCGTGATATTATATGCAAAGAACATTGACAAATTCTGATGATTTTTTTCAGCTGATAGGACATCAGTGATAATTTTGATGGGCAACCTGAAATAGGTGGATTTTTAAAAAGGTCATTTTACATAGCTTTGTAGTTTAATTGCCATTTCATTACTGCCTTAAAATTTAATCTGGTTAAAAGTCAACCATATAAAAGCCATTATGGTATTTACAATGGTACCTAACGATCTTAACAAATAAGCAGTAATATGTGGCATTACACAGGAATGATTAAAGTTCATATTGTTTGTCAATGATAAATGTCCTTTTTGTCTAATTAATATGTAAATGATGTCTTCAGATTTTTAAGTCAGGAACTAAGCATAGGAGCATTTGGTTTAAGGCCATTTAATTTTCACTAAAACTATATAATATATATATATATATACTGAACTTATTGTAGATGGTGAAAATATTAAGAGTGCATGTTTAATTTCTGGTAGTAAAATGTAAAGAAAATCTATCTTTTAACATTTATACTCTTTCTGCCTGTAGAAACCGGCCCATTTAGCCTACCTTGTGCACAAAAGTGGCCGTAAAACATCAATCATCATCTTCTGCCTGTAGAAAAAAATACAGTACAACTTCTAAATAATAAGTACATGAAATTATTATTTGGTACAGTAGATCCATCTTAATAACTTAATTAAGTTTGGAATAATGAATTTACAGCAAGATTAATAAACATATTTTACAGAAAAGAAGACTTTATTTAGTTGTTAAAACAAATTATTACATATCAAAGAGAAAGTAGGAAAACATTGTTTTTAAAGGTACTACATGTTTATAATACTAGGACCTGCACTAATATCAACTTCAAATAATTAATCTGTACTACTAAATAGATGATTTAAATGACAAATACTTATATATTAAATTTATTAAGAAAAAGTGTGCCAAGTTATAATATAGTTAGCTAGTATTATAAGTAAACATTATTGATGTAATATTTAATTCTATGAACATACTTCTTTTTAGTTATTAATTTGTATGCATGGTGTATACTTGTGTAGTGGGTGTATGTGTTAAAACATGTCTATGTATATAATATCGTTTGAGTGTGTGATGCTATTGACCCAGAGTACTAAAACCTACACATTCATATAATAAACTATAATTCCATAAACCTGTATATATACTTTAGAGCAGTTACCTTTTGTGTTTACCTGGGGAATGTGTTAAAAAGGCGTTATACAAAGGGTTAAGATGTTGACAAACTATGATGCTGAATTCAATTAATTTATTTCAGAATTTAAAATGTATAAAAGTAAAATCATTGATTTTCACTTTTAACACCATTTATGGTAAACTCCAGTGTATTATTACCACTTTAATTCATCTTATTTGCCAAAGCATATGATTGAGCTCGATTCTTATTGGATTTACAGAACTGCAAACATTGTTTAAAACTACCCTAAGAAGAGTTGATGAGGTCGTAGATAGGCTCAAATCTAGGTTTAGAATCGGGCTGTCCAAGTAAATAATCATCCCTGGCATATGGATGAGCCATCTTCACAAGGTCATTCCAGTAATTAAGCTAAGCACAGGAAGTCTACTTTAAACAAATGTATACTCATATTTGCAATTTATTATGTTAATATTATTTGTTCTTGACATTAATCCCCTATCCACGGTTTCATTGTAATTTGTGTAATGTGGAGACTGCTATTCAAAGCTAAGACTGGTCATGATTAAATCACTTGGGTTTAGTGATTGTGGCAGCTAATACTAAAAAGCCCAAACTTCTCCTGAAACGTTGAATACTATAGGGAACACCTCTCAACCCTTTTCCAAAATACATGCGTACATGAAATGGAAACAGTACATGATCTTCGTTATGCAAGACGTTGGCAACATTTGAATAAATCTCTTTACTGTATACAATATTTTAATTGTGTGCATTTAGACCATTTACACTAAAAGCTCATGTGCATATTGTGAGCTGCTTTTGTTTGGTAAGAAGATTCCATCAAGTAATCTTGTCAAATTTTAATATGTTTTCTGCTAATGATGAGATATTGAACATTTTGTTAATCTGGGGGAGGCTGATTTCTGCATACCTTAGATACGATACTTTATAAAACCACTATATTCTTAAGCTATTTGACTATACTACAGGTTTCCATACTACACCCTTGTGTAATATTAGTTACATTTATATAAATTAATCTTTTCCTTTATTAAAATATACATATTCTAGTTGAAATTGTTAAAATAATTGACACAGATTACAGTTTTTATTAATATATGAGTGTATTCATTTAGTGAAATTATATTTATTTATGTGGATATGTGTACACGCATTATGTGTATGAATACAAGGTTTTAGAAAGAAAAACAAAAGCTTGTGTTTAATATACATTTGTTTCAAATATTACATAAAACATTCAGAATATAACAGTGAAATAACAATAAATGAATAATGTATTTCCAAATGTTTCTCAGTCATTTTATGTAAACAACTCACTATTTTTTATATTATTAATAATACATGATTTATGTAAAGGACCCTGCAATGTTCTCTCGGGTGCTGACTATACAACTCTAGTTGCTAATTAACTATCAACATACAATTACATTATAATTATATTTGTTAGCATCAACGTTTCTATAGTGGCCCAGTTCTTAAACAATTATATACAGTCATATGTCTTTTGTTTATAAAATATCTTCCACTAGTAGTCATGTACCTAGTTCACTATAGCGGTAGATAACCTGGTTACACCTAAGGACTACATTTGATCACGCTGAGCCAAACGATGAGGCTAAAGGACTTCGTTTGGTCTTCTAACAGTAACAACAAGACCTAAATCTATATGATATTAAGTTATATTAGCAAAACTACCATATATACATATATGTGTGTGTGTGTGTTTTACGTACCCACTCACATGTATAGAAACTTTATGCTATGATCAACTGAGAATGCCACTCTCCAAAACCCTTTAAAAATAACACTACAGACTTACAGTGGCATGGGCGGGACTTGTGTGGGTTATATTTAATCAACGAGCATAAAATCTTGTCCATTTCACACACGTTAAGTATCAGCCGAAAAAAATCTGTCGTAAACAGTGAGAGAACAAATCTTCCATTAACAACGCTCTAAAGGATGACGATAATCCAAGCCACAACCAATCATCAAAGACAGTCGTATAAAACAATACAAGCTATCCATCTGGATATGCTTATATCCGTAATAACGACATATATAACAAAACCCTACAAACAATTCGTCGTACGAACAAACGCAACACAGTTTAGTAAGACGTATAGCCCGTTTCTAGAACTATTAGAAACTGGATGGGCTTCTAAAGTGTTTAAGTTTGTTGTGGTGTTAAGGATCAAGTGGGTCCTGTTCTGGGACGACAATAATCGTCTTTTCCAAAACGAATAATAAAATAGGCTCCAGTCGGATTCGTTATAGAAGATCTTTGATTGTCATATTTATTTATTGAGTATTTGTTTACTTTTAAATACTCGACGTACTTCAAAAGCACTTGTCAACTTAACACATTATTAGAAGAGAAATGCAGTATTGGCAGCTGGATTTAATTGGAATGTGGTAGTCAGAAACCCGACTCACAGACGTCTCAACTCTTAGTTATTTTAAGAATAAAAGTTGTTCATATTATTGAAGACAGAGGACTTTAACTGTATTATAACACTGATATTATAACACTGATAGGTTTGATTAGTGTATGCAACGCTTGGATTCAACCACCTGACTCCTGGATAATTGTAGCGCAGCGTGCTGCCAACTGCACCACGCACAGTTGTGAGTTACGATAATCCTACAACTGCATATTAAAGGTTAGTAAACAATCATATATATATATATATATATATATATATATAGTTATTATATAGCTATAGAGTATAGTTATTAACATTGATTTCATAAGTAACATACACAAATGTTCACCTCTATCGAGTTTACTCGTTCTAAATTTAAACTAGTCTAGACTCGAGTCAAATTATTATATGACAATTAGGTCTATATCATATGTCTGAGTCTAATCGTATAAATTGTATTTGTACCTTGATACCAAAGCCTGTTGGTAACTGCGCTCTTGATTGGTTTTCTACATGTATGTTACAAAACTAGTCAAAATCATGGTAATCTGAATTTCTCCCCTGTTTGTTATAATTTATACATACGAATAAATTAGAAAAATAAATATAATTATAATATCTACCTAAATAAAGCTACCAATAAGCCCTTTTCTGTATTTGGTTTTAAATGTACAAGAAGCGATGACTTTATATCATAACGCTTCTAAACGGAAATGTTAATCTAAAGATCCAACTAAACTATAAAAAGTTACAGTTTATCATAATGCAGTGCATGTATCACTTAACATTAATCGACTTTCATATTGTGTTCTAAATTATAGTATAAATAATATGTAAAACACGGCTTAAAAATAACTGTTCAAACATTTGAGGTAAATACGTCAATGGTTGGTTCATATGGTCAATGGTTGGACTGTATAAATATCTGCAACGGGTACTGTAAAACGTGGACGTGTATTCGACAGTTCGTTGATGTTATATAAATAAACCCATCGGCAGCCATCTGCCAAGTATATCAACTACCCGAACCAGCACCTGCGGGGGACCTTCCTACACTCAGACACCCAGGCCAGCCGCTATATTCTCTCCACATTCCATTTATGTATACATCCGATGAATAGCTGTTAAAATGGGGACTCTTAAAATAGGGATGTTGAAATAGTTCGTACATCCATAGTTGCAGGTGACCAAAGCCGGTTGATATAGGAGATGTTCCACTATCAAAACAAGATGCCACCTACATCTAAGATATCCCCGACCTAAAACCTGCAGAGCACTCACGAATTATTTTCAATGTGAATGTGAGGAGGAAAGCGCAAGATGAAAGTCAAGCCCCGGTAACCTGTCACACACACACACACACACACACACAGAGAGAGACATACACACACACACACACACACAGTTAACATATTTTACAATTTACCTGAAATATGAAATTATATTCATACTAATATACGCCTGCCAAACAGCGGGAGAACCTTGCCGCCCGTCTCGACCAGTGTTTGGTCTTGGCCGACCGCCCACAAGGACAAATATTCATGGCCCGGTATGCACAAACAGAACCGGGCAGGATCTCGGGCATCCGGGTCCGGCCCACCAAGGGCAACAAAGACATCGACCACTGCCACAGCCGCATCAACAGATACCCTGGATGGGTATGTAACTGCCCCCACGCGCCACCGATAACAGCAAAAGGCCCACCCAGCTTCACCCCCGGGCCCCCGAGTCCTCGGCACTCCTCCCAACCACTATCGCCGTCTCCCGGGTCTGGAGAACGGCCCATTGCCAGACATTTCCGCATTCTGGCTTCTCGAGGTCCTTAAAATTGTCCAGGGTTGCCAGGTTTTTATGCTATCGATACGTCGGCGCGAGAAATCGCTTCTGCGCGACCAAACGGACAAAGACGCTGCTGGCGAATCCACCCGGTGGATGGTCCTAGGATACAGACGGGAGAACCGGACACCAGAAATGAAATCTCGGTAGTAAGTAGTGTATGCGATATCGCAGAAAGGGCGACGCCGAAACCCGCGCCGTCTGACCAACAAAGTGTCTCGACAGAGAGTACTCGAGGGGTGCGAACATACTTCCGAGCTCCGACAAGACCAGGGCCCTAGAGATCGAGGTGGAGCAGTCTAGGGACTTCCGATCGAGGGACAGCCGCGAAGTGGCTTGGAACCCTTTCGGGGATTGCATCTTCCCCATACACCAATCGAGTGGCAATGTTCCAGGAGCTAGCAAAAGCTGGTGCCGAAGAACACGACGCTACAAATACAAGAAGAGGCACCCCTATTAGAGGCCCTGCCCTACAGCGACGGCCTGGGGTATCAGTTCACATTTACAAGACAAGACGAGTTGTCCGGAATGCGGGTGCAGTATTATTGGCCTCATTGGTAGAGCGTGAGACTATTTACCTATGGCTGTGGTCATCCCGTGCGGGAAGTCGCAGGTTCGCGCCTCGGCCGTGGCGCTATAGTACGAGGAGTTGTTCATCCAGCCAGGCAACTGGCAAGGTTTTCTCCACCGAACATGCCATATATTCTAAATTCAAAATTTATTTAGAATTTGTCTCCGTCGGGAAGCTATAAATTATAGACCGTTTGCGTCTCCCTCATTTGATGTTGCCAGCCACGTTAAAAACTGCCATTTCGGCTATTATTATATATTATCATTAAACGATGAAAGCGTTGAAGTCACCCTAAAATACCGTTTGCATATTTCATAATATTTATGTTTTGGTAGTTTTAACTATTGTAGTGTATTTACTATATAGAGGAATATATAAAAATTAGATCCGAAAATATCTTCAAAGTAAATAATTAGAACACCAGTAAATAAGCATGCCATTAATATTTACTAGATTGTATCCAGCACGTTCTAGTAATATTGATAATGCATAAAATATAGGTAGAATTTCAGATTAACGATCCCACGTTTAAGGCTTGTAATGATATTTGTTCCAGAGTGTACTTAAAACCTTGCATTCCAGCTTAGAATAATCCTATTGTATCTTTCTGGATACGAAGTGACTAAAATAGGGCAAAATAAAATTATCTTTGCCGGAGTGTTCTTATGCTTAGCTCCATAGACAGTACCATGTATTAAAAAGTGAATGGGTATTTTGTTAAACCTTGGCGCTGGTTATAACTGAAACATCTGGACGATGAGTAACTTCTTGTGGAAATGAGAAGATGAGAAGAAACGTTCCACAAGTGGGGAATACATTAGTTTTTATACTCAGACCTGTAGATCTCTGTACAGTTAACAGTTTGGTTTTCATTCAGTTTGATATTACAATTACATCGGACATGTCAAAACTATAATATCAAACTGACTTAGAACTATATGATCACAATGTGCTAAAGGGGCGCAATCCATGTGATAAAGTATTGATAAACCGGCAACATTATATCAGGAGATTAGATGAGAAGCAAGCAGACATTAAATTATATATATATATATATTCAGAGTTCGAAATTCACCACTGGCCATGGCGAGTGCATCTTTCTCCCGGCGAGTATCAGCGGATCCGCACTGGCCACGCTGGCGAGTGCTAATATTTGGTACTGTTGGCGAGCATAAAGTCTAGTAAGGTCGCCAGGAAAATCTCACCCCTTAATTTAATTTAATTCGGTTGTTTTTCCACTTTTCTCGACAAACTTCGCCAACTTTGTTTACCTTAGGGCGCCATTTTTAGACGAATGTTATCGACGTGACCTCGACATTTGACCTTTCATATTTTGATGTAAACATGGATACATTTTGAAGCTGAGAAAGCTGATAAATCTAATCAAGTTGTTAGTCAAGAAATGGAGGTTGTTCAGGCAGCAGGTGATGTTGTGGCTGAAATGATAGGAGGCAGTGACAATGATACTGATCAGGTAGAAAATGGTTGGGAAAGATTCGGACTGTGGCAGTGAGTCAGTGATGGGGATTCAGATAGATTTGATGATGAAGGAATTGATGATATCTATGATTCAGACGAATTTGACAATGAAACGGCTGAGGAGGAAGTGGTGAAAAAGCTTGATCAGCTTCAAAGTGATTATGAGTGAAAATGATGAACTTGTGTCGAATGAATTTCACACGCAAAATTGATTAAATTGCGATTAAACAAATTGTGATTGAAAAGTGATTGTTCTCATTTGCAGCAACTTTTATACCCTTTTCAGGAAATTATATAAAATAAAACTCAAAACTTTTATAGTTAAAAGAAAATGGTAGAATAAACTCTGAAATGCTCCCATATGGCTTCTTTGGGTGCTAAATTTCAAAAACCTTCCGGGGGGCATGTCCTCGGATTCCCCTAGCAGGTGTTTGGCGCTAGCTTGCTTCCGCCCAAAATCAGAACCAGTAAAAAATACCTGGCTAGTACACAAAATTCCTAGCCACATTTGCTAGTGCTGCAGATTTTTAGTGTGATACCCTGATATATATATATATATATATATATATATTTTAGGTAGGATAGGATAACATAGATAATGAAACGTTCAAATTTTGCTATTTTGGGGGGAACCATAGTGTTAGAGAAAGAAACATCGTATGGCAACACATTTTTACTCTCCTTGATAAAAGTGCTTAATAGAAACATACGTTAGTTTTAGTTCTTAAATCCTGTTAGAATTATAACATAAAATTTGAATTAGAAGTACACAACCACATGCATTGGTACAGAATGCCTTTACACGTAGTAAATGGCCTAAAAGTAAATAATATTGTTTTACGACCACTTTTGAGTACATTTTAGGTGAAATATACCCAGGCGACTTCCAAAGATAACGGAACAACGTGAGAGATGAAACACCCTTCAGACCCCTAGCAAGATTTGAATCCGGGTGGTAATAGCAAATGGCGTGACGTTCTACTTGTACCATGTGTAACTGTTAGCAAACCTATCAGGAAAACTTTAAACTGAACTGGTCAATTGAGAAACATCTTGTCTCAGGATTAAAGACTAGAAATAGGAGAATTCGAAGAAATCTGAAAAAAAGATTCTGAGTGAGATTTTGAGAAAAATCAAAGATATCCACTTATGACTGGATTCGTCAGTGATAGTTAGAACAGTTTTAACAGCTTCATCGGGATTGTCTATTTGGAAGGAGGGTAGATGCGACCTTACCGGAAGTTAAGTTAAACGTGATGTTCTTACATTAGTAAACTGGCGAATATTTTAAATTTATGAGTCGAGTCTGCCTGGATTGTATTGTTTACATCGTGATGTGTTTACCATTAATTCATCACCATTTGTGTTTTGTGTATTTTAGTGATGATATAATTATCTTGTGTGTTTTTGGTGAAAGGATAAAAAATCTCCCGAGGAAATTATAGACCAGTAAGCCTAACATCAGTTATTACTAAAATTATGGAATCTATAATTAGAGACAAGCTAGACAATCATATGACGAACGATGATCTATTCTGTGATACCCAGCATGGCTTTGTTCTTGGACACTCAGGTATGACTCATCTACTCATCACACTTGAGCGGTGGACTGAGTTACTGGATGGTGGAAACCCTGTGGATGTCATTTACCTCGACTTCAGAAAAGCTTTCGACACTGTTCCTCATAGGAGATTAATTAAGAAACCTGAAGTATATGGCATAAAAGACGGCCTCCTCGCCTGAATTGAGAACTTCCTCTCAGGCAGACGGAAGGGTGTAGTAGTGAATGGTAAGTTATCTAATTGGGCAGGAATCCTCAGCGGCATTCCACAAGGCAGCGTACTTGGGCCAATTGTGTTCGTAATTTGTATTAAAGACCTACCTGATTATGTCACATGTACTGTAAAGATATTTGCAGATGACACCAAGCTCTTCCAGGGTATAAGTTCCGATGAGGACTGTCTACAACTCCAGGATGACCTAAATCGGTTAGTGGACTGGTCTCAGAAATGGCAGATGGGATTTAATGAGGCCAAATGCAATATTCTCCATCTAGGCTCAACAAACCCGTGTTATGAGAACAGTATGAAAAATACCTCAAAAATTGGAAGCCCAATAAAACAGGAGGAAAGAAAATAGGACTTAAAAGGTAGTTTCACCACTTGAACCGGGAAAACTTGAAAATATTCCGATGGATGTCATGTTGGGTTTCCCAAAAGCGGGTTGAACAAAGGCCCCTCTAAGGAAAATCGCTTGGACTTGTTAGAGCAACATTCACCTGCATTGGTACGTCCACTAAATAAAAAATATCTTGCATAGAAAACAAGACTTGACCGGAGTTTTTAACAGGATGTGCCATCACCACTCCGTATATTTGGTATCAACGTATCAAGGATCACGTTCCTTTAAATCTCGTTGCTTAATGCTAATTACTGATCACGTATAAAATTCGCATTTTGACAGTTTTATTTTATTATGTATGTCGACGATCAATTCAAAATTTTAAGACTTTTATATCAAATGCTGCCAATTAGATTTGCTTAAAATTAATAATTCGTTTAAAATTAATTAAGTGTTATTTACGTCGTTGCTAGGATAATAACCCACTAAGATTATCAATCAATTATCTTGTACGGCAGCACCCTTGATATTAATATCTTATTTGGTAACTTTGATTGCTTAATATGAATATTAATAATTAAAATTCGATTAAATGTTATTTGTCTAGAATTGACGAAATACTAGGTATCACAACTTTAGTCACAGTCCAGTATTACCAGTTTGCTGTATACAGTAATAAGAACGTTTGGTATGATCATTAGGTTTCACACACACACACACACACACACACACAAGCACCTACGCACACACACATACCCATATATATATATATATATATATATATATACAAGCGCGCGCACACACACGCACGCACACTCTAATAATAATAATAATGGCCGAAATGTCAGTATGAAGGAGATGCATAAATAATCTGTAATTTAATGCTTCATCACGGGGACTAATTCTAAATAAATTTAAAATTTAGAATATATTGCATATTCGGCGGAGAAATCCTTACCAGTTGTCTGGTTGGATGAACAACGTGGAGGATATCAAATGTATTGTTTAAAATAAATTATTATGAAATATAATTAAAAACAGCCATTCGTTTATTATTATTATTATTATCGTTATGTTTACCTAATTGTAATTTCCGATGTTTTGACCGTGACTGAACTAAAAAATCTTATTATAGAAATGAAAGAACACTGTAACTGTTTTTGAAAGACACAGCCTTAAAAATCATTCCGATAAGTTCAAACATTATTTCGTTAGTTTCTTAGACTAAATTTATTGGAAAAACATTAAATGGCACAGACAGAGTACGATATAAACATTATATAATACATTATTATCAAATATTTATATGGTATTCTATAGCAATTACACTTACACAAATAGAACTTGATGTATCTATGAACTGTACCTAACTGGGCTGACCTCAGTCCATTTGTTTAAAAAATAAGTTATTTTAGTTTAATCACATTGGGAATTAAAAATGTAAAATGGTGACCTAAGGCACCATAAAAAATATCTTGTTTCCCATTTTGTTTTTCTTCTGAAAAATAAATGGGTTAGGTAGGGAGGCTTTTATTTTTTATTTCCAAAATTTAGGGAAAATATGCGCCTTTTATTCTATGTCTTTTAAAGAGGCTTGTGCCAGTGACTAAGTGCTTTTGGTTATAAACGTACTTTGTAGGATAATTTGATATGTAAAATCGTCACTTCACCTACCCATGGAAACATTGAAGTTATTCATTTGGCATATTCCGTTATTATGGTGTTTTTTATACTTAATTAACCTATAGCATGTTTCGCATATTTAATGTGAGTATTTTTAACTCTGCTGATTCTATGCCAAAGAGTCTGTTTAGTTTCCATGTGCCAAGTGACGTATTTACTTCAGAACACCCCCGAAGAGTTGAAAATTAAAAAATCCGGTGATTGGCAGCAAACTGCCTTAACACTGATCTTTCGTATTCTTGTATGGGAGACACGTTAACCTCAGTCAATAAATTGTACGATGCGCATTGTCTGTATTTGTTTAAATGATTGTATATATATATATATATATATATATATATATATATATGAATACTAACCAAATATAACATCTAACACCAATGCATATTGAGTGAAAAGACATATGATACTGAGCAATTCTTCATTGTCAAACAATATTAACTGTTGTATCTTGAGATAAATATAGAACACGTGACTACTGACCAAGAAGAGGACATTTTATCGAAGGTTTCGCATCAATTTACATTAAAATAAATGTATCAATCGGCGTAGAATGTTGAGCTAAGCAGCGTAAAATTATTTGATTCTGGAGATCTTTGGTTCTGGTTTCTTTAATGCCTTGCATGTTTGACTAATCGGGCAGTGTGACTTTCCTCCTGTGTTCATTATATCATCACAACCACTATAATAGCAAACAACGTTATAGTTTGGTGAGTAATATGGTTTTTCCGTGGGATCCACACAACGAAGGTTCTGTTTCACATATGTTCCATTGTCACCAGGTTTTCACCCAAGAGATCATGAAAACATCCACACGTGTAGGGCATATATGCAAGTGTACTTTGACTTACTATATTCTGCCTGTGACCATGTACCTACAGCCATCACACAGAGCTAACAGCATCCTGTTCTTACCTGTCAGTGTTGTTGGTGAGAATGGCATGCCATGATTGGTGTCCTTATGTTTGCTCATTGGTGGTCTGTGCTTCTTTGTGGTTATTGTCCCATGTTACTCATCAAAGGACTTGTACCTCTTACCTTCTGGCAGAGGATCGGGAATATCCTTCAATGTACTAAATATGTCAGCAGCTAGTTTTCAAACCTTGCAAACTTCGCAAGTGGGTAGACCACACTTTTTGATGGAGAACATATAGTGCCTTTTACGACAGCGTGTTTGCAAGAAACACATCAACTTTGTTTTCTTTTCCACTTGTTTGACTGTATTATATCTGTTGGCTGAAGTGAATCATCTACGGTGTGTACTGTTGATCAAAACTCTTCAATGGCTTCTTTGCTGTTTGGGTTGAAAATGCTAAATGGCTTATTTTTCAGCTTTAGGTTGGTGAAAACCCTACCGACTAATGTGAAAGGTTCCCTCAGTGAGTTGTTCAATTTAGCTTGTACTTCAGAGTTATTTGTTGCATGACCACGGATGTCGGTAATGTTGTTGCAGTTTCTGAAGGTTGTTTCAAAATTATCCGAACATTGAGTTCTCGTAACCCCCACACTCTGTAATCAACCTTTAAGAATGGCATTATACGGGAAATATCGCTAATAGGAAATTAAAAAAAAAACATATCTTGGGTTGCACCTCACCAACTGAGTGACTTGCTAAAGCCTAAAAGCAGACGATATACTCCGAAGCTGATCTCTTTTTCTACTAAACCGTTTATATATAGTCATTTATATTGGAGTATGTACCGACTTTATCCTGAAAAAGAATAACTTCATTTAAAATTGCATGCAGAAAAACGTCAGCGTAAGTTGACAGGAAAATGAAATTGTCTCCAACTTCCAATTCTCACGAGATATGGGAAGATTGAAGTATTTATCACACACAAAGTGAAAGGTGGAATTTGTCTTTCGGAGCCTTCATTTAGTTATTAGTTCTATCAATTAATAACTGTTAATAAGTCTACAATATAACTATTACGCAAAATTCGATTTGGGCATTTTTTCACCTGAGATTAGAGTATTTTGCTAATCGTGAAATGGTCGAAATGCGGTAGCTTACTTGGACATTCGCAGTTTTGTACTGACCATATACACGTTTACACGAGCAGACTAATTATAGTAATATATTTATATAGATATAATATAGTTCACTCATAGCACACTCGTATATGATGTGATTTTGGCAGAGACACAAGTAAAGAGGTTTCGACAACAGTAGCTATGACCATGCAATGTCAATACCACGAAATAGCGACCTATACGTCTATAGGTGTCAACATTAGAAGTTGACCTGGCAAGCAGGATCAAACTCGGATTGAATAATCGATGTTGGTTTAAGTACAGGTAGTATTATGGTGGGTGATCCACTTCTCCTATAAGGAAAAAAATTCAAATTCAAATGGAATAAATATATTTTATTACCTATTATAAACGGATCAATTAACATAATTTCCCAAATTAGATGAGTTCTTAATTTTTTTAGTTATTTTTTTTAATCATTTGTCCCCACTCCTAATATTGATAATGTACATTGTAAAGACATAAGTGGACCTGCTTTTAAAATTTAATTAAAACTTACTAAGACCCAAATCTCCTTCAATGTATTTCAAACTTAACATCATAAGTAAAAAACTCAGTGAGGCAAAATGGAACTATAAAATAATCGAAATTAATAACCCTCAGATATTTCTACCAAACGTAATCTGTATTTTTTTAAACCGACCACGTTTCACGGTAATGGATAAAAAGTAATATTTATCTGAAGGTCATCCGCATTTAAATGACACCGATCACTTAAAAATTAAAATCCGTCTATTTTCTTAAACTTCAGTAAAGGTTGCAAACTATTCAGGTGTTATTAAATATAGAGTAATTTTCAATTTGTATTATTACCAACAAATCAAAATTAACAAGATCGTTTACAACTGGACCGTTTGCAGATAAGTTGCCACTTGGTAGTCTTACAGTGACTGACTGCAGTAATGAATATGCAAATCTTTCTGCAGATACAATTGCAGTTATTCATCCTTGATGACTGTTTACTTATAACTTCAAATGTTATGACCAAGCATACAATTATTGACCATTCTAAAGGATTTTGAGCAGTAAGTGAAGTACTTCAATTTCATTGTCCTTTGTCTTACAGTGTAATCAGTGGGGTGGCATAGGTCAACATATGAAACCAATTGTTTATTTTGTGATACAAGCAGCATATTTGGCAGATGTTTGACATATATAATACATTATTTTATTTAGAAAAGTACAGGAGCACACCTATACTTATGTAAAATTTTGATGTATCATTGATAAAAGGCGTTGCATCGCTTCCAAATAGTGTAGCATCATCTGGTAACTACTACACACACCAATTTGCAAACAGTTCTGCGAGCCGCTAGGAAGTAATCATTAGCTTTGATCCCTTGCTAAATTGTTTATTTAATGATCCAAATCTGCTAAGTAATAACTTGTCATATTGCAACTTCAAGTTTACGAGTGCTTCAGGGTATATTTTTTTTTTTCGTAAGAGTGAGCGATAATTAATGCATTTCAGTTTCATTAATCGATACCTATTACAGGCAAATGCGGGCAAAATGTGCTGATCCCGTTTTGCATAAAGATGATAACTGTTTAATGACAAACGGACAGTTGTGTCCCATAGGTTATACATTCACATTGGTTTTCCAAACCAGATCTATAGTATTGGTATGTCAGGCTTTGCCTACATAAGAACAGTTTTGTGAAAAGGCTAATTTTGGGTTTGCCAAGAATGAACTTTTTTCGCCAAGCATAACTATAACTATTCATCTCATCAATATTTATATAAATAAACAAAATCCACTGAAAGCTGAATGTGGACATATTATTTTTAGTATAAGTACTGTAGTACCACAACGAGTATATATTATATAAATAAACAAAATCCACTGAAAGATGAATATGGACATATTATGTTTAGTATAAGTACTGTAGTACTGTAGTACCACAACGAATAGTGGTAGTTGTTATAGTAGAATGCATTAGTTCTAAAATATAAGACGTTCTTTCTGACTAATGTGGTGTTTATATTATTACAGGTCACATAATAATCAAGATGGTGGTGGTGGTGACTAATTGATTATGTGAAAAGGGATTCTGGTAAAAGACATAGGGTGTCCAACAGACAAACGCCCTAAACATCTTCAGTCTGTAAATAAGATCAACTGGGCACTGTGTGTCATCTGCCAACAAGACCGTAATAAAACTCTGACCTACCCATTGTTGACGAAGAGGAAGGATTCCGGGAGCGCATACACGTCATTAGCTGAAAGTCTCCTTAACTAAATGAACTACCCAGAACTATACAGACAGAGCTTGGAGTTGTTCTGGTTGTCAACGAAGCTCGGTGGCATCAATCGTGCTGGCTGGCCTTCAACAAGATAATGGTTCAACGGGCCAAGAAGAGAGCTTTTCCATCTTTTCCTCGCCGTTTCCACACATTTCTTGAGTTTTGTGTTTTCTGGCGTGGTTGTAGAGGCCCACCAAGAAGAGAGCCCATCATTATCCCAAATGAGGGGAAAAACGAAATAATTATTGCTACAAATGAAATGCTATCAAAATTCCTTAATGATTATTATTATGAAAAATTACATAATTCAATTTTACTGGGTTAAACAAAAATCTTAATCATTAGCACAGATTGGACAAATGTGCTTCTTACCAAACACATCACTTACTACCAATGAAATCTGTTTATCTTCTACTGATCTAATTTCTCGAAACATCTTTGTGTCATCTGCAAACATCATTTAACATGAATACCTAGGAGACCATATGTTATCAGGGAGATCGTTTATGCTAGTGCTAAGGACAAAATTACCATTTCCCAGGACAAATATACAAGACTTAAAGGTAATAAATCAACAGATCAATCATCAAACCTTGGTTTCCAATTATTTGGTATATCAATATCCGTTTCTCTTGTAAATACGCTGCTAAAAAGGTGGATAGAACTTTTTCGGCTCTGTTTGGTTAGTATCTGCAATAGCATCTTGTAATAATCTCTATTAGTATAAACAGCTTAACTAAAATTGTATTTATTATACGACCCCTTAAAAGTTAAAGAATGTGATGCACGTGCATGAAACAAAACAATATGGTTTGATAATAATAAGACATCATTTCATACAAATACCCTTCAAAACTACGACGATTGGTAAATGATTAGTGGAATAAAAAATTATAAAGTTAACACATTGCCTATCAGGTCCAGATTTTGATTTTATCTGCTCATCCATGTGTACGTCGATCGGAGCTGCCGCCATTAAACGTAAATATCTACTGCGCATCCGTAACTAGTCCAATGTCCTGTTCTTTTACTGGTTGTCGGGTGGATCTACAGGACGTCACGTAAAATTACGAATCGGCCTGGACCTGGGTACGTACCTCTAACACTGGGAACCAGCACATGAAGCACTCTGTTTCTTCTGTTGCAAACCAGCTGCCACTGATGATTTCCTTGAGGCAGCAACGTTCCAGCTAGAGAACCGAGTTCGGACATGTGCAGAGCTCCTAGAGGACACATAATTGCTGGCTCGACTTAGTACAGCAGATATGGCTGCACTTGAATACAAATATCACAATATGTGTTTGGTGGGCCTCTACAACCACGCCAGAAAACACAAAACTCAAGAAATGTGTGGAAACGGTGAGGAAAAGATGCTATCAGGAGTTTGCCTTTGCTGAAGTTGTCATGTACATTGGGGAAGCACGCATTGATGATAGCACTGCACCAATCTTCAAGCTGGCTGATCTGGCTGATATGTATAGGTCAAGGATGGAACAACTTGGCATTAAGCTCGATGGTAGACTCAACACTACACGATTGAAGGAAAGGCTCTTTGCTCAGACCATGACCTCCAAGCTCAGACTGAGGGGCGGGATATCCTTCTTGCATATTCTGATGACATTGGTGCTGCTCTGACCAATAAATGTGAATGGAGCAGTGACAGTGACAGAATTCCAAGACTCTGGGCTGAACCTACTGCTGGCATTGGTAAACATGGTTCTTGAAGGTCCAATCATCAGAGACCAGATTGAAGATCCAGCGACGTCAGCAGCCCTAACCATCACACAGCTGTCATAATTTAACACCGTCAGGTACAGGCAGTGCGAATGAGCAGCACTGCGCAATAGACACCTGTACGATGTATATAGGCCTGATGGTTCATGCCCAAACCAGAAAGAGAGAACTTGTGGATCGGCTTTCACATGTAGGTGACAGTATCACGTATGACTGCGGTTGATAATATTGATCAATAGCCTATCTCACCACAATCAATCGAGTCCTTCCATGGCACAGGTATCTCACTCTTTCAACTCCCTGCCTTTGCAGGTCAAGGAGTTGACCGCAGCATTGTGATTGTTGGAGGTGCTGCATGCCAAAAGACAGTGGGCCAGTTGCCAAGCTACTATGCAGATGTTGCACCGGTTGTCAGTAGCACCAGGTAGGCATCTGTACCACCTAGCACTGTGGAATCTCTGAGCAGGGGTACTCTGACAAGAGCATCAAAGCAGAGTACTGCTGACTAGAGAGTGTACGGAAGATTCTTGCACTTGCATCTGACGATGAATAGAACTCAGAGTGTTGACAGCATATCCTGGGGTGCATAACATGCAAGTGACCAGCCTGCTGGTAGAAAAGTCATCTGCCCAAGTGCCCTACTCACACTATTCCATGAGAGTCACTGGACTTATTACGAAAGGCTGTTCAATAACTCAGACACTAGTAGTAACATTTGACTAACCTTTGTACGCCATTGGCAAGCAGATCCAGTGGAAGTAGCCAGAGATGTATAGAGAAGACAAGTTTGTTGTAATGATTGGCGGCCTGCACATAGAGATGGCTGCTCTGAGGACCCTAGGTGATTGGAGGCAAGGGAGTGATTGGGTTGAAGCACTTAGGAAAGACGTCCGCTCACTTGTCAAGGTAATGGAAGAACTGGGTAATCCATTCGAAGAGGATAGCGAAGACCTACTTGTCCTTGACCGCAAAGAGATTGCGGAACCATCAGCAGCGTTCCTGTTAAGAAGGCACAGAAGATTGGTCAACAACAGTTCGCAACATTTACAAAAGAATGTCTTATGGAGAGAACAAAGCCCATTGATGACACAATCTATCGCAATCAGTTGAAACTGTTTGTTGGTTCGACGACAAAGATAGCAAGTAAGAAGCAGCAGCTGACATCAACGAAAAGTGAGCTGTTCTCAGGACTCTACATTTGCTGTCAAACGAGGGATGGCAATCTGGAAATTTTCTTTCAGCATGAGAACCAAGCATGGTCTCCAGCACTCTCCGATGGTGGAAGACTATGACTAGGTACCAAGAGTGACATTCTGATATGCCTGGAGGACCTGTCTCCATCTCAGACTAAGACCCCTGATGCTACCTGTATAGTTCTTGGTGGAGTTTCCATCATTCAAATGATGAAGCCAGCCGCTCCCAAAGACATTCGATGAATATGCCCAGCAGGTATTCATCCCATATATTTCTTCTCGGCTGCGCAATGTATCATGTGTGGACCTCGTTTTGGAATACCAAAGGCACAGCAAGAGCCAAGCGTGGAAATGGAGTAAGAAGACATGTGGTTGAGAAGGCTGCCGTACCAGAAACTGGCAGAACCTTCTGCGGGTTAACAACAACAAGACAGAAGTATTCAGTTTCCCGGCCAAGGTCCCACCTCGGGCGTTCTTTAAGGAAGACAAGGAAGTTGTCCTCATCGATGGGAAGGGGGTGCTCAGCACACAGCTATTGCAGGATGTCCACATCCTGGCTCCGTGCAGCCATGAAGAAGGTAACAGAGATGTCATGTGCCCTTGCCAATGTTCCCTACTTTGACAAGCTGCGACACGGTTATCCAGACAGCATGGTCAACCATGGAAGACACTGCCGGAACTGACAGATGTACTATTAATGCTTGCAGATAGACCAAAGGAGATCCCCGATAATGCAATGAACATAACTTTGAAGAAAAAGGATTTGTCGGAACTATTTCTAAACATTAGAAACAAGAGCATGCCAAGAGAGCCGTCTACCAGGGTGGTCACATCTGGGGGAAGACAATGCTACCAGACCATGTGTTAACATCACCAACTGACTGGGCGGGTAAAAAGAACATATGAACCCCACTGGACTACATTGCCACAAACATCAAAATCATGCCACGAGCTGATCTCAAAGCGCTAAAAGTGCAAGAAGGCGGCACTTCAATGCACAGGCCTCTGCTTCTGTGGGGGAGAATATGCCAGCTGACTCTAAGATTGCTCATTTACTCAAATATTAAAGTGCCATGCCATGATCCATGGGAAGTTATCAAGTTTTCACATGATCAAGATGTGTTAGTAGAATAATTCAAATAGTATTTAACAATAAAATTAGTATTCTCAAATAACTTAAATAGCATAGTTAACAGCTTCAGTACATTCATTGAAAATTGTTACATGGTCTGTGCTAATACGTAACTCTACTTGCTACAGCTACGGTTTAATCAAGTTATCACGATAATATGGAGAGACAATCTCGCCATTTTGTTGCATTTTCTTTCATTTATTATTGCGTTATATTGCAATAAACCTATTTTTGCACTGTACTATGTATGTAAATAATATTTGGTTGTCCTGAAAACAGGGAAACAACAGCTTCGGGTGGCAAACATGTTCTTAGGCCAATAGCAGCCGGTAGCCATTTTCGAAAATGGCTGCCATGGTTATTAGGATGCCAATTTGCAATGATCCAATATCCAGATTTCTTCTAAATATATTATGCTGTGTGTGCAAAATTTGGTGCTTGTATCACAAAATGAACAATAGGTTATAGCTATGCCTCCCCACTAAATGTAATTTGATGATTTTGTATTTACTGATGAATAATATCTTTTAACCTTTAGCTCTGTTTCTGGCCATTGTATTATGTTTTATATATATATATATATATATATATATATATATATATATATCGCAAAATTTGAGAAGGAAGCCTTGGATTTAACAACTTTGAAAACACAGTCATACCATGATATATTAATTATTTAGCCCCATGGTGAAAATGGCTTTTTATTCTTGGATATATTTAATAAACGCCAACCACCAATTAGATTTAAAGCTACAATAAATTACCTTCAGGATTTAAATTAAAAATGCCAAAAAAATCTAATAAATAAATTATTCGTAACTATAGTCTTGGAGTTCTGAATGTTGTAATGTGGCTTCAGACTCCATATATATATATAATATATATATATATATATATATATATATATATATCCGAGAGGAAATAGACTGATATTTGGCCTTCCATCCTCATATATCTGTCAAATATGACACCATATTATTTATTTTAATCCATTTGGCTACAACCTAAATCAGGCACTATAGAGACGTTATCTACTTAGATACCGTTTTGCACATCGGCGTAGAATCAGTCCTGTATAAGCCAACGGTAATTGGTCAGTAATGAGCCATTACGTTATGTGCCGGACTGGAGTAGCTTTAATGTTAGCGGGCCAACAATGTCCCGTTATTGGGCTGATAATCTACCAGTACAATTATCAACCAATTCGGTATCATTTTAGTACTGGCCCATTATGTCCCATTACTCCAATAATACAATTATTATTCCATATTTGGTACCATGTTAGTACTGAATCAGTAGCAACGAGTATCGGTCCATCAATAACAATTAAATGGTATTTAATTAATAAAAATAAGTGTCTATTCTAAAACCTTTATTTCAAAAACGAACTTCAATTAATACATTAATTAGTGGACAGCATCAACTAAAAACAGCTAATTGTTTACATGAAATAAACATCAGCACCGTAAACATGATCAATAATCAACACTCTTGTATAACCTGAACCACTACTACTACAGCAATATATGTTGAAGTTACCTTCAGAACGGGTTTTGTTTTTAATTATATACACAAATATTATATTATCTCCAAAACAGCAAACGAAATAGTTTATTTGATAAACAGTATACTGACGTTTGGGAAGGCGATAGGTTAATCTCAACATATACGAATGCGATAAAAATAATAAAAGACAGACAACAATCTGAAAAGTGATGCTCATATCACATTATTAAAACGGGATTTTAAATTAATTAATTATAAAGTCTACATCATACAAAAATTGTCACACACTTTTACTTGGAAGTTGAAGTGTTTTTTTCTTCTTTCATTCGTTTCTTTCGTCTCCCTGATCTGTCTCCTGATCCCCAAATAAATCTTTTAACGCTATCCTCCATCTCCGCTTGTGTCTGGGTAAAACATCTTCTTGACATCATCCGTATAAATAAATACATTGCATATGAGAGTCAAAATATTGAAATATTTTAAATTTATTTACAAATTTATTTATACAGGATTACGGACGTGTTTCACGCATAACTTATAAGGAATTTGAGCATCTTATTTCAAGTAAAATGTATTATCACACCAGTACATACACTACAATACTACAACGTAATGATGACGGTTATGTAGCCTTAAAATTGCTATCTGACATTAAATTATGAAGAAGAAAAAATGTACTCACTAATTTCTTTAAACGTACGCGTCCATCTTGATCATCTCGCTAGCAGTGGAATTTGCCGGTAAATTTAATTGACTAGATGGTGCTCAAGTATACATAGTGACTATATAGAGGTGGATATATTTGACTTTAACGGGCCATTACCGGGCTGGCACCTGGCTAAATTATATAACATACGTAGTAGTTTCTTGTCGCTAACGTTGTGCCTACAACGGGCCGGTAATGGGCCAGTATCGTTTGTCGTTATGCGGTAGTAATGGTATCTAGTCGTATGTTCCGATACCGGGCTAGTATAGTAAATAGACAGAAAATATACTTCTATCTAAATTTACATATAATTATGTGTTATATAATCTACGCTCACATTCATATTTGTGAACAAAATATAATTGCTGATTGAAATGTTTTCTTGAGGAAGATTAAATGAATCCGTTTTATTTTATTCACCCGCACAACAAAATATCAACTGATTTATCAATAATCTAATTTCTTATTCAATCCATTTTCATTTAATAATAAACAATTTTGGTAATGTGGGGAATATTTTCAAGGGAAATATTTTACGAAATGTATTATATATATATATATATATATATATATGTGTGTGTGTGTGTGTGTGTGTGTGAAAAATAAAAGAAACAGAAAAACATATTTGCTACTTGATTATTACATGGTAGTGATATGGTATTATATATAAATGGGACAAATAACATTGAAGAGTAATGGGTTATATATCTTGTGAGATATTTGTCTAGTGTGGTTTATGTTGACGTTACGGTGTCAACATTATATTCCGTTACATTTTCATATACAGAGTGAAACGATTCAGGTAGTTACAGTTGGGTACGTCAAGTTAGATTTTTTTCTAACTTCAGCACATTGAAGCTGGCCATCTATTAATGACCTTCTAGATCTATTCAAAGATCACATCTAGCCGGCATCTTGCATGACCTACTGTTTGTACAGTTGAGCATAGTCATGATAGACAGATAGTGGCGAAGAATGTGTGATAAGTGCATTTAATGAACATATATATATATATATATATATATATATATATATATATACATTCAGGTTTTATATTTTCCAAGGAAAACTATAATAATAACGTTAATCAAGTCCTTCAGCTGATTGTTCTTCGTTGCATCTTTTTTATATAATGCTCATCAGCCCGTACTACGTCAGAAACGATGAAACCGCTGAGCTGGATTGAGGAGCTGAACTGGTAAATGAAGTACAGCGTGTTTAAATTACACACACACACACACCTATTTATGTCACACCATTGGTCCCTAGAAATATCCAAAATCACATGTTCGGGGGTTCATATTATTGTTAATTATATATGTCTGTCCCCCAAACAAACAGGTAATTAATTAATTAATATAAGACACGTCATATACAAAATAATATAACTTTATTTGGAAATGTATTTTTAAATGTTCTTTTTACGAAGAAAAGCAGTAACATTTTGTCAGTCATTATTATTGCTATGACATCCATACACACACACAATGATACACACACACACTATATTGTCAATAGATGTATTGTTATTTATCCTAGTTAATTAGCAGCACTAGATACTGACTGATGGGAGAGCTTTGTTTTTTCCACTAACATTAAAAACACATTTTAAAAATAATTTTCTTTCCCAAACTTTTAGAATTTATTCATACCGGTAGATGTTTCCTTGATCTATTATATCAATTTGTTTGCAAGCAAAGATATGAAATATAAACACAAAAATCCCAATTTTAATATTTATAGGCACTGCTCAGCTCACAGGCACACACATAAAACACACACAAAGTATTTCTTTACGTGTAAATAATTTCTGATTGAATTTACAGTAACTTAAGGAGGTTCCAGATGCTTGAAACCAAATGAAATGTCACACCATAACAAAATACTCAAACCTTTAATTTTAACATAAATAATAGAAACTGAACCAGTCTCTCAATCCTAGAAGCTATTTATTTTGTTTAAAAATCAGTCCTTTTGAACTATTATTTATTATTACATCAAAATTGGCAGAAACTGGACACTCAGGATTATTCTTGATTTTTTGTATACAGTATCACTAACTGTCACTGATCATAGTAACAATAATAGTAATGGTAACAGTTGATTTAAGGCTGTTAGCAAAGCAGACTATAATGATTGGTTTCCTTTGAAATTCAGTATTGTGTTGAAATTTATAGCATCATAAAGAATGTATAGCTCCTACAAAAGCATGTAAACAAGTGTGAGCAAATAATTATTTCAGAACATAACACAACTGTGTTGTTAACGTTAAGTCATGAATGACATACAACCACATCAGTTTGAGCCAGAAGGAACCTGACAAGAGGAAGATGATTCAAAATGGCTCAGATATTAATGCTCAATAGAAACTATAATCCGTGTCAGTCTAGAGAGCGCTCATGTGATGTCGGACCATTTGAGTTTTCTCCTTCCTGCCTTTTAATCTGGCTTCCAGTGCAGCCGTAATGGAGGCCCTCCAGTGATATGGATTATTTCCCTATATCTAAGATATCAGGTATATTTTGTGATTATTATTTGGGAATTTGTGGTTACTCTTCTAAGCATTACATATTTAAGAAATATTTTCTGAGGGTGGACTGTCCCTTTAATATGTAATTATTTATATTTTGACATAATTTACAATTAGTGTAATCATATTTGTATTAGTCCAAAAAAATTGAAATGAAAATGAACTGTTCCTTTAAGTCTGTTGTCTAACAAGGGAATAACAAGGGACTTATAGTGAAACATTATTATAAATGAATGCATTTAATGTGCCAAGTTGTGAGATTTCAACAAATATTACAGTGAACTATGCATTGAAAAGTAGGAAAGTGATGATTTGAGGTCACATTGACAGCACAGTAATTGGAGTGTTATGCTATAAACCTCTACATCAGTGTTTAGTGTGCCTCTGTGGTCTAGCAGTAGCGTGTTGGACCATAGATCACTACCACTGTGTTTGAATCTCAGCATGGGCTTCTCTGAAGGTTGTTTCATCTTTGGAGGTTGCTCAGCCTATTTAGCCTACCATGTGGACAAAAGTGGCCATAAAACGTCAATCATCATCATCATCTACATCAGTGTTAAAATCTCACTTGTACCTGGACCGTATATCCCAGATGTGATCAAGACTAAAGCTAAACAAACAATTTATTCAGATATTTAGTGTGATGTTTGTTATATTTTGTTAATATGTCAATCATTTATATCCATTGTCAAATTCTGTATTTTGCAGTAAAAGATGTGCATTCATGTTTACAAAGGTGATGATAATTGATGTTTTACTGCCACTTTTGTGCACATGGTAGACTAAATGGGTTGAGCGACCTCCAAAGAGTAAAATCCCAATACCATGACTAAACTTACTTTAGTTTAAATTAAGCATTTTATTATGCACACTGTATATAAAATAGTAACAATGACCACACAGTACTAATTATAATATTGTATGGTTTCTTTAATCTTCTACATAAAATTAGAAACCTCTCTAGTAATGATAGAATATTAACAGAGTAATTCTGACTCATATATCTGATTTATTCGATATTTTAAAACTTTATTAAATACAGATTTACCTTAAAATAAGTATATTTCTAAAATGAGAGTTCTACAAATGACTGTAACATCTATTTAAACTAAAATGTAGACAATTGTATTATTTCTTTTCCTGTTCATAATTTTGTGTTGTTTCAGAAATCTTCAAGCGGAAATTTAATCTTGAATGAACATTCTTAGGCTGAGATCAACTATGATTTTGTTATGCGGTCTTTGAGTGTTCGGAGTCCATCATGGGTCAGATAACATCAAATATTGTGTGGAAATTTATCTCTCCATTTGTTGGCACGAAAAGTTCGCATTCAGACAATAACAGCGACCCATTTAAAGAAGCTGTCACACCTTTTGTTTTCATGAGAAAGGGGTAAGTTGTTGTGAATGTGTCTGTGAGTGTAACTTTTTTTAGAATATGTTTCCCTGTTATCAGCTAATGAGTTTCCACCCATAATAAATATTAAGTTCCATGTGTAATTCAGTGAATGGCTAATCCAGTGTATGTTTATGGGTAGAGTACAATATGTTGATTTTTAGCCTTGGCACAAGTACTAAAATCACTATTTTGGAAAAGACATGACTGCACTGAGTACTCTCCTGATGTGTCTATGTTAGAGTACATATTAAAAATATTTAAGTGAGATAAAAAAAACGTAAGATTTTAATAATAAAAGATATTTCATTTGGCTGAAAATAAGCTATGATCAAAGTAGAAATGTATCCCAGGATTAAGTACAGTCTAACTTCTCTTTTATGCCAACTTTGGGACCTGGCTGAAAGTTGGTGTTGTGGTGGGTTGGCATTAGAATGGGGGCTGCATATTCGACGGACAGCCGTGGGGATGGTGGATTCTAGTTATATAACCGAAAGTGTTGCCCAATGAGCACACACTATACACCACTGACTTAAAAGCATTGGTGCGTCTATTTGATGTATTGCAACATGATTTTCACAGATCACCAGAAACATGGGGGCGGATAATTGGGGGCATTATCATGGCAAGAAATTGGGTCCTTATCCAAGGTTTGGTGGTAGGTTCATGGATGGCAGATGGTGGGGCTATGTTTGTATATGTTTACATGTAGTGAGAAAACTTCACTGTTATAACGTATACCACGTCAAGTACATCTCATGTTGCTGAGTGTGTAGTCTTGATAAGGGTTAAATTTTATATGTTATTGTTTAGTAATTAGCTCCATTATTATGAGGGTTTACTTTATATCCTTTACGTAACTGAATGGCGATTATTCTTAAATAAATTCCATGTCATGTGACCTATTTTGTTGTAGCTAGTTAGCATCTTAATGTTCTGAGATTTGGGGAGCCTTTTGTTCTATTTATCTTAACCATCTGATAGTCTTCTATCATTCTACTGATTAGCTCATTGTATTGTGATGAAGATGGTCACATGGCTCATGAGTTCTATGAAGAGGTAGAAGATAGAAAGTCAAGAAAGCGAATAATGCAAAGAAAACGTGTTAATCTAACACCTGAGGTAAATATATATAGTAAAGGTGAAAAATTCAGACATGAGGTCAAATACGTTTGTATTTGAGAGTATTTAAATACTCTTTTTCCAAGTATTTGTATTTATGCTTTCTATAATGAAAAGTTTTTCTATTTAAATACATTCACAAAGTATTTGATTTTTCAAATACATTAAAATACTTTTCTAAATTATTTCATGTTTTGATCTGAATATTTTGTCAGTATAGATAGTGATATATTTAATGTAATCACTTCTGATGGCTTCCTAGTCAATCAAAGGGAGATTATTCTCAATTATGTTGTATAATTAGAAGAGATCAAGGGATAATATGTAACATGTTGTGAGTAAATCCAATGAACAGATCTAATCTTTCCCATAAAAGGACCAACCTTCCAGCATATCTCGTTCATTCATAGATTCTAACCTCCAGCTGATACAACCTGACATTGCTAGAACTTGATTCACTTATTAAACATTTGAGTCCTGTATTCAGATAATGTAACTACATAAAAACTGGCTGGAAAATCCTAGCCTATGGTTTTCAGGGTTATTTTGAAGTATGAGATAATGTCGATGGCAATTTCAAGGGTCCGTGCAAGAATTGCCCTGCACAAATTTCAGCTTCTGCCAAGACTACGTTGAATCTGCTACATTTTATTGGATACACATTTCTTGGAATAGTTTGTATTCCATTACACAGCATAGATATAAATCCATTTTGAAATTATTACAGCTGTTGGTTTGGTTTTGGTTTTGTTGTTCGGGGAGAATCCCCGGCTGTCGCTTAATCAGCACAGCCTCTATGTTGGAGTGGTTGAGAAACCTCCTCCCCCACCACTCACAGGGGAGCAGTACGGAAAGATGGAGCCGAAATACCCTGAGGGTGGTCACTGCCAGAGTGTTTTACGTCCTCAGGTAGTTTTTAACGTCCCCCTTTATTTTAAATAATTCAGTGGAGACGGCAGCGCCATTTAACGTGGTCAGCCACCCACGATGTAGTGAGCTGAGAAATTAATCCCTGGAAAAGTTTCGACCTCTTACGGGGTTCGAACCTGCGACCATTGGCACCAAGTGCCGGGTGCTTAACCGCTAGGCCACCGGAGCTCACCAATTACAGCTGTTATGTGATATTCTCTATATATAGGTGTACAAAATCATTGCAATTCAATACTATAAAAAAAAACCAGTACTATCCTGTTTATCATAACGTTTTTATGTATTATATTTGAGTATTATTATAATATTTATTATTGTTATTATCATGATCACACAAGAAGCTGTTTTATTCAATGACAGGGCGAAGTGGAGTTGTCCATTCCTCGTCTTCATTCAGACTTTCCAATAGTATTGTGTGAGGCTTTCCCAAGATGATACACAAAGAGCTGATATTTACTACAGTGTAGATGTGATATTATAGTCTGTTGTTAGACACTTAATGGCTGGTTTATAAATTTGAATATGTTGGTGTAATGAGTGACCTGTCAATCACAACTAACTGTTAATTTGAATGGTGCAAAAATTAATTTAGAAAATTGGTTAACATTTTCAAGTGCATGATGTGTTTCGTTTAGTCTTTACCATTAATCAGCCCTTTTTTAAATTACCCCTCCAAAAATGAATTAAATACATAAACATTAAATGTTATTTAACCATACCATGTATACCGTTTTGATGCCTACATATTTTATTAATATTTGTGTATAGTGTATTCCATTGTGCAGTCAGGTTTTTATCTTATATGTGTCTCGGTGCATTTTACATAGAAGCTGATTGAACAAATTCTGTGATTGTTACATCCATTACACTTTATCTAACTCGATGTTACACAGAAATATTAATGGGCATCTGACATTTTTTTAAACAGTTTATTATCATCCAACGTAAACAAACTTCCACAAAATATTAATAAATGGAAATTCTGCTCTTTTCAAAGTCCTTAATGGTCATTAATTACACTATTTCATGTCAGGATTTTGTCGGTTCAGATCCAGTCCACAGCTCTGTTTGTGAGATTTATTTCCCTCTACAGTTGTTCCTCCGCCATACGTCACTGTTGTGACGAGCACCGAGGCTAAACAATTAAAGGAAAGGATAAGTAATACAACTCTTTAATGAAGAGCCGTAATCCTACTTATTAGTTTGGTGCCCGTTTATGGTTTTATCAGCTACCAATTACAAGAAAGATTAGCAGTTGGTGTATCTGAGACGGGGACTTCCCAGTTACAAGCATTCTCACCACTTTGCCATCATGGGAGTTTCTTAATGGTGGGAACTGTTTATTATTAATCTGTCATATCCTTCGATCCATGATTTGATTCTGCATTATTTACAGTTTTACTTAATATTGAAGCCAATAACTGCTGATCATAACTCCACTTTTGCCATTGTTTCCCGAGTCAGTGTTGCAATTCTTAAATATATTCTAAACTCCAGATACACACACACACAATACACACATATATATATATTACTCGCACGTCATCACTTATAATACTATTACTTCCTTTACTAATAATAATAATATGACATTAATTTGTAGTCTAGACAACTGACCAAATGTGGCTAACATAAAACACATTTAAATAATAAGTGTATATGATTTGATACAATTTTTGTTTAAACTAACTAATACAATTTTAATAGTTAATACAGTTGAAGTAAAATGACTGTTTAATTATTAAAAAGTAACGGCTGATCATTTGTTAACCTCTTTTGATCAGTAGCAACTGACCACAATCAGTCATCATGTTTAAATCTGAAAAAAAGATGGATTTTGAGGGATGTCCGTGCTTTTAATTTTTTGGTTGTAGATATTTAAAGCTGGCTGTGCGATATGTCTAGGCTGAAAGCCCATTTTTCGTGTAATAATAGTATAATCGAAACATGGCACTTCCATGTGAACTATCTTATGTAAATGTCACCATGATTCATGATGACGAATGACAATTGCAGAAACAGCATGGCCAAGCATTTGATAAGCTGTACAATTGAAATTTATGGCTGCATGTGTATATACTGTGAATGTCATGCTGTTTTTCATTGACTTGTGAGTATAGTTCTATTTGTTGTCTGTGGAAGGTAATTTATATATGATGATCACTGGATAAGCTGTATCATTTAGATTTTAATCAAATCTAGTCATGTTACCATGTTATTATTCAGCAAGCTATTGCACTCAACGTCTTGAATATTGTTTATTCATTAAGGTTTTTCTGAGTTGAGACAAAAAGTTCATTTGACCATTGTCATCTTAACATTTTATTGGCATTTTTAATACACTTGATATTCGTGTTTCTGAGAAGATTTGCAAAGATAATAAAATGTATTACATATTTTATTTTGATGTTTTTTGTTTATTTGCCTATCTTGTAATGTGCACAGACAGTATATGTGTGTGGTAGAGGAGATGGGTGTCTTAGATGGCTATAAATGAGTTGGGGCATCAGAAATCTGGAAGTGTACGTCCTGCTACAATAGTGTTACTCATGCCAAATAGGTCCTTACTGCCAGAAGTTCGTGGCTGTGCATGGATGATGATGATATTGAATGTTGTCACTTCGGACAGCCACTTTAAACTTACAGGTAACAAAGTCATCATATTGAATGTCAGTAATTAGTTTGTACTCTGTTAAAGTGTTTATTTCTTCTGTTGACTTTGTAAAGTTCCGAAGGATGGCTTTAGTTGGTGAAGGAAGGGGGTGTATTTGGTGGGTGAGTGGTTTATTTAGCAAGTCACAGCAGAGGCTTACAGTCGAGAGGCTACTTCTTTGGGATTTGAACCCAGACCTGGAAGTTTGCAGCATGTTCTGCCTGCTGTGCTATCTGTTAACAGGGAGGGTTGAACAGATAAATATTCCATATTTACAAGATAATCAGGAAGGGAGCGAACAATTTGTTCAGCCTCATCATTGCTTACACCTGAGACGGAAGGCCGACTGGTGACATCCCACAAACACAGGTACAAGTTGGACTGGAACTAACAATCTGCAAATTTTGAGCACGATGATGGTCTTTTATCGATTATCTATTGGAGCGCCTCTTAAATGATCGAGAAGTATTCGATACTGCTGAAATGGCACATTTTTTTGAAATGGCTATTTGGAAATAAAACACAAGCCGAATATTGCATGCATCTTTTATTTATTTCTTACAAACCATAAAATGAAATCTACACAAGAACCTAAATACTGAACCAAAAATCTGATGAAATCATCTTATGTAATTATAGCCTAACACTGGATATGTCCTACTCCTTTTGCTCATTAATAAACAGATAGGCGGGCGAGCCTTGAACAACTGAAATGTAACGATCACAAACTGTAAAAGACGCGGCAGCAGCAGCAACGTTCTAACCAATAACACTAAATTGTCTTCAATGAAATAATTAAAATCCACACACATTTGAAATCTGATTTGCAGATATTTTGTAGGGAATCTGCAGTAAACAATCCCTTTTAACATAACACAAATCTGCTTCTCCGATGCTAACTGAAGTCTATCACACACATACACACACACACAGAGGCAACATCACACACGACCACTGTGACATAAATATATAAATCTCATTATCATTGATTTGATTAATTTTATCACATTGTTTTATGCTTTAAAGCTGATCAGTAAAATTTATATTTCATAATTATGAGTTTATTAATAATAAAAGCAGACACAGACAGAATGTTGACAGTCCCAACGTCAATGTTCTGCGATGTTGTCTTCTCTAAAATAGAAAACTTTCTGACTCGTCTTGAGAGTAGATGGTGTCATTGTGAGATCAATATCGTTATCTGGAAGCGAATAATTTAACACAAATTTACAGCATCTGCTGGTGAAGACTAATGGCATTTGAGGGATACCTAAAAAGCACTCGATTAAAATAAAGCTGAACAAACAAAACCAATCATTTTCAAAAACCAACAATAACCACATTAACATTCACGACAGTGGTCATATATCACAATCAGAGGGACTCAAAAATATTGATCACTGTCTAATACAAATCCCTAATCCACCCCAACCCACCGCCTGGGACTGACCCACTAAAACAAAGCCTGACCAATTCAAGTAGCAGCCATAATGAACACAGGAGTGTTTGTCATGACTACGACGGCCACTGAGACATATCATAACGTGATCATATTTTTGGAACGCGCGTAAATCAGACGGATAATAGGGCCTCGTCATAACGCCCTAATGTATAAAATGCTTCTCTTAGAAGTTGGTGATCTGCAGAACCACATAGAAATATGCGAGCACGCGTTGTCTTCTACTGCGATATATACATAAAATGGCATAATGCTAGGAGCAATATACAGAGGCTTTTTCTGTGGGAATGAAACAACCCTTTTTGCACACACACACACACACACACACTCTTCTGACATATAACACACACGCACACAATGTACCTGTGGTTCCATCCAAAGATGTGCGCAGAATATGTCTTCTACAAACGTAATATTTTCAAACAAATACTGATTTTTTATAAATAGAAGTAATCACAGTAAAGAACATACAGACTGTGACGTTATGATACAATAACCGGAGACTTGTAAAACATAGACAACCCAAAATACGTGTACAATACCACACTCATATATATATATATTTATATATATATACACTTTTATATAAGGGCCTATGACAGAAGCACATAGAAATCCTGAATAGTAATTGCATGACTGGAGTGAAGCTGATATTCACACCAATTACAAGGCAGTCTTGTTAGACAGACACCTGGATATGAGAAAGAACATTGTTTTGGTCATTTTATATCTGGCCAAATGTTACTGACAGAAAGCACCAAGACGAATCTGTACACAGCTGGCAATACATGAATTTCTAGATGAGTACAAAAGATAGGTGGAAGGTGGCATCTTTTTATGGTCCACCGCCACCACCACCACACTTCCAGTTACAGGTGCTTGTCCATGTTCGTACACACATACACAGAACTGAAACAAGCTCTCCACTTCCTTCAAATCACCATTTCTAGTGAAGAAATGGTTATAAATATATTGTCCACTCCTAAGGTTTAGGTCTCTGGATGTGTTCAGTTTATCACAATACTGTATGATGTTAACCGAAATTAATCTGGCAAGATCAGTTCTATATTTACAATTGATGACACCCATCAATTGTCCTATTTGGCAGATCATTTGGACACCCCAGAGACAAATGATGATCTCTGAGTTCAGGCTAACTATTTCATCCGTAGGGAACGGTTGTCTTTAACTCACCAGAACTAGGCATGTTTGAGGAAGTGTGAAACTATGTATATATATCTGGGGGGAAATTCGGAACCCTGCATTGTGTGGCCTACAACGTTGTAGGGATGGCCCTGACAATAGCCTGTGGTATTTGAGCAAAATGATCCAAACTCCATCCTAAAACAAACCATCCCAAAACTTCTGCATCGAAACGAAAAATTAAATCCCGTGAGGAGGAAGAAGAAATCAGTAGTGACACAAGCACTCTTAAATTTTTTACACAACCCACCATGACATTTGATTAGTATGGCCACAAAATACCAATAATTTCAAATGTCACTGACACGACATTTCTATCCATCCGTATCACTTCAGTCATAAACAATATAGCATCTATAGCTCTGATGGTGTTAACTTTAATCACAAGCACGATCACAAGTTAACTAATTTATCTCTTGTCACAGAGGTCTAACATGTATAACATCACAGTTCTAGGCATTGCTCCTGTCAGACAAACACTGGTGTTCGTTTGTCATCGGTGATTGTTGTTTCACTTGGACATAATTCTTTCGAGCGTCTCTCCATGTGTATTTTCAACATCCGGTACTTTCCACGGACTTGTTCTACGTATTCTTCTTCCTCACGATTCAAGATTTTCAAGAAGTTTTCAAGCTCTGGAAGGCTAAACGCTTCCCACTGAAAATGAATCGAATGATGGGATATATTTAACCTGGACATCTTTATACAAAATAAGGTCTATCCACAATTTGTATGGTGATTTCTAAATGTGAATAAAGATTGACTGATGTCACATTTTATGGATGTATAGTACTCTGAGCGAATGCCGTCGTATGTGTTGCTGTGCGTCTGTACGTGTATGTGTCTGTGTGCCTGTTTACCATTATCTCTCCGGTGTCATTCTCCTGAAGTACGAACTTTCTCTTGTCCAGACCACTAACGCCATCTTTTGTCCAACATAAACACAAAGGTAGCGGCATCTCATCATCTTCCAGACGTCTCATCGTAGCTAAATATAACAGATACATAAGTGTAGAGGATGGATAATCTAATGACCAGTTACCAATAGTAAGATCTGGGTTTATATAAACATAAACGAGTAACCCTGACCAACCGTACTATAGGATCAACCAAAGGGACAGTTCACAAACTTTATTCAGCTCGTTATATGTCTTGACCGAATAAGAAGTAAAACTGGGATACTGAACTCGGATGGCTTATTTATCAAAGGTTGAAAGGCTGCTACTGTTTTCTATTGCAAGATTTTGGCATATTTACAGCACGACAATAAACAAATCCACAGATAAAAGATACTGTGAATGAGCAATGTTGCACGAGAACAACACACCATCTTTAACTTGGTGCAAAATAAGAGCAGGCTACAAAAGTTATCATAATAATGGGACACGGACAAAATGTTTCCCATAATAACAAATACTGCCCTTTAACAATCTGTCAGAAAATGTGAACAAACCTGTCAGTGAAATTAGACAGTGATCAAAAGACATCTCTAAACAAACGCAAACTACCTTTATCTCCTTCTGCGATCTTCTCGTAAAGTGCAAACTTCCTCGGATTATCAGTGATTTTAAATTTGCTTAACAAGGCCTTGATCACTTCCTGAGTTGTCGTGTTGCTGGAACAGAGAAAAGACAGTCAATATACTCACTAGCTGATGCGATCACATTTTATATTTGTTTTTAGGCTACTTAAAAATATCTGTCCAATGAAAAGATTTAAAGAACATTAACTACCCTTGAACAAGTAATAATAATAATAATAATATAATGATGTATATTTAATAAAGCGCCCTTACTAGCAGGAGCTATTCAAAGGCACTGTACAAATAATATGTAATTTAATAATATCCCAAATAATATGTCTGTAAAAACCCTGTAATGATTTAAAAGATAATAATTATTTATCTGTAAAAGCGACCTCAAATAGGTGTGTTTTAGAAGAGATTTAAAATTTTCAAGAAACGACGCATTTCTAATATTTGCCGGCAACCTATTCCACAAAGTATACCCTTTAAAAAGAGGCACTATGTTATAAAGCTTCCTACCATTGTATATTCTTCCAATGAAAGAAAAATTACCACCTTTTAGATATCATTAGGAATGGCTGTTTAACCCCCCCCCCCCACTAAAAAAAGAGATAATTTATAAACTATTACAAAATGTCTTTTAATTGTCTTGGGTGAAATAATTTCAGTAGTTTCTTCACAAAAAACAATAAAAATCTCTCAAAACCTAGTTAAATCTTTCAAATTTTAATGGAATGTCTTTGGTTTCATAGTTTCAAGAACACAAAGTTTTTAAAACATCCCAAAAATAATTTCACTCTAAACATATGAACACTCGAACATATTTTTACTGAAACTATTGGTATGCCTACAGTTCAACAGATGTCATCCTCATTACTAAGAAAACAAGAACGGCCTTGTTTTTCCAATAAGAATTGTAAAGATGCTTGAACAGATCATGTTCAACATACTGGAAACACTAACAAGCCTGTCATTTCATTTGTTACAGAAACAAATGTCTACATCTTGATACTCTTGAGACAGAGACAAGAATGGACCATATACCAACTAAACCACAGATCAAACAAAACATAGATAAACATAGCCAATTAGCACTCAGAATAAATATAAAATCATTCAAATCTTGCTAACTTAAAGACACCTTTTCCCACATAGTGAGCTAAATAGGCTGGTCAGAATGGACACATATCCCTTGCACAGATCATCAATGTCTAGTCTGAACATTTTTCATATCAACAAGTGGAATGGGGGAAGAGAAATAGTGTTGATTATATTACAGTCAATAGTAACTACATAAATATGATACATGGGTTACATCTCAATAATCAAGATAATGATGGTCTGTAATTGAATGCCTTCCCATCACGACTAATTCCACATAAATATGGAACTGAGAACAGTCAAAATGTTTCACATATTAACTCACTCAGCAACAAAAGCAGGATGGTAGTATAAAATTAAGTCTTGGTTTGGGGCCACTTTTGTGCACAAAGTATATTAATTGGGCTAACTGACAGCCAATATAATGAGGTGAAGTTATAGCTGAAATAGCCTTTAGACGGAGCTAGCCTGTGATTCAAACCCCAGTAACTGAAGTCTTTGGTCAACTGCACTACCAGGTGGGCTATGGAGACACCTACAAATTATATGATGATGTTCAATCCTCTGCAATCTGTGACAAAAAATCTGTAAATATTACCTGTTGATATGGATTACTTTAGTTGTGTCTTTGGGAAGATAGAAGGATGTAATCTGACTGTCTTCATTGCCACTTTCATCATCCTCTCCCTGTCCAATCACATCGTAGATTGATGGCGGACGAGTGGAAAGGGACATGTTGATTGGCCGTATCAAGTTCATGTGGACGCGGATGAAGCCTTGGAATGTGTTTGTGTCTGGTTGCTGAAACAGGAGCATCACATCAAAATAATTTGCTAGATAAGAGATATGCGGCAAATCACGGTGAAATAATAATTTTATTGTATTGTAATAATTCAGTAATTATTAAGATTGGTGTATACTACACCAAAATACATAACTACTAAACTTTGTTGTCACTGACCCATTAGACAGCTAGATAAGATCTAACTTCAGACAAACTAGATCACAAATACATTAATATATATATATATATATATATATATATATATATGTGTGTGTGTGTGTCAGGATCAACAAATCATGGTTTTAAGATCAGTGTGAATATATTGAGAGATACAACCAAACATAACAGAGATGTCATTTTATGACTAAAACACGTGCAGGAAATGTATGTGCTATATTATTATTATCTTTTAAATCATTACAGGGTTCTTACATACATATTATCTGGGATTTATTATATTACATAATATTTAATTATAAGCACAATTTACTGAACCAAATACACAATTCACTGAACCAAATACACAATTCACTGAACCAAATGCACAATTCACTGAACCAAATGCACAATTCACTGAACCAAATGCACAATATACCACAGTTACATGCAGCCTGTTAGACTGTATACATCACAAATAGGCTGCAGACATGTTTGTCTTGGTGAAGCAATGTAGTGGGATTCTAATTTCAAAAATAATTTCCTTCTCCGCTGGTCTCTCATGCCGCTGGTTCCCGATGGTTCAAGACGGGAACATCCACGGGGGAGCCGTATTTAATAAATGACTGAAAAGATCACGTAATGGCCAAAAGCTATTGTAACAAGTTAGCTTTTTACTTTAGTACAGACTGGACCTGTATTGCCATTATCTAGTGACAAGAACCAATTGCCTCTGCATACTAAGTACCCAGTGGGATTAGTTTAGGTACGTGGTAATACTAAAGAGAACTATTACCATCTCTCAGACGTCTAACTGGCGGGGAACAATCTTCTGTTTCAATGGAGACCGGCTATAAATTATGGCATGTAGACCAGCATACATCCCGAGTACAGCATGAAAATGGGTCTATTTGGTTAGGTAGGAATGCACGCACGGACGCACACGCAGGTGCAGGCACACACACACACACTCTACTCAACCATAACAACAATAGTCCTCTTGCTAACTTACCAAGCTCATGATGAGTCCATGGTTGTTGTTGTTAAATATTTCTATATTACGTCGGAGTTCCTCTCGTGTCAATGTCCATTGTCCTGGTGACTTCTTGGCAGCCTTCTGGCCACGAGACTTTAACGTACTACTTCCTGTGTGATATCCAGAGTCATTATCATCCTAACAGGATAGAAAATTGATGGAAAATCAAATCAAGTATCGATCACATTAACAGTTCAACTGAGAGATAAGTGATAAAACAATGACCAGTTATATCATTTGTAAAACAAATTGAACTCATGTAAAAAACTAATTAACACATTCTAAATGGAGATATATATAGCACATTATTTCATTCAAAATCAACAATGAAAATCTGAAAGAGAACATAGTTATTTACGTGTACACAGAATAAGAATTTGATGAAATGTATTTAAATTTCTTAAAATCCAATTAATCACTATGTAACTCAGATAAATGATACAGACTAATGATTAAAATAAAAAAAATAAATACATTATCAAGAAGTCTATTCTTGGCATATTAAAGACAGAATTAAAACCAACATTCATATTAAATACAGAACACTCAGTTTGCATCGTACACCAGAACTCTTAACGTCTTTCATTTGACGCATTTTTCAGTTACATCACATGACTTTCTTATACCTCGGTTGACCTTGGCTGTTTCCTTGACCCCCAGAGGTCAAGTAACCAGTTCCTTCGAGACGCTGTACGTTTAAACAACCAAACACTCGATGGCGTGTTCATCATCTGTGGAGGTTAAGTAGGCATCACAGACAAAGTTATTAGCACTTATCATCAAACTAAAGCCAACTGATACTGTTTTGTATAGCTAGCTGTGAATAATGAAGAGGAAATAAGATTCGACAGAAAAGGGCTTAGAATCCTGGACACAGTGTGATGGCAATTGTGGGAGATGCTCGTATGTTACGGAGTAAAATAGTCTTTGATCAAAAAAAGAAATTCTGGTAATAGTGTTTGATGACAAACATGTAGTATATGGTGGTAAATGTATAGTGTTTGGTAGCAAACGTAGTGTTTGGTGGCAAATATACAGTGATTGGTGGCAAATATATAGTGTTTGGTGACTAACACCACTTACAAATTAAGTAGATCAAGAAGAGGTTTACTGTTAGCAAACTAATCTTGATAACACATCTATTATACATCTAACCACCTGCAACATGTGTTTGACAGTATGATAACATGAATAACAATTTTAAAACCCTACTAAATGGCATATTTCATAACCACAGCAGACATTTTTTTAAATCCAGATTTTTGTCTATTTTGATGGAAGGCAATGACATTTTATGCTTTCGACAAATTTAAAAATCATTATTTCTGGTTAGCCTTAAAACATATACAGTCTGTCTTCTACTGGCCTTGCTGTGCTAAAAGTTTAACAATGGAAGGCACCAGCCAATGATGCTGTCTGCTTCGTCAGGAAACAAAACAAAATTCAACTCAAAACTAGTAAATACTACCCACATCTGGCATGCACTTTCCGAAAGAGAGATTTGTGTGAGAAATATAAAATTTATATTCTAACTCTTGATAAAGAAACTGCTGGACCTAAACCAGAGCTAAACTATCAGAGAGGAACCTGTGCATGCTAAAACTAATTAATTTCATGCGGACAAAAATGTATTACACAGATGTAAACAATATAGCAAACGTTCATAGGGAATAATAAGTGTACAGCTTTAACATACAATAACATCGTGAATCAGCCATCCACAGATACACCTCCTCAGAAATAAACCAATCAGCAAAACCAATTATCTAAAATCTCCAATAACTGTGAACAGTTTTAGAGTAAATTTGGATGAAACTGAACAATGTTTTCTGGCATGAGATTAGAGAGATGTAAGATTACGATTGAAACTGACGGAGTAAACGAGAAGTTATTTTGTGAGCAAGTGCAGGAACACCCACCGAGCTCAAAGGCAAAACTGACGTGTCACTTAACCTGCAGACAAATGCATTTCAGCTGAAAATTAATATCTGGAGTACCAGTTATAACTGTAATTATGGCGGAATAATTCATATAAATGTCAAGGTGAAAACTTTACCTGTAACTGGAGAAAAAATTAATTATTCTTGATGATTACACACACACATACAGTGATACGTCAGAATAATGTTTTAAGTGAAGTGGGGATGGTACCTCATTCAACAAGTCACTGCACGCCGACACCTTATGACTTCTTGGCAAAGTCTTCGCACATTTTGAGCTGTAATTCTTCACCGAATGACTGTTCTCTCTGATCGAATGATCCTTGTGTAACGTCCGAGAGTCAGACGACAATGCGAGAAACGTTTTCAAAATGTCCTTATTCGGCGGCGATTCCGGTGTCAAGGTCAAGGCTGCTAAAGCTTCCTCGACCAAATGCGAGTGATCGATGTCTTCTTCCAGGAAAACCTCCTCCTCCCCCCAGGCATTATAGATGATCCTTGGCCTTGCCATCGCAACAGTTGCTATGGTGATGAGATTAAACACCTTCCAAGCGACCTTCACATCGGTTCAAAACATTAATATTCCTATGCAGTATGGGTTATGTCAACACACACAAACTTTCAATTATAACCGTCTCGGGAGTGAATCAATACCTGTAATATCGCCCAAAATGGTCGCCCGATTCCTGATTCAGACAATTTAAAGTGTTTGTAAACCCTGAAATAATTTGCTGTCGTTGAACGCGAAGATTATAACAGTCACTGACCCAATTAACCGGCAGTTAGTTGTGGTGTTCCGTTAGTCTATAGCTCTACCTTCACACAAACAAACACACACTGACGCATTGAGAGAGTGACGACGATTAAAACAACCAAAGTCCATCGTCAAGTGCCACAAAAGGCCGACAGATCAACTCGGCACATTCCGAATTACACACACACAGAGCGAGTCTGTCTGTCTGTCTACACGGTTATAGCACCTGACTGGATAGGTACTGGAAGTAACAAAATGTCGTAGTCACCTCACCCTACAAAACAGCTTAAAGTAGCAACAACAACATCTGATGATAATGTGTACAGTCCGATTGTAGTTAGTTGAGATAGGAAGTGTTCAATCACTATAACCAGTCAAACAGGTGGTCCCTTGGTAGCTGTACAGTCACACCGTGTAGGTACAGTTAGGGGGGAGGGGTATGGCTATACAGTCATTGTTAAACACTGCCAGTTAGAGCCTTTATATAATAGAAACTGTTGACGGTATTTACGTGGGACACAAAGGTAACTATGATCGAGATTACTGAGCTATGAATAATAATTCACCCTATTACATAGTAGTTGTATAATAACACGAATAAAAGCTATACTATACATGTTTGGGTATAATAATGTGTACCGCGGGGAGGGGGGGGGGATTGTCGGGCTCTGGCGAGTATAACCAGCTGCAGCTGTTCCTTACTAGCTTAATAACAGATCAGAAGCTTGAATTATTAGCCACATCAGAACACAGACCAGCTGTCTTATAACAACCAACCAGCTCTGTCAGTGTACACTATATTTGTGAGTATAGGGATACCATACATCACGTGTTGGGAGCATTTAATAAGAACACTACCTTCAATAAACGGGCGTTACTCGACAACATATCTGAATGACAGTTGTAAATCAGAGCTGTAAAATGCCAACTGGTCACAGCAGCTGCACATGAAGCTAGCGATGAAGATTATGAAAAGCTATGCAAAACAGCTAGCACTCGTTAACGGCGGGACACAATTCTTGAGGGTGTGTCATACTGGAAATCATATAGTAAGGGGTATTGTGTCAATACCAGTACAAATGGAACTCACACTGTGGCAATCCACATCAAACTGCGAGTCACATTGTGTCATTCTGCAGGTAATACTCCAATATGACATGTGCTAAAACACACACTACTAAAATACTAGTGTATACTCAACACGTTACTGGCATATATTCAAGATGGTACTGGCATACATTCAATATGGCGCTGGTATATATTCAACATGGTACTGCCATATACCGAACATGGTACCTGTGTATTCATCATGGTATCGATTTGTACATAACGTAGCACTTGGGTATATTCAACGCAGTACAGGCAGACCACGAATACCATGTTGGCGTATACGGAACATAATACCAACACATACATTAGATCTAATACTGGTGCTGGCTGGCATACACAGCAGAGTATCACGATAAACTTATTAAGTCAACACAGTACTATTATACAGGGAACCGTCGTACAGTCAACAGTTACCATCTTACAGTCAACACAGTATCGTCGTACAGTCAACAAAGTACTGACGTACAGTCAATAAAGTTCTCAAACCTACGGTCAATGCAGTGCCATTGTACAGTCAACACAGTACTAGTGACTATATACACATTAAATCTAAACGTAAACAAACGTTGTTTGACGAAGAGTGAGATAATCTCCAACGTGTTTACGGTGTTATATTAAGGAATAATGCTATTTTAGCCAATGCTTAAACCTCCAGTAACTAGACACCTGGGTCCTGGCTAACACGATCCACTTCCGCACATGTTATAGCCAGCCATATTGATAACAGCACAGGTATCAATCTCACAAAGACTGATACATATATATGTCCACATGTTTTGTCATCAACACGTAAATAAGTACAACATTAACAGACTGATAACCTCGTCATTGACGCTTGGCGGCTTGCGTCTCTGGAGACTAATAAAGAAGCACCAGTCGCCATGGCAACATCATCACTCGCAGTAAGCGGCCGGCAGGATTCGGCCGGCAGTATTCCGCATCCGGAATCACAACATTTTTTCTCTCTCGGCATCCGAGAGAGTCCGACACTTATACTGCCAAAATATCGTACGAGTCGTGTAGCAGAAACGATTCATTTCCCCTCCCATCCAAAACCAGGCAGCTTTATGAACCAAAACACAAAAATTTAATCCAAAAAATCCAAACTACTGTCTGTGACGTGAATGTTGGCATCTTGTAAGAACTGCCCTCTCCTTCAATTCACAGACCGTGTGTACCACGAAGACGAGGACATTTCCAAGGAATCAATATTTTTACGACGGACGGAGGCCTGTGTGTCGTGTCATTAGCATTCCGGGGACAGTCTGTGTGTCAGACAGGGATGAGTTGACCATTCTGATGTGGTGAATGAAGGCAGATAGTGAACAAACATTTATATAAACGACGTAGAACACATGGCATCGGCAGATAGGCAGGGCAGCCAGGTAGAGAGACAGGCAGCAAGCGAAGCGGGCATGTTGGCGGACGGACGGACAGTCAGCCAGCCGGATAGACAAAGGAATGGGGAAAGGGGGCAGACACAGAGTCAGATAACTTGGCCAGTAGACAGGCAGTCAGATGCCAGGAAAGTGAAACAGCCAGGCAGGCAGCTGAAAGATCTGCTGGTGACAAACAAAATATTTGCCATGTAAAACCAGTTATTAGTGTTACCATGGTAACCAATTGATGTTTATCAACACGGGCCATGTTCAGGTATGACTACTATCACTGTTATTATCATTATCTAGTTAACAACACAGTCTGTGCTGGTACACCTTTATAATTGATTACTACAAGTGTCAGCCTATTATCGTCCGTCACTTATATCAACACAGTCTGTTTAAAAAAGTGGGTGAATGAGTGTAATGTTTATTATCAGCACTGGCCACACTTGAGACATATGACCGAGTTGTACCTCCATGGGCAAATAAGACGATGAACGATGAAACATCTCACAGACCGGAGTAATTAGCCAAGCTAGACAAGGTGCACCCAGTTCCATCTCTACAACACGATTTCAGTGTTCGCACCTCAAACTCTTTCAAGCTCTAAGTATGTACGTGGTAGCAGAGGGGGGGGGGTGAATGAGCGAGTGAGTGAGTGGTTTGTTTGGCCTCAGTGTGGATCGCACCAAGCAGCAACTGGCCTGGGAAATATTCTACACACAGAGATATCAATGGGATTCAAACCCTATCCTTGGGGTTTGTAGTGCACTGTTCTACTCATTGTGCTCTCAGAGCACCCACTCACACATGCCAAGTGGAGATAAAACTTGTACACTTGTGGTCCAAACGACAGCGTTGATTCTCCAAAATTCTCTCCGCAATTATTGATAAAAGTTGTGAAACCCAATTCTACTAGCATCTGGATCTGTATGGGATCAATTACATCTTTAAAAACTATTACTAGCACAGACAACACAGTTTTGCAATCAATGAAATCTATAATACATTACTCTGTCATGGCAGTCAAGTTGATGCATGACAAGCGTTTTATTCCGTGCGAATTCTGGCATTGTGAGCTTGTGGTGCCCCCTAGTGAATGATATAAATGGTAATATGTTTTACATTATTTTTTATCAGCCATATACACCGAACAACCCCACCATTTTTGACCGTATAGCAATCACCATTACCAGCTATTGAATGCATGTTTAGTGAAAAAATATTTTCATCCTGCTTTTTTTATAATGACTGTTTTCCTAAAATAAAATGTACAGTTTGATTAATATTCGGTATAGGAATAACACTTACAGCACCTTCACAACTCTTTGTTTGGGTACGTGCACCACATACTTATTGGAAGTTTATCAACTGTATCATATTTGACGGAATATGTGTGATGTAGTAGGTTGTGGAGTCGGTCAGTGGGTGGGTTAGGGAATAAGTGGTTTATTTAATCTTGGGACTGGTCACACAGGGGAGGGGAAATTATCTGTGGAAACACCCCACAAACACAGGCACGAGTGGGATCCGAACCGTGACCCGCAGGTTTGCAGCACAGTGTGCTCTAACCACTGTGCTACCAGGGTGGGGAGAAGCCATAGGATTATACATCTGTAAAGTTATAAATGGTTATTCAGTCTGGGTGAATCTTCAGGGTATGGAACTTATAAGGTTGCAGATTTTCTTCATACCTGGCACACAGACATTTTGATTCATCGACCCCATACCATGGCTGTTAATAAGCGCAAGGCCCTTTTAGCTAAGAAACTCTTTCGGTGGGTACTGCCAACTGTCATTTTTTTTTTTTTCATCCCCACTGTGTTAAATATTGGTATATTTTTTTTTGGGGCAACGAAATGCTCCATGGGTGCAGACATATTTCGAACTCTTTGTACTGGAGATAAGAATCTGGCGTTTCTGGTTAACCTACAGGGGGACATTTACTACCAAAACCTATTCGCAACCTGGTCTATTCGCCAGCATACGCCAAATTCCCTCAGCCCATTCACCATTTAAGGTTGGGCGTATTCGCCAAATATAATTGCTCTAGCAAACTTTGGAATTATTTGCTGTCCTTCTGGAGTTATTGCTGATTCCCAGTGATAATATAAAATCAAACTATATCCGACCGGTCTCGTGCGAAATACGAGCTCCAGCTAGTGTTCCCATAAACTAATTCTCCACAAGTGAAACAGATTTTTACCTGCATTCTTAAAGTGTATGTATTGGGTGTTTTTTCTTATTTTTTGTTTGTTTTAAATGTATAGAATATAATCTGAAAATTATACAAGCGATGGTAAAATAATTTAAAACCCAGTGAATTTACCAGAAATAATGTTAGAACGCTCCATATTCTGATGCATTTTTCCACCGCGAAATTTGGCGGAAACGAGACAGCCTCTGCCGCCACAACCTAGAACCCATTTGCGTATGGGAACTTTGAATGGCAACATCTTCTATTATCACCCAATGACTTCGATCGATCTCGCGAATTTACTTTTTATTTATCAATCAGTCTCAGGCCACGAGTGACCATTTAGGGAGCCAGATAGTTAGTTAAATCTACTTAATGGATCATCTATCAATCAATTGATCAATCAATCATATTGTAGCAATGTGACAAAAAAATTAATAATTGTGAATAATATAATCTGAAAGTGAAACAGTGAAAGAACTTGCAACAATTGACAAACATTAAAATGCTAGAGAAAGCAAAGCTCTTAGGAAAGGTTACGGCCCTATTCGGATTTGAAACAGTTTTTAACCGACATTTCAAATGACCGGAAAGGGATAGTGCTTACGTAGTATCATAACATATTTCATTCATCAGTGCCGAGTTTGAATAAGGCTAACTTGTGGCCAGAGATTTTGCCGGACTTGGTCTATCGGCTGTCACATAAATAACCAAACATAGAAACGAACAATGCCCTTTGTACTTGTGTTTCGTAAAATACAACATCATTCCGCACGACAACATATTATCAAACACACGACTAGCCTATGAGGGCGCCTCCCGCGGTCTAGCGGTAGCGTGTTGGACCACAGATCACTATCACCAATGTTCGAAACGCAGCGTGGGCATATCTGAAGGTTGTTTCATCTTTGACTTCGCTTCATTACCTATGGTGGTCGCTCAGCCCATTTAGCCTACCATGTACACAAAAGTGGACGTAAAATATCGATCATCATCATCATCATCATCTTAACTAGCCTATACACATATATTGTCCGAATTTTGGTTTGGCATTTTTAAAGGGATCTGGATTAAGCAAACTGAAATTATTATTTCGACAAACATTATACTCACGAACTTCATACTCCGTTTGTAAAAGTGCAGAGACGTATACAATCTACGAGCTCTCCTGAAAATGGGCGTTCTGAGTTCGTAAACAGTTGTTATCCATTATGGGCCTAATTATTAACAATAACGCCATAATCTATAGCAGAGCAAACCCTATCCGTCTCGTCACTCATCATCGTCTACAAATACTAGTAGAGTAAAAAAATTGGATGAAGTATTGACCTTTCAGCTTTGAGCAATTATAAGTTATCCCATTAACCATCAGAGTAACGCCCACCATCTTTATTTGGCATATTCAGGTATCGGTCTGTCTATAATGTTTCGCAGTCGTGTTCGACAATCACCATTCTGGATAATTGGGACTCACATTTTTCCACCGGAATTTATTATGTGTACAATGGGCAGGTTTTTGAGGATAAAAGTCTAATTTTCTAGCGGCTTAAAATGTCAAATCGTCATGGAAAAAAATGAAATCCATTAACCAAAACTTATGCCCGAGATTGTAAATCAACGAGTTACAAAATTGAAATAATTTTCTTTTGCACAAATCAGAATTTCACTGTTCTCCACGATTTAAAACCAAATTCAAAGGTTTGAAAAGCAGCTGCATGAAACCCGATGTATGAAACCTGCCAAGTAGTAACTACACTTAATCATGATTTAATGAAATAAAGTGGGATATAACATTTATTAGGCATTATACCAGACTTAGGAGTTGTAGATGCATCAAATGGATTCCATAATTTGGATGGTTATTGTGTTCCAGTTTCTTGTTGGATAAATAGATAATATATATATATATATATATATATATATATTATGTGTGTGTATTGCAATAAAAGCTTCCTTGTTTTTTTAATACTTTTTCCAAGGTACAGACACACTTTTAATTTCATTAATTTATGTGCGTGTGCGTATGTGCACACACAATTATATGCTGTACCTAACAAATGGGCTTTAAATGATGGAACAAAATAGGCACCAAGAAGTAAAAATATAATGTGATCCTCAACAGATAACTCTACCAGTCTTGAGTGATATATAATTGTTTGCCAAATTATGTTAACATCTGACAAATATTCACATCAGATTCAATAAGATTTACTTTAAACTTTTCCACAACTAAAACCTATCATTGTAGAACTGTCAGATTTCTTCCCCAAATAACGTTACTGGAGCTAATTATATCAGAGCCAATCTGTGGATCCCGGTTCCAGTTTTCAGAGATGTAACAACACCATCTCACGTTAAGGTTAACACAAATCTGTGAAAGTATGCCACAATTTCGTTAGTTCATATGATACATTTATCTATCTGTTAGTTTACATCTTCATTTTCCAGAACAAGATGAGGAAAAGTAACCAAAATTAACATTTCATGAATCATCATATTTTATCCAATCATTTTAATATGCTGGTTGCCAATTTAAGGTGGGTAGCATCAGACATACATACACCTCAAAGAAAGACGGCTTCACCCATGACTTGTATTTGACAAACAACGAATACTTCCGCTGATGAAGATATAAGTGTAGAATGAAAACAAACTCACACTATCACTTACACTAATCTGGTGTTGTTGTTGTTATTGTGATGATATTAAACCATTTTAAACCAAAACATGACGCAATTAATTTGCATAAATGACGCAGATTGTACGCAACCATGTCAACAACAACAGAGGCATTTCACTAACATAGCTTGGTATTAAGGCAAACTGTTTCAATTTAATGCTAGACATTTGTATAGTATCAGACATTTGCATTGTACGTATCTTCATATCAGAAATGGAACGCCATATTATCTCGGGTAAATCTGTAAGTATATTTCCCTTATCAAATAAACAAATCTAGACACCATATAAAGTTCAAAATTTGGTCAATAACTTATAAACCTACAGGTGACATGGCACCTGAATATTTGTAAGGTCTATTGTTCAACAGAAAATTATCATAAAATCTTGGGTCAAGCAGTCCGATGTTTCTTTGGTCTTGGCTCGAGTAATATGACGAACGTGGATTTAGTTCAGCAGCTCACCAACTTCACAGAACATCCCAGAAGAGATTAGAAGTTGAGGAGCCCACTTTCTCATAAATATATTTTTAAATTTATTCTTAAGACGTGATAACACAGTTAAAGAATATTTTTATTATATGCAAATAATGTCTATCAATCATTCACCCAACCTTCATTAGCACCTCATATTGGGCATCTGACTGCGCAATATCTTTGGATGGTTCCCACTAGCAAGAAGACACTATTAAATATATCATCATCATCTTTATCAGATCTAAAATGTAAAAGTATTCCTACAGTATCTGAACATTTTGTATCTGACAGGTATATCTGGTGATAACAGATCTATTTAACAAACAGATATTTCTCAGTAATACTTTACACTGATTCTCCATTCTGTTTTGGTAATCAGTTGCTCTTGTCTAATTGTTGCTGATTTTTCCAAATATTGTTTTATACTAAACTGACAGAGGATACACTGATAAAACATCATGCTACATACAGAACACCATGCTATTTCTGGAGCATGTGAAATGTGCAGACCTTGAGCTATATGTATAATACCGTGCTATGTGCTGAACCCTGTACCATAACTTTATGTAGAATATATACTATGTGTAGAACAGTGTACTCTGTGTAGAGGATGTGGTATGTGCTGAACACTGTGCTATAACTATATGCAGGGGGTGTGTTATGGGTAGAACTTGGTACTATAAGTAGAGGATGTGCTATGTTTTAAACACTGTACTAAAACTATATGTAGAGGATGTAATATGTGTAGAATCCAGAGATATTTGTAAAGAACATCGATGCACACACAGTATGATGCAAATGGTTAGATAGTTACTGTCAAACAAGTTCTGGGGATAATGAGGAAAATGCCGAAACAATGAGGATAACAGCCCAAACAGTGAGGATAACTGCCAAACACTGATGATTACTGCCAAACAGTGAGGATAAGTGCCGAATAGTGCAGATAGCATTGAAAATTGGGGATAGGTGTAACATAGTGGAGATAAGTGCCAAAATTGAGGATAAGTGCCAAAAAGTGAGGACAACAGCCAAACACTGAGGATAACAGGCCAAAAGTAAAGAAGATGATTAAAACGAAAATTAAGTAAATAAACAAACATGATACAACAATCATGTCATAACATATAGAAACATATTTAACAACTTAACTAACATTAAAGACAACGCATGCCATATTCAAGATGTTCATTATCCAACTGACAGAAACACAACATCAATCTACAAATTACATACAACTTAAAGAAAGCCACTGCAAGACAACAACATTAAAGTAACAATTTCCTTACCAAGACGACACCAAATAGGTGATGTTAAGCCTTACCACTTGAGAATGTTCCCCAGAAAGTGATGTCTCGGTGTGATTTCTGGACAGACGTTCACCATTCCTCCTGTCTGTGTTGACACCGGCACAGTCCAGAGCGACGAGCTGTCGACATTTGTGGTGGCAAGTGTACTCGCAATCTGTAACGAGTAGAAAGGAACAAACACACCGGCCATGAGTACAGGCTAACCGTTTGTCGTATAACTCACCTCACTGAGGTACTCGAAGGAACGAGGTCGCCATTTGGAGAAGAGCGCCGCCTTGCATTCGGGAGCCTCGAAGCTCTGCGATCTCGCCATATCACGAAATGCGTCCTTGTACTTCTTCACTGGATGGTCCGGGCTCCGAGGGTCCTCACTAAACAACCAATTAGAAAACATCTCTCTCGCCTTTTTGCGCCGACGAGCTGAGGCAGTGTCACCTGTAAGATTATCCAAATCATCTAAAAGCTGAAAAAATAATCTATCATTTTCGTCCCAGAGCGACTTATGTCGAGCCTCGAGCTTTTGATTTCTGTCTCTCTCAATGGCTGCCGATGCATTCTCAGCACAATGGTCTTCCTTAATCAGACCAGAAACATGAGACTGACCTCCCATAACAGATGGTTCACACCTACATGGGGGGCATTTACAGCAATCATCATCATCACCTCGGACAGGGAGTGAACTGTGACACTTATCATCACACGACGCAGAACGGTCAAATGACCTAGCACCAAAAACACCTTTGCACTGAGCACACTCCATATTTACATTTGTATCAGCACAATGAACACACTCTTTGGTCAAATCAGTTTTATTTCCGCCGATCTCTTCAACCTCGTCATCGACGGTGGTCAGGTATTTGCTGATCCTCTTCTGCGGCGAGAACTTCAGCAGCTCGGAGAAGATCCTATCGAATTCATCCATCTCCTCGCGAAGGAACGACTTCGGTCGTATGCTCGATGTCTTGTGGAAGCCATCTCGTCCGTCACTTGTGTCAGCCGATGTTGGATTGGACAACAGACAGGTATCGTCCGATGAAGATGTCCTCTTACTTGTTGCACCTGGGAAGAGACGAACAATTTGCACCAACAAATCGCACAACAACCACGATGATGATGATGACGACGGATGTACAGACAAAGCTCAGCTGGATGGAGCAGTATTAGTGCGAGCTAGCAATAGATAATACGCCGACAAAAACATGCAAGGTTACAGACTGGATGGTGGTGGTGGTGGTGTATTAGTGTAGTACAGGCCCAACGGATGTTAGGTACAGCAACTTATCCGGACATTAATCCTAACCAATAATATTAGAGCTGCTAACCGCTGCTCTTTTGTGACCTGCTCTCTCTCTCTTTCTTTCAGCTGCACACCATATGCCAGAGTTTGCATAGTGAAAGTAAGTGATACACACACACACACACACACAGGGAAAGGTGAAAGGGGAGGGGGGATTTTGGATGGACATATGTCAGCATCCTGCCCTTCTCAGCCTCTTACATCTAGCAAACACACAACAAGATGTAATCCCAACAATGTACTGGCTGGTGTCCAACACTCAGAACGCACCAAAGTACAAATGGTATAATACTGCGCTAATACTGGGGGTACAAGCCAGTGTGTGTGTGTGTGTCTGTGTGTGTTACATTTGCACCAACTACCTTCATCTGTGGCACTAACAACTGACTATAATTACCCAGAAATAAAAATCCATGTACATAGAGATCATTTATAGCCAGTGATACTGGTATGTAAATGAGGACAATCATCCCAAATGATAGAACACAGCAAAAACTATTAAACACCATTAAGTATAAAACCTCCCCTGCCAGCATTATTCTAGCAGAAAATTGATCTTTGTTGTATATCCTACAATACAATCTACTCTGATGTTTTAATGCCACAATGTTTTAAGTAGCACTTATTAGACTTCGCCTAATCGTGAAGGGTTATTTCACGCCAGTAATAGATTCTTTTCACACCAGGAAGTGAAATAAAACAATACTCTACTGAAACATTCACTGGATAAATGTCACCTTCGTTTTTATCCTTGTTTTTTGTTGGCTAGATGGTATGGCATGTTAAATGGTACAAGCATTCTCCGAAGGTTACGAGGTGAAATCAAAGATGAAACGCCTCTTAAGCCATTATAAAAGCTGGATTTGAACCGTGTTCTTATAAATATCTGTGGCCATCCATGCTATCATTTCAGCCAAGTGAACACCTTTATTGTTGTTATTATTATATATTAATATTATGCTAGATGTGATTATTATAATCTTTTGATACCGTACAACATGTTTTACTGCTATACTCCTATACCGTAATAAAATACTGTGACTAGCTTACTGTTTAATTTGATTGAAAACCACCTTAATCTTTACTCTATTATAATGGCTGAAATGGCAGTTATTTTACGTGGCTTGGCTACCTCAAATGAGAGAGCCGAATATGGTCTGTAACTTACTGCTTCACCACGGGGACCACTTCTAAATAAATTTAGAATTTACAATAGATCGCATATTCGATGGAGAAAACCTTATCAGTTGCCTGGTTGGATGAAAAACTCCTCCTACTATAGTGCCACGGCTGGCCGGGGTTCAAACCCCTGACCTCCCTCCCACACAGCATGACCCTAAGTAGGAAAGTCCCACACTCTTACCCACTTGGCCATAGAGGCGGTTCTGTACTCTAATTGTAAACTACAATTCTGTTTACTTTCGATAGAGCGCTATATTGCTGCTTACTTTGAATTTGATAGAACACTATTACTGTTTATTCTCATAGAACACTATATTACAGTTTACTTTAATAGAACACTATAATGATGTTTACTCTGATAGAACAGTTCCTTATTGTTTACTTAGTTATGATACCATGCTGACCAATATAACCCGACATAATATTACTGTTATACCATGATATAACACTACCTTATTATTAAATCACAATATATCCTTACTGTTGCTATTTAATATAACAAGCGGCAATATCCACTCAATTGGATAACAAATGCTATAATTAAACAAGAGATTATTTCATCTACATTGTAAACAGTGCTCACTGCTGAAGTATATCCCAGTTCAAACTAACCGGAGAGGCAAAGTACATTGCCACAACAGCCAAATGAGGCTTCCTACACCTTAATCTAAAAGACTCTCTTCTTCTACTGACTGAAGGGACGGACCACTTTTCTCACAAGATTACTCAGTGTTGGTCCCTCAGGTTACTAAACCAGAGCAAGGGCACTTCATCATTCACTGGAAACATTCTATCCATGACCTTCAGACTCCCGACCAACAGGCACACAAAGGGACAAAAACAAAGCATTCGCTTCTAAACATTACGTAAATCCTGATAATTACAAAACTCTCATCCTATAGATCTGTATATCAACTTAAATGTCAATATACTAAAACAATCTCCTAATGTTAGGCAACTAAGTAAACATTAACTGATTGAGGGTGATGGTACAAGAGATGAGGCAGCTGATGGATTAAAATGTAAGCATTATTTTAATGAAATAATGACCCACACACACACACACACACACACACATATATATATATATATATATATATATACAGTGCAGCCTCCATTTTATGCCACTTTACAATGCCACGGTCACTTATCACCAAGAGAACAATGAGGATTATAATGCACCTCCTTATTTGGTTAACACCAACAAATAGGAGATCCCAATCTGCCATTGGCCTCTTTATTTCGCCAATCACAAGCTCGGTAAAAGTATTCCATAAAATTAAAAGTAATTACTAAACTGAATATGCAAAGCCATTTCGACTTAAACTACACAAAGTCTGTATAAAAGTGGCCATATTGTCAACAGGTTTTGTTGTCAAATACAATTCCAGGTATCACTCAATGGCTTCCAATTATACTCCAAATCAAACAAAGTTCTGGCTGAAGCCACACACGTTGGACAAAGGGATCATAAGATCGATGAATAGATTTGTTGAATCATTACCCAATTCGTATTGTTTGCAAATCGTTTCGATACTCCAGTTTATTAGCATCATTACTCATTATTAAAATCGTTCCATCAATTTGCTATCATACCATAAGAACATTTCCCCACTAACATCCAAATCGGCTGGCATGACTGACGTTTTGGCCAAATGCAAATTTATGTTTGTGTGAATGTTACTGTGAGTAGTGTTGTTAATTAATACACAGTGACATTTACATACATTGACATTCATGTGCAACTATGCAAAGTAGATGTGTATACAAAATATGTTGTGTTGTGAATCGCTTTTTCTTTCTAAGTCAGACCTTTTTAGAACGCCACTCTCTTTATAATGCCAATTTGTTTCTTATGCCAGATGTTCATTATAAAGAGGGTGTACCGTGTATATATATATATATATATATATATATATATAGCTAGAGAATGTATACAGAAACTGTGCTGAATCAGATATTTGTTTGTTAATGCTGGATAAGGAGATGACATAGACAAACCAAGGTAGATTACGAGCTATTATCAGTTTTTGATATAAGCTGTTATCAGATTGTAAACAGAACTGTTTATTAAAGTGATTAACAACAGTTGTATTACTGAGGTCACTGTAATGTATCACTTCAAGGCTGACTCTTAACTTAAGATTATTTGTACGTCGGCAACTATATTGCCTACTAAAAGTGACAAATGTCATTGCCTATATATTAGCTGTAGCTTAATAATACTACAATTGCCTAATGTTAATTTTAGAAATTAGTACGGAGAGCAAAACACACATACACACGCACACACTGAGAGACAGACTATTATTATTATTGTTATTGTGAAATATGTCCCCTGAGAAATTGTTCATCCAACGTAATTGTGATTCAGAGTAAACTCAATCAGTGTGATTTTAACTAACACACACGGACTCACACACGGTCACTCACTCACACACAGTCACTTACTCACACACACTGGAGCTCAGTGAAACAGACCACCAATCGTACCAACCAGAACTTCTCGGCATAATCCATAACTTCACAAATCCATCAACGTCTACCCGATAAAGCCGGTCCCATAAAACACCAGTTAGCCAAGCGCTCCATCCCTCGGACACTTCAGGTACACCAGCAAGGCTGAGCAACACAACGTGTGTACGCAATCAAGTGGTACCACCGTGGCGTCAGCGGTATAGTCTACAGAAACAGACGCTCACGGCGAACAAAGAACGTTTCCCGTCAAACTCCAAACTAACTCTTAACTGTTAAGCTCCTGACATCTACATCTCCGTAACACTTGAGCTGTCAGCTAACAAACAAGCGACCGACACACACACACACACAAAGAGCTGCTCGGTTCCGATATCCGACCTATAAACGCTATGACCTGACCCAGAATTGGTGGCGGTTTTAACGAGAATGACACCCGTACGCGCGGCGACAGCTTACACTGTTAAAGTGGTCGCCGTTCGGTCGACTACTCTCATATCGGTAGGCCAGGTGGTCGATCAAAGCAGGGTAGTTCTCGTTACTAGACATATTTCTCAGACAAAAATACAGTTGCGCATGAAAAATGGAGTGGGATGGTTTTATATATATATATATATATATATATATATATATATATAATGGTCGTGGCTGGCGGGGACCACTGAAAAAGGTGATCAAGGTGCAAATTTCATGGAAACATCTACCCAGACATTACTTCAAATAAACAACCGAACAAAAGAAAAATCTTCATACGCAGAGCTGTACCAAAAATATACAGAAAGATGAAACACGAGGAAATACCTAAATACCACAACGACAAAGACAGATTAACAGCGATAAAAGCTTATAAAAACACCGCCATTAATCAGTCTACTAGCAGCTGGGACGATCCAGGAAACAAGAAAAAAACAAACAAATACGCAACTTAATCGCAAATAAAATGCGGAATTCGAAAATAATTAGTTTAATTTCCGGGAAGAACGCGCCACCAAACCTAAACAGATATCTGGAAATCCGCTCAACTGTGATCTTCCTCCGGATCCACCCCAATCGGCGTTTTGGTTCCGCGACGAATTAGAGGAAATCGATCGGTGATGATAAGCGCCACCTAGCGCGGACTCGCCTTAAGTCACGTATCGGCGCCACCGAGAACTGGTTCTAAACGTTCTAATCCAGGACGTAATGACGTACCCGATCAGGAGACTTACCGATCAGCGTAGTGTCTATAACAGACACGATCCTGTTAACAAGATCAATGACTGTTTGATTATTGGCGGATCCCCCGATGCTCACAGTTGCTAGGCAACTGTCTGTTTCAGCGAAGGAAATCATAAAAATATCCGGACACAGCTTGCATTATTTAGGAGTAAATCTCTAAAGTAGCGTCTATATCCCAGAGAGAGAGAGAGAGAGAGAGAGAGATGGGGGGAGGGAGAGAGAGAGCTACCTCGACATTACATTACAGATAGTGACAGAAAACTAACTGGTTTATTATAGTTTCTGAATGGTTTTGAAAAGACTTCCTAGATAAACATCTGCCTAGTTGCACACACACACGCGCGCGCGCACGCACACACACACACGCACACACACACACACACACCCCCTAATAACAAACTTTAAGGTACACAAAAAGATCACAAAACATAATTATGTTTGGCTGTCACTTTGTTATTGGTCCCGTGTACTAAACTCAAATATAAAAATGTTGCTGTTTTATGCACACGGTACGCTAAATTGGCCGAACAACTTCCAGAGGTAATCAGACGAACTGAAAGATGAAACACCCTTCAGACATAGCCCATCTTGGGTTGGCTTAAACCGAGATGCAACAGACTTCTGGTTAGGCCACGGAGAGCTCCTACCCCCAGACATTGGTTTCTAACAAGGTATTTAATTTGGGAATTCGAAATACAACAAAATACAACACTGGATGTGATATGTGCTAAATAACTACTACAGGTGATATAATATATGATAGGATATTAATATATATACTATTTTATTATATTAATCACATATCCCATAAACATAACGGAAAGGGTAACAATGTATCCATCTGATATATATATATATATATATATATATATATATAAAGGCTGGATTAACTGTTTATCATAACTGGATTAGGGCTGAATGGTTAAGTTGATGAGTTCAGTGAATGGATTAAGTAGGTTTGATCTTTTTTTTAGGCTACATGCAACAGGTTAGCTCGATGAGTAAGTAAGTACGATTGAGTGCCGGAGTTAGGTTACTGGGATGGTAATATTGTACGACCGTGAACGATTTAAATCGATCATATCGGCGTCTAGCGCTAAATAATCGAATAAAATACAAAACAGATTACCTGACTGTGCCCGACCTATATTATCACCAGCCATACCCATAATGTTGTCACGTCACTTAGTAATAATCCGTATCCATGGAAACAAAAGGCGTCCACGATAACCGACTCGTATCCGGTTTAGTCGGAAGCAAACCGATGACGTAAACCTGGCGAGTTCGAGCTATTGAAATCGGCTGGTGGCACATTGGTTGACGACCCATCATTAACAGGACAGCATAATAGGTGGCCTGTTGTGTGTACGTTATTACAACTGAAAGAAAACAATCACATCGTATGTTCCGATCTCATTCTCTCCTAGAACACGTAACCTGCCAAAAATATCAGCATTATCAACACAAAGTCGTACAAGTCGGACTGCCAACAAATCGTACCACGACTGGTTCCGGGACGAGTTGGCTGGGATAAATCGGATCCAGACAGCCGCAGAGAAGGTGGCAGGCCAGAGAGAGAGAGAGAGAGAGAGAGAGAGAGGGGGGGGGGTATAGATAGCACCGGTATCAATATAAACCTGGATCCAACCAACCGATTTCCGTCTCGTTGTAGGAGATTCTATAAATACGGCGCCGAGTGAAGCCCGGCGTCTGTTTGCCCTCACTTTATCAGTTACCTGATGAAGTAAGGTCCGAAGTGCTGGGGAATTGTGATGACTCACCATAACCATGGAGTACAGGGGAGTACCGGTACCACTCCATCTGTCCGTGTACAGGAACCATCAGATGTTGGTGGAACTTATCACGTAAAGGAGTATTTTTACCGGGGACTAGAACTACGCTCAGTGTCAGATATTCTGACAGGTTATTGGCATTTATATAACGTTTGCGGGTTTTCTTTGGGGAAGATGCCTTTGGGAGTGAAACATGACAGAAGTAAAAGTATATTCATGATAAAAATATGACAGAATATATATATATATATATATATATGAAAAAGATTTAGTTTAGGGGATAATTAGAGCCAGTAATAAGCGAAATGGATGAATGATAAAAATTGCCTTTCTTATTATCAATCCAGAATAGCAACACCAATTACACAAAGAAATATTATGGAAATATGCGATGCAGATGATCAAAACTATTGGCGACTTTTGGCAAAGGATAGTCTTCCAAACAACCAAGGTAGAAGAAATGTGAACTGTTGTTGCTTTATAGCCATCTTATGTACAGGCAGTAGGCGGCCTCCGAAGGGTGTGAAACACCCCCACACACGGCTAGGCCGCGGTCTGGATTATATAAATAGATTTAATTAAACACTTTGTTAATGCTGTATCGTACGGGCCTGTATAGGATGGGTGTTTGATGGTTTACGGCCAGTTTTGCGCACAAGGTAGGCTAAATGGGCCAGGCGACCTCCAAAGGTAATGAAGTGAAGTGAAGGATGAAACATCCTTCAAACATGCGAGGCTGTATTTGAAGGGGAGTTGATAAAGGTACCGATCGGTTAATCAAATCCAAAGGCTGCCGCGAGCTGAATGCTGTAAAATATCAAATTACGTATATTCACCGCTCAGCTGGTCGTAATCGCCGCCGTAGCGTTCGGGGTATAGTGATGTGCGAGCAGAGTCGTTTAGTGTGCATTCATCGCAGATCCCGAACTCCAGACAATAAGATAGAATGCCATCTCTGGATCGGGGTATCGTATAACGGGCAGCAGCCACACGCTCCAGACCCCAAATCTACACGTACCATATCGGCAAAACTTGCTAACATATTCCACAACCAGATATTAGTAAAATAAACACAGACTGGTTGAAAGATTGAGACCCGCAACTTACCGAACAGCGAAAATGGGCTACAAACTTTTCTCGATATCATCTGATTCTAACATCAAAGGAGCAGGCCAACCGGTGATCGTTTCCATGGCAACAATATAGATTTATGGACTATTGACTACGGTAACGATATCGTACCTAGATCCGATGAACTAGTAGCATAACGAACTTGTAGTGCACCTTTAGTGATACGCTCAAATATGTCTAAGATGTCGATTATTATGATTGAACCAGTGTGTGTGTGTGTGTGTGTGTGTATGTGCGCGCGCGCGCGCTCTTATGTATACCAACACAAAAGGAACCCACAATAAATACCAAAATAAAATAAATATAAAAATAGCACACTCTCTTCACCGACAAGGTCGTATATGACAAGTTAAAGGTTAAACTTCACATGCTAACACCAATCGGGCAAAGATCAGTACAGTTAGTCTGTTAAATTCCCCTCCCCCTCCTCCCGCCAGCGTTAGTCTGTTAGTAGACCCACCCTCCATCACTAATTAACCACGCCTATCTAAGTGCTAACAATCCCCAAAGCTGTACACACTCTGGATCACCAACTAACATTAAAAGAATCTACGGCAGAATTCTGGATGCCGACATTTTCCAGCTGAAATATCATCGTAGTTAGTCCAGATCCCGAAGTGCTGAATCAGAGAAGACCCGAGCATCCCGAAATACCTGGATACCAACGGGTATGGCACATCAATCCGGACAAATGTTTATATCTGGCGATGGAGTCTACCGACCGAGGCAAATAAATGGAAATCCGGATTAAAAATAACCACGGGGAATCCATGCCATAAAGATGTCTCCCGATAGCGATGGCCTTGCGCGAAAATTCCACCCAAATATCGATAGGAAAAAAACCGCCACAGCATTCAGGTGGATCCCAACCGGAGAGTGCTGCCATCTGTAGGCATAACGTGGAAATAACCTATCGATGACGGCAGACATGAGTCTGTAGACCAATAGGTCGGTAGAAAACAACAATGAACTCGGAACAAACACAACACAAACTGTTATCAAACAGAAATATAAACACAGCGATATAAAAATAAATAAAGTTATGTTTAGGGTGCGTATTTTTTAATACTTCCTGGGCGTTGTTTTCGAGGACAATCAATCTATTTACCATCCACCTGTTCGGTTTTTAGAGAGCCGAACGTATCGCGGGCAAACGGGCCGACAATGTGAAAAGTTTGGGTGTTGTCCGATGGGCAACAACGGCCCCACAACACTACCCAGCTGTGTACGATGTCGGAATGAATCGATGTTAAGACTAACCAGCGAAACAGGGAGGACAAGGATACCACTTAACGATGATAATAATAACGATCATAAAACATGACATCAACAACTTGGCACACAAACAAACAAAGAGGGAGAGAGAGAGTTAATATAGAACGAGTACCATTATAGAAAGGTAAATGTCAAGAGATGTTTAGCTAAACAACGTCAGATTGGTTCTCCACCCCAAAACAGAGACGATCTACAATAATTTAGTAATATTCCTTTAGGTAAACATCTCTCTCTCTCTCTCTCTCTCTCTCTCTCTCTCACTAACTCACTTACACGCACGCACGCACGCACACACACACACACACACACACACACACACACTTCTCCAAAAGTAATAAACCAACGGTACCCATGTATCATATCGCTTCCAGTAAGTGGGTACTACATGATGGTAACCACTTGAATGCTCTTTTATTTGTTATAATTAAATACAAAATTATTATTATTAGTAGTAGTAGTAGGAGTAAATTAATAAAAGCATACTTAACATAGTGATATACACTTGACTAAAATCTAAACTATAAAGGGATTAAACTATTTATTTACAATAATAGAGTAGATAGTTTCAGATGCAAGTCTTAACTCAGATTTAAAAGTTGAATGAGTCTCTTCCCACTTAAACCTTTCCAAAACACGTCTTTATTTTTGTTTGTATTTAGTCTGAATTATTTCATATTTTATTTATGCTTTCATAATTAAGACATTTCATAAATATACACTATTCATCATCATCATCATCATCATCATCATCACCCCCCCATATATATATATATATATATATATATATATTATCAGATTCAATTCACGCTCAGCACAATACTCACAAACATGTTCAGCAAACTTCCTCATAAACTCAACGGCTTCCTCTAACGATTCAGCCTTCTCGGAGTCCCTAACAGAGTCCTCATCCAGCTGTGCGGCATAACTGAGTAACTGGATAGGTGACTTCAGGGATGATACCTGTATATCAATATCTGATGTATTGTCATATCCCGGACTTAGTGATCCCATCGGGAAGAAAGGTAATCCCGCATTACACTGATTCAGTTGTTGTTGTTGCTGTTGTTCTTGTGATATTGTCGTTAATATCGACTGCAAGGTAACCGGCGACTCATTGGGGCTCTTTTTTCGGGAACACGGAAAAATCGGTAGACTGTTCGGCGGAGTTGGTCTCCTGGTGCCGACACCTGGTGACAATATTGGTGTCACCGGTGTACTTAGAGTAACTGGCGGCGTTGTTGTTGTTGTTGTTGTCGTCGTCGTCGTCGTTGTGGTCGTTGTCACCCGAGTTGATCCTAAGTCGTTAACCGCCGGATCATTCTGCGTGATGAACGTTGTTCTGTCGTTGATGATGTCATCAGCTGTCATCGGTGATGACTTCTCACCGCTACCCATCATGTGATGATCGTAGGAGATATGATATCATTATGATCATCATCATCATCATCTGTCCCCAGCTGTCATCACATCACGGACACATTCACGGCAGAAATGATTCCCAATATATCATCATCATCATCATCATCATCATCTTGACAGCATAACAGTAATGATGATAGGCCTACCGTTGTCATCACACAGCGCACAGAGACGGCATAAAGGCGATAATGATAATTTCACTCCATAAATCTATCATCACACCTCACAGTCATCACATCTGTCGTGATGATGTGTCGGTTCTCGTCATCACATCAGACAGACACGATGACAAGGTCAAGGACCTATATTTATCAGCACGCTGCTGTCATCACAGATCATCCTTTACTATTCGGCAAGCGGCAAATACACGGCGCTTCTTCAACATCCAAAGTTCGAAATACTGTCACAAGTGTATATAAGACGTTCTTGTGGTGGTTTGTTACAATGTCCGGATAGTTCGTACAATGGCCGGAAGCCGGCAATCCTACACTAACTCGGCTCGTTAGGCAGCATAGAGTTAATTTCAGTTTCCAGTACTGTTCACTGACACTCGCACAAAGATATCGTCGTTCACAGGTGTGGCAATGGCAGATTATCCACAAAACAGTCCCGTTCACAATCCCAACACACGGAGTCTGGACATCCACGGAATGAGCTCACAATATCCAGCGCGTTCTACCTAAATATCCACAGTACCGAGTCAAAATGGAGTCAAATACACACCGACACACACACACACACACAAAAAAAAAAACCCACTGTACTGGGGGTGCATTTCTATCAACGAACTGACTTACTGACTGACGACTGACTGTGTATAAAGCGTGGACAGACGCCAAATGGCAACTTCTAAACACCGATAGAGGTGTACGGACACATATCTCGGTCTGCTCTTTATAAACTACTCACTCACTCAGAGAGAGAGAGAGAGAGAGAGTCGAGGGCCCAACACCTCAAACCATCGATAGCAGAAATACTCTACGATCTGGCCGATGTTTCTACTCCGATCTGAAATACAGAATGCTCTTTCTCTCATCTCTCGGTCTGCCTGTCTGCTAGCCAGGTAACACACACACACACACACAACACACACACACACACACACACACACACACACACGGGAAAAGAATCCAAGTAACAACGTTATCCACACCTGTATGCACGAAGGTCAGAGTATCTACCTACATCCAAGGATGTTATCACATATCCTACCCTTCCCTTGGAATCCTCTTAACACACACACACACACACACCACCACCACCACCACCACCAAAAGGCCACAGTAACCTAGAACACCTATACACCGGGGGGCCGCCCGAGACCCACACGGCTCCAAATATTACTGTTAGGCCATCTTGTAACATCACCTCACATCCAGCCTCCCAACAGATCACATCATTTACATCATCCCGTGATTACCGTCCTAACTCCGGTACGATGATAACCCAACATTAACTAATCATCTAATCGTATCCGATCCACGTCCTATAATTTACTGGCCATCCGTGACACAACGCTCCAATCATAACTGCTCATACGACGGTGTGTGTCCGTATCGCGGTGTCACACTGTGTGTGTGTGTGTGTGTGTGTGTCAATCAGCCACTCTCACATAATAAACCTATCTAATTAGTCAACCTTCCGAGCGGTCATCAACTGTAGTAGTATAATAGTGATCGTTCTTGTTTGTTGTCGTCGTGAATGTCGTCGGTGTTAAGTAAAGCCGTTCGTTCAGTCGTGACGGGATGGTATTTAGTGATTCACGCACATAAAATGTTGACAAACTGTCTGACCGCTCTTAGGCAGGTCAACAGCCAGCTGGCTAACACACATAAAATCTCTCTCTCTCTTACTCACTCTCTCTGTATGTACTCTGTGTTTTTTTAACACGACTTACCAACGTAAAATATGGATAAATGAACGCTGTGTACTTTTCCGGGTAGGACTTATTGTGTGGTGTAATACAGATAAATACCCACTCGCTTGTCAGTTTTTGACGCCGTAGTTCACAAATAAATGGCCTCATAAATACGTGACGTGGTCTGACGTGACGTGACGTCACGTAGACCGATAGTGGTCAATTGACCGGACTTCAGTCCGTCAGCCCACTCTAGCTATATTATTATGGTGTCATGGTTACACTTCGTAACAAACAAAGTGATTGATTAAACTAACTGACTGGATCACAATGAAAGTTAATCATTAGTTTGGGGGTTATGTCATAAGGATCTTTTATAAAGATCCGACCATCTACGCCGAAATGATCAATACAGCCGTGATCCGTAATAACATACGATCCCGTACGAAATGATTCATACAGCCGTGATCCGTAATAACATAAGATTCTCTAAGATCGGCTGAATTCTCCATATCACTCATCATCCACGTCGATGCGATCTATATTGGTGTAATCCATATTGGAGTGATCCATACTGATGCGAATCGTGTGATCCATATTGTTAACGTGATCCTTGAGATGGCCAGAGTTTAGAACTTCTCTTTTTATCGTTAGATCTACTTCTGACATTAATACGAAGTTTGCAGAAGACTTTCCAGTTCACAGCATTCGTACCTGAGAGAAACCCCGATGAACACCAACTGGCATCATCGGGCGCCCAAAAGAAAGGTGTCACGAACGAACTCAAAAGGACAGCGGATAATCATTCAGCGCAGGATTCATCCACTGGAACAAGCAATTTATCCGGAACGGGTACCCGTAGTGTCGAATACCTCGACATGGCAGTGTTTATATGCCAATATTTAAGGTGTGGTATAACCAGAAGATAAACATCTCATCCAATCAACAGCCGAATCGGCGCCTACAAGCAAACGCCAACAGCCACCAGTCCACGGCGATCCGGAAATCTGACGAATTACGGTTGTCCACACTATCAATTGGGCTATATATACATCGCGGCCCGTTTATATCTAGCACAGTCCATTAAATACGGAACATGTTTAGTCTCCCACTAGACTTAAGGTTCCAACATCCACCAGCTTCATGAAAAGACTCCAGGTTATTGTTAACAATCGACGTGGAAGTGAGTGCTGTTATGGCGGCTAGACCAGTGATCCCAGAAAAAAACCCGGGAAACTGAACATCGGGAATTGAAACCGCATCAAGAGTGATGCTTAATACTGCTGACTCACAGCAACACGCGTCATTAACAGAACAACGATACGGCCAACAATTACAACAACAACAACAACAGCATCGACAACAACTTCAACAATGTTATACCTCGACGTAATGTTATGTATCACGAACTGGGGTGGGAGGAGGGGGGGGGGTTGTAATATCGTAATTGAATTGGTATCCGGAGAAATAACGTCTACACGCCATAATGGCCGCATCACGTACATCCCCTGGGGATGATCGCGTCTTCTTCAATCATCATACACACATCATCATCTTTTACTATCAGCCGATTTCCACAAAACGGATTAATGTCGCGTTATGGTTGTTAACGAGGTCAAAACAAACCAATCCCAGCTTCTCTATAAAAACACGGCGAGATGGATTCAGGCTAAATCCGTTTATCAACCGAACATCGAATCAAAGCCGAGTGGTGACAACTGGCAGTAAATCGTCATAACAACCATCATCACCATCATCATCATCATCACCATCATCATCACCAGTTTGTTGACGTTACAATAATCTCTACGGCCGGAGCTTCCTGTGTCATCATAAACGAGCACTGTCACATGACACCGATAGATGCTCATCACGGCCATACAACTATATATAATAATCACAGATGGCAGATTTAGCGAATTCTTCATCAGTTCATGGACACACAATTACCACCGACACACAACTCGGCTTCCAAGGGAGGCATACGTTGCGCAATTGTTTGAATATTATAACGTGTGATCGCCGGGCGCCGTTACGGATTACCCATCAGGGGATCACGCACGGCAGAACAAGTGGGATTCGATCCGACGGACACTTACGATATGTACGACATCTCTACTATCTCTACAGATTAATCCAAGATACTGTCTGCCATTAGACATCGGCTAATTAATACATGTTAATGGAGATTTAGTACTATATACCAGCTACCAATGGATTTAATGGCATTTAACAATAGTTAATGGCGGCATAAACGCCACCTAGTGTACAATATTGGTACCATAACTAGCAACTCCATGTTTCTTCCATGAGAAGATCTTCAAAACAGACAACACCACGGTGATGTTACTAAACGTACTAGTTTCACGAAAGCATATGATACCATAATGCTATATATATATATATATATATATATATATATATATATATAGATAGATAGATAGAGAGAGAGCTTTGTCAGAAACCAAATCTTAAGACACTCCTATCTACAATAGCTGTGCCTAAGCTCTAATGTAAAACGGGTGCTATCCGAAAGATACACCTTGTAACATCTGGCGCCAATAAACATCTGGTGTTAGTGGACATCTGTGGTGTTAACAAGCATCACGTTCTACATCTGTGTTAAATAACCGCAATATATATGTCATCAATATGTGTGGTAATTAATTAATAGTGATGATCATTCAGTACACCCTCTATCATCAATTGGACAATGTCTACTCAATATTGATACATTCTATGTTTAGTAAGCACTGATACGAGTTGGATTCGAATCCACAATCTCCGGTTTTGCAACGCAGTGCTCTAACCGCTGTGCCATCGGAGCGCCCGATTCAGCCAATAAAGCCCCCACCCAGTAGAAGATGCAGCCAACAACATAAGATTCAACCGGCCTCCCCCGAAAAACCCTCTACTGTGATGTGACGAAGACCTGTTTGACAGAGCCCACTCTGACCTATGACCTCACATAGCTCAAGTCGCGCCATCCGAAACCTTTTCGGAGTCCAAACAATCTGTCCAAATCAGGAATTAATGATCCTGAAGATCTGACATAAACAATCTTGTCACCGCGGTATCCATGAGGGGGGGGGGGCTGCGCTGACACCCCGATTCATGACGATATCGATTCCGTAGTAAATGCAGGAAGAGAGAGAACTCCATACCGATCCGCACAGATCCAGAGATCTTCATATCAGTGCCGATTTCAAATTCTGGATCTTAACATCACCAACAAGTTATAGCTCAAAGAGCAACGAGCCAGCTGTTAATAGTTTAACTAAACACTTCACCAAGATGTGTAGATAAAAACGTTACAGAAATCTATTAGCTCAAGAGTTTTCCAGTACAAAACTTCACGGTGGCAATTATTAATATTAATAACAACAAAAACTGGAAATGGAAGGAAACTAACCGGAAATACAATAATATGTAGTATTCTAGGCGTGCGTACACCCCCATGAAGACCCCCCCGCCGAACCATACAGTTTGTTTATATCCTGATAAAATCTTTAAGATGTTTAACAGACCGTGACATCGTGTGAACATTTCCTAAAGTGATGGTTAACATGGATGAGTTACGGCACCTTATCAGCTATCTATTTATATCTGGCTGTCTGGCTGTCTGTCTGTACTATCTACAAAAACCTCTCCCGCATATCTTATCATATAACCATCTATATGGGGCTCTGTAATGACATCTTTAATGTGCGGCTATGGTTTAGGATATTTAGATCAATATCATGGCACTGGCTCACAGCACCAACATCTCACTTGCCATAAAACCCTATATTTGATTATTTCTTCAAATCTCCCAGTCCGTGTGTGTGCTCGCGCTTTCGTGTATTTTTAAAGAAAATTCATGTGTTGGCTGATATTTTTTAACCACACACACACACACACACACACACACACAGGGAGAGAGAATTGTCTAACGCTGAGGTTGTCTATAATTTTTAGATAACCGACCCTGTCGTGACATAAAAAATGTCTACAGTCTATTTTACCGAGACACACGAGAGCCGCCACGACAAGGCACTACGTACTATGGTCATGTCACCCATGGGACCTCATTCATAATTACTGTTCATTGATCAGGCATCAGTTCCAGTGATAAAGCTGCCAGGGAAGCTGGTTTATTGTCTCATTATTATTATAGTAACAACAATAGATTGATTAGCTCGCTGGTTGGCGTGGTATATCTTTATCCGATAACTGGTTATGGTCTGTAGTCACATATAGGCCATAGTCAAATAAAGACCCTAGTCACATATAGTTCCTAGTCACATATAGATCACAGTCAGATACAGCCCATAGTCACATAGAGGATACAATCATACACATACTACAGTCATATATAAATTAAAGCCACACACACACACACACACACACACATTGTGTGCTCACATATAAACCACAATTAAATAATAATAAATAATAATAATAATGTTTGATTTATAGAACACCACTCAGACCTGAATCCAACGCACACCTCAACTCCTCAGGTAGCATACAACGTATGCTACCACACAAGGCGCATAGCATTATTCAGATACATAGCCATCACGTCCTGTCAGTTTCTCGCTTCTGGCTCAGAGAACCAGTCGCCACGTAACAGCGTCGCGGCTCCGAAGACTCGAACCCACGACCTTTCGGTTACGAATCCTGCGCTCTAAATAACTTGGCCATCACAGCTCGACATTAAAGATCACAGTCACAAATTGGCCAGAGTCACGTATTTACTACAGCCACATACATAAATAATCCCATTCACATATGGACAGGTTTCCACATTATACACAACAGTAACACATATAGGCCACAGTCACATATAGATCACAGACACACATTACAGACCACAGAGATCGTCTAGAGTGGACTAGTAACACAGACTAGACATAGTTACTATGAGAGGCACAACGATATGGTGACAGGATTAAGTTAAACAAAAATATTTACGACATCCCATCTTCAACAGCCCTCCACGTCAAGAAAACAAACAAAACACAAGTCAATGTCACAACCAGAGACACACAGGGCCATAATTATAACATACAGGGTCAACTGGGGGGGGGGGGTGAGTACTTAGTGTGGTGGACTAAAAGAAATGGTAAGTCCTGGGCTCGAATCCACCCATCCAAACGCTGGTCTTTAACCAGCACGTTGGCTCACACACTCGGCCACGAATCCACATTCAGTTGGACGGTGAAGGATTTTGCTGGATTATGTGCTGATAATTTATATGGCGCCTTAATCAACGCTAATTGCTCTAAGGCGCTTTACATTTAAAGGATCTATTGTCGGTGTGGGATTACGATGATGATTGATGTTTTACGGCCACTTTTGTGCATTTGGTAGGCTAAATGGACACAGAGTGACCTCCAAATGGTAATGAAGCGGAGTCAAGGATGAAATAACCTGCAGAGGTGTGGAAGTACGACGAAAGTATCCAGAAGTGTACCATTAGGTAGATCCATACGAAGTACAGACATCAGCGATAGAAACTAACATTAAACGACAGCTAATCCTACATGACACGCCACTCTGTGAAGCTCAACTAGTCCTTAAAGTGATGGACTGTCTAGACACAAATATCAAAAGTTATACTATAAACTATAGTAGGACATGCAGAAATGATCATATATATATATATATATATATATATATATATATGGATGTGTGTGTGTGTGTGATTAGCTGATGGTGCTATAGCTGCGTTAATGTCATCCACCTGACGGCCTTGAATACCACCCTTCATATTGCATATACTGCCTTGAAGTGTCAGTGTTTTCGTACAAGTTGGAATATAACGTTTAGAAAAATGGAACAATATTCTTTACGTAAACGTTTTATTTTCATCAGAATTTTCTGCTTCAGCGAAGCGCACAAAATGGCATCTGTCCTCATCAACTGCAGTTTAAAATTGTTCGGATCTTAAAAAACGAATCCCAGTAGCTATATTATTCCGCTTCACGTCTGCCTTCACAACATCCGGGAATCTCGAACCTGACCTTGCAGCCATGGCACCGCTAACGTACCATAAATGTATCATCTCTGTAGGTTCTAGGTCATTAATGTCTGGATTTTCCATTTTAGAAATGGATAATTTTGTCAGAAAATGGCAGGACCTAGTCAGCTGAAAATCTAGTCATCAGGTACTGTTTATATTGGTCCCGAACAATTGGTGGTGCTGACGGGTGGGGGGGGGGGGTAGGGTGTCAGAGGGGAAGGACTACATTAATTTCAAATACTGACAAAACATTTCCGGCCCCTGGCACCAATAGACATTTAAAGACTTTAACAAATGGTTGGCAGCCGACTACAAAACGACTCTACAAAACATAGATTCGATAAACATTACGTTTAAGATATGAAACCAAGTCTATCGGATACCAAATGTCCCATATCGTTACTGAAAGTGTTGGTGAGGATGCTGTCTTATTCCCCATCAACAAATGTGCCCTTAAATGGGATATAACAAAAACAGTCCGTTCAAAATTCCCCCCAAGAAGACCCCTTGTACACGTTAAGTATTCACGGATCACAGTCAAGTTCCGGTATAATGGTCATATTTTGAGATTCGAAATCGAAAATGGCTGATTACATATTTTAATAATCCATTAAAAAAAATTCCCTTTTGCATTAAACGCATTTTATCGTCTACTTTAATTTTTATAACAAGTTTTAATATCGATTCATTATGATCTGCAGAATCCAGGATAATCTAATCAGTACAGGGATTTATAGTCATCAGATAAATAAAGACCGGATCCATAGAGGATCCAGAAGTGAAGTAGGTAGGTACTGAGCCAATCACTGTAATCACAAATAACACCGATCCAGGTGTATACGACCAGAACTAAACGCTCACAAACTGTGAGTATGTAACTCTCTACACCATTATTTCAGAGACATAAAAATGATATTAATTTAAACGAATTGGGAAATAAAAAATGTATCTCCAGCCATTACATCAGTTGTCATATTATATATGTATTAATCAGTGAAATCAGTGTAACCTTTCCTTACATTAATTTCACTCCCTCCCCCCGTCCTAATCATACAGTGGCATACCATGTCTATTAAAAACTGATTTGCAGTTATGTTGTCTAAATATATCACATTAATTAGTAATTTCTTTGTGCTATAAATCCTATGTATTCTACGTATTGACAGCAGTATAAATTATGATAAATTTGTATATTTAATATGCTGTTTGTCTGAATGTTTGGTTCAGCGAAACGTGTATTAACTTCGTGTTATATTTCAATTACAGTCATGTCGATTTTAGCCCAAAAAGTTTCACGTTCACAAATTAAAATCCCACTGACGATTATGACGAGGCATGTATATTCTACGAATGAAACAACAAATACAATAATATCGAAATGTTAAATTATGGTACCTCAGTGAATATAAATCTGGATTCTGTGTGTACTGTAAAATTATTTATCAAAGTTAAATAAGCAATAAACTACTTCTGTATATTCTTCCTCAATTAGATTAAGGTTTTCTTTCAGAAGCGAATACGAATTGGTATTAATACAATACAGTTTCAAAAAAGGATACAGTTATTAAATATGTTTTAACCGAAGCTTTTCCTGCGCAGTAAGTATGCTAATCTCTCTCTCTCTCTCTCTCTCTCTCTATATATATATATATATATATATATATATATACACATATATATATATATATATATATATATATATATGATGTACGAGTTTAGGGCAGGTTTTTAATGCGGGTTTGGTTCTTTTGTATTAAGAAGAGGCAATATTTATTCGTAATTATACTGATAATGAATCATATTTCCATCTGTAATTACTCATCATCTCTATTCATACATACATACTTATCTTATTTTAAATATTTATGTCGAAGAATAGTGTTCTGCGCTAATGTTAGTTGTTACTATACTCAACTTTAAACTTTTCCTCTTCTTCTTAACAAACAGACAAATAAACAAACAAACAAACTTCTTTACAGTACAGAAAAACACAGAAAATAATCATAATAAGCCTGAAGCATGATGACGTCAAAAACCCAAACAAACCGTGATAATCCCGCCATTTTAACCTTAAACGTCAATGTTCCGGATCTGTTATAATCATGCCAAAAACAGATCAGTGATTATTATTTTAATCATACCTGTCAGTTTTATATGATGTCATCTTTATATAATACACATTTCCATGTTCCGGTAGCGGCGGAGGGGGGGGGGCGGTTATAGGTAGCATTAAGGCGTCAACAAGCAATTGACATCAGGTTACCCAAACAAAAACGAGGCTAATTTGATTCCCCCGGAAAACAATCTACCTGATAAAAATGTAAAAAATCCCAAGAATTCATAAACATTCCCAAACCTGACATACGAGCCCAGGGACTGCTCCATTGGGTAATTAGATGCTCAGGCATTTATTAATGAATTAAATATGCCGCATACGAAACGCAACCCGTATGAACACACAGCACAATGTTTAACATACTGCAGGCACTACAGAATTAGGCCCGTCTTGTTTTGAGAATTGTTTTCTTCCAAAATCCATCGCCGATGTGTTTTTTTTTAATTTCTTCTTCAGATGAAACAGATTAACGGAATATGTGACAAGAGACACCTAGCGGCGTATAATGGCATTATCAATGTAACGTAACCGAGTGTCTGATTACCATGAGTCACCCATAAATCATAAACGTCAGCTTAATGACAGACATGGGGCGCTATTTACAGCTGACAGTAAGTCAACAGTAAGCTGCACTAACAAGCCAACGAACCGAACTAAAACAAACATTTAATCCACCTGATATCACGGCATATGTCTCCAATTATTTTCGCAATTCATAAACTGCTCCAGCGGTTCACTGGATGTTGGCAAAAACCCGAGGACAATCTCTCTCTCTCTCTCTCTCTCTCTCTCTGTGTGTGTGTTTTTGTGTATCTCTCTCTCTCTCTCTCTCTCTCTGTGTGCGTGTGTGTGTGTGTGTGTGTCTGTATGTGATACCAGATTTTATATTATCATTAACAGAAAACGTTTAACACTCAGATAAGATCATCATTTAAAGATACCCAGCATCCTGTCAGAAGATAAAATTCATTATAACAAACAAATTACACAATTCCAATTATAGAAACACCTCTAGCAGCAAACCCCCACCCCCAACCACCATCTCCCACCCCGGATATCGAGCTAATATTACGGACTCCAAACAAATTCTGATCTAACACAAACTGACCGATTTCCCTCCCCCCCCCCGAGATCGGCGGCGGGTGAAATGATAATAATCGCGAATCATCATTATATCATCCACACGATTCATCCATCAAGATATTCAATCTAGAAATTGGAGAAAAAATCACGTTAACATATGACATTTTGTTAGCCTTTGAACGAAATGGAACACAAACAATCGGGAAGTCTACAATATGAAGGCATTTGAATTTATTCTCTAGTATTTATATATATATATATATATATATATATATATACATATATATAGTGATCACGTCGTTTCACTTATCACCGATAGGGGGCACTAGCCTTTACGCTGCTAACGGTCGGTGGGATAAAACACCTTATTACGATTACCGTTCCCCATAATTAACGTCTACAAGAATAAAGACTAGTCAATAATGATCTACATTATTGTAATGTATGTCTTAAATTGATGTGCTAATTGCGCAACGAATTAACATCACGCACAGTGACGTCAATCCCACGTCTGTACACCGTTACCTAGATTTGATTCAGTGAAGTATATATACCACAATATATATATATATATTATATATATATATATATATTGCTGCCGTGCAGATTTTCCTCCTTTGTGTATTAGGGAATTTGGCACATTTATAAACATAGCATTTTATAGCTCATCTAATAGAGCACTTCACTTGGCTCTGATCCTGGAGTCTCGAGTTCTATTCCTACTGCTACTAAACCATAGGTACTCTTCTCTGCTGTCACACACAGCGTTGTGTTTATGTTCTTGTTAATTTACATACACGTACACAGATGTATCACATACTTTGAGTTGACTGTCCTTTTTTGTGTTATTATAATAAATTTACGACCTGTAATATTATTCAGTAATTTCTTTAACTGTTACGGTTTAGATATTTCATATTTGTTATTGTGTAATGTTACGGGTAGGGCCTTTAAATGGCCTCCGTTAACAAAATGTCTTTACTGCTGAATTTATATTATTATTATTATTAAGCACATTGCCTCCATTACTTTCTGATAAACACTGAAAATGGCTGGAGCAAACTAAACTTAAAGGATTAATCTCAGCAAACTAAACTTAAAGGATTAATCTCAGCAGAGAAATAACTGCAGTCATTTCAAACAATAAATCATTCATAAAAACACTTGATAACAACACAAAACCTCAGCTCATTATACTTACTCAAGAGTATCCTCAAGTGAGGTCAGAGTTAAATTGATATTTTTTTCCTACAATAATGAGATTAAAAATGCCGAACGCTCAACGATATAATTGCTATCTATTAAATCGACAGAAAGGTGACTTGTTGTTGACGTTAACCCCAATTCCTCCCTCTACACACACACACACACACACAGAGAGAGAGAGAGAGACAGAGACAGAGAGTGAGAGAAAGGGGGGGGGAGACACACACACACACACACACACAACTAAGCTCATTTATGTCAAGGAATGTTTTAGCTGTCTTCGTCTTTTAAACATTATCAGACCAAAAACAAAGAACGAAAAACAAAACAATTTCTTTCTTTCTTTCCTCACAGTCACAGACACCTCAATTGTTTAATCTGACCTGATAACACCTTTTTATAATAGAAGCAACGCGATGGTAGCAAGCCACATGTAAACTTGCTGAGTTCTATGTAAACATGCTCATCTAAATGTAAACTTAATAAGCTCCGTGCATTCTTCATATGTTAAGCATATACATTTTTACCGAACAGTGTTCTCACCACATCTATAGCTTTGTACTTTAAAGTAACACACACACACACACACACACACCACAGTGATCAGACAACTAGATAAGATAAAAGCTCTTTTAAACTATCAACGGCATAATGCCCCCACATCGTTAAAACACCTATCTATCCCCATATAATATCTATGTTCCAACACACACACACACACACACAGACACACACACACACACACACACACACTCACTTACTCACACTCACATACACTCACAGACCTATCAGACATGACGGGAAACAGGTTTAATTATAACGTCCATTTTATCTAATTGGATTACAACAAAAAATAACAAAAAAAAAACAACGAACACCATAGTTGTCATTCCCAGAAGGCCATACGCAAAAAACCAAGAAAAAGTTAATGTTTTGTTTAAATATTAGCAAAAGAATAAGTCATATTCAACAGGTGAAGTGATCTTCTGATTAAACGTCTAAACCACACCGCTTTCAGGTGTTCTCAATCAAAGTCGAAGCCACGTTTTGGTTGAAGTAAAAACACGCACTGCTGAATCATACAGACGACATGCAGACAAATAACGGGATTCAAACCATACGGTATCAAAATCTAGATGACAGAAGTCCAATTAAAATGTTTAGATGAAGTGCTAAAAATTAAAACAGCGCTGTTGAACATTTGACATTTGTTATCTTTATATTAAAGGAATATTAAAAAACTAGACGCTTTTATTTTTAGTTCGTTCACAGACCATTTCCGGTGCTATGTGGCGTTTGGACAAGGAGGTCACCGACAGGGCTGGCTAAGTACCTTTTATTTTATTATTTATTATATATATATATATATATATATATATATATTATTAATTATTTTTATATCTTAGTAGCATCATTTACTATGCACGGTTATTTCCCATTACTGACATACTGCTCACTTTATGCCAAGTAACAATAGCTAAAAGAGCCAACCAGTTTAGCTACAATCAACCCGCGTCATCACTCGGGATCCACCAGGTGTGTTATCTCTTACTAAACACGACCTATCGCAATGAAACGTTTGAACGGCCCCGATATGCACAAAACAACCTGGCTTAAAAGACTATATCGGTTTAGTAACGAACTACACCAGATAACACCACCCACTGATATAGCACATCTAATAACAGACATCCTGACACGACGCGAAACTCAATTATTTACGTGACCAACACCCAACTAACAAAATACTATTCTCTACTAACCAAATCTACCCCACCACCTGCTTATCTAATGCTATTCTGAACAAAAAACACTTTATTTCTAACTTCTTATATACAGACCTGTACTATCTTATGGCACCATTGATCTACCAGGCAGCATACTGCTTTGCACTGCCATTCATTTCAGCATCTGATTGCTAATAAATCACATTGTCTAACAGATAGCTCATCTTTAATGACTTATTATCTGGTGCAGTTCGAACTGGATGTGTGGCTGACAGCTGATTCCATACATCTATCCACTCAGCCGTCGGCCTTACACGAATGTTAAAATCGATCCAGACACACGAATCCCTTGTCGTCTTCTTCATCATCATCATCATCATCATCATGTCACATAATTCTGGACCAAACTTGGTACAAGTATGTAGTTTTCTGTCCAGAATAGACATACCAACAATTATGATGAAATATGTTAGCTCATTAGTGATACATTCCATCAAATAGAGTCAAGTCAGTGCCTCAATATTGATGCCACCTTCACCAAATCAATAAAACATCCCCCCCCCCTCTCCTCCCCCGACCAGGAAAACGATGATGGAGAAATATTACATTACGTCGTGAACGGGAAGTTTTGACGTCCAAATGACAATTGATTGATGGCTAATTACCTCCCAGTACAGTACATGTATGACAATTTTAACTTTAATGGGTGGAGCTAAACAGATAACGAGACCAAGTCAAACCTCTATAATCAGGTCGGGTCAAGGACGAACTTATTGTGACCTGATTAGACGAGTGACTTAATTTGACATCTTTTGGTTATTAATTATTAATGTGACAAAAGTATCAGAGACATCATGTGACTGGACTAGAGTGTTCAGTTGAGTTGTTTAGATGTGACTGGACTAGAGTGACTGCTTTTGCACAGGTTTAGCCAGTCAGCCAGCTAGCCATCCTTTACGTGGCTTTTTCTTTGCACATCACGGCTACTTCCATGCATACTCTAAACGTTCATCTCCAATCAACGGATATGGCAGTAATTTGCCATTTACAGATAATAGGGACGATCTGCTAGCATCACCCGCACGTCTGCAGGTAGTAAACAATCATTTATTTCAATAGAAATCATTTTACGTTTCATCTGGAAACATAGTAGATATATGTGCTATGGTAATTCCTGATTAGAAAAAAATGTTGTCCAAATTACTCGGATACGTTTGATATTATTAATAACAATATGCTAACATCTTATGAATATACGAACGGAATATCGGCAACATGTCTTATTCACCAGAAAGGTTAATTACTAAAGTGTCTGTGTCATGTGACAATTACTGTCCATTATCAGTAAGATCCCTCACTCTGTGGAACAATTTGTCTGAAGAGATTAGAAATATTACTCGCTTTAGACATCAACTGGCTGCCATCCTCATAATAATATCTATCATTGGGTATTTCTTGCTAATTCTGAGGTACTAATCACAGAATCAAACTGCAGTATAGCACCTTTAAATGAATAGTTATTATTCTTATTATTATTAACATTATTATTATTATTATTATTATTATTATTGTTGTTGTTGTTATTCATGATGTCAACACCAATATTTAGCAGCATCAATCCAACTGAAAACAAGTCAGTGTAGACCAATTATTTATCTAAGGACTTATAATCTGTACTCCTGTTTATTTAAGAAGTTACACAACTTGGTGCCGTTATCATCTCCCCTGGGGGCATACCATAAAAACAATAAATCAGATGCCAACCATTCTTGAATGACAGATGAAACTATTGTTTAAAGCGACATTTTTACACATGGCAGGCTGGATCAGTGAGTCAGTGGGAGGAGTTGGGGGTGAGGTCAAAGAGATGGAACAGCTAAAGGTTTATATCAGGTTTCAATAATCTGTAACTATAGAAATATCTGCTAAGTTGTATGACGTCAATTGGTGTTTTTTCGCTTATTTTGGGGGTTTTGAAGTCCAGAGCTTTGCTGAGAACACACACACAGAGAGAGAGAGAGAGAGAGAGAGAGAGAGATACACACACACATAGAGAGATAGGGAGAGAGAGAGAACATGACAAAAACTATCTAAAACAGTAACCTTCCTTAAATCTAATAGTCTTCAATTCAGTTCAATATATAACATTAAAGTCAGCATCACTTTACAATGTTCATATAATTATTAATATTAATAAAAACAAGAGCTGAGCATCAATAGCTACAGATATAGATTTCACAAATCTCCACTGTAGAGATATCGGCTGACATAATGGCGTTTGTTTATAGAACAAATCTATCAACATCTCATGTTTAGATTAACCCCTATGAAATATTACTAGCTCATCCATCAACAGACCGCAGCTACGCTACTCTACACGCGATAGCTTTATCAACTTGTACGTGTCTTTATAATGATCTTTCCTAAACCACTTGCCGGCCTTCTCCAAACTGATTTAGCTACTGCTGCCACCTGGTGAATGTCAGGCAAAGTAGCCGTAACAAATATAATCTACTGCGCATAATTTAACTTAGTTGAACATAGACAATTTAACATAGAAAATTATATATATATATATATATATATATAGAGAGAGAGAGAGAGAGAGTATAATGATTATTTCTACCACACTTTCAAGGTAACAACCAGGTATAACAAATTAAAATGTCTCATTTATATTACGTAATATGTAGATTTATTTAAAGTCTCAGAACTAACTCACATCCCTGCTGATAACAAAATTATCAAACTAAATGGAAAGATGCCCAATTGAAACCATAAATCTCTAATAGACCTCAGATGACGTACTCTATAGTAATCGACCACAATAACGTTCTAGAAACAATGATAAACAAGATCTCGCGGGGTAAAATCAACAATGTTTACATACATTTCAGGTGTATTGCTGTAAAAACTTCACATGATTACTGTCTGGCTAATTTAAATTGGCAGATGTTGATATTATTGGATTAGATCGAAGAAGTTGTTGTTTGTTTTTAATCTTTCGTTCATCAGACGGAGGTAATGTGATCGCAGTCGTTCCGGAAACTGGGATCATCTCTTAACAGAGAAATACAGGATAACTAAAAAGTGACGTTTTTAATAGCAGAATATGCGTGGGCGGCGTAGGAGATTAACAAATATATATATATAAATATATTGATAACAATGATGATGTGATGATAATGATGATGATAATGATGATTGATGTTTTACGGCCACTTCTGTATACATGGTAGACTAAATGGGGCCATATTGACAACAATGGCAATAATAGAACAAATAAAAACGTCACATCTTCGTGGTACTGCGTGATAATATTATTCTAATTGTGTATTTCAGCTGAAAATGTCTTATTCGTGCTTGGGTGGGGTGTGGTGTGGTGTGGGGGGGGGGGGTCCCTATCCAACCGTGGCATTATATATAGCAGGAGGAGTTTATCATTCAGACAGTTACCTGGTAAGGTTTTATCTGCCAAATACGCCATATCATCCATTGTATATTCTAAATTTGTTTAGAATTAGTCATTGTCGTGAAGCGGTAAATCACATATCATCATGTGTTTAAATAAGTATTTGAATACATAAAAATATTTTTCTAAAATTATTTCATGTTTTCAACTGAATATTTTGTCACCAAAATGATTTGTTTCTGGAAACAATCTGATCACCGAATTGCTCACACACACACGCGCGCGCGCGCACACACACACAGCCATGAAGGAATTGGCTTCTCTCTGTGATCATAATGAATGGCAATTAGTGATTTCTTTGATGTAATGACAAGGTGCACCAGTCCATGAGACAATTCGTAGTGATCGGCAAGCTGAAATAGACGTCTAGTGCAGAACGCCGTGCCTCCCAGAAGAAGCTGATCCACTCGGCTTCTGGAAGTCCCACGCGGAGAATTGTCCATCAGTGGCCAAGCTCGCTCCAAAGTTTTTGTGAACACCAGCATCGTCTGCTCCAGTTGGGAGACCGTTCAGCATAGATGTCATCTGACTTATGAAAATCTTATGTTCCTCAGGTTTGGCATATCCTTCATTTTCAGGTAACTAACCATGTATAAACAATATGGCTATGTACAAAAAGATAATTAAAAAACCCAAAACAACACTATTTCAGTATGTAGAGAGGCTAGCACAGGACTATATTGTGGCATAACGGATCGATCATTTAAAAAGGTATCAATTATCACTGGGATGTGTGTGTGTGTGTGTTCAGTGTCTATAAAGGTAGGCCACCCACCATAACGTCATATTCTGAAGGATTCTCCATCAAGATAGCGGGGGAAAGTAGTTCACCATCTTCATCTTTTATTGCCCTAGTAACATATAATATAATCGTCAATGCTGAGGACTGGTTGAGTGGGGGAGGATTAGAGAATAACCCACGCCAAAATATGGATGGGGGAAGAAGTTGTACGCTTCGGGGAATATTCGCCAGCCAGTCATTATGCCATCCATAAAAAACAGCCTACAATACAATGTATGCTCGCCGGCTGCCTGGCTAACATTACTAATGCTAAATGCATCATTCAGCTGGGTATGGGGAAGCCGTTAAAAATATCCCGGGATCATAGTAAACACGAGCGAGGGAAATGGCGAGAGCGAGGGGGGTTTCTCCATGTGAGAAAATGTCTTCTTCACCGATTGTCACTCTACGTCGTTTGTTGTGTGTGTGCGTCTGCGTTATCGAGTTACACATATAACCTCGTAATAACATGATAAGTGTTGCGATAAAACTCGAAACTGCGTCAGAATGGGGGAGGACTTCGTTACTCGGCTATATTGCTGCAGCTAGTTGGGACGCCGCCAAATAAAAATACCGTAACGTGCTGCCACCTGGCGTCTAATATTGCGATCACTGGAACTGCCTATATTAACCGATCAAACTCAATGATGTTATTTTCTTCTTAATAATATAAATAAGGCGCTTATATTTGATAGAGATGTATTAATAAAATACCAGATTCTGGATACATTAAATGAAGGGTAATGAATTCTAATGTTCAGAATATATCAGATTAAAATAATAAATGTTTAAAAAAATATACCTACCAATAAAAACTGAATTAAAAAACCCAAAGAATAAAAAACTTTAAGATTTAAATAACAGGCCAGTCTTTAGCTTGGATTCACAGCTGTTTGCTTGTCACTTCTGCTGTACTACAAAATGTTACATTTTTCAGGCAATTCATTCCTAGGTTTTGATACATAAATACTGATTATCCTATCACTAGTTACCCTTCTTCTCTAACACATATCCCCGAGATGCGCTGTGACCTTTGCTTTGCATCTTCTGCATGCATAAATGGGGCACGTACCAGTCAAACAAAATATATCTCAAGGTCAGCAAATCCTGTACAACACAAAACCCAAACTCATACTTAGATAATAGTCTGTGAAACAAACTGGCCATTCCCAATCGTTGTTGATCTATCACAATAAATGACCTTCAATAATCACATTGTTTCTGAGACTGAAATTGATGCATCTCTAGTTGTGATGGTTCAAAACTGATGATGATCAACGTCCAGTGGAGTTTGTGTAATATAACACATGACCTTCTTTACAATTCAACATAAAAGGTGACCCTCACTCTTACCACTATATTTTCCAATACAACTACGTGTACGTGTATGACCCCAATTCAGGCCAGTGTATGTGTGTGTGTGTGTCGATTATTAACAAACTAGTGTGTACTGTTCAGTATAAACACACCACTGATATTTTGTTAATGTACATTAAAAAAGAAACATTACAGGATCAAAATGATCTGTATTTTTGTTAGGGATCCAACTGAATGAAAACTAACTCTTATTAGTTCAAACTACAAAGAAAATCACAGAGAGAGAGAGAGAGATTAACAGACAGACAGAAAAATAGAGGGAGACAGATATAATAGATAGACAGATAGATACACAGATATATAGACAGGCAGATGGAAATGTTCGTGCTCATTAAACACGCATAAGCATAAACACAATTCTGTACATGCCCAAAGAGAAATATGACCAACCTGGTTCTGGTGTCAGTACACCTCGTATACAATCGGAACATATCGTCTGTTCTCATCTCTGGCTATATCTACGACGAAGAGATGCTGGCTGTTATCATCAATGATGATCATGATGATCAAATCACGACTACAGTCATCAATGTAATCCAGACGCAAACTGTTATAATCGCATCACCGTTTCATCTCTGGCGCGGGCACCACATCCAGATTAAAACTTTCCTCTGATCCAGAAGGCATTGTTGATGACGGCAAAAATGGCAACAAATGATCGAAATGTTCTAGATAGTCTGCCAATAAAAGGGCTTCATTTTATTGGCAAAAAGGGCTCTGACATCTCGGGATTAAACTCCACTGATAATAAGTGATATGGCGATGACAGAATCCTGACCTAACTTTCTTGTTAACGGCGACTCAACGTAATAGTTCTACAGCGTGATAAATGTGTTTAGTTTGTCAACGGCGGTACTGAACGCAAATGAATCATAAAGCTATCAGTTTACTACGGAACAGGATGTCAAGCATCTAGCACAGTATAACCTAATGTTGTATAGGGAACTGACAATAAACTCCACCTAATTATATGGCACAAAGCTTTCATGACGCCCTATTTTCGGCAACAGAGTAAAAGTTTTGGTGACGGAATAAACTTTCTTTAGAAAAACCAACAACTTTACAACAGAGTAAATAGCTTCCAGTCCTCATTACGTTACACCTATTGTATTAAACTTAGAAAACGTTGTTGATTATACAGAGGTGTGTGTGTGTGTGTGTGTATATATAAGGCTGTAGAATAAATAAATAAATATTAGGCGGAATGTTAAAACAAACAGACAAACAAACAGTTTGTTGGAAGAACAGCACCGTAATGATGCAAATTCATTCTGACGTGTCAAAATGTTAACTTCAATCTTCCTTACTTTTCAGTATTTTTGCGTGATTATGTTGACATTGTTTACTAAACTCGATTATGACACGTGTCATTAGTAAAACTGATTGCTGTAGAGTAGATTAGTAATGACTGTCAAGTTGGGAACATCCTGAGACAAATGTTCTACTTTTTTATATCTGATTGAACCAGAATGCTAGTTTTACTGGATGGGGAAATATATGGCTTAATGCGTAGAGAACTGGATATATATATATATATATATATATATATATATATGATCATCATACAAAATTAGTGGTCTTATATAAATGTACAAACTGTGAGATGAAAACTATTTTATATCAGAGACGTCTCCCAGTCACAGTATTGCTAATACTCTGATATTGCAACGCAGAGCCTGTTTATTTTAATTAAATCTACTGCAATATATCTTGAATATGTAAACAACTTCACTGCAGCAGTGTACAAAGTATTAGAATACAATAATAATAATAATAATAATAATAATACCAATCAAGCATTTTAGCACTAGTGAGAGGAAACTTTGGTATTTTAAACTGCTATGATAAGAAATAAAATAAAAACCAGCTACATTAATCTACTTAATCTAACACGGAGAAACAATAGGAGAGAAGGTGCGTCAGAATTAGTATTAAAACAATTTATAGAAAATGTATCAACCTGAAATATTAAAGGAACAATATCGGGATTAATGAAAATTACAATTAAAAAGGATTATTATTCCAACTGCAATGGAACAGATAATTTTTTAATTTAATAGCATCTTCAAATACAGCATCTGAAATATCAGAATACACAGAATACAGCTGTTACCTGGTGTGTAACCAATAATCAATTAGACACACATACACACACAGAAACTGAGCACAACACATGAATACACCTATTGATGTTACTTCATATAAGATTATATAATTATATATCAATAGCTATAAAAGCTGACCCTTTGTATTAATTATGACCTTCACCTAGTGTAATCAAAGATGGAGGAGGAGTTCTCAGAATGTGGCTTACCTATTCATTATTCAGAAGATAATTATAATAACAGTGGGCTATATTATCATGGTATGTCCATCAATATTAGAAGGTAGTTATCACAAGCGGCCAGTGATTTCTTTCTACGCTAATCTGTGCCTTGGTAAAATACATATCAAGTATTACACCATGCGTCAGGTATCAACATAATGTCAAATGTCATCAACTGTCACCAGATACTGAATGTCACCTGTAATTCTATGCCCCCAAGCATCATCTGATAAATACGTATTCTAGATTTGGGGTCATAATTCGACTCAAGCTTAGATCGGCAATTATAGATACTGTGCCTGTACCTGGATGAACATGCACACACAAACACACACACACACAGAGAGAGAGAAATATTTACATCACCAAAAGAATTTATAACGGAAGTAGACAAAATTTGCGACCCGGTTTGTTATTTACCAAATTCTCAAAAACCGGGAACCTTGTGTAGTGAAATTTACCCGGAGAACGCCACAAGAGAACACCAGAAGGGAACAGAGGGGAACACAGAGAGAACATTGTGTGCCATTTTAGATTGTCCATTAGGGCATTAGTATAGCATGATCGATGACATAAGACAGAGATTGTTATTTCGGGGATGGGGGGGGGCGGAGGGGCTATCCACTTATTTCACGCTGGACCCCGACATCGATCAATCATTCTAAGTCACACCACACTCTACAGTACTCCCACGGGCTGGAGAATGCTGAATGATTAATCAATGTATAAAATTGGATGAAATTCTGATTCGAATATATCATCTCTGCGCGGAGACGAGCGTCTCGGGCGCGTTTCTTTCCTCCGCCGGAAGAGTTCTCGGTGTATTAATCTCACTTCGCAAGACGCAGATTATGTGCCGAGTGGCTCGTCAACAACAGATCATTAATTGACGACGTTCGGCTCATACTTCGAGGCAAACAATTTCGATTAATGCGAATATTCACATCGAACTATCCAAGAAATAACCAACTAACTGTAAGCGATTAAGAAGAATTAGCTCGAACTAAGAATATTATCCATCAGCGATGTGAGGAGGTATTCTTTTCAGATTCGTTATTTCTGGTTGGCGGGGAATGGTAATAACGAGGGCAAACGGCAATAACGGGCCCGTATAACAAAATGGATTATACGAATATCATAACACTAACTGGTGTTCGATGCCGTAACAGTACTGCGTGAACACACACACACACACACACTCAAAATCCAATAATGTTATAAATATATAACTGTTTCATCTGATTCTCCATAATCTTAAATGGATAGAAACAATAACAACAACAACAACGACAAACAGAATTTTGCAACAACAAACAATCCAACAGACAACCTGCCAGATAGCATGTTCAATTTCTGATCTATCAGAGAGTAGATGAGTACGGGCTTTGTTTTTGACCCCGGCCTTGGTAACCCCTGGGACTGGTGGATGAGGGGCGTCGCCCATAGAAAACATCCCACAAAAGCGGGTCTCACCGTGATTCGAACCGAGATCTGGCGGGTAGCAGCAGAGTCTCCCGTTTACTCTGCCATCGGGGCAACACAAGTTCTGTTCGATAATAATGGTAATACTAATAATGTTACTGTGGTTGTTGTTGTTGTTGTACTCACTCCGCCGAAGATGTTGTTATCCATTTTAATGCATCCAAAGTTAACTAACATGTGTGGGAGACGTAGCTACGTTTGGAGGATGGAAGATTTCATTGTTTAAGTGTGCAATACATTGAACACACTTGTTAGTTATATGAGGGATGTTATGGCATCCTAATTACCATAGAATCTCCACATCAGGCAATGAATGATCCCATTATAATAACTCTACCAACATTATTACTATTATTATTAACCCTCCATCGATAGCTTGATATTATAAATGTTAACCCTTCAACTCAATGTGGTTAAGCAGTGACACGAGTGCAACCCTGTCTCGTTCAACACATCCACCAATTACGTGAAGATGTGAACAATTATGAGCATGTTCGTGACTAACGTTAACAAGGACCAGTATTTGACATTTTTACTTTCTGGTTTTTATTACAATTAAGTCATCAAATTAGAAACAATTTAATTTTTTTTTTAATTGAAAGTTGTCAAATGTTATAAATGTTAGTGATACGTTCAGTCGATTTGTTACGCTTCGGCACTCGTCACAACCGTGACATAAATACGAGGGGCAGCAACTACCGAAGGAAACACATCCCACAAATACTTGTACGAATCGGATTCAAATCCACATCCTTAACGTTTGCAGCTCACTACTCTAATGACTGGGCCATCTATACATCCATACAACTATTTCTTGTGTTCGGGGACTACACTCTGTCAGCTCAAACGAGTCTGTGTGGCATTAGATTTCAAATAGGATCTTACAACAAGTCTATAAAAAATACTTACTCTTGTTAATAATTTGTGATATGTGTTCCATTTCTTTAAGATTCTTGTTAAGATTATCTCATATGTTGACCAATTTATGGACGTTATTTTGTGGTACTGAAGCGAAGCAAAAGACGAAACACCCTTCAGATATGCCCATGCCGAGATTCGAACACGGGTGGTAGTGATCTGTGATCCAACCCGCTACGGAGGCGCCTTAATTTCTACTGGAAGTCATGACCAATTAATCTGGTAAAGATTTAAAATAACAATAAAGAACACACACACATACACACACAGATAGAGAGAGAGAGAGAAAAAGATTGAGAGATAGAGGGGGAGGGGGTGCACTCTTCCCAATCCACTACCTACAAGAAAATTTAAACTCAGAGCAGCAATTGTGAAGTAAGGGTTTCCAAATGTCCTATTGAATATCGTTGAAAAGACTTCGTATATCATTTCTATGTAGATGGGTTGTTCCTACGCGTGTTTGTTTCGGTTTTTACAAATATGGAGTATTACTACACAGCCATTGGCAGATCCCTAATCCAAAAAGGTCTGAACATTGTTGCCCTTTAGATAAATCTCTCTCATTCTCTGACAAACAACAAACAAAACCAGCACAAAAAGCCGTAGTAAACATTGGCAACATTATTTAGTCATACTAAAAATTGTTAGACCGTATGATATGTTATAAATTATTACTGAAAATATCCACGCACAAAAACTATAATATTATAAAACAGAACAATGGTTTACAGTTTAAAACCCTGGTTTAACCCCCCCCCCAACCCCCATCACACCCACACACACACACACGATTTGCTCACTCATTATTTCCCAACAGAATCGTGCCACAGAACACAAGAACCGTTAATCTGTACACACACGCGCGCGCGCGCGCGCACACACACACACACACCAGTGGACTGACCTATCTAACAAGGAGACGTATTCGACAGAAACAGAACAATCGGGAAATCGAAATATAATATATAATAAACTCTTCCTTCCATTAACTATATTATATACAAACCATTTATCACAGCAGGTAATACACCCTACTTAATGGCTAACAACACAACACTTTAATACATCATAAACAATATTACGGAATGTGAAAACAGGCTAAATATTTTATTATCAAATAGGATATCTACTAATATTATACAGGCAATCCGCTGCTGTACCCAGTGACCAGTCTTCTGGCTGAGAATAAACGCTGCTGCAAAGATAGCGCAGGTTATCGCAGATTGTTACAGCCTGGACGTATGTGTATGGGTTACGGCTATTTTAGCCCGGGAGAATAATGGGATACTAATGGCGAATGCAAAACGATCAGTGGGCGATGCTAATGGAAGAGTGAGCAGACTATAAAGAGATGCCTCTCTAATGGCGGCAGGAGGATAAACCACAACTGGAATACTAACAGCAGATGAAATATTTACAACAGATGGAATACTGGAAGTAGACTGGCTACCAACATCTGGTTTGGTATACCGAAAGTAGAGGGAATACTCGTATATGGGTCGAATACTGACATAAACCCAGACAGTAGCGTCAAATGGCATACCAACAACAGATTAAATACCTGGTACCTACAACTGAAGGAATACCAACAATGAATGGAATGCCAACAACAGAGGAAATGCCAAAAGTGGATGGAATGCCAACAACAGAGGAAATATCAACAACAGATGGAATACCAAAAACATTTGATATACCAACAATGGATGGGATACCAGCGACACATGAAATACCAACAAGGGATGGAATACCAACAGATAAAATATTAATAATGCGTGGAATATCAACAACAGAGGGAATGCCAACAATGGAATTGACAGATGTTTATTAACCATTTCGAAATTCAGAAATAATGTGTCTGATCAAACTGTCATCATTGACTTGCTGCTAAAGTGTCAAACACCGATCATAAATGTCACCTATCTTGTAATCACGTCAATCATAAGCTGTGATAACTGTAAACAACAAACTGGCACGGTGGTGTCTGTCTGATGTCAGATATTCAAGTTAATTATAATAATTACACAATTAATCTTCAAATGATTACAATGGACTAGCTTTAGCACACAGTATTTAGTTAGAAGATTAATTAAAAAAATTCTTTACCTCTAAAACACTAACAGGATGTCTCGAGCGAACATTGACTATCAGAAAAACATTTCAACCAGACATCATCATTCAACTTCTCCTGAAAGATCCCTATAGAGACCACCAGCAACAGTGACGTTACAACAACACTGCATAAATTAACACCACGTGGCTGTGCCCAATACGTCTCAACCCTAAATTTCAATAACAACAAGATTAACCCAACAGTTATAACTATATTTCCCTGGCAGATTATCATTATTTGAAAAACAATCTACTATAAAACTGGATATTTATCAACATTATTGTATAACAACTGATTTATACATCTTGTTTTTCTCAGTATACGAAATTAATATAACTTCTAGTCCTCATTTAATCTCAGTTAGTAATACAAATAATTTTCAGGTAATATGTGTATTTAATCTCAGTTAGTAATAGTTTAGGTAATATACATATTATAAACACACACTTGACCACAGTTACACCGCAATGGTTTAAAAACATTCTATAGTGATTATGTTAATGAATACGTCTTATTAATGTTATTTTATTTAAACTAAGTGTCACATACGAAATCTTTGTAATATTTTCTACGTCGATTCTGTGTAATATTTAACATTGTACTTTCAGACATTAAATGAACTGGTCTTTGACACAGCTAAGACAATATTTTTATATACACCCCTTTAAATTAATAACGAAGTAACCACAATTTTTGTCACTCATCCACTAACATAATTATTATAATATTTTTCTAACTAATATATCTCAGTTCTGTATACGACGTAGATAGCACTAATAACGTTAGGTTTTAATCAGCAGCAAACAAACGAAGAGAGCTAAATGTGATTGGAGAAAGGTAGAATAAAACACACAAACGACTGTAATTATATTGCTGAGAGATGATTAGTTGTCTAATAGAAAGGGAGGGTTGGCTGGCTGGGACATTTAAAAAACCTTATAAGACCGACCAACATACACACACACGCAGGCAGGCACGCACGCACACAGACACACACATACGTACACACGCGCGCGGGAGCACACACACACACACACACACACACACACAGAGAGAGAGACTATAACACCAAGTCACTACTGATAATCAGGTAACAACAATAACACTTGTCAAATAAGCTGTTCTACTATTGACACATATCACATATGCTTCTCTACTGTTGATACTCACCATGGACACTACTCTACTAATGACACTCGTGATGTACACTACTCTACTACTGACACTCGTGATGTACACTACTCTACTACTGACACTCGCAATGTACACTTACTACTGACGACTGTTATCTACACTACTCTACTATTAATACATGTACACTATTCAAGTACCGACGCCCCTCACGTACACTACCATTGACGCCCGTCTTATACCCCACTCTACCATTGACATTTCTCATGTACGCTAATACTGACGCTTCTCACGTACGCTAATTCAATACTGACACGTGTCATGTACATTACTACAAATACACGTCATGTGCACTGTTCACCGGAAGTCTTGATTGTCTCAGATAAACACCTACTAATCGGAACTGGCCTCTCCACAGAACAGAAACCTATTTTACCAAAAACTAGACCAAGCCAATCAGAAGTTGTTAATTACAAACAAACAGCTGCTGACCACATAGATAGCGAAATTATGTCTATTTCTGACGGCTGACCGTAATACTGGGACAACGACAAGAGTAATAAATCTCGCTCGCCGATGACAATATTCCATACACTTTCGAATGAACGCACACAAGTGGCGACAAAAAATCGCCGTTCTAAATGCTAGCTAAACGTTTTTGGAACTTCCTTGAATACTATGTCTCAGAGCAGTATTATCATTATCTTATAAAACCGCCACAAAGAAATATTTCATAAAGTCCTTAGAGCCCACTTATTTAAAATAGCTCATCCCTAATATTCAATATGATAAAACTAGTCTATTTGTGTATAAAATGTGTTTGGTGTTATGTTTAATTCTGTTTCAATGTAAAGCGCCTTAGAGCAACTCAAGCTGAATAAGGCACTATATAAAAAAGATTATCATTATATTATTATTATTATTATAAATCAGGTTGAACCCATCTATTATCGGGGGCTGAAACAATTGCTGCCAAATTTCCACATCTCGGCTTCTTCTAGAATAACACTAATGTCTGAAATACTGCCAAATACACTGCCAGTATAAACAAAACTTAGCATCATGTTATGAGAGAGAGAGTGGGCTGCTGTAAATCGTTTAAACTCTGGGTTAGTGGATGTTTCATCACCAACAGCATGGCCACCAGTAGGTTAACTTAGCATCATGTTATGGGCAGAGAGAGAGAGAGAGAGAGAGAGTGGGCTGCTGTAAATCGTTTAAAATCTGGGTTAGTGGATGTTTCATCACCAACAGCATGGCCACCAGTAGGTTAACTTAGCATCATGTTATGGGCAAAGAGAGAGAGAGAGAGAGAGAGAGAGTGGGCTGCTGTAAATCGTTTAAACTCTGGGTTAGTGGATGTTTCATCACCAACAGCATGGCCACCAGTAGGTTGTCTTATCAGATTTAAATCAATCATATTTTACTTACCTCATATGGTCTAGTTCATTTTGACAGAGCTGCTAAAACTTGACTACGGGTACTTATGACAGTGAGTCATTAATAATGAGTCATTACAGTATGGGGGGGGGTAAACATTTCCCTTAGACGTCATTGAGGTATTGCTTTGAGGGTTTCCCAGTATAGTCTGTGAAACAGTCTACCACGAGTGCAAAACAAACCCAAATCCTTTCAATCGACCATTAAACTCTTTCGTTCGCCAACAATTCCAGTTATCATTGCTTTCATTTGTTTAAGTTTTAATTTAATACATTAAAAAAAATCTTAAATAACCTAGATGTTAAAGGGCCATAGCCAATTAAGATTTGAATAAGTACATGTTAGTTAGAGCGTAGGACTCGTAGCCGAAGGGTCGCGGGTTCCAGGCTCCGGGAGCTGCAATGCTGTCATGTGGGGATTGGTTCACTCATCCATAAAAATGAGAACCCGACAGGACGTGATGGGTATGTGTTTGATTAACGCTTAGCGCCTCTAATGGCAGCATGCGTTGTATGCTCCATTGGGAGTTGAGATGTGTGCTGGACGGAAACAGGTCTGAGTCAGGGATAATAACATTGTACAGCGCCTTAGAGCAGCCGTCTAGGGCGCTCTATAAATGTCACATATTATTATTATATTATAAGTTGAGGTCAGCTGAACTTACATACGACTGAACAGGTGACTGGCTTGGGATCATCCTCAAATACAGGTATGAGTCGGATTTGAAACCATAGCCTGAAGGTTGACAGTGCAATGCTCTAACCACTGCATTGTTTGGAGCGCTGATTAATAAATGGTCAGACAGAGGTTCTTCTTCTTATCATCATCATCATCATCATCATTACATCTATACAATTATGTCATTATTATTATTCTATAATTATTGTTGTTAACGTAATCATTTATAATATACAGATAATAATAATCCATTGTAAAGCCACCAATTACCAACAGATCGACTCCCATCATCTCCTGAAACAATTGTATATCTAAATCTTATTTTAATGGGAGAATAAAGAGAAAATTTTCTTTTATTTTTGTTACGATGGTCAAAAACTGTACATGAACCCAATTTTGACTGTCTGGATCGGCAGATACTTAGAGACAAAATTGTAACTTAGCTATAATGCTTTGTGATCCCGGATGTATTAATTGTTATTGCTTTGCCAATTATAATTTTCACTGTTTGTGTTTCAAACTGTAATTGTAACTGTAATTGAACGGTTTTGATATATCTGTATCAAACTTGTGTAACTGTAATTGTAATTGAACGGTTTATATATATATATATATATATATATATATACGTAATCGAGAACTTCCCTATGTAATTGCCCTTACACCTGGTTGGGGCAGCTCGCCGTACGACGCCCTTGACTGACTCCTGCTGTTGGTAAGGGGGGCTAATCGTGCTTAGCTCCAAGATTTCTACCCACAACACTATTGAAAGTCTACGTGGACACATCTGACGGAACCGATCATGTTTACGGGCCATTACGATAATGAGCAGCCATTACAATAAGTGGGAAACGCTTTGAAAACGATCTCCCCAATATACGCACTTCGGTATTTCCGGTGTATTCCCGTGAAACAGATCACGGATTAATATCGATTATCATCATTATAAATTTGTCCGCCGAAAAATACGCAATCCCTGAGGAGGAGGGGGAGGAGTAAAAAGCTCCAGATCAGCAATGCGCTAATTTATTTCATTAACCGGAGGACTCGGTTCTTAGTGGCCATTCCCGGGCGAAGTGTCAACACGAAAAATAACAGTCATCACACGAATTAATGACAACGTTGTCGTCTTTCCGGACAACAAAACACTCGACGTAATTAGCAAATATTTGCTCGTCGAAGCCAGAAACGGACACATTCGCTGCATCCCTGCCTAGTATAGGCACTGTGCCCGACGAAGGGCTGCTGCCGTTCGTGTTGCCATGGCAACAGAAACTGTCAGATGGGAAATTAAATCGTGACGGGTCAGAGATGGCTTCTTAATAAAAGATAATGAAGGAAGCAATCAACTGACGACTACTGGACAAACTTTGTCTGATATGAGACATCGGTGACGACTGTCTGCGGGACGTGTTTGGGACAGGACAGAGACTGACTACGGAATGGCTAATATATGAGCCCAGTGGTAGAGCGCTGGATCACGCAAAAGGCTGCAGTTCGAAGCCATCGAAACTTCAAACCGATCTTAGCAGCCAGATGAGTGGATAACCTGCAGCTAGATATTGTATACCCCCCGAAGCGTTGAGCACTGCTATGCACGGTACAAATCTATACTCCATGGCAGTAAAAGGTCAGTATAGCCGATACAAAGAATTCTGGTGATCTTTATGATGATCATAACCTTACGCCAGAAAAAAGAAAGATATGGGTTTCGGTGTAAAATAAAATTGGATAAGCCTCATATAAATAAATAAATACACGAGGTTTTCCATAAAACGACAGCTGCTGATGACGAACGAACAGACATCAGAGAACAGTACGAATAATTTAGTTTTCAAACCCTCTGATGAAGCGCTGGATGGCTGGAACCGAGTACTGAATGAAGTTAGAAGTGGATTTTAAAAACTCGTCTAAACATTATTTATACGTGCTTCGTACAAATTGTCACCAAGGCGACAGCTGTTGTGGAAATGTTAACAAAATAAGACCGGACTTCAGAGAAATTTTAAAATAATCTCCCCGAAATCTGAAATATTACAAATTCTCTCCGGCTTGCGTAGGATCTCATATTGGCTCTGGTTCATTTTGTCCCCGTAAATGTCATGCGAGGTAAGAAAATGGAGACAAGGCAATAAGCTTCTTGTGTAAGATGTATCACCAAAACCATACGTATAACCACCCGTTTCCATGATATTTTCACACACACACACACACACACACACACACACACACACTATATATATATATATATATATATATACACGCACACATACACACACACACACACACACGAAGACAACCAAGAATCTCATGAAAGAGATGGTAATTGTAGCTTGAAATAAATGTTGCAAGTTAACGGGACAATTGTCTTAATGAGCGGCAAAAACCAAAAATTTTAATCTTTATATTTAAAAGACTGGACACACACACGCGCGCACATGCACGCACACACACACACACACACATACACACACTGGACAAATGGCTGACAAACTGGTAACAGTCAGATTTCATCAACCACACAACCTGAAGGTTCGCAGCACAGTGTACTACCAACTGTCCCCACTCTTCTGTTTAGGTCCCAATCTTCATATTTCTGTCATATAATAAATAGGGAACTTGACATTTTTGAGGACTTGTTGCTGAGGTGATTTTCCAGTGTAGTGGGTGGAGCTATTTAAAGTTTTAAAGACAGTCGGAAGACGAAATCTAATTGGACCAGGTAATTAATTACACTAGGTCAAGGTCATAAATAGATTTTGTTAAGCTAACAGTAAACCTGTCCCCATTACCACTTGCCTTAAGAGACCACCCCCGTTCAAAGACACCACCAAACGAGTTTTCCATGAGGAATGTTTTTATCAAGAGCACAAACCCGACCTTAAAAGACCTGCTCTACGTTTGAGAACCAGCTTGGGGGGTTTCCAACAGTTGTGGTCTCTTAACGCCAAACCACACGCTAGAGGATATATTACCTGGGTTCTCTGACTTGCAGTACGGACAGATAGCATTGGTGTTTGTGGTTGGCGTGGAGACGGCTTTGAGTACGGGAACCTTCAGCTGCGATATGTGACCGACCATGTCGTCGAAATCTTCGAAACGCAGCGCCTCCTTCGACGCCGTGCTCTCCCTGCTGTCGGAATGGCCAAAATTGCCGATGCTGTTGAACTTGAAACGAAATCGGTTGAAGATGTTCCGATCGGCCGACCCCGAGCCCGAGCCCGAGTCGTTGCTGCCCGTTGACTTCCAGGTGTCGAAATCTTCTGAGCCAACAGCAGGCGTGCTGTACACAGGTATGACATCGGGCCGCACCTGCGACGCTTTGCCGTCGTCGTCGACCAGTTCCTCGTTCACCTCTCGGATGGTCTGCGTCTGGCCATCACCGATGTTGCGTATTTCTTCTCGGGTCGTCCTGACAATTTTCTTCCCAGGTACGATGCTCGGAGACGAGCTGTCCAAGCTGCCGCGTCTCTCGGCCTGGCCACTCTGCTGCGGTCGTGAGACGATTATGTACTCGTTGCGAGCGGGATCCGTCTGAGGTTGGACGGTCGGTTGGTGTCGAAACAAATACTGGGGCCCGCGACCCATCAGGAAGTTGCTCAGCTTACGCTGAATGATGTCATCGAAGCTACCCGGGTGTCTCCTGCGAGAGTCTGATGGATCGTGGAAGCGGATCACCCGGATCTGAGGCGAAGAACTACGCCGGGCCTGGCTGGACTCATCAGTACCGTATATGATTTGCTGTTGTTCTGGCAACTGTTGTTGTTCCGGTTGTTGTTGTTCTGTCTGATTAACTACCTCTGTGGGCTGCACTTCAGCGCTACTTATGGAGAAAGACATCCCTCTAGGACCGGTACTATAGATGGTAGTACCATGCGGTGTACTACAGGAAGACGGAGAACTCGGAGTAGCGCCATGAAACGGTACACCGCCCGGGGTAGTACTACAATAGGGCGTAGTAGGACCAGGGGAGCTGCTAATCACAAATCTGGTACCCAGATTATCGGCCGAACTGCTCCTACCAACGCTGGCCAGGTGTATCCTGCCAGGATACTGATGACCGTCCTCGGTCGACGCGTCGAACCTCGACAATCTCTGTGGCATCGTGTACGACGTCGATGTGGACGAAACGATCGGCGGCGTTGACGGCGACTGGTAGAAAATCCTCTCCCCGGACAAAGACGGGGACGACTCGTTCTCGTCGCCCGTCACCACCCTGATCCGGTACGTCCCGGCACCCTGGCCCGGAACACGGATCACCTGCGAGCCGCAGGGCGTGCCGCCGACGACGCGAAACTGGCCCGAGGACTGTCTCTCGAGCACCCTGACCTGCGGCAGGCCACCACCGGTTGGCGTCACCGACCTGCAGACACCGGACGGACCGATGCGTATCACCTGCTGCGTCTGCTGTCCCGTACCATCGCCCGGCATCATCATCACGGCTGGCGGCATGATGAGACGAAACATTCCCGAACGACCAGACGGCGTACCGTCGATCGTGTTATAGTTGGCGTTCTGACTCATACTGACCACTGACTGACTGACTATACGTCGGACACGTGGACGTCCCTAAAGTAAGCCATCGAGTCGAATTTTAGATTCGCGGATCAAAATCGTCCGAAAGATTGTTGTTGTCGAAGCAATAATGGCACCAGCTAATCCACGGTCTAATCCATGGTCATCGTCGACCGTCCTGATATGCTGTTAGATGTAAAACACATTTACACCTCCCACACACACATACACACACCTCCCTATCAACCGAAAGTGCTGATTCAGTAGTTTGTTTCGTAACTCAGCCAAGTCTGACTAAGCTTTACCAAGAGATGAATACACACATACTCTTATGTACCATCAATAAACAACGCACAACGTGGAATATTTCTCGAGCTCGTCTGCGTATATCCTCAAGTTGGCAATAGGCATAACATATATATATATATATATATATATATATATATATATATATATATATATATATATATATTTAACGAAAACGTGGTATTCCCTCTAATATAGACCGACAAATAATAGAAAATCACACGGATAGCACGTGTTGATGATTCTCTGAGATGTTCACCGCTACACCCACAAGATGATCCCTCGTTGTTGGCTCACGAAGCTGACCTCCACAACACTATTAAGCAGAAAACGTTGCTACTGCCGCCAACAAGCCACTTCCCGCTGAGACGACGTCATTCACTCCTAGGTCACGGTCGACTCTTCACAGATGCCCATCCGGTACGCAAAATGAAGAGGAGAACAAAACAGCGCAATGGCTTCATAGAAGGCGTGTTAGCTGTTCTGAGAACGAACTGCTATTTAATTTGGTGACACGTCGGGCTGTGGCACCTGGTTGCAAAGTCAGCCAGCGTTCTGGATAGCGTTATAAACAAACGGAAACAAGCCCAACGCTGATGTGCAACATCCCGCCCGACTTGGACCAGTTGCGTACCGTACCGGCTGAGTACCGTAGCAGCAAGCCGCAGTACTAGTAACCGTAGCGCTAGCAGCAGAGATCTGTAATATATTTGATGTTTGGATGATTTCTGGATGGCGTGATCCACCGTTAAATGGCACGACCGCTTATATCCAGACCGCTTCCGGAGAGAAGTAGCAGATATTACGCATGAGAACAATAACCACCGGAGACTGCATGGGATCTGAAAAGGAAATCATCCTCAAGCGAACCCTATTAATCATCATCTTCGTCGACGTCATCATCTCAATAACCAAGTGATCATCAACATAAGATGCCGCTTCTGGGTATCCCAGCCAGCCCACGTGTACACCAGAGGCCAACCAATGACAACAAATTGTACGCGTTGTGTTGCATGCCAGTACACTTCTAACAGCGTATCGGTTCCAAATACCGCTCGGGCGTTCGTGGAATTTCCTGAAACTATGTCCCTGACCGATACGGAGCATTGAGAGCTGAACAATTCAGCTGAGAAATACTCCGTCATGTAATATCGTGCGCTTCAGTTCAGAGGCGCTGGTTCACCGTTCCAATATTGCCGAATCTCGACAAAATTGGTTCCGAGCTCGCTCGGATCACAGGCGGACAGCTGCTAGGGATATATATCCATCTAGCCGCGAAACGCCGAGCTCAGCGAACTCTCACTAACTCACTTCCCCAGAACACCAATGGGATACTCTAGATCTACATATATATATATATATATATATATATATACACACACACACCAGCCAACGAAGATATCCAGGTGTTCGGCATTACAAGTATATAAATATCGGTACAACTTCTGTGTCTTATAATGTCAGTTCATCGACATCACCGCAGCCTCCTGTGAAGTATGAAACAAGAAGGAACATCACAGTTTGCTAGACAATAGCTCATAATTATAAACACATAAGATCCAGAAGATCCGGAATGGCCAACGTGCGGTCTGACCTTCGCACTAAGCGCTTGTATCGTTCTGCGCAGGACAAAAACGAGGATTCCTGGAATTTCCCCTTTCCCGTCGAGTCCGGGGTAACAACATCAACAGCGATGTGCATACTGGATCTGCATCAGCTGGCCAATCCTGATCGGAATGTAATCCTAGATATCATATGAATACACATCGTTCAGGATCCGATGGTTCGCGGTCTCTTATCACGTGCTGCCAGCTGTTCCAGAGTAAAACGCTTCCACACTGACCAGTCGACTCCCTGATGAATGTGAACAGTCAAGACAAACAACCTTAACATAAACACCATTTGTTATAAAATGGCTTCCAGGAGGTCTCCCTAAGTGCTAACAATCGTACACAGTAAACTGTAAATAATATCCTGAATACACATCCGTACTGTACAGATAATAGGACATATATACAATATAATGAATACATAGTACTTTATAGCACGCACACGCACACACGCACACACACACACACACACCTATATATATATATATATATATATATATAAACAATATATCGTATACGCAATATATTGTAAAGTATATCTGTGTATATAATATAATGTATACATAAAACAAAGTATACAAAATATAATGCATACACAGTAAACCATTTACACAATACAATGTATACACAATATATTCTAAACAACACAACCAACACAATATGGCAGTACACAAATATACTAATCTCCTGGTCAAGACGGATCTAATTAACCGGTCCTACAAGTTATTGTAGTCTCTTCTAAACAATAATTCCCCATATTGTGACAGACACCGAGATAGAGGGAGGAGGGGGGGGGGAATTCGGGTCATACTATTTCCCCCCATTCCAACAACCAATATCAAATAAAGATGATCCCGATCTCGGTTGCAATAGTCAGTTACACCGGTTTAATAATGATCTGAAGTAATTAATCAAAAAACATGTAATTGGAGCCTTGATATAATACAGGGTTCATACGCATTTTGACATCTCAGATTCCAGGACTTTCCAGGACCTTCCAATGTCCAATTCAAGGACCTTTTCAATGAATTCACGAACGCTTAACGCACAAAGATACACCCATATTTCGGAAGAAGTGTAATGACTGAATTCCTGTATGCTTATGATTAAAAATATAGATCTATATGTCCAAATTCCAGGACTTTCAATGACCTCTACAAAAATTCCAGGACTTTCCAGGCCTGGAATCCAATTTTTCAAATTCCAGGACTTTCCAGGTTTTAAAGGACCTGTGCGAACCCTGTAATACCACATAAGATTCGTCGATGAGACACGTTCAGGACTGGAGTGTACTTGACCAGATGAGAAGTTGTGACACTTGACTCGTGGACAGACTAAACTTGATTATATTAATTACCGTAATTATCCTTGAACGTAACCTATTCACGTCAGATAACTGGCCAGGTGTGTAGTACCTTGTTCAATTGTCTACGTTTTTTACTGTCCCCAAATAGGATTAGTTCACTCGTTCGTGGAACGATGGATTAATAGAGGCTTATTTTTTGTATAATAGAGACATTCTAAAGTGTTTGTTTATATTACTTTTTGAGGCAATTTGTTAGTTTAATATCGGCGCTGATCGGAAATGGTCCAGTTACCTTTAGCTTTAGTTAACTTTATCACTGACAATTTTGTCATTACTGGTGTTGTAGTAGTAATAATAATAGGTGCTGTTGTTGTTGCTGTTGTATTCGTGTTATAACTATTACTACTTCTGCTGCTGTTAAACCATCACTAAGAAAATGCTGGAGAAATTATCACACACACACGCGCACACAGACAGACAGACAGACAGACAGACAGACAGACAGACAGACAGACAGACAGACAGACAGACAGACAGACAGACAGACAGACACATATAAAAACACACACACACACACAAACACACTGATATCACATCACACTGAACATAGTCTATAAATCTCAGTCCACGAAGTTAAACTTTAAAAGCCATAAACATCATAACATATGTTTATTAATTAGATCTTTTAAAAACTGGAGAAAGAAAAAACCCTTATCAATTTGTGTGCAATTAAATGTGTTAATTATACTTTTGCGCTGCCGTTTTACAAAATACGCGACGCAGGCTTAACATTTCAACAACAACAACAAACACAATGTTTCATATCGTGTTTGTTGTGTCGCCATCAATTTGGGTCTGAAATAGATTTAACAGAAAAGGTCTTGTTAGTATGTTTTGAATTCCTTTTCTTCCTTTTCCATTTAGCTCGCACGATATTATTTATTATGATTGCGGCTAACGAAGATACTGAGATTGAAAGGTTTAGTTAACTGAAGCATGTGGATATTAAACTTCATTGTAATAAGCTTACGGCAATAGGTCAAAATGGTGCTTCATATCTGTTCTAATGTAAACAATGTACCAACCCAGTACTCTCTCTCTCTCTCTCTCTCTGTGTGTGTGTGTGTGCGCGCGCGCGCACGCGAATGGCTGGGAGTATTAATGTTCGGTGTCAGAGATAACATAACAATCACGATTATATATTATCTGGATGGTTCTTCAGGGCAGATATTTTACTGCATCCAGAATGACCAAGAAGACGCCATGAAAGCGCAATGGATAATGTACTGTGCTGCTAACCTACAAGTTAGGGTTCGAGTCCCAGTCACACTTAATGGCTAATAAAGAACTAATGAATTGGAAGGATGGATTACCAAAGGCCCCATCAAAGAAGATACTGGTTTCTTTTACAACAGAATAATCAGTTATCTATTGAATCACCGTCAACATTATATCTATCAAACAACATCTTCACATGCCAGCCCTTCCACAATATTTAAATTTTAATCAAACCAGATGGCAATTATATATATATATATATGTATATATATATATATATATATATATATATTATGAAAATTTTAATATTGTTTGGGACTGCCATGTGGAGATGTTGCTGAGTGCATGCCTGATTGCCTGTCTGTCAGATTACACTGTCTTAATGGCTGTCCAGCTGTCTGTCTGTATATGTCTATTAGACACTGTCTGCTTACACAGGGTGCTCAGGTAGTGTCTATTTTCAGGTTTCGAGTCTGACTCCAACAAGAGTTTGTGATTCTCACTCACTCACTCACTCACACCCATCTCTCTCTCTCTGTCTATAGTAGCTCATCTATTCTGTTGATAATACTCATGTATATTGTATATCACTAACCATTCATCACGTCTCAGTACATTAACTAAGATATATACTGTAGATAGTATTGTGTTGTAAAGTAGTTCGTACAGACTATGATAACAATAACATATTTGAAATATGTCTGTATGATCAATATGTTATGGTTAAAAGGCATGGCATATCACTATTGTATACTGCGATGTATAGGTTTATGGATGTATGGCGTGAACGGTTCAGTATCACACACACACACACACACACACACACACAACACACACACACACACACACTATATATATATATATATATATATATATATATACGCACACACTTCCCAATTCTAGAAAAGAAGTAATAACACTGAAAAACAGAGTGAGAAGTGACAATATTCATTATAACAAGTATTGGCAAAGAGAAGATTAGCTCATAAATATAAATTAGATGTTACTGGAAGGTTACTGTCGTTTGATTCTGGGATAAACTAATTGTCACAAATAACTCGGATTAAGTTGGAGATGTGCAAAATACGTAGAAAATATTCTCCTCGTATAATTTAATATAAATAAAATGTCTCTTGGTAGGACAACAACAACAAAAAACAGAGAAATACTTCATGCCAATATTAATCTTATATCACTACTTATCTGATAAGGCAAATAAACCTACACAGACTCCGTGTGTGTGTGTGTGTGTGTGTGTGTGTGTGTGTGTGTGTGTGTGTGTGTGTGTGTGTGTGTGTGTGTGTGTGTGTATATGTCACCTTAGTATTTGATGAGAAGCATAATCATATAAGAACAAAATGACATTAATTTACCCAGTTTTAAATATCACTGAATTTACGTTAATACAGAAGAACTTATATAGACAATATAGTATTTATTAATTAATATCTGATCCAATGCATACAGGATCTGTGGGGATAATATTGTAATGCCGTGATATCGAGGGATACAGCTGAGTGGAAGGGGGGGGGGGTTGGAGGAAGAGGCGGTAGACAAGTGACCATCTGGAAAATAAATCTGTAACATTACCCATAAAAAATCCTTGTCAGCGAGGACATATTGTGTCAGGCCATAAGATGGAGAGACATTACCAGTCGTCAAAATCGGGTTTATTTGGAGCGGATAATTGACCGTATTAAACAACATCATATCGAATCTCTTAGCAAAGATTGGATAATACGCCGGCACACTGTACGATGTCTCTGGAAATGGTCATATTAAGATAATAAACTCTACAAGCCATCATATGACCTTCTCGTTAATGCTTGTCAATATAGGTTGAGAGGGAGAGCGGGGGGGGGGAGGGGGAGAGAGAGAGGGAGAGAGAGAGATGAACCATAGAAAACTTCAACTGCCTGGTGGGCATAGGATATCAGCTTTATTTCCGGAAGAAATTATTCCTTGTTATCATCATCATCATCATCATCATCATCACATCATGATGATCAGCATCACAATCACCAACAACATTAATAAAAACAATGACGACGACAACAACAACATATAAGTCATATGTTATATGATGGTAATTATCATCATCATCACCAGCAGCATCATCATCATCAGCAGCAGCATCAACAACAACAATAACAACAACAATAAGATATAACTAAGCCCTGCCAACTGAAGATCATGAACAATAACAACAATATCTGACCTAGTACTGTCAAACAGTCACACAATACACACACACACACACACACACACACATATATATATATATATATATATATATATATATAACACACACAAGAACTGTTAAGGACAATATCATATTTATTAATGAATATCTGATCCAATACATAGATCTGTAGGGATCTGCAAGGATCAACCATAACAAGATATGACTAACTCATCTGAAGTGAAGGTAATCATCATTGTCATCATTATCATCCTCATCACCATCATCATCAGCAGCAGCAGCAACAACAACATACCAACAACAAGATCTAAGTGATGTCAATTGGTGATTGGTGTTACTGTCATTGTCATCATGTCCTGTCATCAATATCATCACCATCATCAGACTAACTAAAGGATAACACCATCACCACCATCACGGCCATCACCATCATCATCATCATTATTATCATCAAGATATGACTCGATCAAATCAGCTAAAAGTCATCATCATCATCTTCATCACCATCACCAACCACCATTTTGTTAGTGGGATCATTTGCATGAACCTTTTCTGTGACTTGGAATTATGATCTATAAATCTTCTAAATACCCAGATGTACAATGTGAGTCCAGGTGCTTTACCCCTTCGGTCTTTTGCCCCTAGGTCATTTACCCCTTCGGTGTTTAGCCCCTTCATTAAATGTTCATCTGGTCTTTTTCCCCTTGGTCTTTGCCACATAACATTAAACAGTTTAATTTCTATAACTGATATCTTGATCAATCCACAATAAACTTATTTTGTGGTATTATATTTTTCATTTGCGATGGTTCATAAAAAAATTATAAAGATAAATAAATAGGTATATGATCAATTAAAAATTATAACGATAATACATAAATTAGAAAATTCTTTTTACAAGATCATTTTAAAGCAATATATAGATGCAATATAACTTTTTCTTTGTACATATTTAAGGGCACATTCCCTGGAACTGAGAATCTTCCCTTATGTTATTAAACTCATTCATCTTTCCCATTCATCTTTCTGATCCAGAGATCATCATAATTGCAACTGTTGATGACGTACAATGAATAAAGGAGAACAGTTATAAAAGAAATAATGATTATAGATTTAAAAAGAAGCCACTTGATTAAAGCCATAATATGTACATGTAGACAGATATTTTTTGGTGCTCCTCACATCTCGCTGGCTACAGATCACTGTCAGATCCCATAAAGGCCTGATTGGACACATAGTTCGGTTTAAATAAATTCCTTTAAAATTGTTTATGTAATCATTAGAAAGAATAAAATGTGCGATTAAAGCGTGCCAATTTTATTTTGTCTAATTTACACTCATAATCACCAAAGTCACAATGATGTGGCAAAGTAAGGGGGCAAAAGACCTAGGGACTATTGACCGGATCTCGTACAATGTACAGCTTTCTTTGACTTTACTATACAAAGGCTTTGAAAGGCTTCTACCTGTAATGTCACTATATCAAATTTACTATATTATTATTATAATTATAAATTCTGTTAATCAGTAAACAAACCAACAAAATCAACATGACCGGGTCAGACGTTAACCTATCCAGGTCAAGAAATTCGATATATGTTGTATATTGTTTGATAATATCTTGTATTTGGTATCGGTAAATGGCTGGTATTTCTCTAGTGTGTCGTTAACAGATTTGTTCATATGATAGCCAATAGGTATGAACATCCATAAAATCAATCACCCCCACAACTGTAGGTGTTCATGTATATGTATCCCCCAACACACACACACACACACACACAGAGGCAGGACACTGAAAACATACTCACCTATTCCAGACATAATGTCATCAAGAGAACGTATAATGAATGACGAGCAGGAGTTCATAAACATTTACTTTCTCATCAAGAGAATGATTTTAAACAGACAAAAGAAGAGCTAGAGAGAGAGAGAGAGAGAGAGAGAGAGAGAGAGTTATCTAATAACAGTGACATGTTGATGCGATCAGTCCGTTGAAGGTAAACACATTAACTCACACACACACACACACACATACACACATACACACACATACACACACACCCTATACAGGTTATACTTTAACAACTTAACTCTTCTATATATTTTCTTGACCCGAATGACATCAACATAACAAAGTCACTGTAATAAATAATAATACTAATAATACAGTCTTTAAAATAACGCTATGCTTCAAATTAAATAATACCCCCCAGCGCGCACACACACACACACACGCACACACACACACACAGACACACATAAGGACACAAAGCTAGTTGTCCCCATTCAACACTAATAACTAAAATCAACACACAGAATATTATACCTATAATCAACAGTTTGCTTATGGGGGGGGGGCGGGTTAATGGCGAACTGGGGGTATATCAGTCAGGTAAAGGGTGACTGTCAGCCAACCAGTTCTTTAAATTTCAAACCAAAAGGTATATCTGGCCGTGTAATATAACCCCCTTCCATCAAATACACCAGCCATACCAAACACCACCCCCTCTCTCCCCGGTCCAGAGACCCCTCTACCAAGCTAGTAGTAGATACATTGTCTGTCAAAACCTACATCACCCAGACTCCGGCTGTCATTGTAATGTGTCCTGGCTCCAGTGAAGCATTTTCCATTGAAGTCCGCTGAAGCGTGGAGAGGTCTGATGCTATACAATTACCGGAAGCCAGCGAAGCGTATAAAACCAAAGTATTGGGGTTAGGAGATAAAATGGCTTATGCCGCAGTCACCCAACCAAACAATGGCATATCTGGGATACACACAGTAAAACAATGATAGATTTGTGTTTGGTGGGTGTGTGCGTGGGGGGGGGTTTAATCCGGGAGAGACTGTTACATAGGACGAACGAACGCACCCACACACCCACACACACGGAATGGTAACCATTTGGGAGGAAAGTTATTCTATTTCGTGATCCATAATCCTATAGCATTTCCTTTACGGTGAATAATAGCCGATGATGAAAAATAAGCCTGAATACTTGTACGTCAGCTGATCTAATGGAGATTAAATACATACAATTTCTCCCCAAAGCAGGGGTTCCATGATGAAAATCTTCCAAACAGTCTGCAAAGTTACTCACCAGGTGTCAGCACTATAACCAACTCGCCCACAATCTATCCAGCCTGTGTGTGTGTGTGTGTGTGTGTGAGTGTTACATAAAACTTGGCCATACACAATACTCGACAAAGAAACGACTTATCAGCCCAGCTGATAGAGCGCATCTCATTAAGTGTGAACTAAGGGAATCATGGCCATATCATAGTTGTCATCAAGTTATGTCACCACAGTATAAAATCTCAGCTGCCAGGTGTCATTAAAACTGCAAAACCTCACTTAGCAACCACCTGGCGACAACAACCATCCTCTAGTTGGACTACGGACAGTTGCTCACCGGACAGTTGCTCACCTGGACAGTTGCTCACCAAGCAAATGAAAAAGTGGATACTTCCTCACCAGTGAATTTTTAATGAAAACAAATTTAAAAAATAAATGATTTCTAATTCAGAAATATATTTCTTAGTATCCTATTACCTATATAATTATTACCAATTATTAGGGAATTAAAGCTCTGGGATTATTTTATTTTATCTGATTAATATAATTATGCGCATTTTTTCTCTCATTAAACATTCACTGGTGAGCAAGTGTCCACTTTCTCATTTGCTTGGTGAGCAAGTGTCCAGGTGAGCAACTGTCCAGGTGAGCAACTGTCCGGGTGAGCAACTGTCCTACACCCATCTAGTTCACCCACCAGATGGCGCTTCGGTATTGCCGTGTTTGATAAAGACAAAGTTGGCAGAAGATTGTTGAACAAAAAAGGACGACACAAAAAATTGTAGGGCTCATCACCGGCTAGATACGAGTAGGCTAACTATAAATACTGATCTGATGTACACAAAAGCTGTTCAGAAGATGGCATGATCTGTATTTGTCATCGGCAACCTATCTTCAGAAGAAAGTGGAGTTCGCCGCACTAGACCTGTACATGCTTACAACGATTTGAGAACCAATCTGTCTGTTTTGTGGTTATTTTAGAGCAAAATGACAAGCCAAATCGACCTAGCAATATCCGACTGCGATGAGCCGGGAGGTAATTTGGAAGATGAAGCATCCGTCAAAATCTGTTCTAAAATCACAACTCAGAAAACACTGAGTCTGACGCATTCGTAAAGGTGGCATCTAGGCAGTGACTTGAACCCAGATCTCAGCCGTCTGTGGCCAGCTGCACACAACCAGTTCGGCCAATGGCACAACTAGCGACGGTGACGCTCTTACTGAAGCATGATTAATATATCATCGGAATGAGACATTCAAAGGTTATATATATATATATATATATATATATATATATAGCGGCGGGATTCCAATCTCCGTCGCGAAGTTCAGGACAAAATTGTGTCACTTGGTTTTTGGTTTAAACTTGAGTTGCTCCCAGGAAAGGTCCTAATCTTCCATCACACACACACACACACACACACACACACACACACACGCATATATATATATATATATATATATATATTGGGGACTCACACACACACACACACACACACACATATATAAACACCAGTAATCATATTAATCATTTACATATCCGACCGAGATATAATTTCATTTTACAATTAGCTAATTAAGAAGTAATAACAATTAACAAAACTGAAAACACAAGTGGCAAAGATATAATCAACATAACATACTACTGGCTATACCTAAACTATACCAGTATTTTTTAAATAAATTATAAGAAATACTTATTGTACATAGTAACTAGCAAAATAGAAATAACCTTTGACCCCTAAATAAACTTTCCTCGCCCACGGCTGACAAGATATAATTCAAAATCCGTCATAAATAACAATATTATATTCTTACTCTGAAATTTAGAAACAGAAAAATTGGCTATATAAATAAAGGTGGCAATTTTCAATAATAATTTATCCCAGACACGTTTTTCAAGTCTGTCTGTCTGTCTGTCTGTCTGTGTTATGGCAGTCTGTGCTCAGTAACCTTTATCTGCAATGCGGATACAGCCAAGCAGAAAAATTTCCTCCCCCCCCCACACACACACACACACACAACTCTGGTTGGTAGACGCAGAGCAGGCTTACACCTCCCCCCAGCGGAAAGCCCTCCGTGCAGTCAACCCCCCCCCCACACTCAGGGGCCTCCCCCCACTCAGGGTCGCTTATGGAAATCTCCCCCCCCATCAAATCCTTAGTTCACTACCTACACCTCCCCAATAAAAAAAAATTACTCAACCAAACCAACCCCCCCAAAAAACCTCTGAAAACCTCCCCCTCCCAACAAACTTCTTGAGGCAAACATAAAAAAACACCATAAACCACCCTCAACTTCACACCATTCAATGACCAACCAACCCCATTCTATTAGAAAGTCATTTGCAGGAAAGGTTCTCTCTGGTGTTTTTCTTGCCGGCAATAAATTGATCTTATGCAAGAATAATACTTTGGGCTTCCGCCTGGAATATTATGTCAAGACTATATTATTACATGCTACGCCAATCCTATCCATTCACCGCTCAATATTCAGAACTAAATTACTTCAATTTTGTCTGATCGGCTTCTTATATTTCTGTAACAATCGTCAAACTTGGACGGAAAATAATTTGACTTTCTAGTCACCATTTTGTTCACCGGGCGGGCTGTGACAGAGAATTGTTTGCCTTACCCGTCTACCCTCCAGCCAATCAAATATTATCACCTGTGTCCTCACTTAAATCCGTCTGGTGTGGCTTGGCGTTTCGGGTGCATGTTGTCAGTGGAGATTAGAACGGAAGTGGCAGCACCTCTTAAATTTTTTTTGAATATACTAAAAAAGACTGCTCACGGATTTTAATGATTCCTGCTAGTAATGGTGCTTCGGCCTTTGTTGCATCTTCAGTTGTTATTATTTGATATCTATTTTATTAATTAAGCGAGGCTGACAATAATATGTTGAGTTATGGTGAATGTTGATGTACATGATGTTACTGGATAACCAAATTTTAATTTACATTTTAATCTAATTGTCAGTGTAAACATTTTCATTATTTTTACAAAAACTATGTTTTTAATAAGCACAACGGGGGGGGTTGTGTAAGAGTTGACAGGCCACGTGTTAATTGTTTTGTGTGTATATTAACAGAATGTGTAACTCTCTCCATTGTAACAGACTGTTAGAAGTAAACTAATCTTTAAACATACACATACTTGTTAACATAAGATGTACTTATTAAAGGGTAACTCCAGCGGTTTAAAAGTACTTGTTAACATACATGTATTTGTTAAAATACACGTATTTGCTAACATACCTCTATTTCTTAGCATGTGAGTATTTGCTAACATGCATGTATTTCTTAACATGCATGTATTTGTCAGCACAAATATATTTGTTAGCACATAAGTATTTGCTAACCTACATGTATCTGTTAACATACACGTAGTTGTTAACATATACGTATTTATTAACATACATGTTGATCTCCGCAACGGTTATGTCCGTTCCTATCTTTAGCATCTTGTTTTTGAAAGAAAAAAAGTAATTTCCCCGTTCTATAAGGCTTGTACTGGAATAACAAAACACACTAATTAAGCAGACTATACGTCGGTAATGTTTTAACACACACACACACACACACAATCATGTTGAATCGTATAAACACAGAGCAGCAAATCCTTAATGCCACCAGAACCCAGAGAAACAAACACATAATAATTTTTACAAAATTGGCAACAGGAGAACCAAACATAAAACAGGAACCCATTTCGCTACAGGGGCCCAGGTTGTCCTTGGCCACATTGCCCTGTCTTTTTGATACTGCCAGGTCTTTTTTGCGTTTTAAGATTTTAGAAGGACGGCCGCAGAACAATTCTGCCCGGAAAATCGGGAAGTCTAAACTGCTTCTGATCTATGTACGCGGCGACAAAAAAAAGCAAAATGTCATTAAAATTCCATTAACACACAAATTGCCTGCCCTTCTCAACTGTCCCAAGCACGGTCAAGCCCGTGCTGCCACCTGGTGGCAAGCTGGCAAAAACAAGGGAACTTTTACTTGAGCCGTTTCGTACTCCGATGGCTTATGGAATATATTCTTCTCCACACACACAAACACACACACACACGGACAAAAAAAAAACATTTGTGCACAACGCTTTAAATTTAATATAGACAATTATTGGCGTAAATGTCTCGAAAAACGCACACCAATTCCACAAGAGAGAGCGAGCGCGCATGGAAAATCGCCCTTCAACATATCGGTAATTAAGTGCTGGTCCACTGGCAAAAAGCGGCCACTAGTTTTGGCCATCGCCGCTAGAAGCTTCGGCATAAGAAGAGCTCCGGCTCTTTTAGTGTAGAAGCCAAGAAGCTGATGGGGCGGGCCATACGATGGCGGTGGGGGGTGGCTTCGTATAGATGATAGAGCGGGCGCAGCGGACGAGGGGGGATCCTCCACCGGGGGACCGCCGGTACTCCGGTTGCCATGGCAATGTTTTAGAGGGGGTCAGCGGTGCAGTGTGTATGATGGATGAAGCATGCTGGAGCTTTAGATCAGCGCTGATGGATGGCAGTCTGGTGTGTAGGAACTAAACCATTTATACCGACATCTCAGCGGAGAGGAAAGCCATTACCGACTTCACCCCCTCTCATATATTCCACGACGACCGACACACACACACACACACACACACACACACACACACGAATAATCCACCCCCACAACATCGCCATTATCATACGACTACCGGGATCACCCCCACACCCACACATACATACACATCCAGTATCACAGCTTCATTTCCTATCCATTCACAGTTTGCAAGCAAATACTGCAATTAATGTTTATTATATAAGGGGGAGATATAAATATAATTATGTGGCAGTGAAGACAACACATTATATAAAAATCAGATATCAAAGCAGACCAGTGTCATATCTGTTCCGGAAAAGGGGGAGGGCTCTATTATTACAAATTTATATTAATGACATATTGAAGATTCACTGGAAAAAAAATGTGTTATATTATACCGGAACTCATGTGTCACGCGCTCGCACATACACACACTGGTGGAATATAACATTATACAAGTTGAATTTTTATTTTAAATCACCTGATGAATCGTGCTGATGTTGCAATCAAAGATTTGTCATACTCTTGTGTCAGTACATTATACTCACCGCTTAAGTTTGATAAAATATTACACTACACGATGAGATATTACACAGTATAAAATGTCGGCTGAATCATCCTGATATTCACAATTTCTGAGCCAGTGCTTTCACATACGCGCGCACACACATACACACACAAACACAGATAGAGGGAGAGAGGGCTCTAGAGGGAGACACACACAGAGTTTATAACATCATAACTCGTAAATATATTTATGGATTAGTATTTGTGTTAGTTTAAATATTTGAATACAAAATACAAAACTTCCATTGCCTACAGGATATTTACTAGGAAATCGAATTAGACAAGCACACACACACACACACACACACACCCTAAGACGCAGCCATACCAAACGGACGAACACACACGGAGAAAACCAGTCAAAAATTCTGGATTCCGTATCCCGAAAACGATGACACCCGGCACTGGTGCCCCACCGCGAAACGGCAACAATTAGTGGGGCAAAGGCACGCGCCGTGCGTACAGCATTACTACAACAACCAGCTAGACAGCCTCCGTCCTGCTGTACAACAGCAACACATAGCTGCACATAAATGGGGTAACCGAACACACATACACACACACACACACAGAGAGACATAAAAACCGTCGTAGTAAGTGCCCGCTGCCATCTGAAATAATATTAAGGTTTAACCCTCCCCGGGTACGTTCGTCAACCGCTGGACAAATAGAGCTGATGTATTCAGATGAAAATTGATTTTGAGACTGCGACAATATTGATAGAAGAAGCGGCGCGCGGTTTTTAACCGAGAGCGATGATTGAAGGCCAGTAATTTCATCAATTTCTCTCTTATATAAGCGCCGAGTTTTACCGACGGGATGGACGGAGTCTTCGGACGCGCACCCATTTCTCCGGTAAATGCAGCGTTAACCCTTTTCGCTGCCTATCGTGAGACCCCCCCCCCCGATCACCGGTCTGTTAGATTGGAATGGCGCGCTCCCGGTAATTATTGCGCTTTCGAAATACGGTGAAACGATGCGAAAATTAATAAAGCACGGCCCCGAGCGATGACGTAAACATGGTGAAACGGTGTCATAATCAGACGGAAATGATAACCGAAATACTGCCGAATGGCGCCTGAAACGGACTGATGGTGTACGGTAAATGCGGTGAAACACTTCCGCAACCAAACAATAACAAATACCGTGAAACGACTCCACACAAACACGCGTGCGCGCGCTCACACACACAGTAAGAGTCCCGGAAACAGAACCAAGGGGTGAAATATAAACACGGTGAGAGTCGAACAAAAAAAGCAGACGATCTTCGGAATAAAGTTTACAAGCTGAAAGAAACAATGACAAATGTCAAAGAAAAGTTCAATTCTAGATTATTACGGCCAAGATAATTATTTCACGATATAACAGAACGAGCCCTCCACACAAACACACACACGTCAGCACACATAAAGGTTAATTATTGTATATTATCTCACACACGTAAAGGTTAATTATTGTATATTGTCACACACGCACACACACGCGCACACCATATGCAGAGCTATCATGTATCCAACTATCAGCGACATAAAAAAATAGTTTCGCAAAAGCTAAAACATCGTTTACTCAGCAACCTGCAGGTAAAAGTCTGCCGATGTAAGTCTAATCAGGCAAGGCGGAGGAAAAAAACTCTAACACTAATATTATGTCCTATAACAGATGAGTCTAAAGTAAACATTTCTCGGCTAGCATGGATGAAAATAATAAAAGTGACTATTATCGTATAAACAACACGAGCTTAAGACACGGAAATGGACTAAATATAAATATTAAGACACGTGGGGTTACCACTGACGTGGGGGGGGGGTTAGATAAGCGGGTGGATAAAATCTAAATGCCATAAATATATCAGATTCGCATCGATGGAATATATCTGAGAGGCCTGAAGCTGCGTATGTGACGTCAGAGAATTGTGGAGAATATTTCCATTGTGATCATATGAGAAACGGATTAAATATCGTCACGTTGAGCGTTCAGTAAATACCATAATCTATTCATTATACTAATGGGCTACTTAATGGTGTACAATTTGTGTATAATGTTTGAAAATATCACATCAAACGTCTGCTCCATTTATGTGGCGAAGACTGACTGGCGACCGTTAACATGTGTTTACCTTCTCAGCACACACACACACACACACATACGGGCAATTATAATTCCTACTACATACATCACTTCTTTCAGTTATTCAGAAGACCCAGAATGATGATGCGATTTCTCAAAAAGATATTCATATTCACACATAACATGCTCTAATATTTAAAAGGTCGCCAAACGGTGTATGTTCATATTTTTACATGCCTGCCAATGAGTGGCATATGGTTCCTAAACCAGGGTGGTTTCTTATGGCAGATACCATGGCCATGTTTACTAATAAGAAGCATAGCAGGACCGTCGTATAGTGGTCCTTAATATTAGGTGATTCGTTAAGTCAAATTATTTCCATGATCTTGGGTAATTATAACGAACGTGGTGGTGGCCCTGCCTTGTTTGTCAGACGAGAAAGAACGTCTGTTAATGCAGATTCTTTAGACAGTGGATGTCTTTAGTGGTCTAATAAGAAAGATGGTCTGTTAAATCATATTCTAATGTTTATCTGAAACATAGAATGTCGGCCATGTTTAATGGCTTGATAAAGCGGGTGACATGACAAAGGAGACTGCGAAATTTATGATTGGTGTTTACAAACAACCCGGGGAACCAATTTAATGATCTTTTAAGACGGGTGATCATCTAGGTCTAATGATGGTATGGATGGCTGGCTATCACTGAATATCATAACGAAATTAACGAGAGACGGCGAGCTGTTTTACCAGAACGATAATACAGATTGGAGTCAGTGATCTGCGTAAACAATAAATAATGTACCAACATACGTACAAACTCGGTATCAAAATGAGATAAAGCGGCACGAGCTATACAGCTTGTATAATACCGGTGTGTGTGTGTGTGTGTGTGTGTGGGGGGGGGGGTTCCTATACGGCCTCTGTCGAAAACGGATAAAGCGGCACAACCTATACAATACAAACTGTATAATACGAGCAAGGGTGTGGGTTAATGCCTGTACGGCCTCTGCACGAAAACTGACAAGGCGGCAGAACCTATACAGTTTGTATAATACGAGGGTGAAGTATTATGCCCTGTACGGCATCTGTACCAAAACTGATAAAGCGGCACAGTTAATACAGCCTGTAAAATACCGGGGTTGGGGGTTGGGGGTTGGAAGGAGCTATTTCCTGTACGGACTGTTATTATATTCTCACCATCCGCCGATAAAGTGAATGGCTGTGAACCAGTCTAATGTCCAAGCTACTGAGTAATGATTACGAGGCGTGAATATATATTTGGCACACGACCAGTCAAAAAGAATTTTTTTAATAAATATACAATGAAGTACATAGCAAACTTTGTGGCCATTATTTTCTTCTAAAATTAATGCATACACGTAATTTTAGGCAGAAATTTGTGTAAATATAATTATTTCTAAGTGATGAAGCGAATGAACCGGATCCCGGTTTCCGGTTTCTAACAAAACCACTAGTTTATGTGTTATTCATTCTCCGTAATCCATCTCGTGTAATAATATATCGTCTTTCTTCTATTTGTCGTTTGTTTACCTTCAGACATCAAAATCTACCGTCCAATCTACCGTCACCTGTTGGCTACTACTTTTTTACAATCCACTACCTCAATCAAACTGTCACACCACTGAGTCTGCTATTTAAGATAATTTTCTATCTAAAACAATCTATTACAACACGCGATCTACTAGCTTCCGCATACAAACTACCACTTCACTCGATCCGTCACATCAGACAATCAACCTTCTCACATAATCTACCACCTCATTCAATCCAGCATGTAATCAACCTCCTCGCACAATCTATCTCCCCATACAATCAAACACCTTACTCAATCCATCACATCTCACAGCCTATCTCATCCCACAATCTACTACTTCACTCAATCTATTACACAAACTACCTCATCACACAATCTACTACCTCACTAAATCTATTACACAAACTACCTTCTCACACAATTTAACTCCTCACCCAATCCATCACACAATTTACCTCATCACACAGTCTAGCAACTCATTCAATCCACCACACAATCTACCTTCTCACACAATCTACCAATTGACTCACTACATCACAGTACACATTCTACCCCATCGCCAAACCTAACGCCTCACTCAGTCCATCACACAATCTACATGTTTACGCAATCTACCACTTCACTCAATCCATTGCATCTTACAATCTACCCAATCACACAATCTACCACCTCACTCAATCCATCACCTTACCGAAACTACACACCCCTCACCCACTCATAACTCAAACACTCCAAACAGTATGTCACCCAACACAATCTACCACCTAACACAGTTTATTATCTACCGTAATATATAAAACAAATTCCACAGTCTACTACAAATCAACAATTCCATAAGTCTACCACCTCCCACAATCTATTGTACAGTTACACTATATATATATATATATATATATATATATATATAACAAAACAAAACCAAAATAATTTAATCTGCTGCTAGTCAGTGAGTGTTATTATAACTGAAGGATGTAATCTAGTTTTAGGACACTTGATATAATAAACCAGATTATGTATCAGTAGTTATTTCACTTATTTGTGTACCAAAGTGTGTGTGTATATATATATATGTGTGTGTGTGTGTGTGTGTTACTCTGTGTGTGATATATATATATATTGATCAAATTAGGCTATACAGAAAGAAAATAATAATTTGTGACCCACACCCCTCTCTCTCTCTCTCTCTCTCAACTTATACCCCACATCTCTCTCAACTTATACCCCACATCTCTCTCAACTTATACCCCACATCTCTCTCAACTTATACCCCACATCTCTCTCAACTTATACCCCACATCTCTTTCTCTCTCTTTCAACTTATATCCTACATATATATATATCTCTCTCTTTCTGAACTTATACCCCACAGCCTCTCTCTCTCTCACACACACACACACACACACACACACACACACACGCACACAACTTATACCCCACAGCTCTCTCTCTCCCTCTCTCTCACATACAACTTGTACCCAACAGCTCTCTCTCTCTCTCACATACAACTTGTACCCAACAGCTCTCTCTCTCTCTCTCTCTCTCTCTCTCTCTCTACACACACATGTCTCAGCAAGAAAAGTCGCCACTCTGGATTCAGTCCCCTGAAGAAACGTCCAGAGTTTGAATTCACGGTTCGAGATTCTCTGTGCCTGTCTGTGCCTTATTATACACAGCTAAAACACACAACTTATACCCCACAGCTCTCTCTCTCTCACACACACACAACTTATACTCCACAGTCTCTCTCTCTCTCTCACACACAAACGCACACACACACATACAACTTGTACCCAACAGCTCGCTCTCTTTCTCTCTCTCTCTCTCTCTCTCTCTCTCTCACACACACACACACATATACACACAACTTATACCCCACAGCTCCCTCTCTCTCAAACACACACACACATAACTTATACCCCACAGCTCTCTCTCTCTCTCTCTCTCTTAACGTATATTCCAAAACTTTCTTACAGTCCACAGCAAGATATTCAGGAATTGGTTTATAGACAGTCCAAGCTGGGGCGCTGCAATCATCTGAATCAATATACATGTAGATCTAAAAGGTAATTCTATAATTAACTGACACATGACTTAATATTTATATACAGTATATATTCTTGGACTATATTTGTGTTCATTACAGAAATGTAGCAAAAGTTTGTAATCATACTGGTAAACCAGTACTAACCATTTAATACCAGCAATAATTGTAATTGTTTTAACTAAAAAATAGCCCCGATAAGTTAATTACTGAAATGAATGTAGGTGTCATTATCAGCACCAACAAATTGATCCAATAATTCACAATTAACATTTATAATGAACACCTTATAAATAAGCTATCGCACTTAACGAGTGGCCGACCGTAAAGACAAATTTAACAAAATCTACACGTCTTCCTAGCTACCGTAATTTTTTTTTTTTACAATAAATGCATTTTCTCCAGCCAACAACATGTTGCACATCAAGATGGCCGCCATGGAGATTACATGCATTTCGTTATAAATTAGATGAGAATTGGGTCTACGTTGTTACTATGGTTACTCGCCTGAGTCTAATCCGCCGAGAATTGATGGAACCTTACAGATTCTGAAAAGGCGACTGGCTGGGGGGGGGGGGGATTAAGAGGAGAGAGAACATTATCATAGGATGATGGCCCGCCGCTTGTGGCCCACTCTCCATAGGCAGGACACGGAGGAGAAGATCATAAAACACCGATGCTGAACAATAGCTGGCTGCTGGTATAGGAGCGAGCTACTTGATACAACCAAAGCAGAAAATCCTGCATGAATTTTACATGACAATAGAAAAGCGATGTTCTCAGAATGCATCTGTTCAACATTAGATCTGCTAGTGTGATGTGAACATGTTATTAGTTGGGTTTTTGGTGCTACGTATCACTTATGACCCAAAACATATATACTAAACACAATACTGAAAAAAAAATGAAATAAACTTATATATATATATATATATATATATATATATATCATGGTCAGTATCTTCACTGTTAATTTGTATGACTGAAAATAAGATGAAAATGCTAATTCATTAAATATCCATTAATGAGAGACAGATCTCGCTCTGTCTGATACACCCAAACAGACACAGGGGGGGGGGGGGGAAGAAACCCACCTGCTGCATAATGTAATAACAACATCATAATGTTCATACAGTACATCACAAATATTATAATTAAATGTTTAGGCAAATATATACAGTGAAACCGGCCTTGACATACCACCCATAGAACCATTTGATGTGGTTCTGGTCAGTGAATAGGTTATCTTTGAAGTTCTGGTTTTAAAGGGAAATGCATACAACCAATTTCACCATTCTTAGAAAACAGACAGTATTTAAGGTGGATGGTTAATTACACAGGTTCTCCTCTTGACACACATATATATTTTTCATAATACTATTACTTCTGCCACACACACACACACACACACACACACACACACACACACACACATTTGTCATAATACTATTACTTCTCCCATACACACATACACACACATTTGTCATAATACTATTAACACATTAAAATACATTTTATATGTAAACAAATTCTCCTTTCCAATTAACAAGCTCACAGAACAATATAATATGTAAGTATAAAAACTGCTGCAAAGAAAATGAGTATTAAAATGTCTCTAACAGATGTAAATAAAAATGACATGCATGTATTTAATGGCCACACACACACACAACTTACCCAATTTTGCTAATATAAAAGTTTAAAGGCAAAATCACTATATAAATCAGGTATTCTTGACATATTTATATATGAAATATTCAACATTTATACAAACACAAGCTACAAAATATGAATTGATATAATAAATATAACGCAGCCTTTTAAAACACTAAACAATATGAAGATATTATTTATCCCAGTGTTAAATATTTAATTTTGGTGTTCTTGTGGGGATCTAGATGTGTATGCGTGTGTGCGTGCATGCATGCATATAAGAGAGACAGTTTAAAACACTTCAGTTCTACTAGACCAGCAGTGTATGTATCGGATCTCCACAGGAAAATATTGAATAAAATGCAGGTAACTTCACTGAATCTGAATACCAATCTAGAAGTTAACAATGCAGCAGACATGGGGACAATTCCATTTTGTCAATTCCAATTCCACTCAATTCCATTTGCTCAATTCCACATTAAATTTATCAATTCCAATTCAATTCCAATTTTCAATTCCAATACCTACTACTATTTTTTACCATGAGTAGATACTCCAAATACCTACTCCTAGTACCCACTTGGAGTACCTACTCTGAATAGTTTATATTTAAAGTACGATTGTCATGGAATAAAAAATTCTGAATAAAAAAATTTAATTGTAAATTAATTTGTGGATTTCATATTTTTGTAGCAAACTTCAATTCCAATTCGAAATTTATCAATTCCAATTCCATTTTTTTTAAATAAGCAATTCTAAAATTTCCCAATGCAGTGCTCTGCCATTGGGTAAAATACATTTGTATTTGGAAGTATTTAAATACTTTTATCAAGTCACTGAATTTGTAACTGAGCTGTCCAAAATGAAAGTATCTGTATTTAAATACTTTCACATAATAATTGATTGTTAAATACCTTCTCAAATATATTAAAATACTTTTTCTTAAATTGGTTTTATCTGTAGGTGTTTATCTGAATATTTTTCCACCAACATTATTTGTTTCTGGAAGCAATCTGACCACAAAGTAAATATTGTCTCACCATAATCCTACTGGAGTGGCATTAATGAACTCTGTGATGACATAAGGGGTAACCTATGTGTTGTTTTGCCAGTAGTATTACAAAATGTACGCGGCAAAAGAAATAAAGGGGAAAACTACTGTTTTTTGAATATTTGTATTTAAAACACATATACATTTGAATGTAATTGAATTTGTAGTTGACCTGATGAAAACTATTTGTACCTGTATTTAAATACTTTTCAGTTTACCTGACCTCATTTTTGAGTGGTCTAATCACTGGACCACGAGAACACCCTAAAACAAACCCTAAAACACATTACTAATGTCACCATATACAGAATAGCTTAAATCAAATGGCTAAACTACTTGAACTAACTGTATTTATCTGTATAGCTTCATATAGGGGTATTTGTTTTAAAACAAGTGAACTGAAACCTACTGTCTTAAGTTGCTAGATAAAAAAGATAGGATCTTGGTTCGAATCCAACCAGGTGAATTTATCATAAGCTCACCAACTGGCAAAGCCACCAAAACGAGTGTGTGAAAATGTGTGTGTGTGTTGTTTTATGGGCATTTCTTTGTGTATGGCTGCCTGAATGAGCCAAACAATATGCGAAGGAAGTGAAAGATGAAACATCCTTCAGATATAGGCCAAGACCTGAACTGCAGTGCTAGATACCAAGGCCAACACCATTACCAGTCCAGTCATGTAACTGGCCCAATGAGATAATAGGTTAAGGACAGGTCTGTTATTAGGGAAAAAAATAATTAAGAAAAATAATAAAATACCAGCTGATAATGACACAGCCTGAAACAGATAAGATCTGTATACCAGGATGGCAAAGTTCAAAAGAGAACAGTTCAAAGGCCAAATCAATAACCAAATCATAAGTTCCAAGTTTAAAGGATAAACAAATAATTCTATTATACAAAATAGTAGAAATATTTAAGCAACTGTATTATAAAAACAGTGAAGAAATGCAAATTTTTTCCATCTGTCTTTTCATAACCTTAGCCGTCACCTTTCCAGAAATATCATTGACATTCAAATCTGAGGTAATTTAGGCATCTATTAAATGTTATAAAATTATTTACCAAGCCTATAATCCTACTCACTATTCCGTTCATCTATACATTGGTAAAAATTTGCCACGCATAAAATTAAGATGGCACGTCGTCCCTTGCGAAACACACGGGCTCGTGTCCTGTTTCCCTTGATGATTATTTGCTGAATACATCCTCACTGATAGCAACCATCTCAATGTGTCTAGCTTTGATTATTTTCATGATAATTTAACCCCATATGAGATCAACTAGTCAACTTCTGTCTTTACTCATACTGCTATCTGGTAAACATTGTATGAAAATCTGCCTCTTTTAGAACAGTATTAATTAGAATTTGCATTTGGCAAAAATGAAGAAAAAAAATAACATAATTTATACGTGCTTTAAACATCTCTGGAGTACACAAGCAGGCACACACCTGTGTCAATGGTGTGTTTATGTGTATTTGTAGATACTGTTGTATAACCTAGGATATTGGTCCGAACATGAGACTATTTTATTTCAGTAGGTAAACATTATATGTCAGAATAATACATAGGATAGACCTGTAAAGGTCCACCACACCCACCCTCCCTCCCAAACACACACAAAAACATTGGTAAGAAATAAATAACAAAACGAGGTATACTCACTTGTACATTTCAGACACTGTTTGGAGATACCCCAGATAAAGTCGCCACATTTATCACACCAGGATGGTGACCTCAGATGGACGAGAACAAAATTATGACCCTTGCCAATTTCGTGCCGACTGCTAAACAAGAAGCCGTCCATGTGATGAAGCTCTATGTTCTCGACAAACACGAAGTCACCCTCGACCAGTCTCTCTCCATTCATAAAGTTCTGAACATTACTGCCACAGTCGTTTGGCTCTCTCCGTTTGCCGTCTCGTGAACGACTCCGACTGCGTGAACGATCTTTGTGTCCCCTCCTGAACAGTATCGGGAGAGCAACCTCATGGAATATGTTGCTGTAGTGTTCAAAGTTATCAGAGAGTCTCTTTTTCATGTTGTTCATCACGCCATGCCTGGCGTGGTCTTCAGCACTGTTCTGTAGGTCGGTGTAAGTCTTGGAGACGTGCAGACGTTGCTGAACATTGTGTGCAAGATGTTCAGTGCTGCTCAAGTCACCTCCATCTTCACCAAAACCTCCATCAATCGTCGTACGGGATCGCCGGAACACGTGTTTCTGTTGGTGTTCAACAGAAGCATCCTCTATTGCCTGGTACGCCATCCACTCAACGTATTCTCGGGCGGCCATCACTATCTATAACTTATCATTGTGAATGATGTAGACTGATGTGGAATGGATGAACTGATATCTCCCCTCAGCAAACTACTGTACCTGGTCATCTGTTATCTGATAAAATTATAAAAAAGACTATAGTTGGTCATTTATGCATTCATTAAAGCAAGACATAACACATTTCAGCATGAAAAGTCAAGTCTCTGGTTTCTTTCCCTGAACAAATCATCTAGATGTTATATTAACAATTTGTAAGTATCCACGACAGTACCTTTTTACACACACACACACACACACACACACTAAATATTTCCATAGCAATATTAAAATTAGTTAGTTTTAGTATAATCCTAAACAAAACACTGCCTATCATAGCTTTATGCAAATATGTTAATGCATTTTCTTAATGTGTCATAGTTAAATAATACAGGATTTTCTAAATATGTTTAAAAATATATGCATCTTTTCAGTTTTGTACAAGATTACACAACAACAGAAAATAAACTCCTAACACATGCGTGACAAATATAAGATAATACTCAGGCACTGCCTTTGATTTATGCAGGCAGATTTTCCACTAGTTCAATAGAAGTTTTATAACCTTAAAAAGGCTTAAATATTTTGGGGTTGAAATTATTTAAAACTTAAACTTCTGATGTCAAAATATGGAATTTAAGTACTATTTTGCTCTTCAAATCTATATATTTATTATCTGAATGAAAATATTGGCTGCTACAGTTGTTTTTACAAATTCCAATTCTGGTGGCCAAGTTGGACACAGACCTTCAAATCCTAGCCAAGTTATTCCTGAAGGGTATTTTTATCTTTCATTTTGGCCATAAAACAGCAACATTTCATATTTCTGCCCTTCAAATACTTAGACCATGTTCATACACTACCGACCAACAGTGAAGAGTTAGTTTATTACATTTTGATTCCACATGTTAATAACGTATAAATTATATATCCAGCACTTTCTAGCTAATTTACATGGCTATCTATATAACACTCATGTGAATATTGTACATATTTAGAATGTATAAATTTGTAAATACAATACACTGCCAGCATTATGTGTCCATATATACATGACAATGTTTTTACATGTGCCTAAACCAATGCACAAGGATGTAAATATCATATATATTTCTAGTTTGCTTATCTGTAATATAATCCCTCTGCTCGATGGATCTATTTTGATCAGTGCTGCCAGCTGTATACTTGTCCAATGCTTTGCCTATCAGATGATGTTAAATAGCTATGTCCAGTTGACTATCACACATGCATTGTGATGAGCAGAAAGTCATGAAGCTATCGCTAATGCTATATTTTATTTGTTGCTGAATATCCTTGAGCAGTATAAAAAAAAAAAATTTAGACCAGGGATGCCATATTGATAACATGGCAAAAAATGGCACATATTTTGTTTTGTTTTCATTTCATATTATTTGGGCCAAACTCCACTTAGCAATTAGGTGGCAAAGTTACCTGTTAATTATATCAGTAGCTACATAATTAGACCTCAATTTCTAAAAAGATACAACATAAAGATGTTGATGGTTCCAGAGGGGGCAATTTCTGAAGGATGAAAAGAGGTGTGATCCTTCCAGACTAATCTGGGAATAGTGTATAATAATGAATCATATCACCCATTTCTTGATCTTCATTCATTCTCATATTATATACACAACTTAACCTATGCTACTGTGATATCCAGTGGTCTAGTCGTTAATCTAAAGGATGGATTTGACCAAACACAGATTCAATCCATCAAAAGGTCGAAACCTTTTAAGGATTAATTTCTCAGCTCATAACATTATAGGTGTTTGACCATGTAAAATGGCGCTGCCAACTCCATTGAATTAATTAAGAAAGAGGGATGTTAAAGAATTCCTGAAGATATAATACACTATGGCAATACACAACTCCATCTTTTTGTACTGCTCCCTGGTGAGTGGTGGGGAGGAAACAGAAGGCACCACACTGGAAATAAGCATTTACACTTTTGTGTGCTATCCTTGTTTCATTGTGAAATGAAAGATATCAATCAATCACTCTTAATTACACAGGAAGAAAACATTCTTATTGTGTAGTCATCAGAAATTATGCCTTTATCACTGAAATAAAAGAAACACAGTCAATTTTTTCTTCTTCAAATGTCATACTTCATAACTTCTGTACCAAGAATTTAAACATTTAATTTATTGAATTATATCAAATGAGTGATAAATTAATTCCTGTTATCATCAAAGTAACATTAATGTATATGCATGAAGTGCTGCATTGCATATTTTGTTACTATAAAAATGATCTTTAGTTATATGTTTTTATTTTATAGAGTAAATCATGCAGTCATATTGGCTAGATAACAATATACATATATATATATATATATATATATATATATATATATAGCCCAAAGCTTAATTACAATTTACAACCATGTAACATATAAAGACACTGTCTACAGAAAAGACGATTTGAATATGATTCAGTCAATATAACCTCTACATTATTCTAAGACAACTCTTTCTCATCAGATGCACCCCCTTGATATTAAAGTATGGTTTTTCAAAATAAACTGAATTATTTCCACACAATTAGTTATTGCCTCTTTTTTTAATTTACAAGTATAATTAACCATTTGAATCACACATTATCATTCACTGTAAAAATCAACAAATTTCGATGACCAGATGGTCACTGGTAGACGTTACGTCAGTGACATGAATATGACAACATGCCATCTGGTGTTATATTAATCAGCTTTTGTTGTGTTTTTAAATTCACATCATCAGAAATATTTTGTATAATTGGAATCAATAAGGTATGTGTACCATCCCATAATCTTAGGATACTGGCAACATAGAACACAGCACCATATCTTTCATACATAGAACATAGGTTACAGCCAGAGTGATTATTTACATAATTGTTCTAATATTCATAGCACGTTTATATATAATTATCATAATAATGATGTACTGCACATTTTGGACAAGGTTATTTACACAAAAATTACCATTTTCCAGGACAAAGTATACAAGATTTAAAGCGGATTTTTCCAGGATATTTCCTGATTTTGTAAAATTCAAGGACATTTCCAGGACCTGGAAAATGAATTGGTTATTTTCCACGTTTTCTGGGATGCGTGGGAACCCTGATCATAGTAGAAGACTGGAGAAGAAGTTAGATGCACGATATTTTAACATTAGATATAGATCTACAAGACAATCCAGCCTCAGATAAATGCAAGCAATTACTTTCTTTCGGAACTTCCACTTTTTCAGCCCTGAGGCTTTGGCTTTGCAGTTGAGTTTGTTCAAATTGTTGTAAAACAATATTGAGACAAAACCCTTAAACCGTTCGGTTATTGCAAATGATTAGTCATTATTAAATAATGACTAGAGTAGACCTCTATTAGTCTATATATATAAGTCAAAATTAGACTAGATCTAGAACCTAATCTCTAGTAGTAGACTAGTATACAAAATTAGTAGATCTAGTCTAAATCATAGTAGATGTAGATCTAGATGTGTAGTAGATCTAGATTCTAGTAGATCTAGACCTACACGAAACTGTATCAGTGTCAGTGTGTGTGGCTTGGACTGTAAACTTGATAGGAAAACAAAGTTTTGACAAAAAACATATATTATGCAACTGTGAAAAATATTCTACGTAAGATAATTCCAGCCATATCTTTACTGTTATACACTTTCTTTAGTTGACTTACCAAAAAATAAGAAAAACGACAATCTTTTGCCTCCAACATCAACAGGAAGCTTGTTTTCTGCCTTCATTCACAAAAGAGCTCCATTTCCTGGGAATTCCCAATGAGACAATATTGCTAAATAGACACCTAGTCATCCCTGATTCAGTCGGCACTTGGTGCCAACGGTCGCAGGTTCGAACCCCGTAAGAGGTCGAAACTTTTCCAGGGATTAATTTCTCGGCTCACTACATCGTGGCTGACCACGTTAAATGGCGCTGCCGTCTCCACTGAATTATTTAAAATAAAGGGGGACGTTAAAAACCCCATGAGGACGTAAAACACTCTGGCATGACCACCCCATATTTCGCTCCATTTCAGTACTGCTCTGTAGTGGGGAAGGTAACCCAAATAGGCTGTGCTGATTAAGCGACAGCCTGGGGATTCTCCCCGAACACCAAAACCAAACCTGATTCATCTTCATCGATATATATATATATATATTATATATCATACATATGTTTTGCATATGATACTTAGTTAATCCATTCAAAATCACCATTGATATTTTATACTGGAATTAAATAAATGCCTTAAAATGGTCCGTATACTAATTTTAAATAGATATACCTATTCAACTATCTATAATTAGTATAAATGTCTGTGATTGATCATTAATTTAAGTTTATGCATCGCACAATCCATGTATATTTTAGCCCAAAATGGCTGAAACATGTTAAAGACGATCTGGGGTATTTTATGACCTGACAGTTTTCTAGGCCGGAATCCTACCTGATGTAGATGTGTTGCCTGGTAACCAACCAACCGGTCTCACTCTCAGCCACTAGATATAATTATGTTTTATACTCTATCACTGTGTTTTCGTTTACTCTTTTTATTTGTATTTTATGACCTGCTATTGTGGTTCTGGCCTAATCCACTAATACTTAAGATGCTACAACACTAAAATAAATAATTAGTTTGAATTAATTATAGAATGGTCTAGCGCACATGAAATTAAACATGTTTTTATAACTTGTTTATTGACAGGCATTCCATGTTTCAGTACAAAAACTCGTTTTGTTTCTCGACTATGCGATATAATTAAACTAATCCAAAAGTATATAATCATGAAAATTATTCAGATTCATGAGGAAATAATAATTGGTTAATTATTATCAATACTGTTGTGAATTTAACGTACAGAAATAAAACAATCGATATTACATGTGCGTGTGTCGACGGTTCGCTTGATTGTCACCGTACGCGTTTTTTTCTTTTTCTTTCTAGATGGTACAAACTTAATTCATATTGTGTTATTATTTTATTCTAACATATCAGTGTTTGGAGAATTTTTCCTTGTCACTCTTGGATAAGTCTGACGCACCTTCATTATAAATGAAGTTTTTAGAACCCTGTTCGGTGCCCTGGGGGGGGGGGGGTTCTATGGGTCTAGATACTGATAATTTTGTATGAGCGCCACTGACAGGTGGCGAGCATTTATAATGCAGATGAGCAGTGTTTTTGTGTTGCAGGACAAGGTATGGACCGTTGTTTCAGTTTTTAAAAAATTACTTTTTATAGTAAGTATTTCATTATAATTATTATTTATGTTCGGACATAATATTACCGTCGTACAAAGTACGTGCAAGTAATTGTTCCTATACCATGAAAGTGAATTAGCGACTGCGCAGTTAATGAGTTCCTAGGGTAATGATCAACGGTGCAGTTGAGCAGCTACTGATGAACGAATACCTATAGCTATGGTGCTGCAGAAAGAGGACGTGCTGCTAATGCAGGTAAAAGTGGGAGGGGCGGCTTTTTCTAAAGAACGCCTCTAGTTTGCCCAACGTACGTTGATGAACATCTACAAGGATGAATGAACACGTCTAACGTATGCACGTTGGTTGAGGGAGCACTTGTGGGGATGGGTGAACAATTAACAACCTGGAAATAAAACAATGGGTGCATGGCTCTAAAGGATGTGGCTTACATTCTTGGCAGATCATTCATTATACTACCTATGAATGCGAATAATTGTTTATGTACATGGGAAGCTGCGAACGTTCACTTGAAGAACTACGCATGCGTGCTACTTTATACAACATTAAAAAGGTCCGGAGTGGCTTATGGCCAAGCTGGCTGGGCCATTTTCTTTATTGCCTACTCTTAAAAAATGTTATATACCAGACGACGGAGAAAATTAGTCACGTAAGTTAACCGAATCTCCCCCATTGTTTATTAGGGGACAGTCGACATTTCGCACTTCAGCTAAACGTTGTACGCGTTTCCAAAATTTGTAGGTATGACCAAGTGATTTTGTTCGCTTCGATGGTGATCACGTCCCCGAGAAAACCACATGATCAGATGCGAGATCCCACGGAATCAAGTAACACCCGCAAAGGTTATTAGAGAAAATGACAGCTGTTAAAGACCCGCGTTCTCCGCTTAAACCAGTCAGCCGTCTGAATAGAATTCATTGTCTATAATAAATTAGTGACTGGAGACTGAATCGACCTGTATACAAAGACTGTTTATTTAAACTCTCTGCTGTATATATTTCGAAAATTAGTAATCATATGGAACTGAAAGCTTATAGTTCAATAGAATTCCGACATATATCCGATTGGTTATCAACATGCTAAGGAATGAATATTTCATTCATGGGATGATGGTGATATGTGCAGCTCTGAACACCCTGTGAAGCAATACCGTTACGCGCTGCCAAGTTAACAGTTTTATTTCAGCATTAAGCTATTAAGAACAAACATTAAACAGCCGCTATTTAAACAGACAGCGCAGCCAGTAGAGAAGCTTTTTGCCCAAATTGTTTACACCAGTTCGGCGGAACCTGGTCACTTAGCCGTAGCACCGATCTCATATGGTACGTGCGCTGGACGCAATTGACACAACCAGCACCAGCGACGATTACTGAAATGTCTCGCAGGCAACGAACCGATAACACGTCCTGGGGAGTGTCTATAATGATGTAGCTGCACAGGCGTACCACGAATATGTCCAAACTGTTCCCACTAATCATAACAGTCGTCAAGACCGTATAGCAGTTTTTTAGACCTCGTTCTTAGTTACACCTGGATCATATACCGAGGCTCCACTCCCTTACACAACATTCCACAATCGGATTCGGAAGCAATACTCCCAAGGTTCGCTGCGCCACACTCAACAACTGCACAATCCAAGCGGCCTTCTCTTGCTTTTCAAAGTTTTCTAGAACCACATAACTGAATACCCACCGACATAATTTTCATAACAATTCCGGCATCTAACCAGCAGCGGATGCTGCTATCCACAAGACCCGGATCTTGTTTTGTTAGGATTCATACATTCATTCACGTTCACTCCTTCCTCCATTACCCACACCAAAAGAACGAACAAAGACACCACATAATATTCACTTCGTGTTAGTTTATTTTCTATTTTTCACTAATCGTTTACCATACTGAGAACATTTACAAACTCCGTTATCATGTCTGGCAGCGGACGAGTGCGGCATTTAATATCGTCGAGCGAGCACGCTTCGAGTTCAAGACGATTTGACAACACGGCACCCTAACGCAAGTGTACAGATTCAATTGGCTTATACACACAGCAAGACATACTACTCTTTGTCCCAATTGTCAGCTGCTCCAGCGCGCGTTAACCAAACCACATGTATAATAACAGATTTCGGTCGACCATAAAACCATGACCAACACTGATTATAATCACACACACACACACACACACCCACGAGCTAGCACACGAAACTCGCACCAGAATAAACAAGAACATCGTCAAATATAAATGTATATAGCAGTTATTTCACTTACCGTACAATATTATATTCAATAATGTTGTGATAAATTTTGTACCTCCTAAACAGAAGCAATAGGGCCTCCGGTGTTTGTTGATATACCAAAGTATAAACGACACTAGAAAACGTATAAAAAGACATGAATGTTATGTTAATTTTTTTCGTGGAATTTCGTCGGCGAGGTAAGCTCATCACACAGACACATTTACTACCGCATCATACTAGGCGACGGTCATCATACTAGGCGACGGTCAGCCAACTTCACGTCTGATCACTGTTAACCTGAGCGGCGACTTAACAAAAATGTTACTGGAAGTGCGAAATGACCGTTGACATAAAAGCGATAACTGAACAGCAAACAGTCCACTCACTCTCTACACAGAGATCCGATATCCCACAAGGTCCAACTCACCAGGACACACACACACACCACGTTACAACAACGGAATCCATGCCGCACGTATGAACATGAGGAAACCATCAGTTAACACATCATAATAGTCTAGAGATCCAACTGACAAAATGAAAGGGTCCAAATGCATACAAAAAAAGTCTGAGTGGAGCGGGAGGATACAAAGAAAACTGATAGAAAATATGACCATCTTTAGCAGGAACACTACTCCATCCATACAGGTACGATGTCTTTACGACTTCCTACTCACAACGACATCTGCACTTGCATAGTGGCATGAATAAACATTAAACTTTGATATCCGAAAGCCAACCAACAGGCTGTAGCAGCCAGCCAGCCATACATACATACATACACACACACACACCCGCCCAGTACCAAAAAAACAAACAAAAACAACCACTGGCCCGTCTGACCACAAACTGACTGATGTCATGGGGTTTTGTTCAACTGAGTTCCCTTTCACAAGCATCCAAAACTGCATTAAACATCCGCATCATCATACCTGTATCTACAGAAACAGAAGGAGAAAATCACGTCCATACGAGCAAACACATGCGTACATTAATTCTTTTTAAAATCACAAATCACTGTTGATAAGGAGCTAATGAATGGTGTGTTGAATATGATGAGGAAAACGAGTTTTAAAATCTAGATACAGATAGCACACATCCAACATAGCACAATGGTCAACATGTAGTTTATGAATGAACAATATTTCACTTCGCAGAGATCATCGTACCAATAGTTGCCTAGCAGGAATTTCGAATGGTAAGTAATTTAAAACACGAAATAGAAATAAAACACAAAATTCCAGCTGTTTGAATGACCTTAATGAGGTAAGGACCGGCGTTATGTCGATGGAGCAACAACTGAAGTGCTCACGAGATCCCATCCAAGCGTGGCATCCACCACCGCAACATCTACTCATCGTCGTCGTCATCATCGTCGTCATCATCATCACAATCGTCGTCATCATCATCATCATCATCAGCACCGTTCTTACTAATGCCATTAGGTCCCATATGATGCATGGCCATCATACTGGCCATGGCGGGGTGATGTAACGACTGATACATTTGCTGCTGGAGAACCTGCTGTGCCGCCTGCTGTTGTTGTTGTTGTTGTTGCTGTTGTTGTTGTTGTTGCTGCTGCTGAAGTGTCTGATGTGCAGCAGAACTCGGCTGTGCTGGCAGCTGTTGTGTCGGATTCTGTTGTGCCTGTGGCTGTTGACCCGGACTCTGCTGTGCTTGTGATTGGTGCGCTGGCACTTGCTGCACAGATGGTTCATGTGCATGAGCCTGCTGCTGGTTTGGCTGGATGACTGGAGCCTGCACGGCCACCTTTGGAGATCCACACTCGGAATCCTCCTCAGATGTCGACTGGGTCTTTGCCTTCTTTAGTGCAGCACCAGCACCCTATAAGAAAGATGACAACATTATACAAACTACATATTCATATACACAAAATGTTACTGCCATTCTCGAGTACATAGTAAACTATATTATCCAAGTGTAATGGATGTAAGCAACAATCTTTAAATCAAAAACTTCCTTCACATCAATCAGACAAGGAGTGACAAAAGAAGCAGAGTAAACAAACTTCACACTTTACCTGGCTATATTCTCTCATGGCAACTTCGTATTTCCTACGTTCTTCTTCAGCGAGAGCATCATAGGGAGCCTTTTCCTTCTCTGTCAGTTCCTTCCAACTCCTCCCAGCTGTAACATAGACAATACTGTCAGCGATAATAACACATTACGCACCACATACATTACCTTCATCAGAGTAAGATGGCGATGGTGAGATGCCCAGCACCAATGCCGACATCTAACAGGATGTGGGGAGCCTCTTACAGAGAAAAACTAAGAGCTACTACACCTGCCAACTAAACAGGGACATGACTGTCGGAACAAAAGACAACAGTTTAATGCAGTTGTGTCCAGACGAGGACCATTTTATTGTTACTGTCTCCACTGTTCAAACTCTTTGAAAATGTACAAACTGCCATACAGTGTATCACTTTTACAGGCAAACAGATTAGCTTAAAATCATTCTAACCATGACATGATTTCTACTTGAAACTACAAAATATATTAACTATACAGTGAACATTGCTCCTTTACTTGTCATACACTGTTTAGAGAAATTATTATCCTTTTTTCTTCAATATGTACATCAAAGTCATAAAACCATAACCATACCAATGGAAGTCCTAATGGGGTCAGCATGACAAAAATATAGATCATCATAACTTCAGATCTTTAATTTAGCAAACAAATGCCACAAAAATACCAGAAACATGACAACAGAAAAGTGCAGTTGGATCATGACACAGGTCACTTGAGTGTTTCGATGCACAGCACAGTCATTAGGCGAGACTACTAGGTAAATAAAAACATGGAGCAATGTAATAATACAGCTAAATTATCACTCTCTTTACATTAAAAAACAAACTAATAAACAACTGTGCCCAATGATAGTGAACTCATCCGACACATGGTGCACGATACCATTTAGAAGTAACAAATACATTGCAAATGCAACATGTTCTCAGCACTGCCGTATGTAATGCTGCTCAAAGATACTTCAGAATAGAAATATCTAAACACTAAAATGGTTAACACTCTTCATCACTTTTAAATCACACAGGTACATTGACACAAATCATGACGTGGATCTGTCAGGCTATCCCCTCCCCCCCACACACGCACTTAACGTTTGCTCATCATAATCCAGTGAGATTCATAATTTACATTTAAACCTGTTACTGAACTAGAATATTGAACAGGCCAGGTTTGTGACAGCTAAGATAAGCTGACAATCTTAGCAGCTTGCTCTTTATTTACAATGAAAAGAGGGAAAAAAACAGTCATTTTGATTTATAGCAAGAGTCTGACACTGAAACACAATGCTAAGACCCTAAATACATTATCCCTGAGTTTGATCAATAATAGTTTTAATGGCTTTCTCAATACCATATCAGACACTTGTACATTTCCAGCAACATCTATATGAAATGAACAGATACAAAAAGAAAATTGATACAGCAACCAAGATGATTTTTGTTGTTAAGTTTCTTGAATCATAAATTACAACCAAAACCTGAGGTGACAAAGTTGCTAATATAAAGCACCTGTACAGAAATTAGTAAAAATAAAAATAGTAACTGCATGCATACCTTAACTGGCAAAACAATTTTGTATAAAGCTATATAAAATGTTCAGAAAAATGTGTCACCGATAAATTTAGCAATGACTTATAGACAATGAACAACAAATCCATTTAACAATAAATACACCTTGCCAGTAACCTACATACAATAATTGACTGAATAACAATCTAGTCAGTGAGCAGCGGAAAAATGCATACAACACAGACTGGGTATATTAGACAGCACAATATACCAGAAAAGTATCACTGAATACACCTTAAAATATACAATAAGTATCGCATCTGTAGCAGATATGGCATGGAAATCTGCCACCAGCTGAAATGCCACACCAGAAATAGCCAAAACTAACTACAAACAGTATGCTGTCACTGTGAAGTATGCTGTCACTGTGAAACATGCTGCTTAGGTGTACCACCCTTCTGTTTAAGAACCTGCCAAAGGATAACTGGTCTAAATATATACAACCATCTCATTTGGCAGATCCAGAGATCAAAGGGCAATCAGGCGAAATAAAATGACAGGAAATGGTTACCTGCCTCACATGTCTAAATGCATGCTGCTGATAAACAGGTCAATAATACGAAATGATTTGATGGGCGAGTGCACAGACGTACAACCACATTCAAATCTGATTCCCACAGAGCAAGTGAAATAATGCAAGTTTCCTCATTTACCAACCATAACAACATGTCTTCTATGTATAACAACTTGAATAGATATATTCATGCGCACAGGTATATTTATATATATATGTGTGCACACAAATGAAATTATAAAGTGTACATGTATATAATATACACACACAACAGGTGCAATACCAGCAGGGCTATAATTTAAAAACTTCTGGTATAAAAATCTGGATCCTCTTATACAAGGAATGTTTACAGAGTACAATTCTGGTTTACTGCCTTAAAAAACATCCATACAACATGCATCACAACACTCTGTACCACAGGCCAAGCACTCATTGAGTATATAGTGCCACATCAAACAGTTTACACTACACTGTTTCTTAGGCTAACAGTAGCATGTTAATACAAACCACATGGCAGCAGATGACATGATCCAAGAATGCACTCAGTGTACATTAGTAATGGTATTGGATTAGCGAACATTACAAAGCATCAACCTAATCTGCATTGTAAAAGAAAAACATATTCTGGTTGACTTTTCTATATTACACAAAACCTTGTTGCATAATTCTATGGTACCAAGGATGTGTGTCTGAACTCCTGTAAATGAAACTCTGGAGAAAGAAAGGGGGAGTGTGAGATATGTCACGCTGATCACTTCATTCATCATCATCTTCATCATCATCTTCATCGTCGTCATCTTCTGCCAGATGTCCATTCTTGCCATCCTGGGATCCTAACTGACGCATTCCCATCATATTACCCATACCTGGAAGTAATGAATGATGCATTTGTGCCTGTTGTTGTGGCGTTTGCTGAGCTACTGCTGCAGTTGATGGCTGTTGAGATTGTTGTTGTTGCGACTGTTGCTGTGATTGTGATGACACTTGTGTAGGTACTTGCGGATGCGAGCTAGATGCCTCATCTTCTCTTGGTCTCTTAGCCAGCCCACCCTGTACACACATGACACATCATCAGTACAGATATCAGAACATATTGTTTCATAAAACAGAAAATCAGATAAAACCTACAATTGTATGTAGATTTACCTGACTATATTCTCTCATAGCCACTTCATACTTTCGTCTTTCTTCCTCTGCCATTTTTTCGTATGGTGCCTTTTCAGATTCCGTTAGCTGTTTCCAATTTTCACCCGCTGTAGAATGATTACCAACAATGAATTAATGCTCTATGGACAAAACATCAAACCACTTTTTTATAAATGAAATAATTGAAATTTCTGTTATGCAACTCCCAGAAGTTGAGAGACACGGGGAAAACGTTTTGATAACTGAAAACCTAACCACTTTGAAGGCCCCAAACGCTGAACATTTAATAAATTTCTACTTCATTTAGGTAACTGATCAGGATTTGCCAAGACATCTCATTAACACCATCTGGCATAATGCTATCTAGCCAACAAAATACTAAATATGTCACTTAATATGGTTCAAAGCGTTTGAGTCAGATTCAAAATTTGGCCTGTTCACATGTCAACTTACCAATCAGAATGAACAGTATCCAGAAAGTAGTCACCTAGTGATGAGTTCTAACAAAAATCCAGGAAAGCAAAAAATAACCGCCTCTTTCAAATAACCATCATAGATGTTGATGTCTCAGAGCCAAATATAACACAGCAACATAGCTGCTGCTTTTCTCTTTCATTTAAAAACCAAATTTAGTTACATGTTTGACAAGTGCCCCATGGATAAATTAAATATTTGCTGTATTATGTGGTAGACTTTTTTTTAATCGAGACAGCTGTGTTGATTTCTATTTAAAGTGACAATAGCTAGATGGAACTAATGCCAAAAAATTAGCACAGTGAGAAATGTTTTTGTAGTGAAAGTGATCTTTCAACCATTTTTCACATAATTTCCAAGAATATCATTGAAGGTGGATTTTGCTTTATTTTATTTATATGTCTCACACAGCTCCCCACATTTCACACTGTTGTATACATGTAGATATCAGAACTAAAATTATTGTAGGTGGTATATTGCTAGCGGAATGAATATTGAATAATGTTATTCAACCTGATAGATGTTCCACAGTCAGTTACTACCGCCCAGTCTTTAACTAGTTTCCAGTAATACACCTTCCATATCCAGTATTTTTTTCTTAACTTAAGTGAATCATCCTTAAACAGCTGAATGACAAAACTGGACATTTTCTGGACACCAACAAAGAACACAAGTAATATTTGTTTTCAAGTTTAATTGTCAACTGCACAGTAGTTACAAATATAACAACAACCACCTGAAATAAACACAACATCATCATCATCACCAAATGCCTTAATCAATAAACAACTAATTCTAATTTAGACCCAAAACATATTAAGAATTGTTGGCATACACCCATGTAGTTGCACCTACATCCTAGGTGCACACTACCCACATACCCCAAGATAAAAGTGCTCTTGCTAGTCTTACCCATATTAGTGTACATTTTGAACATACGTCACTGCATAAATGTGACCAACAATTATAAAGAAGTGATTAAGGGAAGTGTGCAAAACAAAATTGGACAGCAAATAAAACACACAAACCAGTCATTAGGATGACTGGTTCATGGTGTTTAAAAAACTAACAGTCAATTCCAACTCTGTGCCATCATTAACAAATTGCAAGAATACAAAGAACATAAAAGTTGGCTAATGAAAATGTGGAGCTGACTGTGAAACACCCACCACCATTCATAACCATTAACATTACCGAGTTTAGTTTAGGAACTCTGCACACGTTGAATCGGACAAAGATTCTTCTCATTTTCTGCTCATCCAGCAAACAAATTGAAACTGAAACATGGATCAGCTGGGAAAATCCCCCCTTTAAATTAAATGAATGCTAAGCTATTGTCACTTTAACTACAAAACACACTGTTTCACCAAATAAGATGACATTTACTCACCAGCCCTGAGAAGTTCCTTGTTTTCTGGAATCTTTGACTTCATCTTCTCTCTGAAGTCACCCAACCAGAGGAAATATGCTGACATTGGTCGTTTTGGTCTGTTGGGATCTTTATTTTTATACCTACCCATCTGAAGAGCAAATAATCATACTAGAGTGCAAGTCTTGAAAAAATAACACTAATTTATTCCATATGCTACTGTTTACATAACTACTAGAATCTGCCTACTACCATACCTCAGAGTTGTATCGTTCTTTATCAGTAGCTGCTAATCGATCAAATTCCACTTTCTCTTCGGGTGTCAGAGCTCGCCACACTGCAGATATCTCCTTGGTCCATTCTGCCACCTGTAATAACACAAGGCAGCAGATGATTATAAAACAATTATAATACTTCTGATTCTCACACCAAGCAGTTGATGTATCATGTATGGCTACAATTTGTTTTTAAGAGAACTTCATCCACCTTTTTACACTGTTTTGATTAATGCTAACTGGCACAAAATCATAATTTTGTCAAAACCGTTATTATATACAGCACAACTCATTTGACTAATATTTTTCTCCAACCCCATAACGGAGTTACACTACCTTTGAGTAATATCTCATCTATTAATAAAATGAGTGCATATCCTCACTAGGTAATATATTCAACAATAGCAGATGTCAGCATTTAAAACATGTCAACACTGATGCGAAATGTATCCACACTACACCATGCAGCCTCCACAACATCACCAATAAAATGCCAAGCCAAATCAGAGCAGATATGTTTTGAAGGTTACTTCACATACCCTTGTTATCTTCTCCCCTCGCTCCTCACACAACTGTCTCTGTTTCGATACAAAGAAGAAGTAAGCCGAAGTTGGTCTTTTCGGTCTGTTTGGATCCTTTCGTTTCCTCTTTCCTCCTTTAGCTGGAGATACAACAGTTCCTAAAACAAAACAAATGCAAGAATAAAACATGGCAGAAAAACTAATGGCTCATCATAAACCTGAATCAATTCACGACTTAACAGCAGACATATCACTGACTGACTGGGAGGAGTGAAGACTGTAATAAATGTTCAGGTGACAAATAAAATAACAAAGAAAAAGGATTAACACTAACTGGCTGATGCCACTTTATCATTATAAGCAGTTGGTGTCATAGCACCCGTGGCGGTGGAGAAGTTGGCTGCACCACCGGTATGGTGTTGGTAGTTGGCACTTTGTAACTGCTGATATTGATACTGTAGTAACTGTTGGTTGTACTGGTACATATTCATATTGCTTAATTGTTGCTGCTGCTGAGTGGATGTGCTCTGTGATGTCGCTGTTGTTACTTGACTCGTGCTCTGCTGTTGTGGTTGTGGCTGTTGTTGCTGTTGTGGTTCAGATGGACTATCCGAATCTTGAGCCTGACTTTGCTGACTCTGTTGTGCCTGTGCTTGCTGCTGAGCAAGCTGCTGTGCATGAGCCTGTGCTTGCTGCTGCCACCAGTTTATAGCACTAGCATAGTTCTGAGCCGTCTGGGCATTTCCATAACTTTGATGAGCTGATCCTGAAGTCACAGCAGGGTTGGTGTAATTTTGTGGGTTTGACGCATAGTTCCAAGCAGCTGTAGCTGCAGCTGCGCTTGATGAGGTTCTTCCCCTTTCAGCTCCATTAGGATCTGTAAAATAAATTACCTGTTAAATTTCTGTTCTAAAGAAAACAAATCTCAGCCATCACTTATGTAGCCTGAATACTCAATCAACTATGTGACATGACAAACCATTCCATCAAAACAATAACTAATTTTAAACTAGATATTAAGGCACCTTGTTAACTATGATGCTTTATTCAATCTACATTATTATTATATCAACAAATAACCATGCTATAAATATATGACAGACAGACAGGAAAGGTTAACAAACATCATACCAACAGTTACAATGTTATCATTTTACAGCGGAGCAAACTAAATAGACCAAAAAAACTACAGTAAAGATAATGAGGTGAAAGATGAAACACCCTTCAAAAACGACCTGGCGGAGTTTGAACGAAGTGATTCAAATACAATTCCAAACTGAAATATCATTATTATGAATTAATCTACAGTGTACAGAAACACCCTCTGTGTCAACAGATATGAAGATAACAGTAACTAAATACAAACAGAAGTGTTTCATTTGATTCCCCCACACAAAATACATATGATATATAAAACACAAAAGATACGATTACGAACATATTACATGCTCTGTGGAACAAGAAAACAACATCGGCTACTTACTAAAATCATACATCTCTTCTGCTTCGAGTTTAAACTAATAAATTACATCCTACAGAAACATACTAAATAACGGGATAAAAAGGCCAAACCAGAATATGATTATCACCGGTAAGAAAAACTGAGAACAATGGTCTAACAGCGACTGGTTTTTAATAAATAAAACAGCTCCAGGCAGAATAAACAGCTGATAAACACAAGTGCTTCTCTATCACGTGTTTGCTCTACAGAAAGCAAACCAGAGTCACAACTTCAACGGCTGTCCACTGCCGGCCGAATGTCGTAGCGTAATCTTCAACGCGTTGACGTGCACAGCGAAGGAAAAGGCGAGAAAAGCCGTTTTCTCCGAAAAAAGGGCCACCATTTTGAGTCTAACGAAGTCGATCTGACCCAATTTTTGCCGAGCCGAAGTTCGCAAATAATCACCACAAAGTTTCACGCTAATCCCATTCCGATTGGAAACAGTTCGAAAACTGGCGCTCGACTAAGCTCTGGTGTAGATACTATAGGCGCCCACGCTTGCCAAGCAATGATAAAGAGAAATAAATATCAGGGAGAGACACACAGACACATGGCTGGCGTTCTCTCAGCATTGATTTGCTATTCAATAAATGGCGGTGCGCTCTCCCCCACTTTGACTAAACAAGCTTACAGAGCATTGCCTACTATACTCTATATAGTAACCTATAGCCGACGTCGTGGCCAGCACGCCGATCTACACTCACTCAATCGAACTTACCCATAATAATCACCGATTACAAATCCTTGTAGATGAGACAATTTGTCGTGCAAAACTGGACGAAATTCCCAAGCTGAACAAAGAACAATTTATCCTTTTTGTGGCCCAAACAAGCTCGGCTCTGGTCACGTGGTTTATATAGGAAATACCCGTATGGGGATTTTGGCGGGAATTGAAAAATTACAATGGCCGGCCCGGGCTATATCTCAAAGCGTATACTTTTGGGGGAGCTGTTAATATATCCCCGGATCGGAAACAGGTAGCCATAATTGTGGCCGAATTGATTTTACCGAAATAAATAAATACATAAATATTTTTTGCGTGCCCGGCAAAGGCAGACGATGGAAGGGCTACGAAAGGGGGCCGGCCTGTTTAAGTATGTACAGATCGATGCACAATAGGTAGTGTGCGTAGTTAGTTATTCAGCGTGTGTTTGAGTTTAAACTGAATGTTTACAGGTGGCTCGGATTTGTTCACTGACTGCCTTCCCGAGCGAAAAGAAACCTGTGTTTTTTTAACGAGTGCCAGGTTTATGTCGTACTTGTTTGATGCGAACATACGGCACGACAATCCTTGCGGGGCTTTGACATTATCGTCTAGCCGCCAGTATCTTTTGCGACAGCCTTTTGTGCCGAAAAACAATATAAAGCGCCTTCGGTGAAGATTTTTTCCCCCTGTCTTATCATTGTTCTATAGTTGTTATCCACGCTGTAGTATAGGCATTAAAACTTGCTGTTTACTACGATACACTGCTGTTACGTGAATGTAATGCGCCATTGCTATTTAGACGTTTTGCACTGATATTTAAAAAATGTTAATGCGTAGTCACCATCTATCTGTGACTAGCTCGTGTATAAAAGTTCACATGCGAAGTTAAAAACGAGACTAATGTAACAACGGAAAAGCACCTAAATTAAATGCTTCATATTTAAAATAGGATTCAGTGAGTATTTAATATGAATAAATGTCTGTAATTTTTAGGTATTCGACCTAGTTAATTCTGAATGCATAGAAGTCTATACGATAATTCTTTTCTTCAAAATTGTATTGTCTAAAATGAATGCATAACTGTAAGTAGTGACAGTAGTCTACAACTCGTTTAACAATCTCTAACAATCAGTCGCGTTGAAAGCGAATCATTGTCAAATTACCCTTTTTGTTGTTGACGTGTACATTCTTTTTTATAGCAGACGACAGAGGTAGCATTCGCGCCACTCAATTGTATTAATCGCCACCCATATCTATTTTTTTGTCATAAATCATCATGCATGCGTCAATCTAAATGCGAATGTGGTGGCATATGGCACAGACAGTAGTAATTAATTAAGCCTATCTATTTAAATTATTTACATTATCACTCGTGGACAAAATGAATATGATTTTGTTTATTTGTTGTATGAAACATTCCTCAATTATAATAGCTCAGATTTAACCGTACCATATCCAGGCTATGGATTAAGAATAAGTAGTTAATGTAAACTCAGAAATATTACTCCAAAAGAAAAAAAAACCCATCATGCTTCTTTAATAAAGTATGTAAGCCACAGGTAAACAACGTCAAAGGAACTATACTGTTCTTGTAAACGCGATGCTTATTTATGTACACACACACACACACAAACTATATATATATATATATATATATATATATATATATCATACATACATACACGCACACTATATATATATATATATATATATATATTTTGCGGGCTGAATATATCATAACGTTTTATAATTTATAGCATAATGCATAAACATGTATTTTATCTAAACTACGGATCAGCACCGTTTTCTCTCTGCCATCAGCGGTAAAGCGTTTACTTTATACCAGTATTAGTCTATGTGAGGAAACAAACTGGTTAAACAACTCTGATGCCAGTCGGAGTCCTCTTGGATGGATGGATAAATGTTGTTTTATGACACATCGGCACAATTTAGGCCATTCAGTATCCTAGAACGTTTGCTGGAATCCTCTTGGGATGCAAGTTATATCTCTCCATTTGTATAACTATAGACGTGAAGAAATCATTACAAAAATTGCTCCAGAAAGACAAGTACCGCCCGCCGCATTAAACTAGTGCAGGCCTGAATAGATTTGATATGGCACTTTACCCTATTTGAAAATAACTTATCTATAATAAAAATTATTTTAAAAACTCCCCCTCTATCTGTCTCTGTGCATGCGTGTCCATTGAAAAGAATTTATTATCTGTGTATTTGAAGTCGATGTTTTGAGTGAAACCGAGGAGAGGAAAAAACACACATTAGACCCATTGGTTTCCTAGATAAACCTGACACGAGGTATACGATTTGTCATTGTCTATCTTTGGAAGGTCCCGCTATTATTCTGAACAAAGTTGAATTCAGTGGTTAAATGACATACATTCTATAATCAGCCATGGCTCTCCGAACCCATATAAATCAGTAATATTCTATACCCGTATTTTAAAAAGACACACAATAGAGTGATAGTTTATAAAGGAAGAGTGTATTTGTTTTGCTTAGTCAAGCCCCAGAACATATTGCTGATTCAGAATTCTGAAGATATCCGAGATAAGTGAATAAGAAAAAAAATGTTGTAAATCTTGGATAATTATGTCCGATTGTGATTTAAGATAATTTATTACATTAAATTAACAATATATATTCCAGTAGTAAGATATAGCATTTATTTTCTGTGGGTTAAAAGGTTGAACTACTCATCATATTATTGCGCGATCACTGAATGTACAAGTTTCAGAACACCAAACTCATTTAGCTATCACAATTTTCATTCCATTTGCACCAAGTGTGTGTGTATGTGACAGCTATTTACATTTGGAATCAAATACTGTTATTATATGACCAGTGTTCTCCACCTGACAGGATAAATGGATCAATCTCTAACAGTAATAAAGTCAAATAAAAGACAGGCTGGTTAGGATGCGAACAATTAATATTTTCTTAAATTTGTTGTTATTGTTTAACCATAGAATAAGAACTGTTTATAAAAAAGGGCACTCTGAATTTTACTTCGATTAACATGAATCAGCAAGTGTGTGTGTATGTGACAGCTATTTACATTTGGAATCAAATACTGTTATTATATAACCAGTTTTCTCCACCTGACAGGATAAATGGATCAATCTCTAACAGTAATAAAGTCAAATAAAAGACAGGCTGGTTAGGATGCGAACAATCAATATTTTCTTAATTTGTTGTTATTGTTTAACCATAAAATAAGAACTGTTTATAAAAAAGGGCACTCTGAATTTTACTTCGATTAACATGAATCAACAAAACTGTTTTTTTCTAATGCAACAGAGCTCCTATATTGTTTGTTGGGTTTTATTATTTTTGTGATACTCATGTTAAGATAACATCACAGATGTCTGCTTTATTAGGTTTTCAGAATTTTATGTAGTTTTGTATCTTTATTGAACAAATTATGCAGAACTTTTTATACCAATGCAATCACTCACACACAAAGAAATTAGCAGACAATTTCATTTTTATAATTAGTTATTTTATACAGGAAGAGAATATTAAAAATGATAGTACAAAAGGCAACTGTTCTGCATTTGTACTCTCCTATAAACAAACACAGTTATCAGAATAAAATGTATTTGTCCAATCTTTTATTTATTAATTAAATAAGAAATCTTACCTTATACAATAACTGATCATATGCTAAAAAATCAACACAAACAATGCAACAAACACAGATTGCTCATATAATGATTTTATTGTTATTTGTACAGCAGGTTCAGTTTATTTAACCATCATTATAAATAGTCTGAAGTGTGATCTCTAAATGACAGAACAGTAATGAAACAGCACATAAAAGGATTGACCAACACAACCATTATTGCTTCATCTGACTGAAATAATAGAATGTTAATCAATGAATACAAGTGGCAGATGTTAACACTGTGTAACCCTTTTTATGCTTATATATTTAACCATCTTGATTAAGAAAATATACAACAATCAACATTTTTATACTGTAAAAGGTGCACATTCAGTTACAAAAGCTGCTAAAGGGCATTCAGCAAAGTAAAAGGTGTGAGTGTCTGTGTTAACCAAAAACTATAATTTAATAAAAGTTACCTAAAACCACTCTCTACAATAACAAGACAAAGTGTCATCACATATTCCAGATTACTGTTAGATAAAACAATACAGCAACGCACTTTCAAAATACATTGTTATAACCTCCAGTGTGTACTGCATATATCTAACCTCTTGCAACATAACAACACAAGAACAAACGCTCAACGTCAAGCTTATAACTATACAATGCAACATTACATTCAGACCCTTAATCTACACAATGTCTGCTAACAGTCTTACCTAATGCATAAAGGCAAACCAATGCATACAATTAACAGTATTAACGCTGGCTCTCACTCTTCAGTGCTTCTATGAATTCTCGCAGTTCATGAATACATCGCTGGCCGATATCTTTAAGGTTCTCTTTCAGGCTGGCTTGCAGCTTATCTTCAAGCCAGGTGTCTTTGCTGAAGTAAGAAGCACACAATGACAAACATTACATATCTTATTGTAGTAAATTCACAACAACCATGGCTATCAAAATGTGACTTTATCAAATGTGATGATTACAATTGCACATACCTGATCAGCATCTTTGTTACTGCAGCAAACGTCTCACAGTCCTGCCGATAAGACTAACAAAAAAGAAGAGAACACATAAATGAAACTATACACAAATACTTTACAATAATCAAAAGTAGAAAAATACTTGCATTACATATCCAGTCATATTTTAATCTAGAGATTTGAGAGCAACTATTATATTGTTTTATGAATAAATTCCCAGTGCAATTAAGTGGCCTACACACACACACACACACACAACTATATATATATATATATATATATATATATACATAAATGGTATATGTAGGCAGGGTAAAATTATGTACTCAAACAATTACAGGGTAAAAACATATACAGATCACATTGATTTTTTTTAATTTATCAAATTTGTCCCATGAATTATTTCATACATATGATTACAGGTAAGAAGGTTGACACAAAAAGTAACAAAAATATGCTTTCTGGAGAAGGTCAATGGCTATGGTGACAGCCTTTACTTGCCAGATTCCTGCAATAAGAACTCCACATCCAAATTGTATGTTATGGTGGAATTGCTGAATCCATCATCAGCATGATATATGTGTTACAAATAAGCAAACATTACAGCTATCAACATCCCAGATGTCAATACAAACTATCCACTATGGGCTCAACTAATTCCAAGTGGAACTTTCCTGTCTCACTGAAGGTTAAAACAGAGGTGGGCATTGAAACAGGAGCCTACAATTTTGTGATTTTCTCATTATGTTCTAGGCAATGATTTCATTAATTTTTCAACCTTTTAATATTTGATTAAAATGTGGATGCACCTTCATCACCTTTTCAAATAGAAACTTGCCATTCTGCATGCACTCCACAAAAACTTAAAGCATACTTGTCAACATTCCCCCCTGCATGGGAGGGGCCCAGTAAAATCAAAATGTAATCAGAATCAAAGATGATGTGAAATAACTTAAAAAATGGCAGTTGTCCATCACTCATCTTGGAGATAAAATAAACAGATAGAAAATATCATAACACATCTGACATACCCTTTCTATTTCATCTTTCTTCTCTCGGATTAGAGCCATCTTATCCTGTGGCAAGCCAAGGGCACCCTTTTCTACCTCTTTCATAATGCCACCATTAAATGACTGCGGTCCAGAGTTCTTGTGGATCGACTGTCCGCTTCCTGCACTCTCGTGATCATCAAACATAGGTGATCGCTCATGATTTGGCATCAGTCTACCACCACTGGTTGGCTGGCCTCGTTCCACCAGATGAGTTCCATTATCTCTTGGACCGCGTACACGCTCTGCAGTAATGACGCCACCACGTTCTAGCGGTGGCTGTCCATAATCACCAGCCATCTGTTCAGAATGATCAACCGGGATTTTTCTCTGTTCCTTTGAGCCAGTGATACGCTCAACCCTGGAAACCTCCTCATACAAGTCATGCCTGATTTCTGTAAACATAAAATGACCATTGCATGTGAGCCACACAGCACTGAAGAATAAACCCGAAGAATTTCTTGCTCATAAATAAACAGTATACCAACTCTCTACTTTGTTTAGTGCCAAGCATTTGAAGGGCAGGATTACAGTCATATTTCTGTAATGATGATTTACTGTGAGCTAGATGGCATGGCAGCTTCGAGTTACTTAGCAGCACATTTATAAAGTCTATTATAAAGCTCACCAGAAGTGAAGAAAGAAAACGTCAAATGGATAGACAACATATTGCTGCAATACAAGCAAGTTAAAAGTGAAGCTAATACATAACAATTAAGAGAGTATGAGCTCTAAGGAAAGAATGATGATTTGGTCAACAAAGAAATTCAGTTGTTTTTAAAACCTATTTTTGAGTATTCATGTTCATTGTGCCAAGTATTAATTGTGTTGTGTTGTGTGTGAGTGTGTAAACATGCACAACTAAACATAGTACACCATACCTCTAGACACAGGATTCTCCACAAACTTCCTTTGCTTATCATACTCATCATGTGACAACTGCTTTCTAGCCGGTGCCTTGAAATCATCAAACTCATGAACTACCTTTCTGTCGAACGTTGACATGACGCCCTCTGGCTCGGTGGAGCGCTGTACCCTGCCAACGTCGCGACAGGTTTCCATCGGACTTTGAATGTCCGGAACCTGCTTCTGGTGCACTCTCTCAGTTGATGTGTTGACGATTAGTTTTTGACGTTCTTCCCCATATCTGATGGGAAAAAAGGACCACACAATTCACCATAATTAGTAATGCCGTAAGAGTTGGCGTTTACGAGTTGTGTTACATTATAGCTCAATTTTGTAAATGATAAGATGTAACAGGATGCTTTCATGCTGCTATTTATGACGTACCGTGGGTTTCTTAATTCACCAGAGGTCATCTCTCTTCCTTCACGTATGACTGGAGAACAGACATATTCTGAGTCACCCTTCCCTCCACCTAGCACAATGTCCTTATCCTGGATGCTACCTCTACTGCCAGGTGATGTAGACCTATGCACATACACACACACACATATATACATATATGCACACATATAATAATAACAACAACTATTAAATTAACTTAATAACTAATAATAACAACAATAATAATATATACTGCATTTTTATCACACTATTCATTTTTTGATGTAGCGTATTTCATATTCCAAGACATATTTGTTTTCCTGTCTTCAGTAACCCGGTTTGAATGCTGCTGAAAACCCCTGTGTATGTCCAGACATAGGTACAGACATAATGGTGACACACCAATAATTGGTTATTAGTATTATTATTAGTTATGGAAAAAAATTCTGGATTATATTTATAATGATTGTCATGACATTATTGTAAACAGCAATGCATTGTTTTGACATGTTACTGGGTTTATTTTTAAACGAAATCAGAAATGGTCAACTGAACCTTGAAGCCAGTGAAAAGATTCGACAGGTTCCATTATATAATTATAACAGATCATCTTCTGTGAATAATGGCAATGCTTTCTTTAGAGTAATGATAGCTCTGTGGTTGCAGAGATTTCCCAATACAAAACAACCATTTATTGTTGTAGCTCTAGGAATTTTCCACATCCCAAAGTCGTATGATTAAACATGGTCAGATTAGATAGCATATCTCCATATATCCAGGTAGTAAGGTGAATAACTGAAGAAATCAACTCTGAAATGCAAACATCTGATAATAACAATGACCACATATTCACATATACCATGCAACTATTAATTAACTGGCAGGGATGGAAGAATTATTTGACAGTGAAAGATCATTCGACTTACCTGGTGTTCTGTTTGTAAACCTGTATGTATTCCTGTTCTCGGTCAAACTGTTTTTCATACATATCTGACGGGTATCTGGCAGCAGATTGGACTTTTGTGGGAGGTGGCGGAGAGCTGTCAAACTCTTGTTGTGGGGAATAGTATCGTTCCTTTACTGTATCATTATCGGGAGGTTGGTGTTCTCTCGAAGATGGACGCTTCAGTCTCTCCACACGGGCAGCCATTGCAGAATCAGGCGCATCGACGAACTTGGACTGATCCTGACCGCCAGACTTGGAGTGAAAGTCAAAACTCTGATCGCTCTCTTTGTCAGCTTCATCTTCGGACATCGACATTGCTGTACTACTATCATTGTCCGACTGACGATCCACCGTCTTCACTGCACTGTGAACAACCTTCACGGGTGACCGCCTTTCTGTGCTCTTCTTTTCTTTCTTCTCACCAATGATATCATCGTCTGGCTCATCCGACCGCTCCCGGCTCTGTCGTGACATGCTCGTTGAATCTTCGCGTGAACGGTGGTCACGACCTTTATGCTTATTTGACGACTTGTGCCCCTCTCTCTTTGAGTGCTGTTTTGACAGAAAAGGTATCAGCTGAAGAACTGGATTACACTTCTGAACATCAATCCTATCAATACAGACATGATTCAGCAACATCACCAGACACAGCAATCATAAACGGCTTTGGAAATTTTCAGACTAGGCATAATGCAGTCAGTAACACAGTGACCATGTACACCTTCGGCATATTTATGTCAGTAAAACCAACAGCTATTGAATTAAGGTTACAAAACAGTTCTGCATTTTTTCAAAATAACAATGCAACAACATTCACAAACACACTGTCACATCGTGTCCTGGATACATACCCTACACTTGTGTGTAATACAGTGTCACACAGTGAACAGAAACATATGATGAATGAAGGTCATTTAGACATAAGAACGATCTCATCCAAACACAATATATCACTAAGGCGAGATAATCAAATTTCTCCCTTGTGTAAACAGATCTAGATAATTCATGTAATTCCTCAACCATGTGAGAAAACTGGAAAAACCAGATGATAATCAGCAGGCCTAACAGGCCCTACACTTCCAAGTCCAATTAAATAACCAAAAGATGATACACAGGTCTGAAATATCACCTGAAAACGTAAACAGGTAGGAAAACATTTATCTTGCATTATAAGCAATGCACTCAGTTAGCAACAAATGAATGATTAGTGAGAGTTCAGTAGAGTTGTGCATATTTGTTATGATAACGGTGAATAGAAACAGAACAATGAACGAATCAAATGAGGTTCTGTTAATTGAGCTATGAATGATCAGCTGAGTGAACATAGAGAAACAGAAAAGGGAACACAAAGAAACTGAATAACCAAAACTTTATAACAGCAGAAACATACTGTTGATATTTGGAGACATTTTATGCAACCGACTGAATAAAATAATTATTTTAAAACTAAAAAAGGGTATCAAATTTCCTATTAAGTCAAATTCTGATCATAAGACTTAATTCTGATGGTGTAACCTGAATGGGTTAGAAAAAAAAGCATATGCCTGTTGCACATTAATGGCAATTATACTGGAGATCTATGTTTTGAGATGATTTGCATATATGATAAAAGCAATTACTGATGATGATTTCCCACATAAAATGAAAGTCAGAACAGAAGACCATCACAGCTTATGAAGCACCGAAGAGAGAATGAGCCAAACAAAATGTTTACAGGTGACACAAATGCTAGACTGCTAAAAGAATAGCAACATGAGAAAATTTAACCAAAAAACATAAACAAGGATATGAGTGACGCGTATACTCCGTGGTTAGTGTACGTACACGTCTCCTGTGTTTTCGCTCTTCATATGAGTCACTGCTCCTGCTTCGACTACGACTCCTTCTTGGAGATAAGCTCCTACTGCGACTTCGACTGTAACTGCTTGAGCGGCTCCGACTACGTGAATAACTCCTTTCGAATCGCCGACTACGTGAGCCATAAGAAGAACTCCACCGGTTAGGCACATAACGACTTCCTGAGTAATACTTGCCTTTGTATTTGTCATAGCGATCAGGTGACCAGTTGGAGCGCCTGTTACGATTTACATTAGCTGCAGAGAAAAATCAACAATATGATCACATTATACCTCTATTAACAAGAGCTACTATTAAGGCAAAGTGAAAAATGAAACACTCTTGAGACATAACCCAAATTAGGTTTGTGGATGGCCAGATTATCATTTAGGCCACAGAAATGCCTTCCCATTCTACAATATCTACAGAGTAGGTCTAATAACAAACATCTCTTAAACAAAATATTCTATTTTATTCATGTTCAGGACATGCAGAACTATTTGAGAGGTGACTTGTAAAGCCAAAATCCACAGGCATCTCAGAACTGTGTACAACAAGGAACAGTTTCTAAATACCAGAAATTGTAATTAAAGAAAGAGTTCACCTTCATTTCAAAATTTCAGGACTAAATATGCTCACACAAATTATAAATGAAGTCAAAACATGAACACAATCAACCACATATTAAATAATTGAGTTTAAAATGCTGGTTAATCAAATATTAATTGTCTGTGCATCACCAATATAAAGCCAGATACAGACCACATGCACCAAAATCTAAAGTCACTTAATCCAAGCTGTTTGTATTCCCCAATTGATCTGGATTGAGATGGCTACATAATCCTCGTGCCACCTCAGGTCAGAACACCTGATTTTTTCCCTTCCCGCCATACAATCTGGCACTTGAGGAATCCAGTAATGAGGATTAATGCCTTATATCCATGATACCAAGTAGAGTGTATGATTATTATTGTTGTGCTGTTAGTTACCTTTATAAGCATTACACATTTAAATCACATCATCTGAGGGTAAACTGTCTCTTTAATGAGTATAAATAGGGAGAGAGGTATTCTGGTATATCTTATTTGCTCATCCATATACCAATGTATGATTAAGAATTCTAATTCGATTGAAAATGAATCTGATTAGGATATTAATGTGATATGTCATATAGTAACTTATGTTGATTAGTGTTATAACTTATACAAATATTTCTTATCAGATACAACTCTTGCACGTTCGATTAACATTGGAAAAGCAATAAACAACATTCTTAATAGTTAAGCATCACTCACCATTAAACCTAGCCCTGCGTAGATCTTTGAACCATGATATGGTAATCCTGTCTCCTAGTACCTCAGTGTTATCATACCTGAAGAAAGTAAACAATAAATGAGAGTGTGTGTGTGGATCAGAGTTGATACATGCAGGTTATAAATATTTGAACAACTGGAAAGCATAATCAAATACATAAAATCAAACCACTTACCTCTTAAAATTTATTGCACCACTGTCAATGTATTTAACACTCCTTGATAAGCACATTATACTTACAGTCTAATGTCAGACAGACTGACTGTGATGTGATTAAACCCTAATTCAGTGGTACAAATTCTACAGCGAACAATAACAAACAATGTTCTCACCCAATAGCAACAACAAAATACCTGTGTTACATAGAGGCAATCCAAATACAGATAAGATGCTGGGAGACAGTTTACATGTAGATAAAATGTTAGAAATAAACTTGCAGGTCAAATTTTGCGTAAAGGTATGCAAATCATTCAACTGGTCCTTCTTATATATTGACCATTCACTAAATGAATGACATATTCAGTCTATCCCAGTTTTAAAATATATTAGCATATAATTCACTGAACTAATCTATTGCTCATTGTAATAACTGTTGTGCTGAAGAACTTCGTGGCACAGTACACTTACCTGTTTAACAGCTCCTTTGCAATGTCCTTGTTTTCAAACTTCAAGGCCACATACAGCTTAGATTTATCATCCGACTCTTTGAAGAATTCCACACTACATCTACCTCCTTCATCTGAAAAAAAGTCTCTGTAAAAGACAGATAATAAAATTATTTAAATTGGTCTAATCTCTCTGATTCTGTTGTTTTTTAATTTAGATTTAGTATGATTTAACTGGGATAATTGCATTCATGGGCTGTTAATAGACACCATGAGGGAAATCGTGGCAGAAACTTAAAAAGGTTGTCCCACTTTGACAGCTAGTAGTAGTACCCATAATGTGCCCACATCCTTTTGCCATCATTATTATACACAGCACTCATAATTAACTACAATTCCAGTGTTACTGCAACACAGATGTAAGCAGTTGTTTGTGTGCGACATAATTATGTCAGTATTTTACAATTAAATTTAACCCTTTTTGTGCTAAATTTGGACAACATAATATCATAGAAATATAATTTATTATTCTATTAAATGTGTAGTATAGATAAACATAGTGTGCATTGGTATGATGATTGATGTTTTACAACCACCTTTGTGCACATGGTAGGCTAAATGAGTCCTGTCTAACAAAGTCACTCAATTAAAGGTTACTTTGTTAGCTGCTGATGTTACTTTTACTGTAACTCACAATTATAATTTATTTTTGTAACTATATTTGTAATAAGCAATGACGGTCATTGTAAATTACCCAGTCACATCACTGTAAATGACAATAAACCAACCCAGCTGACAGTATTACAAGGTAAGGCTACAACTATTTCCCCCACTATTTCTAACAGATTACTAACTCTAATGCCTGCAAATATGACTATGGGACATGTTGATTTCAGACTCTAAGTACATATGCTACTGATTAAACATTAAAATTTTTATGACCATTTTTCTCCTCATGGCAGGTATAATGGATCATGAAAAATGGGAGGAAATCAACCACAAAAAAGGTCATACCCTCTTTTTAGATCCTGTGACCAAGACCACACTAATTAATAGCTTAATATATGGAGAACCCCTATACATTAGGTGTTACAATGTATATTGCTATCATGGTTGCCCTCCATGTGGTCAGTAATGGAACCAATGCCATGACTCACAATTACTATAAATTGATGTATCCTAGAATGCCATACGAAACCTCAGATAAAGACTCCCTATGGCCAAGCTGTATTACACTGATATAGCATTAGGATAGGGTCACAGGGACGCAATGATTAAATGCGGTTCACAGTATTCGTGGCTTTAGTCCTTCGGTTCGATTCCCGTTGTTTTTTTCAATTTGCAAACCACTGTTTATTTCGAATTTTTTAAATGGCACAATACTCTTCCATGGTGTGCATGCAGACAATGATGGGAGAAAATACCAGATTTCCAATGACGTTAGTACAGATTTCTAATGACCAATGGGTTTGAGCCAATCACAGACCAAACCCCATCAGCATAGTGTGCATAGAAACCTTTCTTGGCAATTTGTCTATGCCTGCAAAATCGTATAAATCATTTGTTTGGGAACATTTTGGCTACCTGATGACAGAAACATCTGGGAGTGGAAGAGAGATTAAAAAAGAACTAACTGTGTGCTGGACTTGTAGGATCGTAATGTAAGTCTGGAAAAACTACGAACATGATCCAGCATTTAAACAGACCGGAATATTCATCAAGCCAACTTCGTCTTTTCTTTCACCAGTTTTGGTTTCGTCTACATGTCTATCTGACAGTGATACCAAGCCACTCCCCATCCCGTGTAGCACAGCAACAGACTTTAAAAGAAACATTACATGTTAAACAAAAGATGCAGTTCAACTCTCCACAATCAACCGTCATCACAAACCAAATCAGGAAATTCAGAGTGAAAGATCCGAGACCCTACACAGTGGTGGAGAAGTGAGGATTAAAGACCTCCTACATGTTCTGGAGCCAAAGTATGAGATATGCAATATAGACCCTACAACTGTTATGAGTTGCCAGTTAATTAAATAGAGCAAAGTGGGTAGTTACGGGCCGTTGGTAGTCAACCTATATTAATTATTTTCTCTAATAACTTTATAACTCACACTGCATTGTCTACAATGCTGGTTCTTTGGGAAGTGGAACTGGAAGTCTCCTGTTAAGTTCTTTATTTAATATGTGGGCTTAACTAATAACTAAAGCTATTAATTTAGGTATATGTTCCTGAAGTATTTTTTTTTGTTTCTGCTATTTCTTTTTACTAAAGTTAGTACTTGTAACTAGGGTATTAATATTCATGTGTCTAGACTAAACTTATTTTTGAATTCACATTTTAACACTTTCAAGTCAGTCAGCAAAAGTCCACTTTATCCTTCAGTAGTGAGGTTACTCCTCTTCTGACAAGCCAGTGATCTCTATCTAGACAGGAAGATAGCCCTGAAACCATTCCTTTTGACTTGGAAGTAAAACTGGAACAACATCTGCATGGGTAGAATCTGATTCAAATGATTCAGATGTTAATGAACCAAACCCAAAGAAAACTGCATTAGAGGATTTATTTGGGTCAGATGTTCTGATGACAGGTGTTAGTGAGTCCACACCTCAATCATTGACATCACAAATAGACCTTGAGATTGCCAGATACAGAAAGGAGATCTCCATTCCGCTGAAGGATTCTGCCACAGACTGGTGAAGGAAGAAATCCTCTCAGTATCCTCTGCTGGGCAAACTGGCCCAGTGTTATCTCACCATCCCTGGAACTTCAGTTCCACCCAAGAGGGTTTTCTCAACAGCAGGCAATGTAGTCACAGCACTGAGGACCAACCTCAAACCCGGTAATGTGGATAAGTTTGTCTTTCTGAATAAAAACTTAGAACTTTAGTTCATGAAGTCATTTGAGATGATGGTTATGTAGTTTAGATATTACCAAAAAGGTATTTTTGTTTTCTAGCCATATAAAGTTGCAGCTATAAACTTTTAAAATTAGTTTATTCAAAAGTATGTGTGATCATCACCAGATTGCTTGAGTAAAGTATCGTGAATAAGTTGAACCGTGGACTAAATATCGGAAATCGTCCCATCCCTAGTCATATTTCTGGTCTACAAATTATATTTTAAATAATATTTAAACTTGAGGAAAGTGTGCTTCTACAGATTACAGATTTTTTACATGCGCTTAGTTTGTACCACACGACTATGAGCAACTTATGTTGATATGATTCCTTAAATCCAAAGCAGACAAAATACCCCCATCTTTTCTAAGCTAGCTTCAAAATGCAGAATAGATATGGCATTTAATATAGTATTATATTACCATACGAGTTAGTAATGTATGGTAATTTTGGTAAAAGGTATATGTCCAAATAATAGCTACCCTACTGAAGTTATCAAATTAACCACAACTTTTTACAGATCCCATTACAGCTCTATGAGTCTCATAAACAAACACTGTAACAGATTAAAGTATCATCACCTCTCCGTTGAAGAATAACATTTCCGTGACACAAGATAAACGAAACAATACAACTGAATTAAACAACTTTGAATTAATATATACCTGGTAAACAAATGTGGAACCAAGATTTTACAAAATAAAAATATATTTCAGCAAGTTCCATTTTTTCCAGTCACTTTATTATAATACTAATTAATAAAGCTACCATACTAGCATAGTAGTAGGAGCCATTCAACCAGCTGATGTATCTAAAACATAATATTCAGAGTTTTGGGATGAATTATCTAAACATTCAAGATCCCATAATTATTTAAATAATATATATATATATATATATATATATATAAATTGTCAGTACACTAGATTCTCAATATTATTTTCTGCAAGACCATCAGTTAATATAATCTTGGCCAAAGTTTTACAAGTGTAAACTACAGCAAGGTGAAGTACTTTTACTACAATATATACTACTGGCTATTACACATTTTATGGTAATTCTACAGAAATATGATGTTACCATATATACAGACTGTACAAATTTGGTATATATATACACTGGCATACTAACTAACTAACTATATATATATATATATATATATACACATACACACTGACCAACCAAATGTTTTGAAATAATTTGAATGTATTTTCACAGTTTGTAATTCACACATAAAAACATAGGTAACAGACACAAGTTAACCACAAACAAACTGATTGATTTACTGAAGTTTATTTGTGCACATGCACCTATGAACGTTCATTTATTTGCTACCTTCATCTAAAAAACGTGCACTATTTCTGGCGGATGAACATCACCAATCAAATATATACAGACTCCCGATTTTCGTCCACCCTGACAGCGATCATAGTGATCACAGTTGATCAGTCTCAATTAGTGGTCCACCTATAACCAGTGCTTGCTACATACTGTTTGTCACGTTGAAGCTATTTATTCACTATATTAATTGACACTACCAAACAGTCTCAAATACTCCTTTCAAACCAAGAACAATCTAACATGTTACATTGTTAGTAATTTTCTTTTATTCTTTGATATCATAATACATACCACCATATCTAGCCCTGATATAGAATGACATTCTCCCCCCCCCCTCTCTATATATATAAATTATATATACACACTCACTTGCTCCCCCCCCCCAAATTTTATTGTGTAAGTGACCTTAGTGGCTTGGCTTTGTTTAGCTGAATACAGGTGCTTTTGTGGATACAGGCCAATAAGGAAAAGTCCTTTGTGAGTTGCAGCACTGTAAATGGCAGAATAACCAGTGCCACATCACACTGCAACGCAAATATTTTGTTTTGCTAGTCGGCTGCAAACACTTTTAGCCATGATCATCAAGGTAGACAATAAATGTAAATTCATGATAAAATCCGAACCAAAACATTCATTGTTTGGTGGAGCTATTTCACCATTTTTAAACATAAGAATGGGCAGACAAAATCTCCCCTAGGTACAGTAGACATCCAGAAGCAGATTTCTATGTGTGAATACTTCTTTGTGATCATTTCAACATTTTCAGTTACTATAATATATATTATATTGGAACACACTTCTGATTTTTTTAAATAATTTACTTTGATTAAGTACCCACACCATACAAAATTTTGGTACAAAATTCTCCCCCTTTATCATACTGAAAGAAATATAGAATAACAATATTATATATATATATATATGGCAATCCATTTTAGACTGTTAACCAGACAGTCACATTAAAAATTATCCAAGCAGAAGACATAATAATAACCGGCCCATCCACCATTTCAAAATAGACCTTAGTACCACATTGAAGCCAAGTGTACGATATGTTAATATTGAATACTCAGAAAATAATTAATGTGCTAGGTGATCAATTGCACTGTCTTGACAATGCTTTATCACATTTTTGTCACTCAATTACAAAAAAAATCATAAATTATTTTATTAAGGGGCATTAAAGTTGGTATATAACTATATATACCAATGTTGGTATATACTGATTTAGTTTAGCAAAAAACAAATTGATTGTTTGTGCTGAATATGACATATGAAGAAACTGAAAAGAATCTTACAACCTGCATAGCAACAAGTAAAAATGGCAGATAGACCACATTATTGTATGAAAACTAAGTGTATTAAATTGGAATCAAATTTTAATGAAACAAATAAACGCTGAAATTACAGCAGTGCTCAAGGACAAAAACCTTTTTATGAATCCAGTGTTCCAGTGTTTACGTCAACATGTGAACACTGGTCAAGTAAACATTTACAGATAGCAACAATCTGTCAACCAGAGTACTGCACATAAGATAAACTACCACTAATTCAACCAATATAAACAAATCACAAGTGTAGAAGGCAGACAACAACTGATGTTACTGGACTGATTTCAGTACATACTATACTGATCCCTAGCACAGATACTGCACCGCCAGTCTTATTTATATTAATATTTGGTACAATCTATGGATGACTCTATCCTATACACACACAGAATGAGACTACATATGAAACATCTGATAATTTTATACTATATTTATTAATCACTACTGCTGAAAATTGCCACCTGGAAACACACATCCTCACCATCACAAGATCATAAAACATGTGTACCATGTTTATGACATTACCTACAGGGATTGATATGTATCCATACAATATCACACCATCAAACAGCTGGTTGGTAGTATGATTCTGTGAATATGGCATAACATTATAACTGTCACCTACAGATTGTGATATAGCAAACATATTAACTTAAACAACAATAAAACCACAGCTTAATATCAGTCCTTTACCTCAGTGTGGTATTTACCAGTGAATGTATAAATCAGTCTGTACTGAGACAGCACAGTCTCCAGTTAGAGATGGGTCAATCCATATGATAAGACACCAACTGGAGAGAAACTAAACAGTGATGTATGTACAGAACTGTCATGGGCTTAAGTAATAAGACAGTTGTAAGGGCACAGTCACAGCTACTGAATGAGGAAATATAAATTTATATACTAAAAAATAATTATACTAATAATTTTATTAAATAAATCAGTATACATACATGCCAATCCTCAAGTGATATGTTCAAACCCATAATGATAAAAGAAATCCCCTCATCCCTAATGTTTTGGATACAGTAAGACAACCAAGTGTGGTATCAGATGCCATAAGAGAGCATGTTGACATAAATTGTCCAAAAGCTGAATGATCAGTAGGAAATACCAATGGATTTATTGTGGTGTGCAACAGATTTATTTGTAAATAGCACTCTCCTTAGTTTGAGAGAGCGACCAAAAGATAAGACTTGATACAATTCAATGATAGCATGTCTCCAAGTAGTTACCGATATACTTGAGTGGCAATAAAAGAAGTACCTCATGGGTGACTGGGAAATTTCAGAGGCTGAGAAAGTCTCACAATATGGATGCTGAAGAAATTATCGGTATGCAAAACAGAAGGCACCAAATGTGACTATGTGCTATCTCTCATGCAAGAAAAGGGCCTAGAAGAATGGAACCAGAAAGGGAGAATAGAGATAAGAATCTCATGCGAGCCATTCAATTATGACAGAAATAGAGATATAAAAGAAAAATGAAGCAGAAGGGGTTAAAAGCTCCCAAACCACAAGCTGGAAAATGGCAGACAAGAGACAGCTATGAGAAAAATGCTGAAGAGGAAACTCAAAACTATTGACAGAGCTACAATTAGTGAAGAACTTCCTGAGGTTTCTGATGCTAAGTAGGAACATATCAGAGAATTGTTAGAAAGGAAACCCTTGCCATGTGTCATTTGAAGAAGGAAAAAAGTTATGTTACAAGTACTTTATTTCAGAATTTCTGTGAATTATCGTTTGCCAAAAAAATCTACCACAGTACAAATTATGTCTTCTGTTGCAGTTAATATGAATTGGGGAAAAAATTTTCCCATCTATTCCAGGTTTAATCAAGAAATCTTAATTATATGGAGAGTTGCTATTCAATTTGTTTATTTCAGCATTCAAAATAGATCTACATAATTTTAATGAAAGCAAACACCTACTAACATTTCAGGGGAAACCATCAAATTTTCATAACAAAAAGTTTCTTTTGCTAATTAAAATCTACCTAAGTACTAATTATGGCTTTTACCCCAGTTACCGAAAATGAAAGAACTACTTGCAATCCATCTTCCTTACATATTTCATCATAGTGACTAGCCTTTTACTAGTTTTAATGAAAAAATACCAAATTCTGGTCACACAATTGAAATGCAAACACATTCCAATAATAGAAACAAAATTGTGGTCAGTTAGAAACAGAAAATGTCACATCTTCCTAAATACTCAAAATAATCACATGATATTTGTGCCACTTTGAAGGGCCTTTGCCTTTGAGTTGACTTTCCAGGGAACTTATTTATTCTTTCACATACCTACGCAAGGCGTGAAGGCCAAAAGTTGTCTATCATTCGCGTTTACCTGAGCCATTATAATGATTATTCAATTATCAGGTTACGACTTACGGTATAAAATTGTGTCAATCAACTTCCTTGTTAATATTGGGCCAGCAAATTGTTAAAACTGGCGTCGTTTTCATTTTAAAATGATACAATTACTCGTTAAGTATATTATAAAAATAACACTCTAACCTGTGTACACCTATACACAGAACTGAGGATAATGCAATAGAGCTGACCATTAACCAATAAACAAGCATAAACATGCAGACATCATGGTCATTTTATGTAACAAGCGATAACCCTAGCCGACTACCGAGGCTAGCCAAAAGTCCGAACACTCGACTGACTCGCAACATCACCGAGTCTAAAACTTGCTCTTAGACAAACACAAGTCAATCGCCATCCGAAAACATACCTAATCTCATCAATATCTCTTCTGGCGGAGAAACCGCGCATAAATAGCGTATCTCTGCTGGCTGGGACCACCATTTGGGACGCCATTATTATCAATACTTCTATTGTCGCATGTGAAGCAACCTATGAGACAGCTATACGTAGCTTATCACAATTACGGATGCTCCGATGGAACATGTGCGGGTTGCTAGCAGGTTATTCTGCCACTTATTATATCGTACCCACACTGTCAATTTGATCAACCATCTTCACTCGCTGACATTTTAGAAGTAGTAATGGCTATAACAAAAATAGTAAAGCAATTGTCGTGCGTTGTAATAAACAGTTCCAATTTAATTAAATATAAACCATGAGAAAGATTCAAATAAATGCGTTGAAGATGCAATCATAACGTTTCGGAGTATCAAAGTCATCATAGTTTATAGAAATATGCATTAGGGCTATTTTTAGAGTGTGATCTTTTCCATATTTTGAAACATCAGAAAGAAGAACCACCCCCCAAAAAAAAAATCACCTGCGTATGAAAATATTTCAATTATTATATATCGTCATAATATATGTATATCATCACATAAGAGAGAAAAGAGTGTACAAAGAGTGTGGTACAATAATGACAGAATAAACCATCTTTACAAGATGATTGATATGTTCTTTCTATTCAAATTTTTTCGTTTATACGTGCGCCGAGAAATTTGACACTTACAATATTCCTTGGCAAAATTTACATTTGATCCCTCTAATCTGGGGTGTCGTATAACGAAGTAAAACTACTTTGTTACTCTATTTGACAATTAATAGAAGTAACGAAGTAAGATTTCAACTAACTACTTCTACTTGTAACAGTTTTATTTGCAGTAACTCTACTTTTAACTTCGTTACTTTCATTTACTTTGCGGAAATGTCGTTACTTATTTAGTCATAACATATACCCTACAATTTAAGAGACAATTGATGCTGCTGCTGAAAATTATCATTACAAGTTGTCACCAGCTTGTGTTTCTTAAGGTAAACAAATATATTTTAATATGGTGTGGTATTGAAATCAGTTTTGTAAGAATGCTAACATTTGGTGTACATGTTTCTGCTGAAGCTCACTGATATTCAAGACTCGTTATAATTTTGCCAACCTAATTTTGAAGGCTCAGTTTGTTATGCAATGTTTCACCTGAAGCCAATTAACTGTTTAGAAAAAGATTCATTCTAATTAAATCTTTGTCTGTTTGCACGCCTGATCAAGCGGTGACTGACTTCCACCCAGGAGGCGACACCAGACGGTGGTAGTCTGCATGTCTGTGGACGCAGTGAATTTTCTTTCACTTTTGTGCACTGTGTATTTGATTCTCATATTTTGTGCTACAATTATATTTATTCTCTACTTTTACTTCTACTTTTAGTTCAATTACTTAAAAAGGTAGTTTTATTTTTCACTCAACGGGCAAATATTTCCTGGGGCTTGCACTTAAACAATATTACTCCAATACTCGCCACGAGAAACTTAAATGTTTTTCCAAGACACACTGAGTTGAAAGACAGCTATGGTTAATCCATATGTTTATCCAGAGGTTAATAAAAGTCGTTGGAATTGAGATAGCGACACCAAGACTGCGGCTCATGGTTTGAAAAGTAGTCTGCTCGGTTTTGGAGTTATTGCTGGCTTCACAGTATTGACAAATAGTTTTGATTATTTGAAAGGTTTGTCAGCTAAACTACAAAGAAAATATATTGACATCTTTATGACATATACAATGCTTGACAATAACAAATTAGAGATTCAATGTTTGAGAGATAATAATAATAAAATACGAAATTTATATAGCGCCTTATATAACCTGTAGGAAGGTTACTCTAAAGCGCTTGACAATAAATAATTCATATGGATGTAATATATTTACATCTTTAAAAATACATAATTCTTTCCAGCCAAATACATAATATATTCAGCTAGGAAAAGCTGAAACAGAAAGATTAGTTTTTATTTTCTTTTTGAAGGTATCAAGGGTCTTGCACTTTCTGGTGGTTACTGGAAGATTATTCCATAAGGTTGTAGCAGCTTTTCTGAAACATCTATTACCGTATGTCACTCCACGTGTTGTTGGTCAGGCTAAGAATGCTCCAGACTCAGACCGTAGAGACCTTGTCGGCTGATACGGAACGACAAGTTCCTCTAAGTACTGAGGGGCAGTCCCTTGAAGAGCCTTAAAAGTGTACATCAAAATATTGGACTGCGACCTATATATAACCGGAAGCCAATGCAGGGAGTTCAAGACCGGTGTTATATGTTCTCTTTTATGAGTGCATGTGACTAACCTGGCAGAAGAATTCTGTACTTTCTGTAGCCGTATCATCAGTGTGCTTGGAAGACTATACAGGTGTTATCAGGGCGTGTGCCAGTGTTTTGCAAGCACCCAATGTGATGTACCGCCTGATATGACCAATGTTACGAATGTGGTAATAACAGGCTTTGGATATTGCATTTACTTGCCTCTCCATGGTCAGGGATGTATCAAAATATACCCCTAAGTGCTTCACTGACGATGCTACAGAAACAGTATTCTCTGTCTTTTCCTCGTTTAACTTAAGCACATTTGCACTCATCTAAGTACTGATATCAGCCAAATAAGCTTCCGATTTCTTTTCAACGTCGGATCAAGTTGTTTTGGGATCTTGTCAAAATAATATATAGAGTCAAGGTGTCAAATGTAATGGAAATCGTTAGGAAATTACTACTAAACTATATACTAAATATATATATATATATATATATATATATATATATATATATATATATATGTTGAAAGTTGGTATATCTGCTGCATCAGTGGTATTAGGTTAACTAGTGTGTGATAAGCGTTCTTGATAATTACCCATCCATGCCAGTTTTGTCTTGGTATATTTGTATAATAACTGGCACCACTTCTAAAATGTTCATGTAATTATTTATGTATTCAAATTGAAAAGATTAATTTACTGTTGAGTAGATAAACATACATAATAGATTATACACTATCAGAATATGATATAAGAGTTTTAATACAGTTTTCATTTAGATCCTATAGCTGGAGACGCATCTTTTTCGGATGATTTATGCGGTTTGTCTTCTTAGCCAATATAAATATTGCAGTTGATTTGTTTGTTTGTTTGTTATCGTGTATTGTATATTTTATGCTGATGTTAGAGATACAGTACCCTTACGTATTTTGCATTTTATATTCTAGTCCAATAATTAATGGATATGTTACATCATGTATCATGACAATGTATTGTTGTGATCGATTCAAACTATAAGAAAGATTTAATGGACTTTGCTTATATGCAAAAACAAAGCATTATTGTATGTGTGATAAAATATTTTCTAGATGAACCATCATTATTAATGTGGCGTAATTTTATAATATAGCCATATGTCGATTATTAATTTTTGTATAAGGTATGGGGTAGCAATTATCATAGCTGACACATCCTTTGATTGCTAGTCACAAATGTACAATCAGAAATGTGGTAAAAGTCAATTACAATACAGTATAATTTAAGTGAATATAAATATATAATTGTATGGAGCTAACTATTATATATTATTAATAGTATAATGTTTATAAGATATAATGTGATATTCATAATTGAGATACTAAGAATGCTAATAAATATCACAGACTCTGTTAAATCTAAACTCAAATTAATGTGGATAATTAATACACATGATGTTGTTAAAACGAAACGGGTATAAGATTATCTATTTTGGGGAAATATTACAGAGATACACAAATTTTTATATTAGTAAATATATAACAAAAATATTGTTATGATTTTATTTATTAGTTTTAAGTTAAAAGCTAATTTCATAATAATTTAAATGTGTTGTAGGCCTATATATTCTTCTTTTTTTTCATTTATCTTTAGGGATGTTAGGATATTTCTTTCTAAGTTATCTTTCTGAGATCTCTTTTTAACATTAGTTTCAGATTTTGTTGTTTGTTTACTTGTTAATTGTAACTTAAATGTTGGCTAAATTTACTGTTATATTATCATTATATTGAATAAACTAATTGCATGCTCTTTTAAATGTACCATTGTAACTATTGTGAAGCACGCATAATAATGTGGCTATATGAGCATACAACAACACCTATTCGTGTCAGTAAATAGGCCTTTTTTAGGAGAGGACGTATTGTATTATATGCCTGAAACCGATAATATCGTCATTTTAGCACATATACTTTCAAAGAGACTGAATTGCTACAATTATACAATTTATAGAAGATACATCAGTTATGGCACATTATCTAGATTTAGCTAAAACATTATGTACAAATAAATTGTTTACATAATTTGGTTTCAGCGTAAACATGATAAACTTCAAAATCGCAGGATCAAGTAGTGAAAAGTAATGTGTATCGTTTTTACAAAAGTAACGTCATTGTTTGTTGATAGCATACATCCATTTGGAATCAATCATTCATAGGATAATACAAAATTATGTGGGTGGGTGGTGTCATCGTCAATTTTGAGTTTGACGTTATTTTTAAGGTAATAAAAGTCACCACGGTCAAAAATGTCGTTTTCACAAGTTTATTTGTCTAAGTAGTTTATAATTGCAGCAGAAGCATGATAATTGGTACCAAAAAATAGTTCGAGGCACTCTTCTAATTCAAATAAGTGAACATTTGAAAATCCAAGATGGCGGCCACTTTTTCCAAGATGGCAGCCAGTTTTTGTATGTTTTTGCATATGCTGAAACCTTTTATGTTCTTTTTAGTGCTTTTAAATATATAATAATCATATTTGAAGCTATTTTAACACAATTGTCTATGCATATATAACAATAGGGTACAATAAAGGGCAAAGTATAAATATGTCTGTTGTCCAGCTTGGTTGCAGCAACCGACTACATCACATCCACATGCTGCAGTGGACTGCATATTCTTCTTGAAGCAGGAACATCGTACAGTCTTACACTTTGACTTGCAGCTGGTATTGCCCAGAATTCTGTCAGAGACCCTGCATCCTTCTTCCAGCCCGTGGTGTTTGCTATGTTTTTGTTGTTCGGGGAGAATCCCCAGGCTGTCGCTTATTCGGCACAGCCTCTATATGCTGGAGTGGTTGAGAAACTTCCTCCCCTACCACTCACTGGGGAGCAGTACGGAAAGATGGAGTCGAAATACCCTGAGGGTGGTCACTGCCAGAGTGTTTTACGTCCTCAGGGGGTTTTAACGCCCCCATTTATTTTAAATGATTCAGCGCCATTTAACATGGTCAGCTACCAACGATGTTGTGAGCCGAGAAATTAATCTCTGGAAAAGTTTCGACCTCTTGCGGGGTTCAAACCTGTGACGTTAAGACCCGATGAGGACATAATACACTCTGGCAGTGACCACCCTCTGTATATTTCGGTTCCATCTTTCCGTACTGCTCCCCTATTAGTGGTGGTGGAGCAACTTCTCAACCACTCCAACATAGAGGCTGTGCTGAATAAGCGACAACCTGGGGATTATCACCAAGAAACAAAGCAAGCATGTCACAAGACAATGTATTACTGGGCCATTGACTAGCTTGTTACGGGTCCTACACCTTCCTAGGAACGGCCTTGATTCCAAGAATAATGCTAGGTGTATACTTCTAATTCTGACAGATCTACTGATAAGTGTCTGATAACCCAGCAAACCTGTCAGAATTATAATGTTAAATTATATTAGAAGTAGATCTACGTACGTAGATGGCTATATATATATATATATATATATATATAGGTATATATGTCAACAGCCATTTTCAAGATAACGGTTAACAATCAAACAAATATAAAAAGTAAAACAGATCGCAAATAGCTGTCGGGCCGTCTATGTGCGAGTTGGGAACGAATTCATGTTGTGGCGAAAGTCACAATTATAGTTGGGCCGAAATACTGTAACTTAACAACTGATATGTTGATATAATCTTATTATCCAAGAACCATTATGTTTAGAAAGACTGGTCATTATTCTTAGGCTTGTTAATATCAGTGTATCTTCCTAATAATAATATCATAAATATGTCCGCCTCGTTAGTAAGACTAAAGCCCTAATTCAGCATCGTCTAAACTCGTCTCCATACAACTTAGTTACTTAGATCATTCTTAGTCTCAAGTTATAAAAGTCCGTATTTTCAGTTGTACTTTGGCATGCTAGTTTACAATAGGTCTGCTCTCTTGATAAAACGGCTATCAGTAAATTATCTTAGATTAGTTTGTCGTTCAAGTCCCTTGACAGGTAACTTTATGGAATTATTAACATTAAAACGATTTGGACGATAATGAAGGAACGAGCAATTTACTGTCACGTTTAGAACTCTACAGTACATCATTCAACTCGTTTTAATGTGGTAATAAAATATAACTTTAATATTACACAAATAAAAACGATTAATTAATGAACACCGACGAAAACGTGGTTTGTTAAATCTCAACTGTTTAGATATTAAATAATTTTTAAATATATCTAATAATATAAATCAACTAGTGAAATGCCACCTAAATATTTTAGTTGGGGGTTTATCTAGATCTATATAAACGCTATATTTGTATGTGAACTGTTTCCATTTCGATGGTTACACAACTTGTTGATCTGTACTTGGATAACTATTAGTGTTTGTTTAACCATTCCAATTTCTCTTCTTCAGAGTTTTCAAGAAACATGACTGGCCATGATGTGCTATTACCAAAAGAGGCGGGTCAGTTTATTGCAAATCACAGTAAATATGTTTTCATTTCTAGTAAGGCAGTGACCAGCACAGCAGTCAAGGTGATTGAATGATGCATAAATAATTAATTTGATTTAAAAAATAATTATGATATTAAGATTACAGAAATAAGTGTAAACAGGCATTTATTTCCAGAGTACGAACATTTCAAGGTGATGTTTTTGATTCAGTGTTGTTATTTAACAGTAGAATCATGTTAAATTTGGTTGGTACTATTCATTAAAATATTATTTTGTTCTGTAATCAGATGTTTGAAACACTGAAGAGTAAACCTGAGGCTCTCACTGTCGAGAGGTGGTCACTCCATGAACTGAATCCTTCAACACAGGATCAAGCAGCTGTTGACTGGTAGCAATTATTAGTTTATATAATATTTAATGGAAGTGAATATTTTATTTTCATTGTGGCAACGTGTTTAAATACTATAATACAGTATACTAAGAATAGTAATATTTTCATTAAAATATTGGCAAGAATGAGCGTATGTTTCATCAGTCATATTTCACCAATATATATATATATATATATATATATGCTAAAAGTAATGTATATAAGACTTTTGTTTTTACTACATATAGGGTCTTTGTTTGTGATGTATTGAATTTCTCATTCTGGTCTGAAGATGAGACTGACAAATATGAGGTCAGATACAAGGGTAAAGTTTGGACAGGTTACTGGTCATTATGTGCTGCAATTAACAGGGCACTTGATGTATGTATAGTTTTAAATGAAATATAATGATAGATATTTATTGAGAGACTAAAGCATATTCATGATTTAGTCTCAACTATAACCACAAGGACCACAATCCATGACTATATAATTCGTGTGCTTCACATGTGCTAGCTTTATGCATCACGTCTCTCCAGATCAAATGCAGATTAATGGTACTTGCTAAATATGTAATCAGCTTTATTGAAAAAATCTAATGGTATGTGCCTTGTTGGGAAAAATACCAGGCATTATGTATGCAATCAGTTTGACCTGGATGATGTGGGATTATTCCGAGTGTGAAATTAATTTATATCAGCACAACTCCAGCCAATCCAGATCAAACCTTAAAAAACTTTACAAATACCATCATAAATCCATCTTACACAAGAAACAATACCATAATAAGTATTTTATTGCAGGATACCTATATAAAATAACCATGATTATTTAGTCATGTAAGACTACAACACATTTAAAGTAGTACCTTGTTTGACTTAATATTCACCTGTGATTTTATCCAGTATTTACAGAAAACATTCATCTATTTGCTTTAACTTAATTGTAATACAAGTTATATATCTGTGTTGTCTATTTTAAAATGGTGCAATAATATCAAAAGGAAGCTACTTTAATTAGACAATTTGATGGGTTTATGTTGACGCCGGTGTCATAATGGGAAATAAATAGTAAAATGTAAGAAAATAGTGTTCCCTGTTCACTTCTTTTTAAGGAAGGCATACCATTCTGCGATCCTTCATATTATGGGCAAGTGACAATGGACCAGTTAAGGCATATATTCCGGTCTGATTCTAACAAGGAAATGCCAATGATGGATCAGAGAAAGCAGAATCTACATGAAGCTGGCAAAGTTCTCACACAGGTGTGACATATTTTGAGGTTTCGTTAGAAGAGCATAAACAACTTTGATGCTTTAAACAAATACTCCTGTGTTCACTAACATGCCTCAATGTTTAAATGTGGTATTTGTTTGCTTTAACACACACACACACACATTTTATATATCATTGCCAGAAGTTTGGCGGGACATTTCTGAATGTAATTAAAGCAGCAGATAAAAGTGCACAGAATCTATTGAAGCTTATTGTAGAAAACTTCCCAAGTTTCAGAGATGAAGCCTATTTTGAAGGAAAAACAGGTTAGTTTAAATTTGCTTATTCAAATGTTGCAGCTGAAAGCTTATATTCACATTTATTAACGTAACTTATTAAATAGAAGTTTTGAAACACGTTTAGCTTAACCCGTATATAAGTATAACATTATCTAAGCAAGAGTATCAGGTTTTGAACAGTTATATAATAAATAAATATCAAACAGTATCGTTCAGTGATATATTCTTTCTCTGTTGTTTGGTTTATATGTAGTAGGCTAATATAATGAACTGTGCCTTGTTTGTTGTTAATCAGTACATAATTAGATCAGTTAATCTGGAATGTAACTTTAAATATGCAACCCTTTTCCTGGTTACTAGTTGGTATATACAAGAGAGCACAAATTGTCATTGGTGACCTGTGGGCATGTTGCCATGGTAAAGGTTATGGCCAATTTGATGATATTGACTCTATCACCATGTTTGCTGATTACCGGATACCACAAGCTCTAGTCTGGTTTGGTGTTCTGAAGTACTCCAATGACTTAATGGAGAAACTAAATAAAGGTAGAGTAAAACCTATATAACTACCGGTAGGTCAGTAAACTGACTCGACTCCTATAGCAGACCATCAAATTAAACCAATTACTGATTACACTTTTTTATCAACAATAAAAGGAATTGACTAATGTTGGGGGACTAGAATAAGAAGGAAGGTTGACCCAAGTGTACTAGTGAATAAACATGCAGAAGGATTAAAGAAGACCATTCTAATACACAAGTGTGCAAAAAGTTGGCAGCTCATATTTTACAGTACATGATCAAAAACACATTTATGTGCTTTGGTCACCAAATATCATCAGTATTAACCAGTCAAAAATTTATAAGTCTCACATTTTTTCAATGTTTACATACACATTAGATGATATGACTTAGATGTATTTACCTTTCAAGGTGTCTTGTTTGAGTCTGGTGACCGTGAGGAAGTAGAAATAAGAGGTTGTAGCATATGGGCAGTCCAGGTATGAGAACCGTGTCACACATTCTTCTTGTGTGACAATTTATGGTAAAATCATTTTAAAAGACAAATCCTGACACCAGGACAGTTGTTCCTTTAATAGGAGAGGTACTCTTTTATATGGCTTTGTTTGCATAACAATAAATGACTGCTGAGTTGGAGAGATCAGTCTGATTGGTCTTTCAGCATAGGTTATTAAGCAAATAATTATTATTATTATGCAGTATCATATAGGACCCTAATTTTTCACTCTTAAGAAAGTGACAGGTTGTACTACACATTTTTCAAATGTACAAATTAAGTAGCAATGTAAAAATGTGCACCCAGTAGCCTGTATGTAGGTAGCAGTAATGATATGAAATACCCCTGTAAATTTCTTCAAAGAGAAACAAGATAATTGATATATAATCTTGGTATTTACAGTTGATTGTCGAGGCCACCAGATCATTGATAGCCAAGGATAATACACTTGCTTCAGATACTCAACTAAACGCCATCATTCTGGACCATTATCTCTGGGATTATAGAAGAGAACATGCTGGTGAAACAAGAAAGATTCCAATACATAAAATAAGGTGCATTTACTATTAATACTATAACTGTCTTTTAGCTGTAAAAGCTTAGCTGTATATAGAAATCTATTGCCCCTGCTGCCTTAAATACTGTTCATATGCACAAAGCACACTTTTGTCAACAAGCATATACTGAACAGAATCATCTTCAATAAAGGGAAATGATTTATGTGACGATTATAATTTTTAACATTTATCTATAGTTGTTTCATCCTTAACATTTTGACATATTATGATATACTGACACAGTTGTGCATTTTCTGTATTGTATCTAAGAATTCTACCTGTCAGCGAATCGTGAGTAAAAGGTGTGGTAATGTTAGTGCTTCTATTGTTTTACTTTTGTTTGTCGGATGAAGTGATTTTGATGTGCTCATTGAAATAAATACAATCTTGATGCCATTCTATTTATAATCAGCAAGTGTTTCTGTTTAACCTCAGAGTAGGTCACATGTGGCTGATGGGTTACTCACAATGCAGATAAGATGTGAGCAAATTAAACATTCAACCAAGGAAAGAGCAAAATATAATCCCACCACATGGGTATTATCAACTATTCTATGAGTGTGCTTAATTCAGCTTTTATTGATATTCCTATTTGTGAATATAACTGGCAACTTGAAACATTTCTATGGAAAAACCACTGATTTGCCAAAAAGCAAACAGCGAAACCCTTCAAACAGATTTTTCCAAGAAAACATTTCATGGTATCCACATGTATGATGCTGGTGAGACTTATTCAAAACTAGATCAGGTCACGGCATTATTAATAAATATGGAAATTCAATGGTTGATGCAAATGTATGCTAGCAGTCTAAAACATTTTATCAAAGAAAGCAAAACTCATATGCTTTCAACAATATGTTTTTGCCCTGGAACAGTTTAGCCATTGATGATGTTAAAATGCCAACTTTTTTATATGTTAAAAACAGTTAATCTGCTTAAATCATCTACAGGAAGTACTGTCTAAATTTCCTCCACATATTCTAAGCCAATACGTTTAGAAGAAATGCTGTATAAATTTCAGCTCACCTAGTACATGTACTTTTGTTATATGATATACGCACATCTATATAAAAACTGTTTATTTAATTAACACAATGATGTTTAATACAAATGTCCCTACACAATGCCAACACATATTTTATGCCAAGATTACTATCTGTTAATAGACCAGTTCATGAGCTTAGTGGTGTTTTCTTATATTTGATATGTTGTGACATCCGTTTACGTCGTAAGTTATCTTCTGCCTGATTATGAACAAGCTGAGTAGGTGATATCTGTTGTGGGCTTGCGTCCAAGATCCATAATATGTTTATGCCTGATAGACCAAGGTTGATGCGACTGAAAATAATGAAAATGTTACTAGATATAAGTGGTCCTCTTTAGTAATTCTCTCTCTGGCACACCAGAACACATGCTCGCACGTGCACACACACACACACACGCAAAAGTTAACTTACCCCAACATGCCATGGTGTTTGACATGGATATGATGCAGAAACAGAAGTATTGCATGGAACATGTTGTTTCTTCCCTATAAATCAATAGTTAAATAGATTGTTTAGTTTAAATAGAGTTATTTTGTTTCAAATCTGACACAATAAAATTAAGCCAACCATTTTTAATGATATTTCACTAGGTAATGCAATCACAGTATAATCAACTTTCTCTCACACACACACACACAATGATTTGCACTCTGACCTTTGGAGGACTGAGAACGTGGTCTTCCAGTATGACCTTGAAATGAGGCGGATTGACCTTGGCTTGATAAAGAAGTAGGTTATCCTTCTTTACCAAATCTGCAATGATATCAAATACATCTAAATGTCACACTACCCTTGAATTTATAATGACCAAATACTGACTTATCTATAATGGATGGATGGATGAATGTTGTTTAACGACACATCGGGACAATTTAGGCCATTCAGAGTCCTAGAATCTTATCCATAATGAAGTACCTGATAACTAATTACTATGCAAAATGTTGGAATAATTACATGCTTATTAGGCCACTGATGGTGACTACTACTATTTATTCACTCTAAATACAAAACTGTTAAAGCACATTTTGGTAGATGACATCAAGCTAACTGGTGATTTGTTAAAAATACAGATTATCTTCTGTAAGATATATCATACATTCCTAATTTGGTAATCCAACGTTTATGAATTTCCATAGAATCAATAAAGATAATAAAAAAATATTGATAGCCATAACATGGTCACCATTGTTGTGTCAGTTGATGCTAATTTCTGACACACACACATTTTAACAGGAATATTACTTGATTCTGATAGCAGTTATGCATAGTTAGTGATTCTAAACCAAACAATGTTATAAAAGATCTGACAAATGTATCTTTGACAAACCTGGTTTATCTGGTGTCTTGACAAAGTACTGTGCTGTAAATGTCTTCCCATCAGGATATTTGGGATGCGGTAACAAACGTGCATCCATGTAGGAACAAAGTAAGTGCATCAGTATCTGAAAAATGTATTCTTCATATAAATACACCAAATAAATTACTTAATTTGAATAAAATATAAATTATTTACCAGTGTTTCCCCTGGATAAAAAGGAGTGCGAGGTGGCACAGGCAAGTGCCGAAGTCGTGAAGTCAGTCATGGGGTCCGACCTATTGTTTCTCTATGCAAAGTATCGTACAACATGCGGTATGCGATTTGTGTGATTCCATATAAACATTTTCCCGTGTGTTTTCAGTCTTTTGCTGAAGATTTTCATGCCAAAAACATGGCAACACAATAGAAATACAGAATGGATAGCAACAAAAACACAAAAACAACAGATGTGTGTGTGTGTTTCAGTTACTCCACAAAACAGACTTACACATTATAAATGCCTAAAAATACCAATATACTTATTAATTATTATTAAAGAATATCCTGTTGTTACATCCTTAGAATACTTATTCAGGAATATGCCGAAGAATATCATGCCAAAAACATGGCTAATCAGTCCAAATGGCAGCTTTCTCTGTTGGAAATGGAACAACATAATTTGTTACTAATTGCTACTGCATATAAATTGATGCAATTAAAACACTGCTGGTGGGTGCATGGCATAAACAAGAACTGACTTCAACAAGGAGCATACCATTAATCTAGTCAAGGAACTACAATTTGATGGGGAGAAATTCCAACAATACTTCAAGTTGACTAGATAATCTAAAAGCTAAAATCCTGGCTAATTGTTCAGGATACACCTGCCACTGAGGTCATATTCTGGATTCCCCCATCTGTTTTTGTATGAAGTTTCCATACAAACTGCTATATGGAGCGATTCAGTTTGCTGCATCTGCATCAATACACAGCTGCAGGATAAATCATATAGTGGTGTAGCATGGGGTGCAGCCAATTTGGGGATTGGGGTACTGTACTATACTATAATTTTATTATTTTCCTGTGATTTTGAGGTATTTTTTGGTAATGGTTGTTTTCCCAAATGGCTTAACTTTAAAGTTGAAAACCATTATTAGTCGCGCTATCCCCATGGGTACATCTTTTATGTACATGTGTTTGCTGCTGTTGAAGATATGTAACATTAAAGATGATGATTGATGTTTTACGGCCACTTGTCTGCACAAGGTAGGCTAAATGGGCCGAGCGACTTCCAAAGGTAATGAGGCGAAGTGAAAGACGAAACAACCTTCAGATATGCCCACGCCAGGATTCAAACACGGGTGGTAGTGATCTGTGGTCCAGCACACTACCGCTAGACCACGGAGGCGCCCCTGTAACATTAAAGAAGGTGACCAAAACCCATATTACTTCAATGAAATTGTATGCTGCATCTGGACATATGGAAGCATTCTCGTCCGTTTACATGCTTTTCCATTTTTTTACGTATCCGCATACTAGTATATGGAATCTTAGCTTAAAATACGTTGTTGCTAAATGCATGATATTGCAGAAATGTAAATGATTTTGTAACATCAGTTTATACCACTTGTTGAAGATGAAATGTTGTGAAATGAAAATAATGCACTGAGGTGACAATTTTGGTATATTTGCAGCAAGGTGATGTAGAAAATCAGTTTGCTCTTTATATAGCAGGAGAAACCCTGATTAGCATCTAGATATATGTGAATGTAGTATTTTGGTATTTTGATAATATCCACTGTATATATTTTTAACTGTTTGCAAATCATTTGTCCTTGAAGACTGCACAGCCTTGGTTGATTAGCATCCCAGATCATCTAAACATGTATTGAAAATCAATGATGATAAAAGGCCAAACTGATTGATACCATTATAAACATCCATTTTTTAAACAATCACTTATTCCACGTAAAATCAGGTCAATTAAATTTACGTGGAAACAAATGAAGTGTAAAGAATAATTTAAAATAAATTTGGAATGCATATTTGTCAGAGAAAACCTTACCAGTTACCTGCCGAGAGGAAAATCTCTTACTATAGTACCACATCTGGGATTCGTACCTTCAGACAATGGGGTCAATTCCATTTTGTCAATTCCAATTCGACTCAATTCTATTTGGTCAATTCCAAATTTAACAATTCCAATTTTTACCTACCCTTTTTACCATGAGTAGGTACTCCGAATACCTACTCCGAGTACATACATGGAATACCTACTCCGAATAGTTTACATTCCAAGTAAGATTGTCATGAAAGAAATATTTTTGAATTAAAAAATTAAATGGTAAATTAATATGTGGATTTAATTTTGGTATATTTTTCTAAAATAAGCAATCCAATTCTGGAATTGCCCATCAATTCCAATTCTGGAATTGAATTGACCACATGTCTGCCAACCTCATGCATACCATGATCATGGGCAAGAAGTCCCACCCTCTAATCCACTGAGCCATAGAGGGGGGGGGGGTGAATCAGAAATATGGAACTAACATTTTCAGTACAATATATATTATATAACTACCAGTCAGTGATAAAACTTACTGCAGCATCTGTTGGTAAATGTTGTCCCCAGGGTTTCCCTTTGAATACTCCTCCTCCATTCCACTTATAACTGCTCATGGCACCACCCGCTCCCAACTCTGAAAAAAAAAATGATCATAGCATATTATAACATCAAAAAAGATGAACTGAATCAATTTATGCTAATTACTTACTGGCCATTTGTATAATAAAAAGGAGGAACATTGGATGCTGTTAAGGTTATCTACCTGAGAATATGAGCATCTATGTTAGATGAGAATTTAGACATCAGTGATATACTGTTGTCATAAAATCTAGCCAAACAATGATAAGTGAATATCAAATAGCTCAATTATGTGCTATATAAAACTGACCCGTATAATGATACAATTTGATCTATTCTATGCCATGACATGACCATATTACATATGATACAAATTACATGGGCAGAACATATTTGGTACAAGACAGAGCAACCTAGTACCAGTAATGACAAACATCTAACAATTTGCATAGATGTCCAAAAGTCGTGAAAGGAAATAACTTGCTAGATAATATTAAACTTTTAGCAAGTAAAGAAATATTTTGCAAGGTTCTTAAAACACACTTATTATGTTATCCTATTTTTAATCACTTTTATTGTAACACACTTTAGAATAGTTTACTGATTAGTGTTATACTTTTTTTAAATTTTTCTTCTTATTTATCAACCAATGTATTTATGTATAAAATGTGCCTGCGCTAAGCAAGCCAAAACATGTTTAATTTCTGTTTTCAGTGTAAAGCACTTTAGAGCAACTCAGGTTAATTAAGTTCTATATTAAATACTATTATTTAATAATAGTAATATTATTATATATTAAATAGGAAATGGTATTTGTGTGTCTTGCTCAGATCAAGGACACACACAGATAATGTGATGATGTTTAGTCCTTCCAAGAAATGTCTTTTCACAGACATTCGTAATCAGATATCTTTTGGGACAATGAATGGAACGTCACTGGCTGTACAAATCAGATAATAAAACAAGAATTATATAAAATGAAAGCGTACTCTCCATAACTAATATATGTGTTATCTCCAACTGACCAAAAGAAACGCCTTATTATATAACAAGAGCAAGAAACACAAGAGGCAATAACATTTGTTTTTCATGTCAAAATAACATAAAATAATGTTGGATTAAATGGATGAGTGTATAATGTTATTGGATTATATGGATGAGTGAGTGAATAAGTGGCTTATTTTGGAAAAAAACCATATATGGATTAGTGGGCAGTTTGGTCCCTAGGTTAATTAGTTCACTAAAACTATCATCATCATGTGTAAACCACTAGACAATCTAAATATTAAAAGTTACAAATATCTATACTAACCTCTAATCCTGGACACTAAATATTCCTGATTTGCACACACTTCAAGGAATGGGACAACACTGTTCAAAGTAGGCACATGTAACACTTTGGTTGTTGCTAGCTGCTTGAGTGTGGCAATACCAACCTCTGTATAGTTAATAAAAACAAAATAGTATGCAGAACATTTGGGATAGCTGATATAATATGCATGAAGTTCACTTTGCTTAATGAAGAATTCAGGTGTTAAAAGCTTGAATTATAAAGAAATAAGAATAGCATCTATTTATCTTCCTGTTCACAGCTGACCAATGGCTATTATGTTAAGAATCATCAATCCAATATTAATATCATTATTTTAATATTAACCTAATTATTACAACAACTTTAATAACCCATATTACTGTTCTGGGTCAATTTAGTGCATGAAGCATGTTTCTAATTATAATAAATAACATGGACAATAATTGGACATTGATAAAAAAAATAAAACCGGAATAAATAAGAATTATTTTTAAAATACAGGCAATGATGAAATGTACCTGAAATGTTTGTCTGAATGGATTTAATTCAACATTTAAAACAACTACCTCCAATCTGCATGTCTTCACATCCTATCCTTGCTAAAGTGTCATTAATTTTGTCAATCTCGTGAAGTAAGTGACTCAAAATAGTCCTAGACAGCCACTGTAGTAAACATAGCAAAACAATACCACATAACTACCCAACACACTATATAGTGGATAGCATTACAACAAAGGTGATGCAACTGTAAACATCTGGACTAATATCAGCCAGACACCAAGAACATAAGTAGCTAGAAGTGCTCTATTTATAATTGATTTATGTTTTTATATGTCTTGACATTGAAATGAAAGTGAAACAACTTGGTCAGTAAATATTGTTTTGCTGTGATATCCCTCTGACTGAATTTTAAAGAGTCGTTAGGTAGCTATATGCAAGATCTGGTTTTGCCAATTAACCCAAAGTCAACAACTTAAGACATAATACAGCATGACATCGATATATATACACAGAACAAACAACATTCTCTATCAAAATAATAAAATCTAGTGTTAATCTGATTGAACAGCAAGGTAGTGATATTTGCTCAAATTACACATCCGACTTCAGGATCAAAGAAATCACAAATCCGCTGGAATTTACTAAGGAATTTTAATACATCAATAGACTATAAAGTATACTGTAAAAACTCCCGTATTAGTCGAGCCAGCAGTTCAATCGAGGTCAATTCCTTCCTCAGGCATATGCCCAACACATACATCAAGATCAACTTCTAAAGTATTGGCTTCCCGGTTTTAAAATGTTTTCTATCTATTAATGTGATTAAAATCCTTCAAAATCGGAATCATTCTTTTCACCCACAAAAAAGGCTGGCCCAGTCATGGTCCAGAATCCCATGTGTAGTAGGAAAATCGTCATAATAATCAGCATTGCCATCTTTGTCTGCCACATCCTCACTTTCAGCAATACTTTCACCAAGAAAATCTTCAAACAAGCACCATCTTCTGTTCTGTCCATTTGATTTCGGTTCATAAGTGCTTTGATGATATAATTAATTTTAAAAAACTTGACCCAGTCCCATCTGGCAGTAAACAATTGTGAGCAGCAATTTCAGATGTATCGCTACTCATCCAGAATTACCACTTGGTAATGGAGCGTGACTATCAAGTATTGTTATGTAAAGACTGGCGTGTTTGGGAAATCCTGTATCTAAAAGTAATCATTAGCCTTGTAACTATAATGAGTACTGATGATCTATTATAAAATAGTTAATCCCGTCAGCAGTTCCATGAAGCACATGTTATGGTCTCTTTTATAATTTTTTGTTTATACAAAATAATTCAAGATGAAATTAAGACATGATGTAGTGATTTTGTTCTGACTCTTGACGGGTTGAATCCTAAAGTGTCATGTATCCAGAATGGCCCAGAACAGCTTTCTTTCCGCTAGTAGGAAATATGATGCACGTATAAGTCAAGGTGCTTCCGAGAACTCCCCCTCACTCAAACAAAATTCACTTAATCACCAGTTTTTACGGTACACTATTATTAATTTTATTCCATATACAGGTATTACATACCAATAAATGAGTTAGCAAGAATTTACTGTTAAAAGTCAATTGAAACTTCTTTGATCACAAATTTAATCAAACAACATTGTATTAAACTAACCAAATATTGATATAAATATGAATGTCTATAAAAGTAACCTTTCTTAAGTTCTCTATCCATCTGTCGACATCAGCCAGATGTACATTCTGTGAAGCCCAAACCTGACAACAGAAAACAAATTTCTTTAAGTCAGAACATTACAGTGACAACAATTGTGTTAAAACAAAATTAATACAATCAGTAAATGGGGCTCCTTTAGAACTATGTGACTTCAAACACCCCATGGTTTCATTCATCAAGATGTCATTAAACTAGATGGGTTTTTTGCTGTGAATCAATGCTTATGTTTTCATAGATTTCTATGTATCATATCAATTTACTCATTCCTGAGCCTCCTTAAAAACAGTTGATGATGATTGCTGTTTTACTGCCACTTTTGTGCACAAGGTAGGCTAAACGGGCCGAGCGACCTCCTAAAGTAATGAGGCAAAGTCAAAGACTAAACAACCTTCAGCTATGTCCACGCCAAGATTCGAACACGGAGGAGCCCTTCCATAAAAACAGAAAATCTATGTCTAACACAAGGTCACTTACATAAAAACCTGCTGTGTTTTTTAGTTTATGGTTTCTAGTGTCTCCCCTGTTCACAATTCTTTCCCCCTAGTAAATTATAAACATTATGAAATGCTGTGGACTTTTGTTTAGAGATTTGCTCATGCAATTTCTGAAGATGACACCATATGTGACAGATTACCTCAATAACCCCAATTTAAATACAAACATAACAAGTTGCTTCAAACTGGAAGGAAACATATTTCAATGGTTTGATGGTGATAATAAATATTGCCTACACAACCACATTTCCATACATTCTATTTCTCTTATTCGTATTAAACACAATAATATGAACAATTAGTCTGATTCACAGACATCCCCATAGACCAGCTGTCAAATGATTATACAGTGCACCTCCCTGTCAGTGTTGCTGGTGTCTGTGGGGTGTTTTATTTTTTATTGAGATGATGTCATTTCCTATCCCTAAGGACCAGGCCCACAACTGGACATTCTGAGTCACTAAGTGTGGCTGGGATCCTGGCTAAATGAAACAACATAGTGGGCGCTCTAATGACTTGAATTTTTAATTTTTATTCCATCACTCAGTCTGATTTTGCAAACTGCATGGATCTATATTGTCAAGAGGCATACAGTTTCTAGCTACCAACTAGAGACATAATGTCCACAATAACCTCATCCCACCAAACAATTATTTATAACTATGGATGCCATTGTGCAGATGACAGTCAATGATAAGCAGCCAGTTGGCATATTCAAACCAAGAACCCTCCTCCTTTGATGCCTCCATGTTACTGCTGAGCCATATTCACCCACATACAAACCTTAAAGGGATAGTCCACCTTTATTTCAAATTTTCTGGACTAATACAGCTATACTCACAAATATCATAAATAATGTCAAAATGTGTAAACGATCACCCACATATTAAATAATCCAGACTTTTAATGGCCTGTGGGCACTCTGAAGTCTGTAGAGCCCGTACAAAAGCATGTAAACAAGCGTGAGCAAAGAATTATTCCAGAACTAAACAGCATTATCTAAACAAAATTACGTCATGAATGACATACAACCATATCAATTTGAGCTAGAAGGAACCGGACACGATAAAGATGGCCCAGAAATTAACACTCAAGAGAAACTATAATCTGCATCAGTCTAGAAAGCACTGATGTGACGTCGGAGCATTTCAGTTTTCTGCTTCCTGCCTTCGAATCTGGCTTTGGGTGCAGCTGTAATGGTGGCCCTCCAGTGATTTGGATTAGTTCCCTATATCTATAATATCAGGTATATTTCTTGATTGATTATTATTTTTGGTTACTGTTCCACTCACTCACTCACTCACTCACTGGGTTTATTTTTAACTAACCTCTTCAGCAAGGTAGCTAACAGGTTCATCAATATCGTCGCCTTTCACTTTTGTCTGTTGTGGTGACCTACAGGCAACCTGATATTGATATTTAGATAATAGTGATGTTTGGTCAATTAGACCAGGACTCTGGTTCCAGAATGACGATGATCCAGCCGGCGAGACGGTACGTGACACTAAATGAAAAAGATTATCCACAGATTATTATTGGCTTCGAACTGGTGCAGAAGAGAGACAAAACATATAAATAATCTTTATAACAATAAAAGAGGTGTTAGTTTTATTATTATCATCATCATCATCATCATCACCACCATCATCATAAACCATAATTTCTAACACTGACCAGTCTGTCTCTTCTGTTCCTTATCAAGCTGTTTAATTAGGAATTGTTCAAGTGTCTTCTGGTCTGTGATACACTCATCACCTCGTACTAACAAAAAGATGTATTATGAAATTAGGATCCAAGTATTATGTATGATAAATAACTGAAACATAGAAATGAATAGATAGATTGATGTAACCAATTAACACATTTTTTATGAAATCTCCATTATTCAAGTAATCGGGCATAATTAACAAATATGACAGAACAATGACAAATTGTTTATCCAGTTTCTTAGCTCTTATTCTTTTTTACGATAACCAAACTATTACTAACAAGGTGATGACTTCAGACTAGACCCTGTCAATCTTGCACGTAAACCAAACATATCTGATTCTTGAAGCAGTGGTGAGATTGTATTCGACAGAGACAGTGGACTTCCTGTTCCTGTCTATAAGAAATGAAATATAAAATCAATCTTTGATGAACAGAGATGTTCCAATCAACAACTAAACTGCTTATTTATTAATAGTAGTAGTCGTAGAGTTGTTCGGCCTCAGTGCCAATAACACTGGAGACATATGGCTGATGGAGTACTCTCAACTACTGCACTAACAAAGCAACCTTAAAGGTACTTAAAGGCCATTGAAAAAGGTTGTGCATTTGTTCAAATTATCTGTGCCAACATCACTTTATATCTACCTTATTTAAGGAATTGTTCACAATTGAAACACAAAATTTCTTTCTTGTTTTTGCTAAATCTTACATCACCAGATTGAAAGAAAGACAAATTTAACCACTCATTTAGATATATTTATATTATCTATCCACAAACAATAAAAAGTTCATTCAATCTTTGGCAGAAATCTAGTATTACATAAGAAACATTTACAACAGATATTGGTCCATTATCTGTTTAGACTGCAAATAGGTCTGTCTAGATTATGTAGATATAACAAAAACTGTTATCTATAAAATAGAAAATATACCAAGAATGAACCTACAAGTGGAATTTCATAGGACTGTAACGAGACATATAATGGTTGTCCACTTAGCAATATAATGTTTTAAGAATCTGTACATTACTGAATTAAAAAGCATTGTCATGTTTATTTTAAATCTCTTCTAAAAACACACCTGTTAAAGGTTGCTTTCACAGATAAAAAATTATTATCTTTTAAATCATTTTACAGACATATTATTTGGGGTATTATTATATTACATATTATTTGTACAGCGCCTTTGAATGGCTCCTGCTAGTAAGGGCGCTATATTAAATATACATTATTATTATTATTATTAATGGGAGAATGCACTGAGCAGGACCTTGTAGCCTTCTAACATATATGGATGATGATGATGATTGATGTTTTACACAAGGTAGGCTAAATGGGCTGAGCGACCTCCAAGGGTAATGAAGCAAAGTCAAAGATGAAACAAGCTTCAGATATACCCTTGCCGAAATTCAAACATGGGTGGTAGTGACCTGTGGTCCAACATGCTACTGCTAGACTATGGAGGGGCCCCCCTAACATATATAGAAAAAAGGTAGCAGGTTTCTTTAAAGAAGTACTTTTATTTTGAGATCTAAGGCTATCTGAATCTAAGGCTATCTGAAAGCAATAATTAAAAATAGTACTGTATATACTCGCGTATAAGTCGACCTGGCAGATAAGTCGAGGTTGGTTTTTGACCCTGTAATTCTTTCCTCAGGCCTATGCTCACTGTATAAGTCGAGGTCAATTACTGTAATTTCCATATTATACATCAGAACTAAATGTGTCTTTTTTTAAAGAAAAACAATAGAAATCACTGCTCACAACTGAGAGAAGTTTGTTTAAAACAAAGCAATTATGAAATCTGTATCACGCTGTCATACACAGAGGGTGTACATAATTACGGACACAATGATGCACAAGTCCAGCTGCAGATTATCCTGATTTCTCCTGCGTGTTATACACCAAAACTAGGTTTTTCAGACATTTTACGGTATTGGTTTTAAATCCCTCAAAATCTGAACTGTTGTCAACATCCGCAAAAAAGCTGACCCAGTCTTAATTTGGAATCTCACATGTAGCAACACAATTTTCATAGTAAATGAAGCTTTGAAACCAGTCTCTACCTCATATTGCTTGTCCCGAGTAAACTTGATAGCCTGTATCTGTATCATCATTCTGGTGATGATATATCCATTGTGGCAATACTCCAGTACCCAATCATTCAAAGCTCTCTCTAATTTGATGTACAGACTAACTCCATAATGTTTCGCTCTTTTCGTCCACGGCATTTCAAATAAATATTTCTTCTGCTTTCTCCAGTCTCTCACTAGTTTTTCACTAACAGCAAAATGTCTGTCTGCAGCAGAGTTGTTGTTTTCTTCGGCAAACTTAATGATTTTTAACTTAAACTGTGCATCGTACGAATTTCGCTTTCGTTTCAAACTCATGGTGTTGGCAAGTGCGTCGTAAATATATCAAAGAAACAATGTTATAACTAATAAACAAATTTGGCACAACAAACACGCAATGTGAACAGTGATTTCTATAATATCATAATCATCTGGAGGTACTGGTAGTTAATGGCGCATGACTATCAACTATTATTACACAAAGACTGGCATGTTTGTGATCCAAATAACAGTTTGGTGAAACTTAATCATTATTTATTGGATAAGGCTAGTAGTAGGCAGAGATTTGGTTCCAACTCTGGCTCACACAAACACGCCTGATTGCAAGTGTTATTAATTCATTGTTTCACAGCACATCTGGAGGTACTGGTAGGTAACAACGCGTGACTATCAAGTATTATTATATAAAGACCGGCATGCTTGTGATATCCAAATAACAGTTTGGTGAAAATTAATTGTTATTTATTGAATAATAATGATTTAATAGGCAGCGATGCGACAATTTTATTCTGACTCTGGCTATTATTGTGTTGAATCCTGTAGTGTTGTGTGTCCAAAATACTCAACTTATAGGCGAGTATATACAGTAGTTACCTTTTAATATTTATATATGGAATTTATTTATTTTAAATGAAAAGCTGTAAAACGTCAGCTAATTACTGATTTCTGACAAGGTTATTTTGGGAACAAAATTGTGATATATTATGCTAGATTTTTTTTTTTCTTCAAAATGAGATGTAGTACAGTGGCTCCAAGAAAACTTTGTTACCAAGACATCTGATGTTACAATAGTTGCACAAATACATAAGGAATAAAGACTTGATGGCAGGATAGGTACATACAACTTGTACATTTATCTGTGACTGGTGCAACCAAAATGTGCACACCACTGGATTATTGTAAGCCATGTGTCAGTGCACCCCCCCCCCCCACACAAACAAATGTGAATAGTCCTGTACCATTTGTATCAACTGATCCTCTTGTAATAGATTAATTTATTTTCTGGGATGGGAGATTACATTATGCAGCCCCCCCCCCCCCAGAATCCAACACTTTTAAATGAATCAAGAGAAATGACAAATGGAAATCCACCAAAAAGGTAAACATTCTCATGCCCTTCATTTAAAAAGTATACAAATGTATAATTATTACACTCAATGGCACAATTCATAGTGTATTGTGCTGCAGATCTCCAGGTCATGGTAACAGAACTGATTGATCCCTGTGTCCATGAGAAGTTTCAACTGATCATCTCATTTCTACAGAGAATAGACCCTTGGGGCACAAGTTCCTAGGTGAGACCAATACTAAAGATAAAGAAAATAACCACTCAACCATAAAAAGTATTCAAAATAATAAACAGACGGAAACAATGTTCGATGGAAAATACTGATTACTTACCAATGGATAACACCTTGACAGGGATGTGTTCAGACCACTTCCACAGGTTGAGGGCCTTCTATTAAATGACTTCCACCTAGGAAACTGCCCGATGCTGTAAAACTACTCGAATGAGCACTTTCGTGTCCGAGAGAGGAGCCATGCCTTGGTGATGGGGATCTCTCGGGAGAAGGAGTAGAACCAAGAGGAGACAAGCCGCAGAAGGTTCCATATGGATTTTGTATGATTGGTGCGAGATGAGCGGGTGTGATGGGAGTGGACATGCCACAGTAACTGGCACGAGCTGCAGTAAAACTAGATGGAGAGAAGGCAGGAGTGGGTATCTGGGCGACAGACTGAGCGGATGTCGAAGACGGCTGACGGAAACCAGATTCTGGAAGTGATAAATGTGTTGACAAAATTAAGACAGTTGCAGATGATGAAACCAAATGGAGTCAGACTATATCCGGCAGATAAATGATTAAATGTCATCTTCACCAGTAGTTTATGTTATTATTATTTGCACATCACTGTATCTATCTGGAAATTACATACCATCATCCTTAACACCGAGCAGTTTCTTTTGTAGTGGGTTAATCTCGACAACTGTGGCTGTCAAAGACCAAGCTAAGTAGGTAAGTATGTCCCATAATACATTAGCTGTAAATAGCACTGCCAATCCACATTCTGAAATAAGTTTAGGTAAACCATTTACACACGTGTGTGGGGTTGGGGGGGGGGTCCATCTCCCACACCTGACCCAATATACAATTTTTTTTACTATACTTAATGTTGTATCACAATAGTGAAAAATGAATCATGATTGGATGATGTTAGAATTATGCATGACATAATTACTATAATTATAAGACCTACCTATATACCACAGTAATGGCTGAATTAATGTGAACACATTGATCATTTTAACATAACCACTGAAATCAGAAGAAAAATAGTCATTCTCTGTTGGAGAACCATTACTTGTTATGTATATGTTACAGTTAATCTGTATAACCAGGTAATATGTCTATTACCTGAAAATTTCAGGTAATATATATATTACCTGATTATACAGATTAACTGTAACACACACACACTTATATATATATACATATGTGTGACTGTCATTGCATTAAGGAAAGAATGAATAACAAATGCTAAACTTCACATAGAGATATCATTATCAACTAGAGGAATTCTGGGCCTCCTAACTATAACACTAATTGTAATTTAATGTGTAGATTCCTCTTATCCGGGTTAGAACTTAGGTGAAATTTGGGTTTTTTCGAAATAATTTTTTTGGTTTTTGAAAAAAAAAAATTTTTTATAATGTTAGTGACTGACTTTATACCCGATCGTGAGCAATTGTATGAAAAAATCACTTTATAAGTTTGGTATAATAATAATTTTCAAGTCTCATCTATAGAAATAGTCTCATAAATGACTGTATTGACATATATCTGTGTTCCTATGAATTTACAGCCAAGAAGTCTTAGTGGTAGTATCTTATTTATTTAAATTTCAACCAAGGCACAAATAAAATGTACTTGATTTACATGTAGCAAGGGATCTCCACTTTGGAATTCACAAACTTGGAATTCATACATCAACTATAATCAAGTCTCATGAATCATCTCAACTATTCTAGTACTATCAAGAACTGTCTGTATACTATATATGACATGGATACAGAAAACTGACAGATGATGACAAAACGAGCGGGCTAAGTTACTACTACTACAGTGAGTATTCACTGGTTGACATAGCACATGGCTAATTTATGTTTAGTAGTATATTTCACTTTGTATCACAAATGTAAAATAGGGCTGATAATTATGTATGCCGCAAATGTTGCAGTCATTAAATGCTCACATATTAGTTTGTAAAATAATTCTTTAAATCTGGTGTAGGTCCAATCTGGATTTATTTATTAGTTCTTTCATTGTAATCATTTATATAATTGAATATAATCATTAATCTACCAATTGGAATACAAAGATATGTATGAAGCAACATAAAAACAAAACAAATACCTACAAATGCAGATTTATAACCCCCTCACACATACATACACACACTTTATCTACATTTTATACACATTGCTTTCTGGGCCACTAATGTTCCAGAAGGATGACCATCTTTTTGTCTTTGTGACACTACTGGCAACTATCCCTTTTAATGTTAACTTCTAACCCTTAATTTCACACATCAACACACAGATTTGATTTTAGGGTCCTGCTATTATTGTGAACATCCTACTGAACCCATAAAAAGGTGCTGGATTCTCAATAAATGGTGGAAAAACAGTGAAACCAAAGGCTATAATTTTCAGACACAACTTATAGAATTCTGCAGTCAAGATCATGTTAAGTCAAATGTTTCCATGACCATAATCTATTACTTAAATAAAAGCTATCATGACTAATGTCAGATATTTCCCGGGGGCACACAATCAGAACACCAGCTCGCTGTACTTTCATTTCCAGATTGTTTTCACAGTAAGGTACACTTCCTAAAAGAATGCAAACGAATACTCAAGTCTGGAGCATGTTTGTCATTCTTACGACTGATGTTGAATATTTAAAATGGATTCACTCCAATTTATACATCACCATTTAAATTTTATCAGGTTTAGGGTTTTACTAAATACAACATTTAGAATATGAAGTAAATAAATCTTATATGATTAGCCTTTGTGCTGGTGGCACCTGGGGCATATGGCCATGAGGCAACACACTAAGAAAATGTCCTCAAATCTTATACATGTATGTTTGTATGGAAACAAATGGGCTTTTGAGCTCTGTACAATCAATAACTTACAGCTCCATATACATAAATGCTGCCAAGAGTAGATTCAGTCCTCCCCAAATCAGAGACTGCCTCGCACCAGTTACACACTGCCTTCTCTGGAATGTCCTCTCCACCACAGGGCTTTCAGTTTTTCCTAGAGGCTTCATCTTTCCTGAGATTTGAAATAAAACATAATTTAAACCATGAACAATACACCAGATTGGGGACATGCATTTAAAATCAAAGAAGTGGATAACAATACTAATTAGCCACAGATGAAACTTAATACTTGGGACAAAGGTTTGAAACTTGACAAAGTGTCATGATTTTTTCACATCAGTTCATGATTAATTTCTTGGCTCAGAACATCAGAGATGGTTGATCACACATTCAATAACATTGCCATCTGATTGAAATATAGGGAATTGAAGACTTCTGAAGGTGTCAAACTCTTTGCTGTGACAACCCTCCTTATATTTCCACTCCACCATCCAGTAATGCTTCCCCCTGAATGGATATTAGGGGAGTGGAAATTTTCAGTCCATTACCATTATTACAAATAGAAATTGTAACAGCAATAAATGTTTATGCTTTTGTGTATTTCTTAATTACAAAATGAAACTAACCAAATCAAAAACAGGTCTGTTTGTGATCAATTAGTCCACACACAGCCATAACCCATTTACTGGATCACCCAGGATGATTAGGGAGTAGCAGATAGATAATCTTTGTAGGTTATGCTACTCCCTCCATTTACTTTGTAAATATAACTGTATTGTTGATGTAACTATGCATGCACATGGAAATAAATCTATCTATCTATCCTTAGGCTTACCAGTAGGCCATCTTAAATATTTTTTAAATAATGTAATGCTTAGAACAGTAAGCCAAAAATTCCACAGTAATAATCACAAAATATATCTGATATGATAGATATAGGGAAATAATCCAAATTTCTGGAGGTGCCTTTACGGCTGCACCGGAAGCCAGATTTGAAGGCGGGAAGGAAAAAACTGAAATGCTCTGACATGGATTATAGTTTCTTTTGAGCATTAATATCTGAGCCATTTTGAATCATCTTCTTCTTGTCAGGTTCCTTCTGGCTCAAACTGATATGGTTGTATGTCATCCATGAAGTAAATTTTAACAAGATAATGCCGTTTAGTTCTGGAATAATTCTTTTCTCACACTTGTCTACATGCTTTTGTACGGGCTCTACAGATTTCAGGTCAACCGGATATGCTGAAGTGACGTCATCATTCATGAGCTTCTGGTCCCTGTTTAGCTTCAAAATGGTGGCACCCACTGGCCATTAAAAGTTGGTTAATCAGCATTTTGAACTGGATTATTTAATATGTGGGTGATCGTTTACACATTTTGACATTATTTATGATATTTGTGAGTATATCTGTATTAGTCCTGAAAATTTTGATATGAAAAGGTGGACTATCCCTTTGATTTAAATAACAATATTTCAAGGTCAGTTCACCACTTTGGTGAAATTAAATATAAGCATAACATAGAATTAATGTTTGTTATGTTTTCTGTCTGAAGGATTATTTGGGCACCCACTGGAAGGATGGGGTAATGGATGCCTGAACTAGAAATGGAAATTTAGTTCTCAGTTAGCCAAAAACTGGAAACACTGATATCCTATCAAACTATTATCACAGCTTATTGTTAAAAAAAATTTCCTTAAAATTTTGGAAAAACCCCCAAATTTTTTTACAAAAAATTACAAATCTATTGATAACAAATTAAGTGTTTAACAAAGGGAACTGTTTTGGGTGAGAAGCAGGATGTCTTTCCCAATTTCCCCTGATGAGCTGATAACAGGTAATTTTTGGTTGAAAAAAATATTGCGATAACAAAGGGTTTTAACCCTTGAAAAGACCAGTTTTTCCCTATTCATCTTATACACGAGTCAGCCAAAAAAAGCTGTTGGATCTGTTGCGCAATAATAGATCAATTTGTGTTTCTCACATATTTCTACTAAACAGTTGAATTTAATTCGCAGTTATCAGTGACAGTTCTTGTATTTTAATTTGTTTCATTTGATGTTTTAAAAATCATAAATCTGTGAGTACCAGCAATAATTAACAATTTGAGCATGATTAGGTCTCTTCGTAGTTAGTTTTATGTATAAATATCACTGTCTTTGGCTGTGAAATCGGTTCTACATACACCTATCTCTACCACTAGTTCAATGTTCTTGATAATTTCAACAGTTTTAAATTCTGCCTCATCTTATATTCAAGTTAGGTGGTTTCACAGGATATTGACTGATACACTAACCCCGTCTTATATACAAGATGGACTTATACACAAAAAATTTCTGATGTCGCAGGTAATTATGTCAAATTTGGGATGCCCTGGATAAACAAAATAGCCTTTTACAATAACTCAAATGAAAATTTCATAACTCTCATGATTGAGGTCACTCTGCCTGGCTTTTATTGTCAATATCTACACTTCTCAAATGGCCAAAATGGCAGTTACTTTACATGGCTGACAATCTCATATGAGGAAGACACATATAATCTGTAAATCACAGCTTCACCAAAGGAAATAATTAGTGGAGAAATCCTTGCCAGTTGCTTTGTTGGATGAAAAACTCCTACTATAGTGTCATGGCTGGGATTCAAACCTCCGACTTCCCACACAGCATGACTATAACCATGGATATATAGGTACAGACTCTACTGATGAGGCCACAGATGCTTCAATGAGACCTTCCCTAAAATTTGTTAATTTAGAATTGTGTTCATGCATGAACACCATTTCATATAAAAGAAATTAATCACGCAAAAAGAGCTCAATATAATTTCAGAGCATATCTATATTTGATAATATTGTTATACTTTAAACTATTAAAAAACATTTAGCACCATTAAACTTAAAGAAATGAGACATAATGATAATAAAGTGTAGTCTCGATAAATACATATAATCTTTGGGAATGATATATTTTTGTTGGATTTAAAGGGGGGGGGGAAAACTATCCAACATGATGCAATATCTCTGTCACAATTGAGGCAATCAATAAAATAATTAAAGATGTCAAGAACTGGACCTATATATATATATATATATATATATTCTATTCGACTATCACTTTTGAAATTGTGAAGGCCATTTAAGTTTAGGACCCACACAGATGTCAGATCTGAATGAATGAGCATTAAAACAATAGAATTATAGATCTATAACAGTAATTTATTCTACAAAGTGGCTATAGGTCCGGACCCAGACATGCAATTTTATAGCTATTGGTCAGTCACATTTCCGGTTTGTATATAATTTCCAGTTTCTGTGGGATATATAATGCGCATGCGGCCAGACTATAGGCTGTGCTGAATAAGCAACAGCCTGGGGATTCTCCCCGAAAAATAAAGCAAGCAAGCCATTTTACTTTTTGAACCATTGATCATGTTGTTTACAGTTGGAGAGGCTTTTAGTTAACAATGTGTACCTGACACTACAGGATACGCAAACGCTGGAGATATAGTACTTTAGTACAATGTCTGGCAGTCAGTGCCGGAGCTTTAGTATATTTTTAAGGTGTCCGATTTGTGATATTCTACTGTATATTCATGAAGCTGCATGTGCGCAGTTGAAGTGCCGGAGCTTTGGCCATTTTGGTGTAGGTCCGGACCAATAACAACAGCCTATACTCTACTGAACTGGATAAATCATAAATGTAGAACTAGAAATTTGTATTTATGTAAAAATATAAATATAATAATGACAATTAGACTTAGTCTTAGACGGTCTATGAGTAGTAGGACTATAGGCTATAGCCATTACTCACTAGGGCTAGATGAGTAGATCTACTAGCTAGATTCTAATCATACTCATTGATCTAGAATAATAGATCTTGTAGTTGTATTCTAGTCTATTTCTAGATGTAGTAGACTAGATCTAATCATTCTAGCTCAGCCTCATGTTTATTATATTTCATAAACCGGCAGAATTATTAATTTACCACTTATACAAGTATAAATTTTAATCAGCCCAAATGTAAACACTTGTCAGTCAAACTAGAACTAACCTATACAACATCTGATCTACACGATGTTACATTCTACTCTAGAACATAAAACAAAATTTAGACCGCCAACATTTAGATCAAGATCTAAATCGAGGCGGATACGCCATACAAATATATTCGTCACCAAATCTCCTTTCTTGATAGTGAATGTCATACATTTGAAAACATTTAGCAAAATTCACATGATAATTAGTTTCTTTTATTTCCATTTTCAGTTGGTTTTAAACTACTGTTACCTTGTTGATAATATATTAACTAAGTCACTAATGATTCTCCTAACCGATCATTTTACCGGTTTCATAACATTTCAACCCACTGTACTCTTGTCCCCGACTATTTCGCCCGATTTTGACGTCTAAGTAGATTTGGTGTTGCCCGTGGTTCACCAGGTAGCGCCACAGTTGCTCTGGAAACTGGAAAGTCCTTCTAAAACAGGTCAGCTGGAAATACTCCGCCAGTTAATATAGACAAAACCCATAAAATTTTAAGTTAACTACAACGCAATTAAAAAAAAAATGATACAATATAGCCAACAAGTGAAATTTTCATGTTATAGTTTAATTTAAATCACCAACACACACACATACGCGCGCGCGCGGAGGGAGAGAGAGAGTGGGAGAGAAACTAATGCGCAAATATACAAAATCATATAAAACATCACGCATTTACTGAATAAATTCCTACAGCATCACAATTGACGATCTCTCTCTCTCTCTCTCTCTCTCTCTGTGTGTGTGCGTGCGCGCACGCGCGTGCGTGTGTGTTACACAAATAGTGGTTATAGAAGGATATCAGGTGTATGAAACACCAGCTTTAAAGCTATATCTTATATATTAATTAGTAAACATTGTAGCCCCAATGTCATATTCACCACCCGTTTAAGACTCTTGTTGGAAATGTTTGCAAACACACGCACACATTGAAAAACATCTATAACTAGGGATGCTTAGGCTGTTCTCACAACTGCCATGATATGACCTGGGTCTGTTACTCTGATCGAGGCACCACGACTATAGGTGAGTTTTGTTGCATATCGATCTGGGAACTCTTCTTCCAAATTTGGATATTGCGTACTGGTGTATTAATGAGAGTGGTGGGGGGTGTCTGTACAAATTTAAGTCGTGCAGGGTCCAACTACAACTACAAGGTGCTGTTAGCTGTTCGCTGACTCATCTTAGGAGACAGCCATGGAGTCTGGTCTTATATGACCACAGTGTTTGAGCTGCCGCAACATCTGCAGTACTGGATGAAATTTTTAGTGTTCCCTCTGGTGGCTGATATCACAGGGGTTAGATAGGATCGACCACACTGTGATGCACACCAAGACATGGACTGCTCGGTACGTCATCGTCACCTTTGCCTTGGCATAGCGCTCTACTAGTGACGCCCATCCAAGTTGTGTCATCATCTGTGTGACGCTACTGGGTCTCTGGAAGTCTTGATAAACAAATCTAGCATAGCGGCGTTGGGTCTTCTCAAGACAATCAATGTCTTTCTGGGTGTGAGGGTCCCAAATAGTGCTGGCATACTGCATGATAGGTCTAACGAGCGTGGAGTAGCAGTGGGCCCTAATGTCTCTTGGGCATCCTCGAATGTTTCTTTGAAGGAATGCACATGTGGCATCTGTTTTGCGGGCTGTGATGTGGATGTGATTCTGCCAGCTAAACGCTTATTGTGGAGCTCCACGCCAAGGTATTTGGCGGTGTCTGTAGTTTTCAGGGTATGACTATGGATAGTGCAATCCTCCCGAATGACATTGCGTTTGTTGGTGACTCGCAATCGTTAACACTTTTCTGGGTGAAATTCCATTTGCCACATTTTCTCCCAACATTGTAGGGTGTTGAGGTCGTCTTGCATAAGGACTGAATCAGCGGGGCTCTCTATCTTTCGATAGAGGATAGAATCATCCGCAAACAGCCTAATGCTTGAAGTGACGCCTTTGTAGAGGTCAGTAATGAACATTAAGAACAGCAATGGTCCCAGTACTGTTCCTTGGGGTACTATAGACGTAAGCTCTGTGGTGTTCGAGCAGTCATTGTTCGGAACAACTTTCTGGTGTCTTCCTGTCTGGAACTGCTCTATCCAGCTGGGTGTGTGCCAGTCACACCATAGTGGGCGGCTTTCAGTAGCAGTCTAGCAAATGCCTTTGAGAAATCGAGAAGGCTGACATCCAGCTGGGATTTCTCCTCGATACCCATGGCAATATCTCTTACTGTTCGGATGAGTTGACTTTCCCAGGATCGTTGTTTGTGAAATCCATGTTGTGCGTCTGTCAATATGTTGTGATGATCGAGGTGGCTCATGACTGAGCTCGTGATGATGTGCTCTATCAGCTTACAACATAACAACACAACTAGTGAGATATTACACATATCTAAGGCATGAAAAGTCGCTTCTCTAGATTTATTCATCCAGAACTTGAATTAACGACACGAGATTCTCTGTGCCAGCGGCAACACGGCTAAAACCATTGACCCCGAGCTATTTGTTCCGTGTACATCGGTGGCGCCACCTGACGTACTAGGTAACAACCGAACTCGACAACGTTCAAACATCGCTGGTTGGGCGAAGTCCTAATGAACCCATTCTAGGAAATAGAATTGCCCACTCGAAATGGCGGATGATTCGGAGCAGGTAGTTTAATGTTTGAATGTATAGTTGATAATATCAACTTGACATCACTATGTCCTTTATTGAAATATTATTAGAAAGTTTGTGTTTAATATATCCTATCCTACTTTAGTGCTATTAGTATAATTTAGAGTGGTATTTGGTAGTTTGACAGTCTAGACTAGATCTAGACTAGTCACTCACTCATTCGGTAGGGATGCTAGACAGCTCGGCCCGGGGACAAGTTGTCTCGGACAACTGGGCTCCCTTATGAGACCGCTCGGCCCCGCTGACGAGACAGCTCGGCCCAGTGATAAATGATACGACAACGGTGTGGTAATAATTACCAACACCGAATCAGTTAGGTGGAGTTAGCATCAAACGTAGGCCTGGCACTAGTTAATTGTTGGTGACATTTGTCAAAAGCATATTCAATATAATACAGTGCTGCAATACTAATTTTTGGACAAACAGAAGTGTGTGTAAATTCTAACGAATGTAACTGTTTGTGTGCTAAATGCATTTTTAGTTCCTGTCATGTTGTTTTTATGCTGCAGACTAAATAATATTTACTGTTTCTGAATAATGAAGATAAATAGACATTTTATAATATATTTTACAAATGTCAAAGTTACCACATCTTAACCGTTATTCATTACCACTACATTTCACACAGCTATATGCACCACTTATTCCATATCAGTCTTGCACTGCAAGTAAATGATCACCGAGCTGTTAATATATATAAATTATAATACACACACATTAATAAATTAATTTACATAATTTTATTTCCGCTGAGCCAAGTTGTCCAAGATCCTTGCATATCCAACATTTACCCCCCCCCCTTTACAAAAGATGTAGATTGGTAGATGCAGACAGCACAAAAGTACTGTTCAAGCCAGACATGGGGTCAATTCCAAAATTGGAATTGATGGGCAATTTTGGAATTGTTTATTTAAAAAAAATTGGAATTGATAAATTTGGATGAAGTTTGCTACAAAAAAATTAAATCCACAAATTAATTTACCATTTAAATTTTTAATTCATAAGTATTTCTTCCATGTCAATCCTACTTAGAATATAAACTACTTGGAGTAAGTATTCCAAGTAGGTACTCAGAGTACCTACTCATGGTAAAAAGTAGCAGTTAAAAAGAGTAGGTAAAAAATGGATTTGGAATTGATAAATTGGAATTGACAAGATGGAATTGATCCCTTGTCTGGTTCAACCAATTGTTGGGTCTGTCAAGCTTGTGTAACTTTGAACTGATTTGCTGTCTAGTAACCCACTTATGTGAAGAAACTGTGTGTGTGGTTAACAATTAGAGGATCTATTCCCAATCATGACAGTATTTGTGGGATGTTTCAGTCATCAATAAACACATCAGGCTGGCTTAACTTACTAGCTTGCTAAATATGCCTTGTAATATGGTGCTTTTTGTATTTTGAGACAAACACAGTGTGTTATAGTAGTGGCTGAAAATGTAGTGAATCTTGGATGCAAATTTTCTTAATAAGACAGGTATTGTCTGATAAGTCTTCACTTAATCTTCTGTACAAGGGGTCATTTATCTACCCTTGACAGTTTCTAGCTGCAACATTGAATAATAAATAAGTTTGTGTAAGCATAGTGTGTAGATTAAATTGCTGTTTTGTGGATAAAATATGTTGGATGCTAAAAACAATAATAGGAATTATGCTGTTCAGTAAAACATTAAAAATGCTAAGATTTGATTATCCAAACTTCGAGTTTCAAATATATAGTATAGTAGAGTCCCAGTACAATATGTTTTTATTAATTTATCATTGTATGCCACTGATCACACAATTTAAATTCTTTTTATTTACAAATGTGACAATCTTTGATGTATTTATGGTGCTGGTATGGATTTTCCACATCAGATGTCAACTGATGATTTTTTTTAATGATGATTTTATGATGTTAGTGGCCTTAAACCTGTTTTTGGCACAGCATGTGCCCCAAACTGCCTTAAAGTTGTAAAAACTGCTTCAAATTGCCTTAAAGTTATCCCTGTCTAAAGGCACAATGAAGATTTTGTTATTATTTAAAAAACATGTACATTGCATGTATTAAATCAAACTACAAACAAAAAAATCTAAAACTTAGTTTTATTTCAGGATTTTTTTACAAAAATGACAGGATGTATGGAGACAATTTGACTAATCAGTATTCACAATTTACCAGTCCAAGTCCTTGATTCCACCCAGCATGCAGTAACAAAAAACAAGCTTACTTGCTTTTTGGACACCCAGCTGGTACCTGATCTTGTTGTATATGAAACTGAATGTACTGAACACCCTCTCAATTGATGCTGGTGATGGTTGTCAGTCTTTGTGTTAGGTCACCAAAGGCTGAATCAACATCACAGACTGTAGCACCTTGCCACCAGATGTGTGGGGAGATGCTGATCACTTCTGTGGAGAAGTAGCTGACAGGGAAGGGAGCAGCCTTGGCTTGGAAGCTGATGAAGCTTGTGATGAAGCCAGGGTCATGGTCAGCAAGCCATATGCTCACATCTTGCTGTTGCTCCATCGTCAGCATATTTTTGAGGCTTCTCTATGCCCTAAATTGCCTTAAACCTGTTTCTTACATGTCTAGCACATATACAACAATTGAGAAGGGAATCATTAATACTTATGTCATACTTTAGGGCATGTTTAATATAATTCTTTTTTACTAAAATATGCTTACGGCATTTTCTATGCCTTAAACCTGTTTTCGGCAGGGCAGATTCTACTGGTAAAAACCACCCTGGTGTCCACCTGCCAACCCTGTGGGTGGTGCTTCTTTTTTCACACTGTTCATAACAAAGATATGTAAATTTTGTTTTTATACTACAAAACATGTGGGAGTGTAACTGTGTATTCTAAGGCTTTGTATCTTGATAACCACATCAATATTTTTATTTAATTGCTAGTTTTTTTATTGTAAATTATATTGTGCTTTCAGAATCAAATATACAAGAAATATGTATATATTAGTCCAATATAGTAGTTATTTTATTGTGCTGTCCATAACAATATCATTGTAACTATGACATTGAGTAAATAATAATAAAAATAATACATATTGTTTCAGGTAACGCCAGCTAACACAGTAGAAGAGCCACTTGATCTCATCAGACTTAGTCTGGATGAAAGGATTTATGTTAAAATGAGAAATGACAGAGAGTTGCGTGGAAGATTACATGTAAGTAGTGTTGTTGTAATTGGATATTATTTCCTATTGTGTGTTCTGTCTACCCTTCATATTTTTCTATACAGTCATATAATAACAACAAAAAATTTGGGTACCAAATCAGGATGTAGATAAATTAAATTAAATTGATCATGTTTAAAATCTTTGACGGTTATCTTTTATCTCTGTAAATTAGCATATTTTGAGGTACTGGTGTAGGGAAAAGTAAATCTTATGTAGGTTAAATTGGTTACCGTATTTGATTCAATTTAAATCAATTAACTAAATATTTATTTTAGGAGGTTTCATTTAAAATGTTTGCGTAATTTGGAGTTTCCATTCAGCCTGGAAAATAACAAATATGTTCCGATTCATGGAATTTATTTTCATTGTTTATGCTTTAACCGTTCAGTAGTGGGCCTTTATGACAGGCTGATAAACATTTGAAACTGGTTAGGACCAATGATGTGTTTGTAATTTAACTTCTACCATCCATAATATTTATTAGACCTATGAACAGCTTTGTTGTGTCATTTAAACTTGCTGCTTCACATAAAAACAGTACACATTGTGAAATGTTAAGTCAGTGGTGTTGATGTTGTTGGTAATTGATCGACTAGCATGGTTATTTGTGTTGTTTCTTAATTCTTATAAAACGTCATGATATAAAATATGTAGATTAAGTATGATAATCCGTAACAGAATAGGCAAGGCTTTTTAACAGATTTTTTTATTGGCATTCCCAACACCATCTTTATATAATAGACCAGTGTTCTGTCCATTTTAAAATGTGAAATAATTTTTTTATTATAAACTTGACATCATTTGATTTTTAGCATAGGGAAAAGTAAGACAAAAATTACCCTGCGATTTAAATATTTGTCCATTGTTTATCCCTAATCAGAAAACCTAGTTAAATCTATTAGTTATATTTATTTCATCACACACACACACAAACTATGAAGATAAGATGAAACAATTAAAGCAGCTAAAAATATATGCTGGGCCACAAACAGGCTCTGTTTGAGAAGTAGTGAAACTTTCAAAAGCACAAAATGTAACATTATTAACAAGTTCTATGAAAGGTAGTAAGGTTCAAAATCTAGGAGTCAAGTCTTAATTTTAGACCCTTTGTTTATACCAAACAAAATAGTTGAATGTCCTGCATCATTTTCCAGTTTGTTGTTGTGTGTGGGGTAGTCAGGGAGCAGCTGTTTTCAGTCCTGTGCCACATACATGCAAGACGCTTCAGAAAGTAACCCAATGAAATATCTATTAGAGCTTCTGTTGTCTGAGGAATTTCAAATTATAGTGTTTGATACTTTTGTTATCAGAAGAGAAACATATTTGTTTACAACTATAAATCGTTGTCTGATGGAAAGCTGAATAAGAGTCATTCTGAATGGGTTGCATACTAGTTTGATATCTGAGTACTAATACTGACATTAGTTAGAGAATTAAATCATCTGGCATTCACCGACAGGTTATACAGGATTATGTGTCACACACACACACAGACTCTAAGAATAATATAGACAGTGCTTCTAATTGACATTTTGTTGTAAAAGTTTCATGAAATGGATTCATAAATTATTTAATATTATGTACATTACAGTTATTAGCTGTATATTATTTCAGGCTTATGACCAACATCTGAATATGATATTAGGTGATGTAGAGGAAACTGTAACCACTTTAGAGATTGATGAAGAGACATACGAGGAAATATACAAGGTAATTGTTGCTGGGGTGGGAGGATATTTGTGCAAGATGTTTATGAATATATTTATCTTATCTCCATAGGCCTTTGTGTGTGTATCATTGGTCTATTTGGCATGTATTCCCTTGAAATAAACAATTATTAAATTATTTTATTTGCCTTTTTTACAGACTGCCAAACGGACAATTCCCATGTTGTTTGTGAGAGGAGATGGTGTGATATTGGTGTCGCCCCCTATGAGAACAGGGACATAACAGTGAAAAGATGGATGTGTTATTAATCTCATTCTCAAGATTTCTTGTCAATCAACATTTTGTGTATCCTCTATATTTGGATTAAAATAGTTAGACATTCAGTTCTAATCATGTCTAATATATTTCAACAAGATAGCAGTGCTGTTTTTGTAAGTACACAAGCCATTTATGTTGTCTTTTGTAAGTACACAAGCCAGTTAAGTTTCTTCTTCGTGACATACATAGACTTTAGTTTTAATAATATTTACCAAACAAAGTGATTGATAACAACAGACAATAAATGTAATGTTGAACAGGTAATTGACAACAAGCGGAAAAGGGTGTATTTTCCAAGCTACCAATAATGATTTTGGTATTCATGAAGCAAGTTTTGGTCATTACAATTGCTATTACTGTATCTCATAAGTACAAACGTTTTCTGTGCCACATTTTCCTGTTGAGTGAGTTGGCTGATGAATGATTGGTTTGTTTAACCTTGGCAGTGCTTACACATGACATATATATACACAATAGAGAGGCTACTGAAATAGCCACAGAAATAGAATTGGCACAAGATAGACTATATGCGGATGATAACTATTTGGGGCCACAATCAAACATCATTTGTTTTGGTTTTCAGATGGTGTTAGATCTTGTCAATAATTGGTCATTGAAATCTGTGGATTTGTTGATTAACCGCATAAATAAGACATGGGTACTGTGTAAAGTAACAAAATTGGATTCACTTTAAAATGTATGTGAAATAGTTGTCAGGATGGACTGATTGTTTCTTTAAGTCTAGCATTAATCAATCCTGGGACATATGGCCAGAGGAAAATGAGCCAATCAGAGTGAAGTATATTGATGGTTGAAAACATGCCACAAATACAGGCAAGAGATGGATTGCCAGGATGGAAATCAGTTGTTTAGCAATTAGACTGGCTTGATTTTTCCTGGAAAGTTGTGTGAAATATCATTCTGCGCAGAACTGGACAGAAGTTGCAACCAATCTTATTTTTAGGCAGCTCCTAAAACTGGAGAACTGTAAACAAATAGCTGATTTCATGTTAATTGGATGCCTCTGATAACAACGGTCATATTCTGAGTCAGTTTTTCATTATGGTCTTTCTTATATTATAATTTTGTCTGAAGTTATTGTTGAATTATTTGATACATTTTGAGGTTCATAATTGACCCTCTGTGAGTTTGGAGTTATGAATCAATCTACAGTTACATTTGAACTTCGTCAGAAGTCACAAAAAGGGGACACGCTAAATTGTTTTTGTGTGTTATTAAACCTTAATTAGTTGAATGCTGTTTGTATTTGTCAGTGGATACAGTTTTATGATGTGCTGGTTATGTTTGTACCTACTGGATGTAGTTTTATTTGTGCTGCCACCTTGTGACTATACCTTATATTGTAATTCCCTGTTCATGATGTTACATGATACAGTTAATGTCCGTGTTTATTTTCTCCATAAAACTTTCAATCACTCAACAATACTGTCTGAATGGTAGCCATTTTATGTTTTGGTAAACTGCCTTTTGTTGTGTTCTTTAATATTTTGGAGATTAAAAAACTCATCCTGTTGTCTCAATGTTGACAATAAAAACTTGCCATTCATCACTAGTTTTTGCAAATGTTACATATAATAAAGAAAAACATTTGCAATTCAGTTTATTTTAGTTTTCATGCTTCCTAATGACGTGGATAATATCTTAGTAGGTATTACAGTTCTGAGGAATACAAAGTGATCATAAGAGAACGTTTGCTGCAGTAACTGGAAACATGATTTTTTTTTCTCATTCAAACTGTATCACATCAAGAAGCTACAGTTAGTAAAACCGTTCAAGAATTACTCCTTTTAACAAATTCAGTTTTAATGTAGTGTTTCTCTTAACTTTTGTTCCTGAATAACACATTAAGTGGTCTTCAGTAAAACTAATGTAGTTTCTGTCAAGCAGTGTTCCAATTAAATCTTGATTTAGGAATTGCACAACAGGAATACTCTAAACCTTATTATTAGTATTATTAAACCAAGTAAAAAGCTTGTTTTCATAAACTAGATTTAACATGCACCAAATTGTTCAAATTCAAAAACTGAAGATAGGATTTGGGAAAAGTGGAAGATAATTTATCTAGGCACAAGCTGAAGCTTAGAATGTATGATGCAGAGATGACAAATTCATCTTGCCCTTTTCATACATTTAATTGAAAACTGACCTTGACAGAATGACCAGTGGCATATGCCATTAAATTTTGTGTATTTTTGATAGATTATTATACACTTTAAGTGAGTTAATCTTAATGAAACTTGTATCTCTTAGTTGCCTATTCTAAGATCGTGAAGTTGAACTGTCTGGTAGTAACTCATTTAATAATTATCAGTTATCTTGGAACTGATTCAATAACAATTAACAGGAAAATGGAACACAATTCACATAATATAAAAATTCACAGCAGTCTACAAAAATAAATATTGTATTTATTCATTTTTTAGGGTAGGCACTGGTCACATATGGAAACAAATCCCACAAACGAAGGTGTGAGCCAAATTCAAACTTGAACCCTAGAGATTTGCAGCGCAGTCCTCTAATGTCTGTGCCATCAGAACACCTGAATTTGTTTTAAATAAACACTATCACTCGTCAGTGACTGTCATTAATATTCAATCCAAGCAGTGACTGAATCTCTTCAAAATAGGATGGTAGGGATGCTTCTATCAGTACTTTCTCACTTGCCAAATGACCCTTTACTGGATGAACTTTCGGCAATGACAATTCATGACAGTGGATATGCAGTGGTAACTTGGCTATATCTGACGGAATTTTCAGCTGTAATCTAGTCTGTATTTCAGGTGGCAGTGTCTGTTAGAAATAAAATTTAAATCTTTATTATGTATATTCTGCATTATCTGACAATATGGTTTGACATTAACATTCGTCCAGAGTCATCGGACAAATGGATTCATCCAAGAACTTTCAACAGAGTGACAGAATTAACCCTTATGCATCAATGTTAAGACATCAGATATGCTTAACTGGTCAAATAGATGCATAAAGGACCAGTTCACCCTCCGACAATACGCTTAAAAAAGCTCAAAATCCCATAAAAATAATCATGAGATGTTATCATAAATATAAGGAGATATTCCCAATTACTGGAGGATACCTATCTCAATCAAGGCAAGTCACATTTGCTCTGGCTTAGCCATCTTCGTGATCTTACCTGCCCCTGTGCTCAATCTAGTAACTACTATTGACTGATACTGTCTTCAATTCATTTACATAAATCTGGTAGTTTGGTAGACACTTCTTGTCACAAGAGTACAAAATAATCTCCATAAGGAATTTCACTATATGGTTTTCTTTAGCCATTTCAGTAACATGCAAGGCTGTTTCGACCAACTATACTGTAATATCCATATATACCCATTTGTTCTGAAATTACATGCTTGGTTGACCGATGTTTACATTGTTATAACTGGGTAATACAAACATGGCTTACAATGCCTAAGTGTTCACAAATAAATTTAACAGAAACTGTCTGGAATCTTGATCACATGTAGTATTTCATGTACGTAATTCTAGAGTAAGCCATTGTTTGGTTTAGCCCCTAAGCTGGTCACTTGTCCACAGTGCAACTCCCCAGGGAAAAGAGATGATCAGGTGAAACATCACGTAGACACAGAAAATATTGAGATTCAAACCCAGACCTGGAGATTATAAGTACAATGTTCCTACAAATTGTGATATGAGAGCATCTTCTTGCAGTGTTAAAGAAACTGACTCACTTTTATATTATTCACACACATACTTTGGGGTGTTAATTTAGATAACTTTGGGATTAGGACAATGCTCCACTTATATTTATGTAAGAATTCATGAGATTTGGACAAATAATTTGTTTACAAAGATGACAGATTTGTCCTGTTTCCTTGGAATGAGCAAGTTTTAGCTCAGTCAAGTATAAAGTGTTTTAGCTGTAGGTCAAGTAAATGTGACTGCAGCGACCTAAACAGGAAGATGAAGCAATCACAATGAGGATGGAGTATTATTTCAAGTGCACAGAGATGCTATACTAAAGTGACACATTACCATGTCTTGAGGCTCCGATGTGATTGATACACATTTGTGTATTTCAATCATTTAAATGGTTGTAGCTGACTGAAGTACTAGACATTAACAGAGACAAAACTTTTAAAATTATGCAGCATATTAATAATCAATGCAGACAAGCCACTGAACATCTAAAAATGCAGCATATTAAAATAATGAAAATATTGCCAATACTTCAATTCATAAGTATTATGCACATATCGGTTATGTACCCATATACATACCTGTATGCTGTCCTGATGAGCACAGTCTTTGTAATCCATAATGATAGGTTTGCCTAAGATATAACGTAACCGGGGAGAGTACTGATGATCACCTAACGCTGGTGCCAACTTGTGCAGCAGAAACACCTGAAGCAAATCCCATTTACCTGGAGTGAGCATCGAGAGAAACAATTAGTCCATCAATGTATTTTTCTGTGCCTATTTGGTAAGCATTTTTACTGCCAATTTTCAATTCATTATTATTACATATACTTATAAATCAGGTAGCAATCCTACCTCTTAGCTATTATTTTCTTATAAACCAATCATGCATTTCAATCTGTTATCTCTACAAACTAACATTTTGTCGGAAATATGTCTATCACAGCTACTCCACATGATTTGCTAATGTTGGAAGTGCTGATGGTGTTCAAGTGTACATTTGATGCAATGATCTCTCTGGCTTGTCCTTGCTTTCTCCGTGGGATAGAAGACTTCTCCGATTTGAAACACTGCAAGGTTTACGCACAGGATTTATTTTTAGACAAAAGGCCAATGCAAGATGGTAACCTTAATAAGACATGGCTAATCAACTGCATATGAATATTAAAAATCCAGTGTGCACACCTGTACGATTCATGATACAGCATTATTTTATGGGTGCATGGATAATAAACTGAACTATTAAGGATTTTTATATGACAATCATCTGTTTCAGTGGAACATCAATTTATTTCTTGGGTGAACATAAAACATTTACCAGATTAGTTAATAACATTTGATATTACTAAAATGTGCACGTTATTTCTATGTTCATTAGGCTTGTGGACACAAGGTCTACAATTTAGGTGTAGATGATTTTCATGTCTGGCTGATATGTTAACAATTAAGAACTAACAATGAACAAATAATATACTTATAGTACATGCAGAATACTCTGTTTATAGAACATTTCATGATCCTTACAACTGTCCACTCATCCATAGGGCGCCTGTTCATTATAAACTTCTCTTCACAGTTCTCGGGAATACCAATAGTCAAAGCTCTACAATAGAAAGACATGAGTAACTTGAAAGTGCTGTACTCTCAAGGGGCAATATCTGTTTTCTAAATTCCTAGTGGTGTAAGCATTTACATATAAGATTACTACAGTCTAGCCTCACTTTTATGCCAACTTTGGGACCTGGCTGAAAATTGGCATTTTGGTGGGGTGACATTAGAGTGGGACCTTTTGATCCTTTGTTAACCCCACAACTATCACTTTATTTAATCTATTGCCAATAGTACTATCAACACCATCATGATCGACACCAAATGACCCTGACAGCTTTCCAATCAATTCAAAGATTATCAGAAACATTTCACTCTCAGTGTGTAGTGGTAATAGCGGGAGAATCAAAGGTTGACGGTAGGGGCAGTTGCCGGCTGTTCATGGGTGGTGGATGGCTGGATTAGACTGTACATGTAAGTGTATTCTGATCCTGGTCACGTAGATCTCAGGTACCACATACCAAGTGTAGTTTTGCTATCATGAATGCACAATGTGGTACATGCATGAAGTTGAAGTTGTATGGAAATGTGACCTGTGCTGATCTCAAATGCATATAAATACATATGTCAGTCATGTTTGCGCATATGTTTGCATAGTTAAGGTTACCAAACCTATATCTCTGACATTCGATCTTGTTAGTAGTCACATGGATAAAATACTGCGACAAAACATCTACAGCCCGCTGAGTCTTTGCAAATACAGTGACTCCGCTGTATAATCTGAAAGAAAAGATGCTATATCATTATATGTTATGGTCAAACAACCTGCTTGATAAATAAATCCAAGTGTTTTTTCAACAGTTTAAAAATGATGAGGTAAAGAAGAAAAACAGCTTCTGTCAACTTTAAAAAAAGGATATATGTGTATTAAATATATACTGATCACAGATACAACTAAATGTAGTTTATTAACAAATTTAATAAAAATATACACAATCAAACTGAGGATGTATCAACTTATTATGTTTAATGTAGCTGTTAATGTCATAAATGAATCATTTCATGATTACTTAAGCAACACTTAACACATTCTCAGGGAAAAATATATAATTGTGGATGAAACCCGACAACAATAATTCTTGTTGTAGCTAGTATTTATTTATGAGACATAGCTGTGAATTTTAATTGACACTTTAAATATAAACATAAATAGCAAGACAATTTCTGAAAATTGATTACCTGTTCACGGAAAATATTTCTTTCATCAGTTTAATATCCAGTGATTGTCCAATATTTTGCCGTACAGAATGAATGGATAGAGACGAGGCTGAAGCTCCAGCTTCATTCTTTGATTTGACCTTTGGACCTAAAACAGGATTATAAAAATATGCTGATCAACAACTTATGGTTTCAAGTGAATAAAATAAAGCAGAAAAGGCATAAAATATCAATGTGATCTATATATACCAAGATAACTGCTGATCCTGACCATCCAATCAGATGTTAATAAGTGGATTATCTCCATTATATTTAGAAGGACATATAACTTGTTGGAACATTTATATTGAACAATTTTTAAATACAATATAACTGTGAATGGTTCATAGCACAAAAACGTACTTTGTTACGTCAACATTATAATTATTATTTTAATATAAAACTATAACTATATGTAACTGTGATATTACTAACTTACTATACATAGCCAAGTTAGCTGGTTTATTAAAAGCAACAATGTGACCTGAAATAGATAACATTTAAAATATTAACACCCAAGTTAAAAATATGTTTATATGTTATTACTATTTTTTTAAGTTCAGTTAATTGATGGCATTTTATCAAACATTTATCTATCTGCAAATTCAACCAGATTCCTCTTCACCTTCGAGTCCCATTACCTTATAATAAACTAAAAACTGATACATGTATGTGATAGATAGATAGATTTATTTATAATTTAATTACTAAACAGAGATTATTATTATCACCAGCTGTCACCCAACCAAATTATTAAATGTTCATTACTGTCTTCATATAACACATTGTCCAACATCACAGTGAGTATGTCTTGTTTGGAACTCCACTTTGGTAGCTGTTCTAGCCAGTGGTGCCCTGTAACTGGTTTTGTCTCTTTGTCTTGTACGTTGTAACTTGTAACTGTCCTGGCAATAGGTAGCTGAACACTTTGGTAAAAGGCACATCTCTGACAAATGTGTTTCAACATCTTCTACCTATAAAGAAACAGTGATTAGTCAGAATGCACAACAAGCAATATAACATGATAGACATCCGACTTTTTGTCAACTAAACCAAAATTTAAGTACACAATAAATCTTACTCAAACATTGGTTAGCAGGCGTTTGAAAACTTGGCATTGAAATAAAGTATCATATATATTTAAATGCTCATTTAGAATTTAGTTATATTTACAGACATGATAAAAATAGGTGTTACTTATGGCATACACTTATTTTTCTCAAAGGAACAAAACATTTCTAGTAAAATTGGATTGCCTAATCATTTAAGAGCATTGGTGTCATTTCTTTTTTGGGGTTTGTTTTAATATATGCCATGACAAGTGGGTGTTGTTTCTGGCTGGTATTATTTACCCGGCAGCCCGGTGTCGAATGATAGAAAACTGTCTTATTTATCCAGCAGCTGGATCATGAAAGAAAGTATCGGCGACTGCTTACCCGGCAGCCGGGTATACAACACTAATTTTAGTTCTTGCTCAGCCGGCATTGCTGGGTGCCCAACTACATAAATCTTCACTAAGTGGCTGGCAAGCCCAGCTGGGTCATCGCAAAATGAGGATGCTTTAATTTTTCTCTGAATGGCGTCCGTCCTGTGCCTAAATGATTATTAGTAACTATGATGGTTTGACAGTCATCTTTGGTTAACTTAGTGCAAGTAGACTCCTCAAATTTGGCAAGATAGGCCTTAAAATCGATCTTGGCCGGATGTGCAAGTGTCAAAATCTTCATTGGGGAACTGAATCTTTGCCGGGTGGGCTGGAGACAAAATCTTCACTGGGTAACCGTCACCCGGATGAATGACTTCCATCTTTTAATCTGTCCCAAATGATTTCACTCTGGAATAGTCTTACCCCGGTACTGAAATATGATTAATCAGCTCAAATTTCTTTCTAGATAGGATATTTACATGTCAGTATACTTAAGTTACTGGTAAGCAGAATATCCTGAAGTTAGCTATTAGCAGTTGGAGTGCTTTAGGTTTTCACAGAATATTTAAGATCCCACTTTTAATTAGTGGCACATAGATCTAAATGCCACATATTATAGTCAGCAACTGAATTAATATTGAGTCTGGTTAATAGAAAATAGAACCTCCTGGAAAATCTGTTCTTTTGGGTAAATATGCTAGGAAATATGACACTCCCTGATAACCCTTTACAGCGTTCCAGATGGGTCTTGGGTCAATGGCCTGAGAGTGGCAGCCCTGTGACCCAACAGACTGTCATCTGCCAAGCCAGAGATATTTGTTAATTTTCTGTGTACATGGCAATCTTTCCCAGGTCATCACCACTGCTGCTTCACAGGGTGTTCTCAGCATCATGCATTGGAATCAATTTATGAATGAACTTTAATTACAGTAAAACTCGGATATATTAAACTCGCTTAGAACGAAATACCTGCTTATTTTGAAGTATGTTGATGATCCCACCAAACTCCCATTTACTTCCATAGTAAACAACTTTTTATTTCGAATTTGATATATCGAAAACTCAGCTTTATCGAAGAAATTTTGAATCCCTGTGGCATCATAAGCATTGTAATTTACTATGTATATATCGAATTGTCATAAGCCAATTATAAAATGTCAGTTTCACTGATGGATTTTTGAATCTCTTTGGCATCAAGAGAAATCTAATTAACTATGTGTACATGTACAATAAATAAATTGATATGTTACATATTACATGTACATATATTGTTATTGAACGCTTCTGACTATATTATCATTTCATTAATTATTTGATAAATGTTATTTATATAACTTCGGTTATTACTAACCATGTGTATGTTGAGGTATTTTCGTAGGTCCCCCGGACTTTGATATATGCGAAATTTTATTGTACGTCAATTTAATCGTCCAATTCACCTCACATAACAACCAATCAGCTGTCATAGTTTTATATGTGTGGCAGCCCAGGCCAGCCACACCATGAGGGGGAGGCTCCATTTACAGTAGGCCTACAACACACAGGATGGCACTGTTTGGTGCCTCTAATCTTGTTTGGTAAATGTGTCCATGTAAGAGCTGCAGTGTGTGTACACAAGGGGAAAAAGTTCGAGTTTCAGCCAAATCAAGACCTGGTAACTGAATGCTTTTATTACAAATATTGTTCTATGTTTAAGTTGCTTTTAGTTTCACTGCTGAAATCATGGTGCTTTGGGCAATAATGTGGGTTATCTAGGTCATGCATAGCAAAGCACTGTATGAAATGTGGTGTGGGGGGTTGCATAGGGAGTGGTATGGGTCATAAGTCATAAGGCAGTTGTTTTCCATCTAAACAAATATTTAATCAATAATAACCTTAATGAATCACTACAGTCTGCCTATAAAAGTGGTCACAGCACTGAAACAGCCTTGGTTCGGGTGAAAAATGATATTATGATGTCAATTGATCAAGGTAAGCCAGTAATACTTGTTCTTCTGGACCAGTCTGCTGTATTTGATACAGTTGACCATAATGTACTTTCTCTAGGTTAAAAGACATGTTTGGTCTGTCAGGTAAAGTACTTGAATGGTTTAGATCCTATCTGGAACAACGCTTCCAGAGAGTGTCTGTTCATGGTATTTTATCTGACATTCAGTTTTTGTTATCTGGTGTACCACAGGGTTCAGTTCTTGGTCCTCTGGCTTTCACAATGTATACCCATCCTCTTGGGATCATTGCACAGCGATATGGGGTTAAATATCACTTGTATGCTGATGACACACAGCTGTATATATCACTGGATCCTGACAATGAGTTAAATTTCTCCTCTTCCTTAAAGAATTTAGAACATTGTATTGCCAATATTCGGCTATGGATGACTCAAAATCTTCTAAAACTAAATGATAATAAAACAAATATTTTATATTTGGCATCACCACATTGTGTTAAATCCCTAAAGACACCAGCATTACAGATGGGTGCATCTTCGATTACCCCTAATGGGTCAGTAACAAATCTAGGGGTTATTTTTGACCAATGTATTAACATGCATGAACATGTCACATCAGTATGCCGAGCTGCCTACTACCACCTTAAGAACATCCACTGTTTAAAAGCATTCTTGACACAAGAAGCACTTGTAACTGTAGTTCATGCCTTTGTTACATCTCGTATAGACTATTGTAACTCCCTGTTATATGGCATATCTGATTATAACATTAATCGCCTTCAACAAATTCAGAATAGTGCAGCTCACATTGTAACAAATACTAGAAAATATGATCATATCACCCCAATTCTTCAAAAACTACATTGGCTACCTGTTAGACAGCATATCCATTTCACGATTCTGTTAATAACTTATAAATCTATTAATGATATGGTGCCAGAATACCTGTGTGAACTGGTGTCCATTAGAAAGTCATCCCGAAAACTCAGGTCATCCAGTCAGATACTATTGCAGGTGCCAGTGTCTTGGCTCAAGTCATATGGTGATTGTGCATTTAGTGTTGCAGCCACCACTTTGTGGAATAGGCTGCCAACAAATATTAGAAATGCGTTGTCTCTTGGAAATTTTAAGTCTCTTCTAAAAACACACCTATTTTTACAGACATATTATTTGGGGTATTATTATATTACATATTATTTTTACAGCACCTTTCAATGGCTCCTGCTAGTAAGGGCGCTTTATTAAATATACATTATTATTATTATAAGTGATTGAATTACCAGTAATTGCTTGGTGCTTTATTTACTCTAAATAAAACATTAACTGCTGATTATTTTTGCCACTAGATGATGTGGTTAAAGCAGCATGGATACCAGGATACCAAAATACGTGTGAGTAACTTGTTCTTGTGCCCCAGGCATGGTACATCGTCCTTCAGCTCTGAGAAATAACATCTCGGGATCAAAATGATCTAACCCATTCATGGTTTTGAGCACCTGGATACTGCGAATCAACCAAGTATTTCTTTTATTTACATGCTTTGGGCGTGCTTTAAAATTAATAAATCACTTGGGACATGATAACCAAACAGGTTCCTTAGCATAGAACCAGCAAAATCTCAAGTGGACCCCACCTTATAAATTGGCAGGAAAATTATTAAGTTTCATCTACACGTGATAAATGGTGCAACCTCTGGACGGTATACATGAGAAATATCCTGCAAACTTGAAATAGTGTCACACTAGTGCAAAACACACTATAATTTATTAATTTAGTAAACAAAATACCATAACCGAACTTATAATACAAAATAATACCTTCAGTGTTGCCGTGGGTGGGGGAATTGCTGATTTTACATATCAAATTATGACACAATATATATTTATGACCAAAAAGTATGAACTGAAAAATATTTCAACATTTTTAATTAGTATTTAGTCTTCAGATGGCAGAATCCACTTTAATATAAATTCTTCATTATTTTAATGACAATGACTAAAAAACACTCCTTGTATATGAATACAGAATACACACAAAAGCTAATCAACATACAGTACTGTTTGTTCTACGGGCTCCTAAACTTTCCAATGAACTGACACAACTCACTCCCCTGGATACAGGCCAGTTGTCTTGATCAAGAGGAAAGGAACTAGTATTCCAGCTCTGTGATATCATGCAAGCATAGATTCTATTGTTCACTAAAATCAGTTAATGAACCCCCGTCAGGATCGCTGGTCCCATGACTGGCAATTACTGGTCTACCATAATAATGTATTGAATTGATAGAGAATTGTGTGATGATTAAAATCTACATGATATAGTCTGTGTGTGAATAATGCAATTATATGGAAAAGGAAAATATAAGCGTGAAAACAATATGATACCAATGAGCTACATGACAAGATGGCTCAGCAGCAGCAGGTTGAAATACAAAAACAATACATAATACAAATAATATCTTCTTGTGCTCCCAAGACACTAAAGTATACCTCAAATTGTTTCTCACAGGATCATTTCTATAACTTTTCCCGTGGAGCTTTTGACGTGTGAACTCCCAGACCACTAGGGCCAACTCGATTCCACTCATGGCCAGTCGTGCGCTATATTTTTCATCAACCCCTTTATTTTTTCGGATGACCCTCCAACCTCAAATATTATCTGGAACCCTGCTTGACATTTTGAGTTATTGTTGTTCATATATTTCATTTGTTTAAAATAAAGATACTAAGAATGGAATATATTTAGATATACAGTAGTATAATAGCCTACACTCTAGATATCTACAGGCAACACTCCACTAGATCTAGTCTAGAGATCTAAATGATCAATCAAGATTCAAGTCGTGTTTGTTGGGACTGATATTGTGTTTAGTAATCTTCCTCTAAATATTACAAAATAATCCCTTTTTAGGAAACTAAATAGGTATTAGATCTATATATCAAAATTAACGGTTAAAATGACAGACCCAAAGACAGATATGGAATAGATCAACTTCATCAAGTTCAATGAAATTATGAATGGTTTTATCCTCTAAAAATCATACAAGCATTATCATTCACCAAAAACCAATAATAACTACAGATTAATAAATTAAGCAAGCAGTATAGTTACATAATTAAAGCAGATGTAGTTTATAAAACTTACGAAATAATATAATAACAACAACAAATGACCGTTTTATGAAGTTTATCACTCAATCCCGAGTACAATTTCAATTTCGTCCCCAGATATAACTCGTCCTAACCTACATTTGACCCATATCAATACCGACACCAAGAAACAAAATGAACCTGAAGGCCTATTACGACTTCAGTCAATGGTTTTATCCCAGTTGTTGTCTGAACTAATTGTTAATTACGAGATGATGGCAGTTTACAACGCTTACATAACCAGCTGATCTTGAATTGATGTAGTGTAGCTACAGAGCAGACGACAGGGCCAATTACGTCAAGTATAAGGATCGGCCACCAAACTAAGATCTATCGTCACATTTCCTTATCTTAAACAACACTAGAAACGTTCACGGAACTTTGTAAAAAAATGATAGATGTGGTTTTAACTATATATCGTGCAGTGATTAACCCAACTATAGCACTGAAGCGAAAAGGATACTTAACAACCAATTTACTAGAGTAAATCAAGAGAGCATATATATATATATATATATATATAGTACACCTGACTTAGTTAAAACTGAAGGTCCAATATGCCAGACAAATAACGGTGGGGAATATTAATAACATCTTAAATGATACGATTTAGGACAGAAAAGGGTGCAACTTTATACTTAATGCCATATTGTTCTTTTCATTTTAAGTGTCGCATCAGAAACGTATACCGCTGGATGATTGGAAACAAAAAGAAAACATATTTGTCCCACAAATATTCAAGAACGGTGACAGCTAGAATAACAACACAGCTAATTAAATAGCATCATATATACGTACGTTGTAATTGTACCGGTTTAAGGATTGGTAGAATTAATCTACCACATGACTGTCGAGTAATTAAAAACATGTCTTACAGACCGAAATGTAATTCACGATGATTAACTGGGACGACCCCGCTGAGACTAATTAACCCATCCTGTCAGTGAAGAACCACTCTCAGCGCACGAAGGATAGCTTAACTGAATGAGATTTTGCTCGATTACTCCAAGTCATTTGATGAGTTCTCACAGAGAACGTATATATGCGTTCTCTGGTTCCCACATGCTCAACCACTCCAACATAGAGGTTGTGCTGAATAAGTGACAGTCTAGGGATGATCCCCGAACAACAATGCAAAGCACATGCAAAACTACTCGATAAAGGTCGCCCACAACGACGTGACAGATAATAATAATAATGTATATTTAATAAAGCGCCATTCAAAGGCGCTGTACAAATAATATGTAATTTAATAATACCCCAAATAATGTCTGTAAAAACCCTGTAATGATTTAAAAGATAATAATTATTTATCTGTGAAAGCGACCTTAAATAGGTGTGTTTTTAGAAGAGACTTAAAATTTCCAAGAGACGACGAATTTCTAATATTTGTCGGCAACTTATTCCCCAAATTGGGGGCTGCAACACTAAACGCACAATCACCATATGACTTGAGCCAAGACACTGGCACCTGCAATAGTATCTGACTGGATGACCTGAGTTTTCGGGATGACTTTCTAATGGAAACCAGTTCACACAGGTATTCTGGCACCATATCATTAATAGATTTATAAGTTATTAACAGAATCTTAAAATGGATACGCTGTCTAACAGGTAGCCAATGTAGTTTTTGAAGAATTGGGGTAATATGATCATATTTTCTAGTATTTGTTCCAAACCGAGCTGCACTATTCTGAATTCGCTGAAGGCGATTAATGTTATAATCAGATATGCCATATAACAGGGAGTTACAATAGTCTATACAAGATGTAACAAAGGCATGAACTACAGTTACAAGTGATTCTTGTGTCAAGAATGCTTTTAAACAGTGGATGTTCTTAAGATGGTAGTAGGCAGCTCGGCATACTGATGTGACATGTTCATGCATGTTAATACATTGGTCAAAAATAACCCCTAGATTTTTTACTGACCCATTAGGGGTAATCGAAGATGTACCCATCTGTAATGCTGGTGTCTTTAGGGATTTAACACAATGTGGTGATGCCAAATATAAAATATTTGTTTTATTATCATTTAGTTTTAGAAGATTTTGAGTCATCCATAGCCGGATATTGGCAATACAATGTTCTAAATTCTTCAAGGAAGAGGAGAAATTTAACTCATTGTCAGGATCCAGTGATATATACAGCTGTGTGTCATCAGCATACAAGTGATATTTAATCCCATATCGCTGCGCAATGATCCCAAGAGGACGGGTATACATTGTGAAAACCAGAGGACCAAGAACTGAACCCTGTGGTACACCAGATAACAAAAACTGAATGTCAGATAAAATACCATGAACAGACACTCTCTGGAAGCGTTGTTCCAGATAGGATCTAAACCATTCAAGTACTCTACCTGACAGACCAAACATGTCTTTTAACCTAGAGAAAGTACATTATGGTCAACTGTATCAAATGCAGCAGACAGGTCCAGAAGAACAAGTATTACTGGCTTACCTTGATCAATTGACATCATAATATCATTTTTCACCCGAACCAAGGCTGTTTCAGTGCTGTGACCACTTTTATAGGCAGACTGTAGTGATTCATTAAGGTTATTATTGATTAAATATTTGTTTAGATGGAAAGCAACTGCCTTTTCTATAACTTTAGATAAAAATGTAAGATTTGAAACAGGTCTGTAATTGTTTAGAATATTACAGTCCATAGTGTGTTTTTTTATTAATGGTTTTACAAGGGCAGCTTTCATGGATCTTGGGAAAACACCCAGAGATAATGATTTATTAACTATATTTGTAATTGGGTTTATCAGAACATCCAGACAATCTTTCACAAGCCATGTAGGCATAGGGTCAACTGCACAGAAAGCATTAGATGACTTTTTCAGATACGACACTGATCATGCACTGTGCTGTTCCTTTATCACGTTTCAGTCCTAGGGTAGGAGACATCAGATAATTATCTCGAATAAAAAATATTCAAATACCAGAAACCTCACATCAAGAAACGGCCGGTATTGGTGTAATATGATGATGTCATTTGTCTGCAGTATCCTCCCGCAAGGTATCACCAGAGAGCTTAAATATAAATAGTCTTTGGTGTCACCTCCACCACTAGATTTTTTCCTGGATGACTATTTTCTGTCGTAAAATTAATTCTGCGGGTTCAGTCCAACTATGAGACCTTATTAAACGGCTCTATATAAGCTAAAGGAAACAACGGCTTATATACACTATAACTAAGGGGCTCCCAACTTTTATGTACACGGAGAATTATACATCACTCCGACTCTAAACTGTGCAGGGATCTATTACCTGACAACATAATATTATAATTAGAAGGCACACGCCAGGCTGTATCAATGGGAAAAAAGGGAATTGGTGTAGAAACTAGAAAATCTATTTCTTGCAAGGAAAGTGTATGGACGCAAAATGGGTCTTGTAAAAAGTTGTATCATTGTGTTACAGTGTATATCGTTTTCTTTTTAAATAAATGACTAAACTTTTACTGTGCATGCAACTATCTGGTAGGCGGCTCGCTGCTGCTGAAAAATAAACAGGATCCCCCAAGCACTCTGGGGTCAAGCCATTATCTCTGCCGATAAAGATACGCGACTCGAGATTAGCCATTACCCACCAGTTTCTTTTACCGAAGAGGAAGTTTCAATATAATTTGCCATGATGATAACAAACCTCTATAGCGCCACTATCATCGAAATAAATCGAGCTCGGTGGCGCACCTAGTAGAGGGTTAGGCAGTCTCATAGTCGAGATCGATACGACGGAAAATTCATATCAACAAACGATCGGAAGGTTTTCAAATGGTTAAGGGAAGAAACTATGCCATTTCATGACTCGACATGTTCAGGGAGCGAGTTCCAAAATTTAGGAACAGCTATGTGATACCATGTCAAATACCTTCCTTGAAGCCAAGTAAATTGTATCTACTTGGTCTTTCTTGTGTAGTTTTCTCGTGCGACTTGGATCACTATATTGAAAAATATCAGTGTATTCTCTAATGTACGTAATAAAGATTGCACAGATAACCGATGTCACTTGTGGGCGTGACGCGATGTTATATTTGTGCGTGTATGTGCACTATACTATGTGCATTATACTAACCAGAACAAGTAAATCATATCTTGTAGACCCCTCTAGGTACTTTTGTAAGAAAATCTTATGAAATACGAGCAGTTAAAGAACATCGTTTGCCAGTACAGTAAATCAGCTAGATAAGGACATCATTTAGCGTACCAGTGGTTTTCTTACTTCATGTCGCCAAAGTGTCAATATGGATTCTCTCTCCGACCACGTTAAATTTCTAATCTAATCATCTCTTTCTTTCATTCTAATTCTTCCCCAGCTCTGTGGAAATGACTGGAAGTTTTCCTGCGACTTGGTTCATAATCAACCCAATGTTTATTCCAGTGATGACAAAATCATTATTTTACATTCACTTATTTCCCTATCTGCAACTCGGCAGAGATCTGAACCCCGGATACCTGACAGCCGTCTACTTCAGCAAGCTCTCTCATGCAAACACAAGAAGCACACAATACATTTTTAATTAATAAACCATTGGCAAATTACATATATAAATCCGATAACAAGCGACGTGTTATTACAAAATTCATATAGTAATATAGGGTAGATTAACTGATTATTCTAGGTCTCAAGGATGAATATTAAATGTTAAGTAACGTGAATGTAGTTGTTTGTACTAATCTATGACAACATGTTTGACTATCCCTCAGCCTTTAAGAACACAACGCTTAACAACTGATCATATCTGACTTACCTGTCACAAGTTAACATTTCCAACTTCGTTTAATCCACAACCAAAGTACAAATGTCACCCACAGACAATGGTGACAGGAGTAATTCGGGGCTTTATTATGATTTTCACCAGTATAGCATAGAAAAATTACCATCTTCACAAAATATTACATGTACATATATTGTACAAAGCTGCGGCTTCAGCAGTGATATTTGCTAAAATGGGTATTGCACATTGACCACTCGTCAGACTACAAAGAAATATATGTTTAATAGCAAAATATATGTAACAAGGGCATAATAACAATAGAAATATGTAATTATGCATAACATTTTATGACAGCAACATTAATTAAATGTATATTGTAATTACATTTTTAACTTAGTACAAGGTATTTATGGACATAGGACTACATGATTTAAACAAAGGCATTGCCTTTCAGTAAATGCAGACTACTAACAAAGATAACATACATTTTATACTAGAATTTGTGCTATATACTTATATATTTTAATATAACTTTAAATAGTGACATAAATTTAGCTTGAAAATGTACATGTTGCAACAGTCATAAAGTGCTGAACAGTAACAAAGATTATTTGCTGAATTATTGACTTGTTACATAAAGCTACAAACAAGCACAATAAAGGGAACAGTTTCATCTATCTTAGCAGTAACAAATAATGACGAGTACAAAAATAATCTGCGTTACAACTATATAACCAACTATTTGGGACTTGTACTGGGTGATGATTGCGTGTTATTCATTATTTCTGCACATGTAAAAACTATAAATGCTGATATAAATAAAATTTCCAACTATTTAAAGGAGCAAATTACCCACATGAAACAAGACTCCTTGCCCAATTTCTCCAGCCGGTAATGCCACCAAAATTAATCACTCTAAGAACCCTGTGCAGAAAAGCCAAGCAATGGCCAGTCAAAAGGTATCCAAACAGTATCCTGCGCAAATATAAATTTTGCCCAAGAACAGAAAAATCTCAGTAGCCCACCGAATACAGAACAACTCCAGTTTACATCATAGGAAAGACAAATAATGGAAAGGCCATAAAATAAATTACCACAGCTGTAGTTAATTAGCCTGTAATGTTAGACATCATGCTAGATGCAGTTCAGTACCAGATAGGCGTACCACTCCATTGGAAATGTAAGTATCAGTGAAGACCAGGAAATTCACCTACATGGTGTTGACAATTGACACAGACAATTATCTGAGCTCATCACACAGTATCTGCTGAATGACATCACGGAGCACCACCACTGGCTTCATACTCAGTTTAACATCGTGATGTGGAGTTTTCATAATCCCGCTTTTCTCCTTCCTGTCATCCCCCACGACTCTTTTCCTCTTCTTGGATCCAGCACTCGACACGGTTGATGCGTTGTCAGCGTCGACCCTGAAATCACCCATTTCCTGACTGCTGTCACTCTGCATCTCCCCATCAGAATCTGTATCGATGGTTTCCACCATCCATGCAATGTCCACCACCTGACCATCCTCATCATATTCTTCCTGAATGGCTTGTTTATCACTAGACATGAAGTCCTTATCGAAGGGGAATCTATCTCTGAGTAAAGGCTTGAGTGTGTCTTCCTGTTCATTAGGCTTCTCTAACTCACGTTTCAGGATACTTCCATTCCCCGAGTTATTCTCACCATATGATGTTGTATCCGTACAATAATCCACTTCTTCGGTCATATTCTCCTCATCTGATTCTGGTTCAGATTTTATTGTTATCTGTAAGTCATGTTCACCAACACCAATGTTTTTAGATGCAATCTGCTCACAGACTTCCAAACCCACCCGAGTGTGGTTATTCACAACCAGATACTGTGGATAAACCTCGTGCTCACGCCGTGGATTCTGAACTTGTTCAGAAATTAATTTCGGTTCATTGGCAATTCGTGGTCGGCCAGGTTTCCTTTTTGAAATGTCCAATGCTTTACCTGGAAACATAAATTATTTAGCTAAGCCAAGCTGAAGACAATAAATACAACAATCTGAACCTGTTTTTAGAATATTTCTAAAATAGAAAAAGGAATTTTCTTATAAAGTTACCTTGGTCATTGATTACTTTTCTGTAATTGCCTTTCACCCTCTGGGACATGACCTTCAGAAGGTTCATGTCAGAGTTAACATAAACAGGAGCTCCGGAATGTGTGGAAATAACATGGATTCTGACTTTGGTCTTTTCCACATTTTTGTAACCACAATATGGGCACCTATGAGGTCTCTCATGCATGTGCATGTACTTGATGTGTCGTGTCATAGAGGATCCATCTAGGCAGCAATAGTGACAGATGTTACATTGGTAGTGCTCTCCGGCTATACGCGACGACTTCAGAAACTTCGACTGCCGTGCACTCGAGACATACAGTGGGGCATTTAGATCACTGTGAGCACGTCGTCTATGGCGACTGAATGCAAACAGGGTTCCTGCCTGAAATGGACAATCCTCACAGTTATAATAAGCTGGTTCCTGTGGGGATTTTGTATAATGGTGAAACATGTCAGAGCTGGGAGCATCCTCCATCTTGGCTGCTGTTCTATTTGAGATTTGACCCAGATATTTCTGATTCCACTCACAGGAATACATGCCTTCATCTTCACCCAGCAGTAAGTCCAGTTCACTGTATTTGACGGTCAGTGTGATTTTATTCATTAATGCATCTATCTTCTCCTTCATTCTCTGTATTGCATCAAAATTCACTTTCACCAGTCGACGTTCATCGACATGACTGTTCATCACATGGTGTCTCACCTTGGCCTTTTCTGAAGCTGAATATTTACAATATGGACAGCTGTAAGGTCTAAACTGTGCATAGCTATATTTTACATGACGAAATATTGATGAACGTTCCACAGTCTTGTAGCTGCATATCCTGCAGATGTAGACAGGCATGTTCAAATTAGACTCTTCTTCTATGATGGGCTGCAAAGATATCACTTGAGAACAATAATGGCAGTATGCTCTTTTTTCTCTGCGGTCAATATCTAGGATCCGGATTTTGCTCACGCAAGTGTTACAGTACAGATATGTGGGCCACTTGTGCATAATCTCTAAATGCAGCCACATAGATTTAGCAGTATCAAGTACTGTTTCTAGACCGTTGTTTCGACAAAGTGTGCATTCTAGCTGTGTCACATTGCTAGAGCTGTATTTCCTCCGACAGAGTTTGTTCCAGTTCAGAAAAGCACCAGGGAGTTTAACAGATATCTTGTGCTGAAAAGGCAAACTGCTGTGTTCACCATTATTTTCATCCTGTGCACCATGGACAATGTGTCTGTGCCTCGCTAAGTCAAACAAGCACAAGAAAAGTCTATGGCAATCAACACAGTTGAAGCAGTAAGGTTTGGGATGACAATTCTGTATATGGGTCCTCATTTCTAGAACTGAGGATGTGTTAAATGTACAACTGTTGCAAAAGATTGGCAAGAAATCATTGATGATAGCTGTCTCACCAGCATTTCCATTGGGTTTGCTTTCTTCTTCATCCCACAAAGCACTCAGACGATGGCTGTTAATGTTCTCATCTTTGCCTATCACCATCATCAATCTGTTCTTGAAAACCTGTGAAGGCTTCATCATCAGTGGCATACAATCGCAAAATGAGGGATGAAAATGCCTTATGTGCTTTGTGAGTAAATAGTTACTTGAGAATGCAGCCAATCTGCAAACGCCACAAACATATGGCTTATCACGAGCATGGTTATCCAACCAGTGCTTTAACACCACATCCTTGCTCACGGCAGCTAATCCACAAATGTAGCAGCAGAAGCCACTGATTGTCTTGTTGGGTTCGGGCACTTCTATCTCCATGCCATCAATGAATACAATGCCATCAAGCATGTCAACCTGTGGCTCTTTCCCAATATGAGTCCCATACATCATAGGGTTATCTGGAGATCCTTGATCCGACACATCCAGGCCATCGTCTCCTTGAAACCTACTTGGAGAAAGTATTTTACCATCATCTGGTTCATCTAAACAGTCATTAGAATTTTCAGCGGCTTCAGAATATGGGCTCTCAACCAATGGGTCTTCAATTTTGGAACTTGGAAGAGACGAACATTCCGCTTTCTGCTCATCGTGATTAGTCATTTCTATATCAGCATCCTTTGGTTCGTTGTCAGAGAATGTAGTTGTTGACAGGCTGGAAGCAACGTTCTCATTTTGTTGGCTTTCTGTCATAATCGGCTGGGATGGTACCAATTTTTTGCGATTCAGTGTCAACACTGTCTTGGCTTTCATACTAAACAAAGAACCACTCACGCAACTGGCATCCAGTTTAATGTGTCCACCATCATTTCCAGTAATCTGCGCAGAAGGCACGACAGTGCAGCTACCGCCAATGTGCAGAAGCGGATCATCTAAATTGCTAATCAGCACTGCTGGTGCACGATCCAGTCCCTCGGTGGAATGAGCATACGCTATCGTGTGCTGGTGATACTCCGAAATATTACTGAAAAGCTTGGGATTATCGTTTATAGTTGTTTCGACGATGTCCTTCTTTTCAACCGTGGACAATAAAGGCTGGCAGGGCTCCACGTCCTCCAAACCTGATTTACATTTTATCGAGGGCGTTGTATTCTCGACAAGGTGCTTAAATTTGGACAACACAGATGGCATTATCTGCTGTCCATCAGATCTATCATTCTTTCCTAGAATCTCATGGACTTTTCCATCACTCGTAATCAGGGATGGACCCTGGCCAGTTCCAAGAGGCAGTCTAACCAGTGGTCTGCTGGAGTGAAATGACAGTGGTACTTGGTTGTGGTTCTCCCCTTTCACTATATTCCCATTGATGATCTTCCAGTTTCCTGAACTGACACTAGATTTTAACGGGATTTCTGTACACAGCTGAGTAGTCTTAGATGCAACATCTTTTTCAGTTTGTTTTAGGGCTAGATTGTTAGCACGTACAGGTTTCTTCTCTTCACTTCCGGTAATGATCACTGGCTCTTCAGTAGATGGCTGTGTGTCAGCAGTACACACAACTTCCAGGTTATTTAGATCTTTCTCTTCACTCGATGGATACTTCAGTAAATAAACTGGTAGCTCCTCATTTTTATTAGGTTTAGATTGTTTCTGTCCATGGCCAATCTGACACAGGACTGGAATGTATTCCTCTGATAATGACAGTTTTACACCCTTAGGCGCAATAATAGGCAGTGTCAAGGTGCCTATCTGTGCCACAGCCGAGCCTTGTTTTGTCACTATGGGAATTGCAGAAGCCATGCTGCTGTTGCATTTCTGCGATGAACTCGTTTGTGTCGCTACTTGTGTTGTACGGTGTGATGATCTATTCTTGCTGGCTTTAACACACTCTGTCTGTTGTGTGTTTACAGGCACCTGTTTGGGAGCAGCCCTGGAATGTGGCAATTTGTCATTTGATAGTTGAATGTTTAGCGTGGGTTTCAGACCAGAGTGGCCCTTAGCCGACATCAGATAAATCATAGTGTTCTTCCTTTTACTCAATAAGCCAGTTTTTTTCAGTTCTTCATGAATCTGAAGTGCAAGTGATGTAGATGGGACCACGTTATCGGCCAACTGCACTACCTGCTCCAGCCTGCCCATGATGGGTAAATCTGTCGCTAGTCCACCATCACATCCTTTATCTGCATGTGACGAACACTCCGTCTTCACCGACTGCTCAGTCATGTTTTGAAGAACATGTCAGATTATCCAACCATTTGTAGTGATGACAACAAATAAAACACAGATCCTGTAAATTTTTCTAAACATAGCTTGCACTGTGTCTTGGACAGAGCCATCACTGCTTAACTCATGTAAATGGTCAATGCCTTCAGTTTACCGTCCTGTTCATTCAACACTCTATTAACCTTCAGCACCGACATTAGCAGGAGTGTCATGCCAGCCATTCTGAAAAAGAAATGAATATTGGAAAGATATGATCAAAATAGTTACATAATTAGGACAATATCAAATAATAACCAAAATACAATCACATTTCAGTTAAAGAAGCCTACAATAGTCTCCAGGTCATTCTGGCACCAAGAATTTGGCAAAACGTGTGAGTTAAGTGCCTTGGCAATGTCAAGAACTATTTCTTGAGTGATGGGTCCGAAAGAGGAATGTTCTTAGCTTGGGTTGTGACAAACCACTGTCATACTGGAAAGTAAAGATCATTGTTAACAGTTGTCTTTAACCTTTTAGCAGCAAGGTGGATGTAGGCCAAAAGCAAAAGCCAATTGAATTAAAATATGTTATCACCCAGTATTTATAATAATGCTACCAGTCACATCTGGTAAAACTAAACTTTCTACCAGTTACTAAACAAACAACCTTGAATAAACATACAAGAAGCAAATGGTGACAGGACAAGTAGAAAGGAAATATGTGAGTTCTTTTTCTGATAACATGCTGTTCCTATTTTCCAAAATGCTAAACATTTAGAATAAACGTACATTACATATGTACTATTCATTTACATAAAAAATAGTAAATCAAATTCTAACCGAAGTTTGGACTGAAAAGGTGTTCACTGTTCACAATAAAGGGGTGTTCCTTAAATAGGGGAGGCCTCGATGATAAAGCATAGGGAAGAATTTGGGACTTAACAGTGTTCCCTATAATGAGGTGTCTCTTTTAAAGGGGTGTTCACTAAGAGAGGTTTTACTGTATATTCATAACTTACAAGTTACCTCCAGTGCTGACCAAAACTATTATTAATGTTTTTCTTGTGATAAAATATTCAGATTATGACATTTTTTATTCAATGAAAGGCCTCCATAGTCCACAGTAGATGGAACTGTTTATCAGATTTATTAGCAGTTGCTGTTCTAGGCTCTAGGAATGTGAGCGTGAATGTCAGCAAGTTGATTGCGGCGACCCTGGAAGCTGTTTACTGGGATACTATCCAGGGTTAATCTGTTAATTGCACTCTATACATTTGTGTATTATTGGATATAATGGCATCAAATGATACGAATGTAGACATTGAAAGGTACCTTTATTAACTGTGGCAGTGATAGTGAGCTCAGTTGAGTTCAGATACTGATCGTGAAACTGTTTGTAACTTTCGTGACCAAGAAACATGTGCATGACCCAGCACCAGAACAACTCATATACAGGTAGGTATGGAGGGGGTGGACACACTGAAGTGTGTTCACAGACTTGAAATGAAAATAAAGGAGATATTTCTGGCCGCAACATGACCATGGGGATGAGTTCAAGGAGGGGATGAAAATTTTGAAGAAAAAAACAACTGACCGTAGATTAATTCTGACTGCACTTGGGTCAGCATTGTCAGAAAGAACCTTTCCAGTCCCTTCGGTTCCAGCAATGCTTGGCACACTGGCTCAAGGTACAGGAAACTAGGGGCTACAGCACGAAGAAAGTCATTGCTTTTATCATGTGGTGGGAGTTTTGCCTTCTTTTTGCACCTCCCTGTAGTCTGCTCTGTGTGTGCTACTATTCTCAAAATAATAGTAAACATTATTATCAAAGTCAACTGCTCTTAGCATTTCCTTGACACCTGCCTGCATTGCATTTATAATATAATGCAAATACACTGTCCCAAATCCAGTAATGTTGGAATCATGTCCTTCAAGTACTTGAATACACCCTTTTTGTTGCCGTTCTTTACATTTGGGCTATCTGTCATTATACCTATCACTTGCTCCAATTTAATGCCAAATTTGTTAATAGTGTTATTGTGTGATTTGTAATTTCCCTAGAATTTTGGTGGCAGTATATTTACACTCAAGAAAATCTATCACTACTTCACGTTTACTTTCATTATAGTACCTGACATGAATTTCTAACTGTTTATCATCAATTGCGTCATTACTCTCATCAAAGCCTAATGACACAAATGATCCTTTTGAGTTCCAGCTTCAGTTCCTCAACGTATGTCTCACCAAGGACATGTCTTACAATGTAAGATGTTTTTGTTCTAGAACATGAGAAAGACTGCAATCTTGGAGTCGGGGCAATGTTCTGACAGAAGTTTTGAAAACATTTCCTGCACACTGATTGGTATCTATATGTTTGCCATTGCCTGCATGTTGTCGTAGTGCTGTTTTGCCTATGGAGGCAACAGAAAATTCACAAATATACCACTTGAATCTTGCTTTAAAGATGCTTGATCCAGTCCTAATATCTGTCACCATTGGGATCAGTGTCTTCTTCCCATGAAGGATTGTATTTGCTTTCACCTTTTTCTCCATGGTGAATTCATCAAGCTATAGATTTACATTACCTGCAATAAATCATGTATTAGGGTACGTCCAAGTTTTTCCAAATGTTTATCTTAAAAAACGGATATGGTTCCCTTATTTCGGGATCTTTTGTAATTTTGACTGCTAAAATATACAACCTTTTAAATCCACCCCCTTTCCATTTCTTCAATGCAAGTTCAACATAAATGGATATACCCCAACCATTATTTTTAACTTTATCTATAATACATACAGGTAGAGGGCCAGTACCATATACCACATTGGGTAACAATCCTGCACAAGACTAAAGATATAGCTGGCATGGGCAAGGTTGCTAATCTTAAAGGTGGTTATTATAATTCAGCCCTGCCTTACCCTTTTGTTTAAACCTAAGGACTGATGGGGATTTAGGTATCTTGTTACATCATAGCAGGGCCTGAAGGGATCATTACAAGGCGTTTTCAGTACTGTTGATCCATCAGCCTGTCAAACCACATACCGCTACCCTAAGGGGCTGTCAGAGGGAGTTGTATAAAAATATGCATTCAGACATAATTTCCATTTGTACTGGTATGTTTCCCTGCTAGTCAACATTGAGCAGCTAAGATGGCAAACATGATCCCACACACACGCGGCTGTCTGCCAACACCATTTATCATAACTCATTACAGTAAATGATGACTGGTCAGAGTCGCTTATCTTATCTTGTTTACATGCCTTTCTAACTTACCTTTTCGATGTTTATTTCATGAATATTTCATGATAAAATTGCTGAGTTTACTGGTACAATGTAATGCATGTCAGGTTAATACTGGTTTTGGAAAAGGGGTGTGTTTTATTCTACATTTATGTATCAGTATCTGGCTAAATCTGGGAGGTGGAGCACCAGTGATTGATCTCCCCAGAAGTCAGGACAGCACCCCCTGATTTTATGTGTAAGAGACATGCCAATACATTCACCAGTTCCCTAAACAATGTTAATTCTGATATTAGTAGATACAACTCACCAGTTATATTAGGTATGCTATTATTTTTTCTCATTAATAGGCCAAGTTGATACTAAATTAAAATAAAATAAAAGTGCTTTGAATCAGGACCAGAAAAATATTTCTACATCCACTGGCTAGTAAAATTTAAATCCACTAGCCTAACAAATTTCTTACTAGCCCAACAAAAATTACTAGCTATTAAAACCATATTTTTTTACTAGTCAGAACAAAACTGTGCTGGAATCGACGGAGAACACCAGATCGTAAATTTGTGTATGATTGATGTTTTACGGACACTTTTGTGCATATGATAAGCCAAATAGGGCTAGTTACCTCCAAATGTAATGAAAAAAAGTCAAAGATGAAAATCAGCTATGCCTACGCTGAGATTCGAACTCAAGCGGTAGTGATCTGTGGTCCAACATGCTACCAATTAGACCACGGAGGCAACAAAGACAATAATTATATGTTTGTGGATTTATTGATCCACACTCTAACACAATACATATAATAATCAACAGTTCATAGTTCATCCAGTAATAAATTATTGGTCATGTCCACAATCTGGCCAGGAATTTTCTTGTGGCTGTTGAGGTGATAAGGGAAGCCCACTGTTGTTTAAATATAAAATAAAGCACAAAATACCAAACAAGAATAGTAATAATTCATACAACAAAGTATGAAAACAGTTAATACGATAAATGGAATCCATATTTATGTCACAATATTAACATAAAATGGGAAAAACACAGTGATCAAACAAATAAACAGGAAAGGCAAACAGAAATCCACCATATAAACAAGACCATGTGCTTTTATTTAATGTAAACAAAGACAACTGACCAATAAGGAGAGAGTACTTGAGTCACATGACCAACATAATGCAAATGGCTGTTTACCAGCCAAGATCACAAAAATCTCTCCCATCCTTCAAGCATGGTTCTTATATTCAGTTCATATTTATAAATATGACATCTAGACAAACCAATTTACTTCATATCACACATTGCAAGTGCAATTTTGCTAGCAAACTCCCATTATATACATTTCCATACATATATGGAACAAATGGTCTAGTATGATTCTTAATAATTCATCTCGAGCACATACCAAGCACCAATTGAAAACATATTTCTTGAGTGCTTACCATAGCTCTGTTAAATGCACCTATGGTTATTGTAATGACTGTGGCTCAAAGTAAGTGCTATACTTTGCTAAATTTAATGGCTGTCTATTTTGTCATGCTATGTTGGTGTCCTCATCTCTGTGTGCTATGTTATATAAAATAAATTGTTCTGGTTTGATTTGAAAGGATGTATGTCATCTCTAATTCTCTGATACAATTATGTCTTAGCTATTATTTAGGATAACACAAATAAATATTTGTCATTTATCATGACCCATTTTGTGCTGAAAATGGCCCAAAATATCCAGCCTACAACAGGGAAGTGCTTGTTAGCGACTTTTGTTTATTATACAAAAGTTTTACATAGCCTGATTCTGAAGCATATAAAATTCTATAAATCACTGCTCCTGATGACTATTATTACAAAAGAACTAAAAAGCTATCTATAGCTCCTGATTGGTTGGCCGATTTACTGAGGATTGCTGTTCTCTATGAAAAGGACCGTTGGTCAAGAGCGGGGGTTACGTATCACCTGCCAATGTAGAGCTGCTGCATTATAGCTCAACTACACACACACACATACAAAGTTTTGCCATGTGATAAACTATTGACATTACACTGCGTATATAGTCAGTGAGAATTACGTTTACAGCAAATTATTTTAGCCAATTGTGTACTTCGATGTTGACAAGCATGTTTTGTAACTTATGGTTGACCAGGACGATTTTGTGCCAGACAAACTGACCTGCCCGGTTGGACATGACATCGAAAAAATCACTTATCCAACAGTGGCTGTCACCTGCCCCGGGTAGTCTTTAATGTCTATAAGTGGTGGGGGAAGGTTCATAAAAAGCCACTCAATAATAAAAAGGACCACACTGGAAATAAATGCTCACACTCTTTTGATAGATCAGGAAATGAAAGAAAATCAGTCATAAGTACAAGAATAATTATTTATCTCTATTTATTATGTAATATTTGTCAATTAAAACATGGCTTAGGTGATAAGTTGGAGCTGAATATCGTGACATTTCATGGCAGCAGACACTTTATAATTTAAATACGGTATGGAAACAGGAAATGTGCCAGACCGATAGCTATAAAATTGCACTTACGGGTCTGTAATAGTTTTTTCCTGCTGCGTACCTATACTTATAATCCGCAATGCAAAGCTGGCTGTGAGTGCCAGCTATGCCTAAAGCTGAGACTCCATATACGCGGCATGCAAATCCGCATGCATATGGTACATAGCGGCAGCCATGTGTTTCCGACACCCCTCTCACCTGCTGACCTATTTTTCCTGAGAAAGCCTACCTCACTCAAATTGGATGGTTGAATCCAAAATTTTATGATCGGGTCATAAAATTCTGGATTAAACCGTCCATTTTGTTGCATAAGCCCATATAGAATCATGCTTTTTGTCAGATTCGCACAATACGTATATGGAATATCAGCTTAAGACAACACACCGCCTATTTAAATAGTGTTGCCGATTAATGCTGTATTCATTGCAGTTTACTGTCTATGCCTTCTTGGTAATTTGAAATTTTATTTATATAATGAGAGTGAAAATGGCTACGGATAACTCAGCAAACCAGCAATGGTCTTCACTGAATAAGCATTTCTTATCAAACACTCTCTATTTGTCTATTTTTATTGCAAATACATGTTTATATGTAGGCAGGTGAAATACAGCAGATTTAAAAATAAAAGAAAATTTTGGATCAGGTGAAAACAGGAGTTAGGCAAGTGCATTTCCAGTCTACTTGCCATGGGGCAAGTGAATTGAAAAAATTATTTGTCTGGCCCTGCTTTGTATATTTAAATAATCAATGTATGATCAATTATTTTAATTTTTATGACACAGCCTCCTATTCACCCCTTCTAGCTGTTTAATCCACCCATTTCTATTTAAATTTTAACTAACATGTGATATCAAGACTAGACCTATGTATTTGTAGAATAGATATGGCAGTTTTCGGACACTTAACACATAATTAACCACAAATGTTTTATGTTTTCGTATTAGAAAAGTAGAATCCATTTCAAAACTTCAAGCTTCCCATAAATGTGCATTTTGTTCATAATTATATATATTTTAGCACCATAAATTTTCTGAAAGTGAAGCATGGGTCACCAGGCAGAATTCGGACACTTTAGTATTTTTTTAAATAAATTGCAAATTCGAGAAAACAACCAGAGGAACTATTAATAAATGTCATATACTATTTAAATAAAATACAAGGACATTAAGTCCCACACTATTCACAATTTGGTACTCATTCATCTTTCTGATGATAGTTTTTCGGTATTCTGAATATAATAAAGTGAACTTGTTAATCATCAAATAATATCTTGTGTCTATGCATCAAATTTATTGTGTTATTCATTAATTAATTTCATGTCATTGAACTCTATTCAACTTTATTGTAAAGCTGATATTTCAATTTAGTGTGGTGTCCGAAAACTGAAAGGTATGTTTAATTCGCATTGCAGTATTCAGACACCTTCAACGAAACATACTGCGTTCAAGATTATATTCAAAATGGCAGCATTTGAATAAATTGTACCATAGTCAATATGTTTTGGCCAAAAACAGACGAAATAAGACTAATAAGAGACTGCAAGATAGTTCAAATGAAGCCTTGCTTCTTACTACTACTGTGTAAGAGCAATAAACGTCTCTTACACAGAACAATGTAGGAGTAATTGAAATTGTTTTATACCTTAACGAAGTGTTACACAAAATAATTTTTGCGGCAAGAGAGTTGTGTGTGTTGAACGTCATTACTTTATGTGAATATGTCATTGATTTATTACTTTGTATATGCCTCAAATGAATTTATAACGAAGTGTCCGAATTCTGGCAGTGTCCAAAAATACCAATGTCAACTCTACACTTTTTCTCCTACAACCCAAGGCTAATATTTGCGGGCTTTTTGTTTCACAAGCAATATTTTTTTAAATTGCAGGACATTTCCAGGACCTAGAAAATGAATTTATTTTCCAGCTTTTCACGGACAAGTGGGAACCCTGTAGTAACAACATCGCTGCGAGAAAATGCAACAATCCCCATGGTCATAACGTAACCAACCAAATGTGCAATGTCGACCAAGCAAAACCAAAACAATCATTATCATAAAGATAATACTAAATTTCTTACCAGAAAAGACACAACTCCATCAAGAGTTATTGGTGTTAAGGAATTGAATGCTGTCGTACTTATATTTTACACTCACAAACTAAAACACAAAATGGCGCCAATGGGAATCATACTTTGTCAAAAAATGGCGCGGTTATAGGCAAACATGGTGGATTACGGCAATCGAGAAGTTCAAGGACAGCACAAGAAAGCAAATGTTATTACGCGACAAAGCAGGATAAAGCTTGATTTTCAGAATGATAGCAGTCATATCCTACGGTTTCCTTATTCTTTCTTCATGCTGGAAGTACAAAAATAAAAACAGATTGCATGTATTTCAGTCTTACCACAAGGCCTTCCTTAGAAATAGATCACAAAACACTGCAGCAACGATTCGCGCGTGTCCGAGTTGTCAAATGTGTATCATAAGTAATATGATTCAAGATTGTAACTTCGTTTCCATCTTGAAAACCATAGATAATTGAAGAAAATAATAATTCTGTCCATTTCAAAAATAACATAATTAAACATGCAAGCGTAGAATACAAAATTATATTCTGATAGTTTATTAGTTGTGTATATAAATATTTATTTTGTATTAGTGTATCATTGTAAATAATAGACTATCAATTTAATGTTTACAACGTCCGATTTCTGTGGCGTTCCAGTTATAGCTTGCAGACGCTTGTATTATTTTGTTAAAATTCCCATTTCTTGTGGTGACAGCTTAAAACCAATCAAATTAATAGCTAGCAATAATTAAATCAAACAGTATATAAAGTATATCGACCGCACAATAGTTCCATACATTAATATTTGTTATAAAGCAAACAAATGTTATGTTATAATTTATAAACACTGATAAATCATTAAGCAAACGAGAACAGATCATGGTTTTTGCAACTGTAAGTTAACTGGTATTGTATTATTCTATAAATATATGTGCAATTAACCAAAGAACTCTGCAGTCTACACAGGAGCTCAGATCCCGTGATTAATACCTTGATCTGGGAATATAGAGGCATTCCCTGATTATTTATTGACTGGTACATATATACACTTTATTTACATAGCAAATTGTATCGCTCTGGACGTCAAAATTTATTAAACCTGGACTTAAAACTCTTTATTGACTGGCTTTCATTGTAATCAATGACTTCAACTGGGAGCGAGTTCCAACCGTTCACAACTCTCCGACTGAAAACTGACTTCCCAATCTGGCGTATTTTTTAAACTATTTTTTGGTTGTGACCTCGAGTGACTGATGCAGCACTTAGTTATTATACTATATATATATATATATATATATATATATATATATATATATATGGTGTCATATATGTGTATGCAGTGTTACTTTTAGTTAGCCGATTGATCAGCAATACTAGTTATGAAGAGAAAAACCGTTAATTTAATAAATTAATAATTAATTAGCAATATCAATAACTAATAGATATACTATATATTGTCCTATACTGAATATTAATTTATAGTCTTGTAATAAAGATATAGTAATTATCTCTTAATTGTATGAAACAGTTTTGTTATTCAATAACGTATAGTATATTTTATTTACATAAAAATCTATTCTAGCGTGAGGTAGTCTTAGTAGTGACACACACACACACACACACATGCCCTCAAGATTGTGTTGGTGGACGTGATACCGTACACAAGCTTAATGTTATATACGATGACGTCAAAGTCAACTTAGATGTTACCCTACTGCTCATCTGACGGAACCATTTTCTCTTCATAACATGTTTTCTAATTAATATGAGATATACCTGCCCTGGTAGTATCTATACTAACAATCCATTTAAGATTTTGGATATCATCAATACAGCACATCGTCAACTGCAGCGCAGGAAAATCTGCTTTATGCCATAAAAATTAAAGCTCAATTACAGTTGTATCAGTAAATCTTATATGAATGATGCTCGTGTGTAGCATTTAGTTGTATATTTAAAAATGACGTAATGCAAACAGATTATACATACACCATTGCTCCTTCACTATCAGCTCGGCAGTAATTGATCAATCAATATCCACCATGAATTCACAGATTCTAATCAACTGCTGCATTGTATGTAATAACAATTAATGTTTCAAAGTGAACTTGTTTAACTGTGCCGAAGATTATGTACTGAATATTTATTAATAATTGTCCATAGAAATAATTATTATATATATATTATATAGTACTAATTAATTTCATGTATTACTTGACTGTAAACTTGATTTGAAAATGTGTAAATATTATTTAGTTTGTTACAATGTATCACATATAATAGTATTATTATTCTTGTTTACTTCGAGCATAGGATAACCTGTTATTGCTTCTCACAAATCTGCTAAGTGTTGAACAATTATTGTAAACTTGTAACATGTAATTCTTGATTAGCCAAATATTATGCAACTTGTTTGCCAGTGTGCTACATTCATGAAATATGTTGGATAAAATAAGTCTTAAGAACGTATATAATTACCAGTGTCCAATGGATGTGCACAATCTTTGGATAATAATCACAAAATATAAGCCCATGGTTACTAAAAGATTTACTGAATTGTGTATTGATTTATTTAAAAAAATCTTGTTAATCTTATATATTCAGACAAAAAACAAGAATATACACATACACGCACACAGCTCAGTATGCAAAGTGACCCCCCAGAAATTACTCCTTTCATGGATTGTCCAGATGTTCTATTTGTGATCATTCACTGCCTTCTCTTCATCACACACACACACACACACACACCCATCTTAGTCAAATGGAAGTCAAACAAAACACCATTAATTAGCAATTCTTTATTATGCACCACATAGGTAAAAAATAGACCAAAATAAATAGAGCTGGTAATTTATAACTCTAGATTTTGCCTAAGTACAAATAACTATTATCTTCAAATCCATTTTGCCTAAAAAATTAATATCTGTCAATGATCTTCACAGTGTACCACTGAGGGAATAAATAACTTTAAAACAACAAAGTAAAGTGAACTACATAAAAACAAATCATGAATAATGCTCTTACTTATTTTATGGCAAGAATAATGCATGGAAAAAACAACAATAATAAATGGAAGGATTTGACAAATTGAGTGTTAATAAATTATTTGTTAACAGCTATATAGGTGTATTATCTTTGCAAGGTGTGTGTGTGTGTGCATATGTGTGTGTGGTTAGGACAATGATAACTCTGAACAGTTAATGTTTCACTGTAAGAATAATATGCGTGAGTTATTTAGACAGTATGTCTTTCAATAGCAAAAATAAGGTAATTTTCCATAACCATAAAGAAACAAGAAAAAAACAAGATATCCACATTTACCAAAACATTACTTGCATCTCTTATTGCATCAATTGGTACCCTTTGTTAATTCACCACAGTGCACTGTTTATACGAAGAAGTATTTTGCAGGCACAAATGGCATTTTCGTGATTACAGCATCAACCATCTTCTGCCTCACTTCCAGCTTAACTCTAGTGCCATTCTTGGAAAATTCAGTTTTAACATATCCCATGGCAATATTCTTCTTGATAAATGGTGAGGGGCATCCACTTGTTAGTTGTCCAATTATTTTGCTTCCACTTTCATCATACATTGAGGTGCCAGCTTTAAAATATGAACATTATATATATATATATATATATATATATATAGAGAGAGAGAGAGAGATAGCTCTTGCATCATCTACCAGATAATTGTGAAATCAATATTAGATCACTGATTCATATCTCTGTTTCAGTAATGAATTTATACCATATGTTTGCATTCATGTATATATGACATTATATATATATATATAATATTTATATCACACACACACCCTATATATATATATATATATATATATATATATATGAAATCATTACTGGTACATCATAATTTATAAAGGAACAATTATCCTAGAACCCAAGATCTTGTCATACATGTGATTATATATGTATGTTAATAATATGTATGTTAATAATATGTATGCTGTACTGTATAAATATAGATAAATTAAATAATAAAACTAATGTTGAGTTGTTTAACTTCATTGGTAGTCACAGTTGGGACATATGGCTGAGGTTTGTCTACTGAGGGAAACAAACTTGCAAATGGGGGTGTAACCTGGATTTGAACTCTCAACATGAAGGTTTGCAGCTCAATGTTCTGCATGGTTCTAACAGCTGGCCTCTCTGTATAGAATTTACCTCTTGCTGGTGGGCCAACTGATGTCAAGCCTACTCTCTTCTTAGCTGGTTTTTCCTTGAGCTGTTTCAGAATAATGCTGGCTCCTGGAAAATCTGCATTCTGTCTTCTCCTTTTACCTAAATTTAACATTTAATAAAGTGAATGACATGGATAATTTCGCAGTTTTACAACTGACACTAGTTGAGCTATTTAGGCTGAGTTAAATATTTCCTTCTGATTTTCGAAATTGTGGCTCACATCGGAAGTACTAGAATTGTATATATATTTATTATATGTATTAATATATATCTTTTATTTTATATTCAGGTAGTGATCATTTATTCACAATTCTATTACATTTATAAACATATCAAATTTTCATGTTTTAGTTATAACTATGAAACATAGTTTGTTGGAAGGATGTTTAGGTGCTGATGTTCTAAGTCAGTGCCACACACACACACAATATATATATATATATATATTCATTTTGTTATTTTTTCTATTGACAGAAGTAAAAAATGGGTTATTAATTGTTGTCATTCAGATATATGAAGAAGGATTTAAATTATTTGAATACTAATTGTAGAATGTATGATATGCACTTCACTGAAATGGAATACATGAACCATGTAGACAAGAGTTAGTAATTGAACCAGTGCAAACACACACACATACATAAACTGCTCCTCAATTTCATATATATATATATATATATATATATATATATATATATATATATATATGAATTTTTCTATTATGATGTGTTCATTAGTAGACCATAAATGATGGGTCTAATTATATCTAATACCGATTGTCCAGGCTAATGTTGCTTCAACAGGTGTAGTATCTTCATCAATGTCATTTCCATAAAGACAGAGTCCTGCCTCCAGTCTTAGACTGTCCCTGGCACCCAGTCCTGCTAACTTCACCCTATCCTCTTTGCATGACAGCAAATTCTCGGCAAGTTCTACAGCTCGATCAGAAGGCACAGATATCTAAAAGAAAATAATTCCACTCTTTCACCGAAGACTCAGTATCAATATATATGTTCTAAAAAGCAAATGTTTTTGGAGTACAAATCAGACATGGGGTCAATTCAATTCCGGATTTGGAATTGATTATTTAAAAAAAAATTGAAATGGAATTGAGAAATTTTGAATTGAAATTGAGAAATTTTGAATTGAAATTTTTACAATGTTAACTCTTACATGCCGTGTTACAAATATACTGGAACCAAAATGATCCAGAACTTTGGTTCCTTATATATATATATATATATATATATATAGAGAGAGAGAGAGAGAGAAAGAGAGAGAGAGCACCCCATGTAAGCGTTTAACCAATTAAAATAGTCTGGATGCCATGGACTCTGCCCACAACACTGTGACACCACCAGACAGCATACCTGTAATCTATATACAGATATTGTTATTTAGGAAGACCCCCCCCCCCCACCCATTTATTGTTTAGAATGGGCAATAAATTTTTAAAAATGCAACATTTATGTGTACAACTCTCTTTAATTAATACAGGTAGCATACATTGTGTAAAATTATACATTAAATTATTTAAACAATATACATTATGAAATTCTACACATTACATATACATTTTATTTACAACATTTCTTTTCCAATCACCATTAGTAGAGAGTAGTTATTAGTAGGATGTAGGGAGGCTTTAAGCAAATGTTGGCATTACATGTGTTCTCATTGGAATTGATACATAAAAATATCTTTCATAGCATTCAGACCTCCAGTCTCCCATTAATTTTATCATCTCACAGGGAATGCCAATCTAGAGCATAAAACTTGCCCCTCCTCTCCTAAAACTGTGACTACTGTAGCTTGTCCCCAGACCTAACTGTTTTAATAACCCTTTGAGATCTTTTGTGAACTTACCATATATAAGTGCTTTAGTACCCAGCAAGGTTGTGAAAGTAAACACAGGATCTGACCCCTGCTGAGTGGAACTAAGCAAAAACATTCCTTTCAAGGCTCCTACTGGACAGTGGAATATAAATGCATCTTTGATGATTACAAAATATACTTTTACATAGGGATGCATCCAAGATCTACCACTTGATATCATCAAATATCTCTTTAGCTAAAAGTGCCTTGTGGTTAGGCTTTTGCAATTTTTTACCAGGTTAACATGTAGTATTACCAATATACTGGACCTAAACTGATCCAGAACTTTGGAACATGAACATGCCAGTCTTTATGTAATAATACATGATAGTCACATACTATTACCTACCAGTACTTCTAAATGTGCTGTGAAACACACACCAATTGAAGTTACAATTAAGCATGCTTGTGTGAACCATTGTTAGAACAAAATCACCACATCTCTGCCTACTAGTCTTATTCAATAAATTATGATTAATTTTCACCAAACTGTTATTTGGATCTCACAAACATGGTAGTATTTATTTAATAGTACTTGATAGTCACTCACTGTTAACTACTGGTACCTCCAGATGATTAGTGATAATACAGAAATCACTGTTCAAATTGTATACCTTGCTTGCCACTTGCTGTGAAACAATTAATTCATAATGCTTGCCAGTTGAAGTTACAATCAGGTGTGTTTGGTGTGACAAGTTTATTTATTAATTATAACATCAAAGCGAAATCTGTGTGTGTGTGTGTGTATATCACTGCCGGTGAAGAAATTGATATTGATATATTTATGACGCACTTGCTGACACCATGAGTTTGAAATGACTGGATCAGCTTTTTCGATGATTCGGATTTTGAAGGATTTTCAGCTAATACTTGACCTCGACTTATACAGTGAGCATATGCCAGAGAAAAGAATTACAGGGTCTAAAATTGACCTCAACTTATATGCAGGTATATATGGTAATTATAAAATGGTTCAGCTTACCTCGACACCATCTTCACCAGTATAACCACATCTAGTCACCCTGCAGTTATCAATACCAAATATACTGGTCACCACACTTGTCATGAAAGGTAATTGATCCAGGTTACATTTAATATGTGGCTGTAGCACCTTCACCATACCAGGTCCTGGAAAGATGTGTACAGAATTCAGAAAGTACAGTTATCCAAATGATGAAAGATAAAAATATAACTATGAGCACCAAAAATAATCTATAAAAGAAATGAAAAACAAACAAACAAGGAATTGATTACTATTTAAAACACCAAAACATAATGTATGTGAATATGCAACATTAATGTGCTAAATTAGTGGTGTTAGGCAAATGGACAGTGCTGTAAATTTTCATATTAATCAAATGTCTCAGTTGCTTGAGCAAACTATATAGAGACTTAATATATATGTATATATATATATATATATATATATATATATATACCATTTTTGTGGTACATTTGATATGATTTACTGTCATACAATTAATTATTTTACTCAACTAAACAGTGTATTGTGAAACAAAAGTCATAAGTTCATGCAATATCTCAGAGCCTTCACATAAAGAAAGGTCTTCCATTCAAGCAACCTTTATTATTGTTACATATTTCAAGCATTATTTGTAAAATATATTAAATATATTGTTAAATACATTACTTTTTGATGTCTTACAGACACGCCATTAAGCTGACGCCATTTTAGGCCTAAAATATCATGATTTATGGTAGTACTGTCCATCAAGCCGACCTAAAAATCTGAACTTTCCCCTGCAGTATTTCCAGGTGATGTTTTGAATGCAGAAAATAGTTTTGTTTTCTTAATTCGTACCAATGCGTTTTGTATAATACTGTCAATAGATCAAGGCAAATTATAACTATCATTTACACAAACTGTTAGTGCTTACATAGGATCTCAAACATAAAGTAACAGCGTGATTAAACATTCAATGAACCGCATATGATATGAAGTCAATGACTTAGAAATAATTAGACATATTGTCAATTACTACAGAGCCTTTGATGGTATGTTTTGGTCACTAACACGGCAATAACCAAGACAATGTAAATTTCCAGTATATACGGTCAGTTAGTAACTAACTCTCTATTGAAAATAAATGAATTAATCAGTAATTATCCCGTTATTAGTATAAATATGCCCAGACAAAATATGTATACGTCTATGCCACCAAACAAATGAGATATGACACTCTTGGGAATGGGATGTCTTGGGTACGAGTTGTCTTGTTACCGACGCTGCCTTCAAATTGAAAGTTCTGAAATGCACTACTAACTGAGTCCAACAACATTTATCTATAATTACAAAAATGAGATAATTCTACATATAAATATTGATTTTCATTATAAACCCATCTATAATTATCATCAACTTGTTTCACTTCTATTTTCACTCCATAACTGCATGAGTTTAAATCAAAATGACGATTGATGTCCGTTTGCATCTAGATCTAGACTATAGTCTAGATAATATAATGATAATATGTGATATTTATATAGCACCCTATTCAGTTAGAAGCTGCTCTAAGGCACTTTATAATATTATTTACAATGTTATTATCCCTGACTCAGACCTGTTTCCACCCAGCACATATCTCAACTCCCATGGGAGCATACAACACATGCTGCTATTATAGGTGCAAAGTGTTACTCAAACACTTAGCCATCATGTCCTGCAGGGTAGTCATTTATTTTTTGATGAGTGAACCAGTCACCACATGACAGCATTGCAGCTCACGGATCCTTGAACCTGCAACCGTTCAGCTACAAGTCCTACGCCCTAACTAACTGCGTTATCATGGTTAGATGGCTGCTAACACGCTGAATTTTTTCTCCCAATGATTGGATTTATTGACACTGAAATAGCACTGGTCATTAAGCCAACGCCCCAAAATAAGGGTCAAAATGTTGACACAAAGTATCGGCTTAATGGCCCGGACGTACGGTATTTTCTTTGCAAGGTGAAACATCATAAAATGGCAATGGTTAGAGATGAGTTATATAGTCATTTCACCATTAATTTGAACTGGATTATTTAATATGTGGTTGATCATGTTTATGTTTTAACAACATTTATAATTTGGGTGAAAATGTTAAATGAATGCAATCTGTTCCTTTAAGACATATATGTTCTATAGCTATCACTAACCTTGTAATGCCAGAAGCCCATTATCAATAGGACTCACATTTACATCATGACCTCTTTTTTTGAATTCTTCAGCTTTTTCCTATTGAAAAAGAATTGTACTTCCATTGTCTGGAGGAATCTGTCATATGATTGCAAAAATTAAATTTGATGATGTACTGTGAGAAATAACAAGACTGGATTAATTTTACCTTCATGTGATTCAGATCTTTCTCTGCACAGCCAGCATTAGATACGACATACAAATAGCCATCTGGAGTTTTTGTAACAATCAGGTCATCTATAATTCCTCCCTTCTCATTTGTGAATGATGACAATGTACCCTGGTTATCCTTTAACCCTTCCACATCTCCAACAATGAGTGACTCGAAAAATTTGGTCCTGTCTTTTCCAGTGATTTTTGTCTGTAGCATGTGGGAGACATCAAACAGTGAGACATGTTCTCTGTTCAGAAAAAGTGAAAGAATTTTTTGTTACTGATATATATATAGGCATGCAAGCTGAAAATTATTTTGAAATCAAGTGGAAGAAAATCATGAATCTATTGAAAACTGAAGGTAACTCTTACATAAACATTATCCAGAAAAAATCATTTGTCACCAATTGTTTAAATAACCGCCCACCCCTTACTGAAGCATGAATCAGCCTACAAGGTAAGTCTTCTATTGACTCAAATATTTCACACAAGATATTCATGGATAACAGGTAACATACTTATTGAAATACAAGAACAAGTTGGTTATTGATGTCAATATCCATGACAAATAATTTTGGTGTGTGTAACCAAACATTCACCACCAGTGGGAAGAATAATGTATTCTGTATACAACAAAATTAATACATGAGTATTATTATATTTAATATGGTTGCAGTAAACTCTAAACATTAGTTTATCAGAACAATTCATCTTTGCTTAAAATTAAATTTAATACACATATTATATTATAAATATCAATTCAAGGCATACTCTCTGAAATTTTTGATATACCAGATCATTAATAAAATCATGTTAAAGTAAGCCTGATGAATATTGGTATGTACAAAACTCTGAACAGAAAAAGCAAATTGGTCAGCACATGGACAACCAAGAATATTATTTCAATACCAGAATGGTAAGATACATAGATAAGGCTGGTGAGTATTGGCTAAAATACACCTGTATCTGACTGGATTTCTGTGACACATGCACAGCCAGTGAACCCATGTTAGCATGGAACAAGAAGTGTAATTCACTAATTGTTTGTAATTTTATGTTTCGGGAGATTCACAGACCTACAAGTTGTTTAATTTTTTTATTAAATATAACGTAGAATTATTTTTTTCTAATAGATAAGATTATTTGTATGGGGAAAGTTGACAGTTTATTTTGGCCTGAAAATATTACATGTTATTGAAAATAAATCATCAAGTTGGGAACTATAATAGACATGTTATCAATACCTAAAACATATTATGATCTCCACGATTGCATGATTTGTAAAAGAATGTTTTTATCATATGGTTCATTGAGCCTGGTGAAACCCGACCTGCAAACGGACATTCGATAGATGGCAGAGTTGTTGCAGAAATTGTCTATTAGGTGAATTTAAGTAAAATTACTGGCTATTTATAAAGGTTTTGTGTGTGGGGGGGGGTAGGTGGAATTAAAATAGAGACAATCTTCATATTATTGCTGTACTGCTGTAAACAGTGAATCAATTCACTACCACAATAATAGTTCAGAACAGAAACTGCATTTTGAGTGTTCTTGATCAAGCAATATCAACTACCACAGGTGCATTACTACTGTATAGGTTATGGCTATAGTCACATGATACATATATTACATTGCTATACTGCTTAGATGTTGTTTTCTAGATTAACTGTAACTGACGATATATTGTACCATTGTGCACAATCTAATACACGATGCAACTATTCCATGTCAAAATTTGATCCAGCATATATAAATGCCACAGTATAATTAATCAGTTGTTAGTGAACAGAGTTGGCAAGTTTATGACACAATGTCAAAAGCCATGGATTAATGCAGGGTTTATGACGTCATGTCATAAACAGGTTTATAATGGTTTATGACACGATATTATCAAAAACTGTCAAAAGCATATTTTTAAAATAAATATTGGCATAGCCAACAAATTTTCCCCAGATATACCTGTAAAGTAGTTTTTAGAATTGCTCAAAATATTAATATGTTATTAATATAATATTGCAATATTAAAAGTAAAATTATACTAAAAGTGAAGATGTGTCTTGTGCAGACAGATGCAAGCTCCGTGTCATTATGGTAATGAGGCATGTGTGGAAATGTTACAGTAAGCATAGAAAATAACACACTTGGAGATGGTTTGTACAGATAACAATGGTTTGTACAGACACCAAATATCTGAACAGTCTATCAAAAGGTGTAACACCAAGCAACGAATAAAGCACTCTGAAATAAATAAATATAAGTAAGTCATACTACCTAGTATGAACATGGGAAGATGCAATACCTTGGTCTGAATACTGAACAGGCATGTTAAAACCTGCAAAATTCACCATTTTACCTCCATGTGCCAAATGAAGGTCATATAAACAGGTTGATTTCAGTTGTTCTTCCTGCAAAATAGTCAGAAAAACTATTATATACATAAATGTATTCTGATTAAACAATAAAAGCTGGATTCATTCCATGGAGTGAATATTATTAATTAACACATAGTAGCTTACTTAATTTATTATAAAATGCATTTATTTTGCTGATTAATAACTGTCAATTATATAAGCCTCAGGACCAGAGGTGCCAGCTAAATCAGGTGTGCATGACATATGATAAAATAGGCTGTATACTGATTCTGACAGGCAATACAAAGCTAATAAAAGGACTACTTTGCTTATGTTCTTGACGGGTTCATTTTTTAATATCTAACAGGAGATGCCCATATTGAGAAGTGCAGTGATCTGATCATCGTTAATTAATCAAATAAACTACGATACAATTAATAATTATGTTTTAGTACTGAATTAACTTATTTATGGTTGTTATAAAAATGGTCGGCATAGGACATTTAGGCACATTATAATTTCTATTTAATATACAATAAAATACTGTGGTAAAGTAGGATAAAATAAATAAATATTGAAAATTCATTGGATAAGATTGTCTTAATTAGTAATGCATAATGAACACAAATTTATATTTTGTTGGGAATAAGTTGTTCACAGACTAACCTATAAAGGACATATAAGTGTTGCTTTAAAGAGAAATACACCAATACAGGTGGCTATAAATATAGCCAGTTAGAAGTTAATTTAAGCATTCTCACAACTGCCATGCCCTAATCTAGATGTGTTACCCTCAAACACGATGACTATAGGTGAATTTCATTTTGGAGTTTGGTGCAGTGATATTGTGACTGGTGTGACATGTCTTGGCATGAAAAAGTTTTCCTCTATATTTATTTCCCTGATGAATCATCCAGAGATTGTTTTCATAGTTTGAGATTCTTTACACCAGTGCCTGTAATTTTTTAATCAATGGATATTAAAAACTGGTTTTAACAACAACAAAAATATAGACTGCTATGAATTTTAATAAATTTGTAACAGAATTAATGTGCTAACCAGTATATTTGAAACTGTAATATAAGAATTAATTTTCCTTTATTATACTCTGTATAAATTACTTATTTAAAACAAAGAGGTCAAATTTCATTTAATTTTAAGTTAAATTCAAACTATTTTATACTGGCCCTTGGGAATTAAGTATCATACTAAGTAAATTTGACATCTAGCTTTGTAATCAGGCTATATATAATTTTTTTACAATGTGTATTTTACATTGCAAATCAGTAATGAAACTTTTAATCAGACTTAATATGGGATTTAATATGATGCTTTTGGAAGTGGTTGATGTCATGAGTTATACTTATAGGAATAAAAGTGACCAAATTATAAATATTAGTACAACGACCTTCTGTCTGCATAACATTTACTGGGTGACCTAAATTAATGCCACAGTATCATAGATAGTAGATACAATCTAAACCTTTTGGACAGTGTTTCTTTAAATGCCTTTGTAACTATTTTATTGTAAACATTCATTACATTACTTTGTTTAAATTTTTTTATATTTTACATTATCTATTACTAGTCTTGGATTTATTAAGTGTTATAGTCTATGTGACAAATAACAGCCAATCATCCAATGCTATTTTGTTTCTTTAGTTCAAGCAAACATAATAAATTATATAATTATATATAGTCTACATATTTAATTGTTTGATTTTGTGAAAATTTGCCACAAAACAGGGATGACAACTTTTTCCAATGTAGCTGAATCATTGACCTAAATGAGCTGAATTAAAGCTCCACCCCAAACTTCCAGTGGAAATGAAATATATATCCTGACTATGTTAATAGTAGCATCACTCACTGCCAGTGTTAATGCATTCGTGGTATCTTTAGCCAGTGTTAGGAGAGAAAAAAACATGATTTAAAAAAAATCAAATAAAAATAGATCAGAGTAAGTTTGAAAAAATCAAATCGATTAAAAAAAATTCTGATGACAAGTCCCTGCATTTCATTATCACATTTCTTGCATGTTGCCTGACATGTTTTAATATTTAACAAGTACAGTAGTGAAGTAAGTACAATAAAACATCTTACCCCTTTAGTGCTATAACAGTTAGACGTCAGTACACCAACACTTGTTCTAATTGACGATGAAAACCTAAGCCTCTGAAATACAGGGCGTAAAATAAGGGTTGTCAACATGTTCAATGATGTTGCCAACGATTGTTATGATTTCATATGTTCTCTGCTTGATAGACGAGCTGTCAGTGCTGCAACAAGCTAAGATTAGTTTATCGTTACTAAATACATGTAGTTCTACATGTATTTACAAAAACTTTTATATGCTAATGTCAATGTAAAGCCCATATAGCATCTAGTAAGGCGTCTGCTGCATTTCAGGTCACTGGTCCGCCGTCTGGGTCTTCGATTTGGGTCATCACTGACCTAGATTTTAAAATTTAGGTCATCATTATTGACTATGAAATGATCAAGTATTTGGGTAGTTTAAAATATGTTTTGGGGTAATATCAAACGATTGGTGTAAATATAGTGCTCATAATATATGTTTAATGATGAATAAAGTCACCATTTTGTGTAGGTGAGAGCACATGGTTATTTTATTTTCATCCAACGGAGCCAAGCCGTTCCTTCACCTCGGAGCTCACAAACAGGAAACCACTAATGATAATAATAAAAGGAGACCCAGTGACTTCGTAAACATTCAAGGGTTGTAATTTTTCCACCGCAGGATGACATAAACATTCCGGTATATATCTTAGATGTTTCTACTGTTGATATATTTATATTTAACATTGAAAAATTCAGTAGACCACTAGACGCGATTTGGAATTATTTCGTAAATTAGCGTCTTGACCAGTCCAGTACTGGCAGTATGTGAGTCTCAGTCTGTCTCTAGAGTACTGTACCGAGTGTACGGCAGTCGACAAAACTGAAAAAGCCAGAAGCAGAGCCCAGACTAGTCTACGACTAGGGATCTAGACTAGACTTATTTAGTGACCATTAATCATCTAGACTAGAGTCTAGATCATCTAGACTCTATAGTCTAGATGATTGATGGTCACTGAATCAGTGAATGACTGATCAGTGTCTGGTGATCATGATGGTTAGATCCTAGTAGGGGAGAGGTGGGGAGGTCCACCTTACACTTCAATGGTTTCATTTTAGTATACATGATACAGCAATTGGCAAGAAATACTTTTCTGTCAGGCCCTTTAATGTTCCTAATAAGGCAATGAGCACGTAATTTGTGACTCAATTCAATGTCTTAAATGTTATTTATCATTTTTATGTAAGCAAAGTGGCAGGAGGGGAGGTTCGACCACAGTGAGGGGCAGATCGACCACACGTGGCGGGTATAATCGACCAAATTTGTTTGCTATGTGGACATACTCTTTAACTAAATTTAGTTGTTTCTTATTATTCTTAATCTTTCAGTGTTCACTTTTTTTTCATGATTCACATATCAGCAAATATATATAATACTTTATAAATTCATGCATTTACAAAAGACGTAAAATTTGATTATATATCTATAACAATATTTATAATATTTAACATGGTACATCGATGATGTTGTTTTACGGCCACTTTTGTGCACATGGTAGGCTAAATAGGCCGAGCGACTCCCGAAGGTTACGAAGCGAAGTCAAAGTTGAAACACCCTTCAGATATGCCCACACCGAGATTCGAATATGGGTGGTAGTGCTCTGTGGTCCAACGCACTACCAACTAGACCATGGAGCCACCCCTTCATCATTTCATAAAACTGATAAATCTTTATTTCAGCTCGTCCACAGTTTTATTAATTTATTTGCAATAAACGAAGACCCATATTTACAGCATATCGTAATATTACTATTTTATTTGTACAAAGAAAAAATAAGTGTAGCTAACTAACAACAAGTCAGAGAAAGTCTACCACAATACTGGGCTATAAAACATCATATGATCATCACATGATTCATAAGGCTGTACCCAGAGAAAATTATTGTACTAACATTTTATGTAAATTAGAAATATGTCACATGCTCTTTATCTGACAACCTATTTAGGATAGTGATACAGAAATTATAGTCTGCAAAGAGTGAATCGACAAAATGGAGGGGCGGATCGACCACTTGTTTCCCTTGTTATTTCTAAATTTATTGACGTAAGCTTACATGAAAGGTACATTTTATTTCTACATACATTAATTGTTTGAAAGGATACCACACAGAAAGCTAATGAAGATCAAACACCGTAAAAATCTAACACAAACTGAATGTTCTTTAAGACTTTTGATACACCCGCTTTCAGTCGCTAATTGTTTTTTGATAGTGTAATGCTTTATTGTTGCAAATTGTTTCAAAGTAAACATAAAACAATTAATCAGAGATATATTATGTTACAACCTAAAATTATTAAGTGTAATAAATAAAGAATAGGGTTTTAATGTTGTGGTCGATTCTCCCGGCCTGGTCGAACCTCCCCACCTCTCCCCTACTAACTAGTTTGTCTAGTAGATATATCTATACTAGTAGAAGTTTTGATGATTGATTATCATGATTAGATCAGTTATCCAGTAGATCTATTCATTAGGTGATTAGAGGGTCTAGAATACAGACTAGATGAGATAATAATGATTAGATCTAGATCATGACTGGTAGCAGTATCAGTAGGTCAAATAATTAGGAACTGGACTAATTGTCCTTGATATTATTCTCCCATCAGTTAATTTCGCCTTGATTTTTTTTGGCCCATCAGTTAGTTTAATTACTCTTAATTTAAAAACAAATTGTAAAATTACAATTTATTACCAAATAGTTATTACCATAGATAGACAAGAGCATGCCAACTAACTCTATAAATTTACTGATTTATAGGAGCTGATTAAATTGATTAATATCTGCAGGTGTCTAAATTAAGGTGGTATATATTTTCATATATATTTTCAGCATTATATCTGCCTACAAAAAATGTCATATATAGATTATATGTGTGTGTGTGTAAGTATAACTTATAAGGGGTGGTAAATGGGTTCAAAACGAGTGGCCAATTGTGGCATTAAAACTAGACAATTGTAGGTGGTGAGAAGGCCTCAGTGATAAAATTTCCCACACACTATATATACTTGTAATATAGATTTCTTATTTATTAGATTAATGTCATGTTTATTAATGTCAGACTATCTTATTACATTGTATAACCATAAACCTGTTTGGGTGATTATACTTAGGTCTACACACTTGTTTCCAAAATTGGTGATGGATCCTTGTAGGATAGTAAAAACTTCTATACCTAGTAGTGGTACAGAGGGGTGGTTTGGGAGTTAGCAGGAAATTAATTTATGTAAACTGGTAAACATATACATCATACAGGCTATTTTTGGCCACTTAGACTTTCACCCTGGTATTTGTTTTGACACAAACACAGGCTTCTAGATTTCTATGCCAATTATTTAAATTCTACAACACAGCTGTGCCATTTGACATGACAATCTCTTTAAGTTGTAATCTGAGAAATTAATCTCAGGAAAGATTTGAGCCTGTGATACCCAGCACCAAGTCCAACATAATTAAACACTGGAGTTCAGTTGATGTACACTAGAATTCCCATGTCTGCTAGAAACCCCACTGATAATTGGCCTAGCATCATTCAATCTCTGAAATCTATCATTTGTAAGATTTACAAACATCACTTTTTTCTTCAACAGAATGAATTGTTCATGAGATAGGTAGATAGGTAAGTATTTATTTCAACTGTCACACTTGAATAATATGTATATTTAGTGCGGCATTATAATGATGACTGTGTAGTTGAGGATGTGTACAAAAGGCCGGTAGCCCTTCTGTGTTACATGTATGTAATATTATTACATACATGTAACACAGAAGGGCTGTTATGTTGTTAATATTACAGTAATAATAGAAATATAATAATTTGGTACAAGGCTGTACTACCCTGATAAAGAAAAATAATTGCACAAACACATAGGTGTGTATTCCGATTTATACACATACATACAACACACCTTTGAGTACACAAAATCATATAAAATAATAGAGAACAAAAATGTATCCATCCTTCAGTCCACTCAAACCCTAGAACTCGACTCCGAGCAATGCTACTTCTTAGTTAAATTTTTTATCACAAAATACTTAAAAGTAGTTTTTTGATTCTGGAATTAAATAAGTTTGTAGTAATTCCGTCTTTTTTGTGTGGGGACACTTGATACCTAAATTCTGATGCTTTATGTAGGGTTGGCTTTCTCTCCAGGAGAAGGGTATTTCACCCTTGTAATGGGGAGAAAAAGGGAGAAATACTTTTCTGCCCAGGAGATAGGGGAGAAACTGCCAAATGTGTTTATTTCAAGGAGCAGCGGCTTAGCTCATAGTGGTGATGGCTATACTCACAAATATCATAATGTCAAAATGTGTAAACGATCACCCATATATTAAATAATCCATTTCAAAGTGCTGATTAATCTTTTTATGAAGCTAGACAGAGACCGGAAGCTCCTAATGCTGACGTCACTTCAATGCATCCAGTTGACATGAAGTCTGTAGAGCCCATACAAAAGCATGTAAACAAGTGTGAGCAAATAATTATTCCAGAACATAACGTGACTGCATTGTTAAAATTAGGTCATGAATGACATACAAACCTGTATCAGTTTGAGCCAGAAGGAACCTGACAAGAGGAAGATGATTCAAAATGGCTTAGATATTAACACTCAAGAGAAACTATAATCCACATCAGTATAGAGATCACCGATGTGACATCAGAGCATTTCAGTTTTCTCCTTCCCGCCTTTGAATCTGGCTTCCAGTGCAGTCGTAATGGTGGCCCTCCAGTGATTCGGTTTATTTCCCTATATCTATGATATCAGGTTTATTTCGTGATTATTATTGTGGAATTTTTGGTTACTGTTCTAAGCATTACATATTTAAAAATATTTTCTGAGGGTGGACTGTCTCTTTAATTGCCCTTATTAACTGTTATAAATAGCCATCTTTGCCTTCCTTATGTACCTTTTCTATAATATGGATTCCTGTGAATTATGGTTGATTACTTTGAACTGTCTCAAGCCCTGTGAAATACATTCCCAGTCTCAGTGAATTGACCATCATTTGGACTGAAGATTTAAATTATTTGGGAATTTTCCAAAGTATGTCCACTGAAAATCCATGCACTTCATAGCCCCTTAACCATTCATTAAAATTCAAAAAAAGATTTAAAACTTTTTATTTGTCAGAAACCCAAAACATTACCAGTGGTCACTAATTACCCAGTTTATCCAGTAATCTAGATTAGTGTATATTGTAAGAATGTAATGTGAATAGTTACAGTTTTGACTCAAAACCTTTGAGTATAAATCTAAATTGTGCCAGATGGAGTCAGTGAAATAATACTATATATCAAGTCAGTATCTTCTATAAGCAAAACAGATGCACACTTTATCAGGAAAATAACTCCAGCCTTACTTTGTGTGGATTTCTAATCTGACTTTTGACAGGCATGAGACAAGTGTTAAAACTTACACTAACTTGGTTAGAAAAGTTATGTATTGCTGTGTGTAACTAATAATCAGAAGTTTTATATTGGTGTGTGTATATATATATATGAGTCTGTGTGTGTGTGTGTTTTCTTTTTGGTTATATCTGAAAGTTGTTTCGTCTTTGACTTCGCCACATTACCTTTGGAGGTCGCTCGGCACATTTAGCCTACCTTGTGCACAAAAGTGGCCATAAAACATCAATCATGATCATCTTTTGGTTAATTGCTGTGGGAATTTTGTTCTCTTGGACATTATTTCAATTAAATTTTGTTGATTGTAATTATGGTGGACAGGTCAATTTTTTAATGTTTATTGTAACAAACAGTTTTACGCACTATGGGTCAGAAATGTGAATGTCTGTACTTTATAATCTGTGTCATAAGGAGAAGTAAGCCACAATCTGTACACATTCCTTCACCTTTTGTTTGTTTCATGAAGAAATATTTTCTAGGACTATTATACATTATTATATCAAGTCATATTAATAATAATAATGTATATTTAATAAATTGCCCTTATTAGCAGGAGCCATTCAAAGGCACTGTACAAATAATATGTAATATAATAATACCCCAAATAATATGTCTGTAAAAACTCTGTAATGATTTAAAAGATAGCAATTATTTATCTGTGAAAGCGACCTTAAATAGGTGTGTTTTTAGAAGAGATTTAAAATTTTCAAGAGACCTACAAATTAACACAAAACTTGGTCTATTGGTTATATAGCAGTATAACTATTAATATTGGGGAAGAGTAAAGTATCTTGTATACAAACTCAGAATTTACTGAGGAATACTATTTTCTTCTAAATATTTTATTTACAGGTAGTTATGAAAAATGGAGAAACAGATTTTTACAGACAGTCATGCCAAGTCTATTCTTACTACTATGAATAACCTACGAAAGTCCAACACCCTCTGTGATGTTATACTGCGTGTGGGTGACAAGGATTTTCCGGTTCACAGAATTGTCCTAGCTGCTTGTAGTGATTACTTCTGTGCAATGTTTACACATGGGGTAAGCAGTCAGAAGCTGTTCACTAGTATTATGGTGTTTGCTGATTAATGCACATAGCTGATTTTTATTTTGTTCATCTAGAAACTGTGGCATCACACGTCATGTGCTGTAAGTATCGTTTTGATTACAGCTTTGGGCTAGTCACACTTTAGAATGAATGATTTGTTTCAGATGTCAGAAAGTGACAAGACAGTGATTGATTTGCATGAGATTTCTGCCAACGTCATGGAGGTACTCCTAGACTTTGTTTATACGGAAACAGTAAATGTCAGTGTGGAGAATGTTCAAGAACTGCTGCCAGCTGCCTGCTTGTTACAGCTTACAGGTAAACATTCTAAATGACGTGAACAACTAGAATTGATTTCTAAGGCTTAATCTATCCTGATGCATCCCATACAGGTGTGGAAATTTTTTGTGTATTAAGTTAACCATTTTAATTTATTAGCCATCCTTTCAGCAAAGTTTGAATTTACAATATACTCTGTTTAATAGGCACATTTCAGATCAGCAGCTTTTAGGGAGCTTTGAAATAGCCATTTTAAATTAATATGTTTTTTGTTTGTTATGGGTGTACATCATTCTATATGTTTAGTTAGGACAACACTATCTGGGTGATTTAAAATTTTATTGTATCAAAGTTAGATTCAGGGGAAGTAGCAACAGAATAGGTATATTTAACTTGTCATCCACATTTTCTATTATTTACGGTCAATGCTTGTGCTTATTATAACATATTATGTTTAGATTTAATGACAATAATGTGTGATTTTTTAAACCTGAATATTTTTTGAACCTCCAGGTGTGAAACAAGCTTGTTCAGAGTTCTTGGAGAAACAGCTAGATCCTTCCAACTGTCTTGGTATTCGTATATTTGCTGAGAATCATGGCTGTGAGAGTTTACAGAATGCGGCCGAGTCATATACTTATAAATTTTTTGAAGATGTCATAGACAATGACGAGTTCAGGACTTTGAGCATTACTGATGTAGAAAAGCTAATTAGCAGTGATGAAATTCAGGTGAAGTGTTGCTTTTCATTGTTTACATTTACATCACACTAAAACAACATGGATGCTCACTGTTTGTTTTTAGAATTACTACATGTAAACAGTTCTTTCCCTTAAAGATATTAGGTACTTTTATATGACCATTTGGATAAAATATGCTGATATGAACATTGAAAAACATGTTTTATGCGAACAAATATTTTGGTATAGTACTAGAACAATTACCAGATGGTTAAAATAAACATTTCCTGAAACTCTTTTGAAACTGGAATTGGGATCTGTCCATGTTAGTTTCCTCATATTTAATTGTACTGTTGTTGTTGTTTTTTTGGCAATGGATTTTCTATATGATCAATATGTTATTGTATAGGTTGGTTCAGAAGAACCAGTTTTTGAGGCTGTGATACACTGGGTCAAGCACAAAGATCAAGAGAGATCCGAACATTTACCTTGTTTACTACAATATGTACGAATGCCATTATTGTCTGCAAAATACATAACTGATGTGATTGATGATGAGGTATGTTGCAAGCATTTTGTTTACAAGAATGCTGTCCTAAAATGGTTAAACAATGTTTTATTATTTGCTATTTCGTTGTGAATAAATCTATGTTCATTCTGAACGTGTTGAGGCGTGGAAGATTGAAAACGTTCAGAGCATTGTTTTACCATTTTTACTAAATTGTTAAATGTGTTTCTTTTACTGCAGCCAATTGTTAGACAGAGTTTAGAATGTCGTGACCTAGTAGATGAAGCAAAGAAATATCATTTACGACCAGATCTCAGATCACAGATGCAGAGCATTAGAACTCGACCTAGAACAGGTTTGTCCTTTATAACTCTAATTTTTGATAGACCTGAACATATTTGCTTGATTAACTTTTGGATAGTTTTCCTGTTTGGCTTTATTTAAAATGTGTCAGCAGCATTCTGACAGTATATCTGGAACAATATGTATGGTGTATCTGCCATTGGGTAAAATGAATCTATTACACAATGAAAAATGTATCTTTGTCATCATTTAAAGCAGATGTGTAGCATTATGTAAACATCATCTCTAATTATATGTAAACTGTCCTTAAAAGTGATTTACTGCCCATTATTGTAATATTTTAGCTCTGTTTAGAGTTAAACAGTAAATATGTGACACATTGCTTGTCTTTTGTTATAGCTATTAATTATGATTAGAATCCTTTTTGGTCATAACTAATATTTGTTTTTGAAAATATGCTGAAGACAAAGTAATTTATGGAAATTTATCATTTATAAGTTCAGAGCAATCTGGATAATCTTATTACCCAGTAGTCTGAATTCCATAATAACTGGGAATTTTTTCCCCTAGAACCCTATTTAGAACAGAACACAGGTTCACTCTATCCATTTACAACATGAAAATCACAAACAGGATTTGATGGAAATAGAAAATGCTTAAGATATGAAAGATTATTTTTTTAAGTTTAGGTTTTGCAATAATATAAGTGCTTATGTTACCTTATAATAAATTGCATTATCTTGTCTAACTGAAAAGGGTTGCTATTGGTGTGTGTATATATATATATATATATATATATATATGTATGTATGTGTGTATGTATATTTCTAAATATATATGCAGTGTATATACTATGGTGTGTGACACAATAAGTTATATGTCAAGATGGTATTTTCTCTTATTGTATCTTAGGCTGTGATGATATTCTCGTAGTTGTTGGAGGATTTGGCAGCCAGCAGAGTCCCATAGACATTGTTGAAAAATACAACCCCAAAACACAAGAATGGCACAGATTACCAGTGAGATTTATTAGTTTATTAATAGTACTTTGTATTTAACATTTATTATCGTCATGCTTATACTTGTTTAATTGTTGTCAGATGTTTGAAAATAATTTAAGAATTTGAAATTAAATCTTGAATTATTTACGTGAAAGTACTTTGAAATATTTAATATAGAGCAGCACTTATCTAAGATGGTGATTCTTAATTCTCAAGCAATGACTATGTTTATAATCTTCTCTTGCATTGATGTAGATAATATGCCGTAAACGACGATACGTCGCATCAGCATCTGTGAAGAATAAAGTCTATGTATTGGGTGGATATGATGGCACAGCTAGGCTCAGTTCTGTAGAGGTGCTTGATTTATCAGAGAGTGAGCCCCAGTGGCGTCCAGTTACTCCAATGATATACAGAAGAGGACTAGCTGGTGTTTGTGCATATCAAGGTTGAAATCACTATGTTCTATCTAAATAGTATAGAGTAGATGTGGTAGTTTTCAGACACATAATTAACCACAGAATTTAATGTTTTCATATTAAAAAAGTAGAATTCATTTCAAAACATTTATCCAACTTCAAACTTTCAGAGGAACTATTAATGAATGTCATAAACTATTTAAATAAAATACAAGGACATTAAGTCCTACAACTAGAAAGATACTAATCACAATTTGGTACTTGTTCATCTTTCTGATGATAGTTGTTAGTCTTCTGAATATAATAAAGTGAATTTGCTAATTATCAAATAATATCTTGTGTATATGCATGCAATTTATTGTTATTCATTATTTCTTTAATTAGTTTAATCTCACTGAACTCCATTCAACTTTATTGCATTTAAGCTTAGATTCCATATACGTGGCATGTGTGATGCAGCATGTGGTATCTGACATGCAATTTGTGTGATTCCATATAAATGTGTGTTCCTGTGCGTCTGTCATGTTAAAAATATGGTAATACAACAGAAATACAGAAGAAAAAAAAACAGTTGTGTGTTTGTGTAGGGGAGTCAGTTACTCTCCCAACACAGATTTTATACATTTTAAATTCCTAAAAATACTTATAAAATTATTATTAAAAGAATATCCTGTTGTTACAGCCTTAGAATGCTTATTAAGCAATATGCTAAAGATTTGAACTACAATTTGATGTGGAGAAATTCGAACGATACTTCAGGTTAACCAGAAAATCTAAAATCTCAGCAAATTGTTCAGGAAACACCTGTCCCTGACATCATATTTTAGATTCCCCATCCGTTTTTTTTTACAAGTTGCGGTACAAATCGCTACATGGAGAGATTCAGTTTACCGTATCCGCATTGATACACAGCCACAGGACAAATCATATGAAGCATCTGGACATATAGAAGTGCTCTTGTCTGTTTACATACTGTTCCATTTTTGCCATATCCGCATGCCGCATACATGGAATCTTAGCTTTATTGTGAAGCTGATATTTCAATTTAGTGTAGTGTTCGAAAACTGAAAGGTACGCTTAATTCGCATTGCAGTATTCAGACACCTGTAACGAATCAGATAGGATTTGATATTATATTCAAAATGGCAGCATTTGAATAAATCATACCTTAGTCAATATCTTTTGGCCCAAAACAAATGAAATAGGAGTAATAACAGACTTCGAGATGCTTCAAATGAAGCCTTGCTTGTTACTTCTACTGATTAAGAGCAAGAAACGTCTCTCACACTAAACAATTGGGGAGTAATTGAAATTGTTTTATACCTTAACGGAGTGTTACATGAAACAATTTTTGCTGCAAGACAAGAGTCAGGTGTGTTGAACGTCATTACTTTATGTGAATATGTCATTGATTTGTGTGTGCCTCAAACGAATTTGTAATGAAATGTTCGAATTCTGGCAGTGTCCGAAAATACCAGTCTACTCTATCTGCATTTAAGTGGCACAATATGTTTTGTAATGTGTTAGGATATAAGGTACATGACAATCGAGTTATATGTTTTAAATCAGTATAACTGACTTATAGGAGGTTCTTCTCATCTCTTAACTATATTGTTAAGCATATCAATTGCAACAATGTACAAAGTGACAAATCGCATTGGGTATTACTGATAATTTAAATATTTTTTATGAAAGTTATCACCTAATAATTCTGTGTGTATAGCATCACCTGTCCTCTTCATTACATTAATGTGTGTTTAAAAAAATATTTTTGTCCCTAGTGATAACGCAGTTTTGTCAATATCAACATTTCAGATATGATCTATGTGTGTGGTGGATTTGATGGCTCAGTCCGTCATACTAGCATGGAACGATACGATCCGACAATTGATGAGTGGAGCATCATGGGTAACATGACAGTTGGACGGGAAGGAGCAGGATTGGTGCAGGCCAATGACATGATTTATTGTATTGGTGGATATGATGGAGTTAATCTGCTGAATTCTGTGGAGAGATACGACTTGAATACTGGCAACTGGAGCTCAGTACCTGCCATGACTACCCGGAGATCAGGTGTGTTACCATCTGAGTTATTATAGCATTAACTAATTACATCAATCATTAGGTCATAGAATCTAATAGCAGTCACTGGATTTTTTAAAGCCCAAGAAGTACAAAACACTTTCCATTATTTGTTGAGCAATAATTATTTAAACATTGATGCACGTTGGATTTATGTAAGAAACTATGCAGAAAGTATACATTAGGTATTCATCATTGGTAGGCACATAATAGTTTGTACACATTGTTTTGGTTTAGAATCATGTGGATATAAACTTGCAGAGGTAGTGCCAATATACAAAAGTAAAAATGAAGAGGAAAGAAAGAGTTATTAACCCATTTCTTTATTACCAAGTATTTTAAAAATTCTGGAAAAGATAATTCATAAATGGGTCTACAAATTTCTCCAAAACAATAAAATTCTATATGATAGCCAATATGGTTTCAGACCTAATCATATTACTAATGATGCCACTACTGAACTAGTTGGTGATGTAACTAAACATTTTGAAGAAAAAGGCAATACTCTATCTATCTTTACAGATCTGTCAAAAGTATTTGACACCATTAACCATACAATTCTATTACATAAACTAAATCATTATGGTATGAGATGCACAAGCCTAATTTGGTTAAAAAGTTACCTAGAAAACTGTAAACAATATGTCAAGATAAATAACCATAAGTCAAATACCAAAAATTGTTATCTGTGGTGTCCCTCAAGGATCAGTCCAAGGATGATGAAGATGATTGATGTTTTACGGTCACTTTTGTGCACAAGGTAGGCTAAATGGGCCGAGTGACGTCCAAAGGTAATGAGACGAAGTGAAAGACGAAACAACCTTCAGATATGCCCACGCCGGGATTCGAACACGTGTGGTAGTGATCTGTGGTCCAGCACGCTACCGCTAGACCACGGAGGCACCCGGATCAGTCCAAGGACCATTACTGTTTACACTATATACAAATGATCTTCCAAATCCTTAAGCCATACGCATTCCATTTTGTTTCACTGATTACACAACCATTTATTCTCAATCAAACTGCATAAATACACTATATAACAGTATCAAACTAGACCTTATGTCTTTGCTTGACTCGTTTAAAAGTAATAAACTATCTCTTAATATAAGTAAGACGAACTATATGTTATTTACTGTAATAAATCAAGCTGGACAAAATAAACTTAAATTAACCATAGATGCTGATGAAATAGAAAAGGAACATAGTATAAAATTTCTCAGCATAATAATCAATGACAATCTAAACTGGCAAAAACATATACAAAACACAAAGACTAAATATCATGAACAACATACCGGTATGTACTAAAATGGTTAAAAATGTACTACCATACCAAAATATGAAAATGTTATATAACAGTATTATATAACCACAGCTTGAATATGGCATAATAAATTGGTGTTGAACATATGAAAATCGCATAAATAAACTTGCAGTCCAACCGAAAAAACCATAAGAATGGTAACATTATCAAAATAAAATTAACACGCCAAACCAATTTTCCAACACTTAAATATACTTGACTGAAAGAAATTGTACCTACACAAAATGGCTCAATTTGTGTATAAAATAAATAATAACTTACTACCATCCACAATAGTCAAAACATACAAACACAACTATGAATTACATCCACATAACACTAGACAACACAAACATACAATACAGAACACAATTGGCATCAAAACAAATCATACACACTGGTCCTGAAATATGGCATAATTTATTACAAAACTTCAAGCTAAGTGAAAGTGTAAAAATACCCAAGAAAACATATGAAAAATACTTGGTACAAAACTAGAAGGAAAAAAATGAAAATTAGCTCTAATGTACCTCTGTTACTGTCTCTCGCTAGTATCCTACTCAATCGTTTCAAACTAATTCATTTGTCTTACACTTCCATCTTCCTCCAATGTAATTAATGACCACGTCTCTCTTCTCCCTGACATATCTCATTTAGTAAACAAGTTATTAACTATAATCAAGGACAGGTCAATTTGACTCTCTGAGCAAAGTCCATTCTGGACTTTCAAGCTGACCTGGAAATATGCAAATCCACTCTATTTATAAAAACCAAATAAGTAAAATTGTATCATCATATTCCTGAATAAATTACTTACTTACTTACTATGGTTGGTCAAAGATATTGGCATTCTGATCTTATATTTTATTCTTGTACAACTGAATCAATTGGTTTGTAATGTAGAATACATACCAGGTATGGATCAAATATTCTCTGAACTAACATATACACCATCTTTTCTAAGCAATTCTAGATTTACTTGTTGCCATCCAAATGGCAAACTGGAAAAGTAAAATCACATCAGACCAGTCCTTCAGATGCTATGGATGCTAGTAAAATTTGTCAACAAATAATAAATCTATCAATGACCAGATACCTGAATATCTGTATGTAAAAATCTTTAATCTAAATTATTATTATTAAAATCCCCTCGGGATGGTAAAGATCCCTAGTTATGGGACAGGCAGCACATTTTAGTTTCTATCCAATTACAGAGGTATTATTATCATAATTATTAATATTATTATTGGCTGAGTTGTTGTTTTGTGGATTATTTGTATTGACCAATGTAAGCCAAAAATGATATGTATCCTATCAAATTTACATGATTTAATGGTGGTAGATGATATTTTACCATCCATACTATTCTAGAAAAAAAGTATGCAAAAAAGGACCCAACTATATTGAAATATTGGCATAATACAATAAATAATTGGTGTTTTCAGCCAATGTTACATAAACATCAGCATTAACTGCTTTAACGTCTGTTTCACAAATTTCTGAGTAATGTTAAGTTGTAAATAGTTCCTAGTGGGTTCATTGCAGAGCATGTTTGTCAATTCTAGTCATTACCCATCACCTGCGTTTGTATTTTATTGCAGTGTGTATCTGTATGTTGAAATCTACACAGGTATAAAGAATGATAAATGCAACATGGAATGAGATATTTTTCTGAAGATTTGTTTGAGTGAAGGAGAATCATATATTATAAATTTCATCCAAATTGGTGTCATAGTGTATGGCTTCACCCATAAATATATCCTTTATTTATGTTTAGATATTTGCACCATCTTAGTGCAATATGTGGGTAATACCAATACATAGTCAGTGGTATGTGTCATGTATGTGAAATTTTAAGTCTCTTCTAAAAACACACCTATTTAAGGTCGCTTTCACAGATAAATAATTATTATCTTTTAAATCATTACAGGGTTTTTACAGACATTATTTGGGGTATTATTAAATTACATATTATTTGTACAGCGCCTTTGAATGGCTCCTGCTAGTAAGGGCGCTTTATTAAATATACATTATTATTATTATTATTATTATTTAACTCACATGCAGTAGTTTCTGGAATATTTCTCAAATGTTTATTTATTTAAATTCATAGTTTGCAATTCATGAGGCAAAATCAAACATATCTAGACTGGAGCTTGATCTAACAAGATATTGTCAAGTTGTAAGGGGTTCGGAACTTATGTGAACCTCCCATTTATTTTGTGAGGAGATGCTTCTGTACATCTAATGATTTTTCCTTCACCAGTTTATGCCGACCATAGCTACAACATGTTCTGTATTAATTGTTTTGATGTGTTGTCACATACTGTCATTGCTCTGACTGGGCACTTGTTTTTGAATCTATGTTAATGTTTTATTTCATACATTGACTAAAACGTCCTACCTTGAAAAATAGCTAGCCAGAATGTCCAGGCCAAAACATCCACCAACCCTTATTCTTATACATCACTTGGAAGCAAGCCCAGCATGGATATCCATCCAGGCCCTGAAGGACTTGTGTTCCTGAATTGTGTACAAGTGTGTTGGGGGAAACTCTTTATATATGTACATTATTGTAAAGATGACATATTTACTAAATGTACATACTCAAATTAGTATTTAGTTTTGAGTTAGATTATATATGTCTATGAATGGATGTATCAGAATTCATGGTGATCAACATAATCAAATTGTAGTGATGTTCATAGGAAGTATATTATAAACGCTGAAGCATACATGCCTTTAGCATAATGAGATTTTTCATCATCATATCAACAATTTCTGTGATGATTCACACTTTTCAGTAAGTATAGTAATATATATCAGCTTGTTAATGATGATCATCATTGTTTTTCTTCCAGGTGCTGGTATAGCAGTAATTAACGACACTATTTATGTCTGTGGTGGTTACGATGGTGCTGCACATCTGTCTTCAGTGGAATGCTTTAATGTCAGAACTAGCCATTGGACAACTATTGCCCATATGAACATTCCACGTTGTTATGTTGGCGCTTGCGTATTGAAAGGCAAGCTCTATGTGGTGGCAGGGTAAGATGCCTTCTCTTTTTTGTCCATTTTGCTCCTATAATAAACAGTGTATATGGATTATATGTATCTTTACACAAAAGATATGACTTCATGTATCATATCATCCCCAAATTAATCCAATTTACCACATTACTGCATGGCTCCACTTGACTCCCTCTATTGTGTTGATCTCCCAAGATCATCCCAATCATATAATTCAAAGATCTGGAAGAATCGTCACTGATTATTATGACTTATTAGACAACATGGTGTTGAAATATAATTGCAATTCAAAATCTAAATATATGTAAAAATAATTATCTAATATAAGTAACAACTGATTATAAATAGCATTTCATTTTGTGTACCACAAGTTAATTGATAAATGCAATAATCATAAAAACTTGAAATGCATGATTTAAAAAATAATATTTGCAGTGATTTAAATCAGTCAACTCTGTTACATGCACACAGTTATGGGTTAGTTCTACATCATTTGGCAGAAAAATGGGCATGTTTATTAGAATACAATTTTAGCTAAAATTGATTCATTATTATGTGTTGTGCATTAATAGGTATGATGGCAGTGCTCTGCTGAACACAATCGAATGTTTTGATCCAAACTTGGAGACTTGGGAAGTAATGGAGAGTACAATGTCGGCCCAACGCTGTGATGCTGGTGTGACAGTAGTACGTCAAAGATGACAAAGACAGTTCACTCAGAGAAAGAAGGATGAGGTGTGAACATGTCACTCCAGTCTTGCCAATCTCCTACAGTGTGTTGCTCACTGTTAAACAGAACTGTTTCATATCCAGATATATGATAATTTCTGAAAAAGAACTCACTGGAAGAATGGATGAGGTTCTTATTACAGCTGCTTGTTTCCTTTGCAGGAAACTGTTGTCTTCTGTCATATTGGAATCAAGAAAGATTAATTAAAATATGCAAAATATTGTTTTCAGAATATTTAATCTGTTACATTGTGAGAAACACATTTGATTGTGCCAGATGTTGTTAAATATTGTGCCATCAAACTTTTACACTAAATTAAAGTAATTACTTAGTTGTTTATTAATACTTCTTTGTTTTATTGTGTATTGGATATTGTAACTGTCCATTGGATGATCACTGAATTTAGCATATAATTATTCATGTGTAACGAATGCAATCTGAAACCTCATTAGTTATGAAACAGTCTGTCTATCAAGTCTGCCAGTCTGTATATGATCTTGATGGTATATCTGTCCTAGTGATACGGACATTATTAATTCACATCAATCAAGTAGCTGTGATGCTCAAACAGTGAACATTGAAAAGGTTGAAACATACTTGCATTTAACGTAATGAGATTTTTATCATCAGGCGAACAGTTTCTGTTCTTTTTAATAACTCTTTTATATTAACAGCTTCATTTTTGCACAATAAACATTCACATTTCTGCTTCTGCTTGATACTTGTTCAATTGACTATTGTTTTGCTCTTACGCAGCAGCCAAACATCCCAAATGTATCTTTGACCGAGTGTATTTTATGCACAACATCATGATAAATGAACTGTTCTTGCTATTAACTACCTCTTAGTTCTAATTCACCTCTACCAGCTGGTTTACTGTGTACACATATTACAACAATGATGTAAATTTTGGCATTAAATCAGAATCTGTTGAAGGAGACTTCAAAAACGTAGTCATTAGTATAATCTGAATTTTAGAAATTACTCTCTCCATTTATCATCCATGCCATGAGCAGATTCCTGTTTATTTTGCTATCAAGTTTAGTACTTTGTCTTGAATGAAAAAATCATTTATAGAAATTCACAAGCTGGAGATAATTTCTATTAATGTGAGCAGTTTGTTTACATTATAAATCCATTGTTCAGGCTAGTTTATTGAGGAAGAATATTTTTAATGAATGTGTTCACTTATCTCCTAGTTTATTCTTAATTAAGGATAACATATCTCGATGCAAGTTTGATTTCTCCATCAGAAGGAAATGTAAACCAATTGTATATCATATATGACAAAGCCATTATTTTCAGAGAGAAATATTTAGCTATAAGCTTTTATTTTGGCATTTTATTTCCTTCAGCTCTTTTGATATTAGCCAGTGTTAGTGTGTTATTATGTGATTTTCCAAAGATCTAAAATAATAAACTCTGTAATTTCAAGTTTGCTGAACATGTTTATGAAGACTTACTGAATGCTGTTTCTAAACTAAGGAAGCATAATCCCTATAAGTGTAATATGCTTTCACTTATTTATTCAGAACCTCTTGTTGTACATTTCTTTATTGTTCAGGTAATAGACTGTACATATTATAGTGAGGCATGATACTCCCACTTAAGTTGTTCTCAGTATGTTAAAAGTTTACAATGATGCTTTTATTTTTTATATTGGCATAATTATAGGTGATATTATTTTATGAAATGTCCATTGTCTTAAAATATGTGACACCAAGCATATTAGCTCTTTTACTATCTAAGGCCAACATGTTATTGCCCATTTCTTTTGAACCAATGTCCTGCACCAGTACATTTATGAAAATGGAGCAAACTCTCAAAAAGACAGCAAGCTTTATTTTGCTTAGTGGTTACAAATTATAGATGTAGCATTGCTTGAAATAATGTTTTCAAAGAGAGTTATTTAAAAACTGTGTTGGCCACAAAGCAGAGGATAGTGTTAGCAGTGAGTTTTTGTATCTTGTTCAACTTTGATTGCTATAGTTTTTGTTTCCAAGAAGTTGTCTCTTTACTTAACAAGTCAATAGAAAATGTTTTTTTAAATTTCACTACAAATTACTTTATTAAAGTATTTAAATCTGTGAATGTTATGATGTTTAAAACGTTTAATGTATTAATTAAGAATGCACAGAAACAAATTATAAATATGTGTTGATTACAAGTGAACCAAAAAACAACAACAGACTGGTTGGTTGAAAGTAAACCAGTGATTTACAACTAATTTAATACCATTAAATAGTTGTCTTTTTTTCAGAATGTTTATGGATTTGAATTATGCATTTTAGGGCTGTTAGTTATGGTATTAAATATTTCAGTTATCAGATCTTTGAAATGTGCATAAATTTCCTTACATTCTGGTAAATGAATAAATTGGTTTGATTCATTATTGAGTATTTGTGGCTGGCGTGTATCCTTCGGTTATACTAAAATAATATCGCATATCTGTTAAATTTGTAAAGTGGTATATTTTAATAACACTTGTAATATAACAGTTTAATACCATATTTTCAAAATGTAACAAACAGCAAGCTATTTATAGCTGTTATATATATATATATATATATATATATATATAGTTTATCCACATTACATTTACTCAAGAACAAATAATTTACAAAGTTACATGTAACACAATAATACATGTACTAATTAGATATATATGTTCAATGCTATATTTACCATAGAAGTTGAATATGAGTTCCTCAGAACATCTGATTTATATATGATGATGATTGGTGTTTTACAGCCAACTTTGTGCTCATGGTAGGTTAAATGGGCCGAGCAACCTCCAAAGGTTATAAAGTGAAGTCAAAGATGAAACAACCTTTAGATATGCTCAAGATGAGATTCGAACACGGTGGTAGTGATCTGTGATCCAACATGCTACCATTAGAAAATGGAGGCGCTCTATATGTGGTAGAGCACATGTAGCACACTAACAAAGGCTTTAAACTGATGAAAATCAACTAAACTTACTAATTTTATGCTGTGAGATGAAAATTATTATGTTTCTAAATATTTTACTCCATAATTAATTGCCATTGTGAATGCGGAACACATGGATGGGGTATCGGAGCATGATTTCACTGAAAGTACATGGCGATATTCACACTTTGTGGGTGATTTCCAAGCCAGTTGCCTGCAGCGTCTCCATCCATGGTCAAACTAGTACAATGGTTGGCTACAGAATTTTACCACCTGGGTTCAAATCCTAGTCTGGGTATGTCTGAAGTTTGTTTCATATTTCACTTCACCGCGATTATTATCTTTGGAGGTCATTTAGTCTATCATGTGCATGCACAAAAGTGGCTGCATAATATTAACATTTCCAATACCCTACCGTTAGACCACATAGGCACCCCTTGATTTATATACAAAAAGTGTTCACAAATATATTGGTATATAAATATATATGCCACTGTTTGATATGCATTAAATCAACATATAATTGATATTTGCTACAGGATGTAATCACTGAGAAACATGTTTCCCGTAATATCTCACATGACATTCCTTTCTTGACATAGATATAAAAGGTTTCACAAATCCCGTTTTCAACACTATTTAGTTTTAGCTTATGAAATGGTATGTGTTTATCCCAAAAATAAAAGCTATACAATAATTGTAAGATGTTGAACAAACACCCATGCTATATCATATGATTATCATTAAATGATTAATAACATTTTATAAGGATCTCACAATTTAAGGAAATGCAATGATGCAGCCGCTATATCCCCTGCAGCCCAGGAGAGTTTGATTGCTCCACGAAAATAAGGAACCCTTTCAATTTAGTTTTATTATCCTTCCATATGTGTGTGTGGGGGGGGGGGTGCGCGTACCTGTGAATATACGTCAACAGGTTACGATCGTAGTACTAAAGACATACTATAATGACACCAAAGACTATTTATAACAAGACGTGTTACTTCGCGTTTTAACATGGGACGCCATTTTGAATTCATGGAGCGCCAGGGGCCTATAGCGGCCGGAGGTAGATTGTCACAGACAGCTCCCTTCGTTAACATGGTGCCTAATGGCAGTGGTTCATTCTGGGCCGCTTTCGGCTGCAGTAACAAGAAAAGTATGCACAAATAAAGACATCCCCGAAAGAAAATGAAAGCTAATTTAAAAATTTGATATGATCTGTTTTTTTTTTAAATAAAGGATATTTAAAAAATAACCTTAACAATTTGAAGCAGACACGCCCCTACTTGACATGACCCAAGCAGTAGACCCAAGCAGGATCTATCTAGATCTATATTTGTTTCAGACAAAATCTGATTAAATTTTATTGAACAATATCAACCTATTAATCACAAAATGGGTATGTAAGATATACATAACTCATAAGCTTACAGTTACATGTACTGGAGCCACTGAAGATGTTATGGGCGGGAGGTATGTTTTACTTTATTATTGTTAATAATATAATTGGACTTCTAAAATTACATTACTATAATCAGATATTTTTTCCCTAATTACAATAATTATAAGTAGCTGAGTATTTACATGATCACCTGCATCCATATTTATTTATATTTATTTGAAATTAATTATTAAATACACCAACTAGTGATAGAAACATTCATTTTGTTATTTTTTCTATTGACAGAAGTAAAAGATGGGTTATTAATTGTTGTCGTTCAGATATATGATGAGGACAAATTTAAATTACTTGAAACTAATTGTGTAATGTATGATATGCATTTCACTGAAACGGAATTCATGAACCACACAACTTATCTAGAATGCTATTCCAACTATTTTTGGTGTACCAAATACACCGCATGCATCCACTGAAATCAAAGAGGAGGGTATTAACAGATAGGAGACCTATACAGGAGACAGGGCCAGTGGTGATGGTAATTAATATTTATAAATATTAATGGTGAAAATTGGTATTATAAAATTAATTAAATAAGAAACAAGGCACCAAACCCATGAAATTTTGTCAGCCCATTTCATATCTTAATACAAAAAAGGATTAACAGCACCGTAATTAGTACTTGAATGTTCAGCTCATTGTGCTTTAATTGGTATACTTCTTTTCATAACTTAAATGCATATCAAATCAAATTCTTTAACCAACTTGAAAAAAGGAAAACATGTGTTTACACATTGCGTATGCACTTGGTTCAAGTCATTATTTTACAAGGTATTGTTCTGTTTCAGTCCTTGAAGTTCTATTATGATGAGATACCATGTAAACAGGCCAATCTCTTGGTTACAGATTTACTGGTGTTATCTGTTACAGTAGTCAATGCATGTGTCTATTACATTTCTGGGTATATTCTGTCTAACTAGAAACAGTTCATTGATCTGGACTAAATGTCATATTTTTGTAGTAGTGGTTGTTTAGAGCTGGAAGCAATTTGGGTTATTCTGTCCATTTGATAACAATTAAATGACTGATTTAACTATAGATGAACCCTTGGCACAAGAGATTTGATGCCACTTATTGTATGAAAGTACTAATTTCTCTATCTCTAACATGTTAACGCAAACATAAACATTGTTAATATTCCATGTATATTCTTGGTCTATATTGCATGGTCTATATTATTGAGGTGTAGACTTTAAATGAACTTGTGGAAATTACGCCTTCCACACACAAAGCTGTGAAATAACCTAAACCACGTTCAATTATTTTATGATCAGCTGTCAAGTGATCGCAAATTGTAGGCTATGAATAGTACGTGACTGGACTGTGAAATCACTTAATTATTTATTTACAATTTCAGAGCTTCGTTCCCTTCGATATCATGTGTGCACAATTAGTGTTAATTAATAAAAGAGTATGTGATAATGTAACATATGGTACTAGTATTGGCAATTCATTTCAACCATGCGCACACATGTACACAATCACATGTGTACAACCAGAGCTTTTGTTTATCTGAGAAATACCTCCGGTCGCTTGAGGCGCCACTGGTTCAAAATTCAACATGGCGCGGCAAGAGTAACGCCTCTCTATATTTAAGCTCTCTGCTGACACCTAGTGGATATGTTAACTTGTCACATAAACATGAAAACCATTGACTTGATGAAAACCTAGCGGATATAATAATCAACTACTCATGTAAACACAAAATGGCTACGTTACTATTTAAACGAGGTTCTTCGGCGGCTCCGACAAGTAAAGTGGAGATAAGTGTCATCGCCAGGTAATTAAAAAAAATGCAGCACCATTGCCTTGTTTTTGTGATTAGATAATTTACACACATAGACTGATAGAGTAATATATAGCTATTTATGCGTGTCGTATGTTTAATAATCTTATAATAATGTCAACGCCTACACCGTTTCTGGCGTTTGACGTTTCGCGCAGAAATATTATTAACATTATGTCTATTTTATGACAATTCTTTATTATAATTATGTGACTATTAATTATATATGATAAGTTTCTTATTTTCGAAAACCTATATTTAGCGTAAGACTAGGTCACAGTAGGTGGTAGATACATCTAGATCTAGACCATTTTTCCTTACTAAGTTTTTGACATGTGATTATTAGTCTAGATTCTAGAATAGAGTCTAGTCATTAGGTCTAGTCTCTAGATCGATGACTCATTTAATTTTATCACTAACTTAGACCTAGTCAGTTATTGAATATACGATTAGTAGAGTTTACGTCTGTTGATCAATTTAGCCTTTTTCATTATTGATACTATTATTTACATTAGAGTCTAAATCTATTTCAGTATTACTTCAGACTTTATTAAAGTTTATTTCGTGTGAATCCAGTCCACATGATTCAGCCAAGTTCAAAGCAAACCCACTGAAACCCACGCCCCCCCCCCCAAATAAATATTTATCACATGCATCATTATATTTAATTTCACAATTTCTATTATGACTGGCATCTAGCAGAACTATACAGTGTTTACTACAATCTTTGACATTACATATGTTTACTACATATAAGTATGATGTGCTGGTCAAGACCCATTTTTGTCGGACAAAGCTGCTCTCATTTTTTTAGGATAGTGGGGGAAGTTCATGAACAGAAACCTCACTTTCTAATCTAATATTGCCACATCCATACACAATACGCTGCAAAGCCATATTTCACAGTGATTCTCTGAATTCCTATATACATCTAAATATACTGGTCATCACACACAATATTAGCAATTTTATCACATTAGTTCAAGCTGTAAACAAAACCAATGAAATTAGCAACTTTAGTAATTACCATATTGTTATATTGTCTGTTGTGATGTCACAAGTTTGATAGATTTACTTGTTTTCAACTACTGGTGTACCTACTTCACAAGAGTGGTGTGACACACTGGGGTTGACATTAAGAAAATTAATTGTGGATATTTAACAATTTACTATGCCAAAATTAGAAGGGAAATGAATGTTTAATCATTACACATAAATATTTTAATGTGTCTGGTCACCCTGGTGGCATGACATTTCTTCAGATGCCAGCTAAAGCTCCAATTACTTTATGGCTGGAGGGTGATGGTGGGCTAATCATGATTAACTACTCAGTTTTACTGCCAGAATACTTCTGTGTAAATTCACACCTTGAACATGTGTCTTCCATTAGTTCCAAACTGGCCATTCAAGTTAAATTAATATTCTTCAGGTGGTAAAAATTGCATGCACACACAAATAAAGACACATACAGTGCAGTAGAATTTCCAGGTACTAATTGGGACAAGTTGAGCTTGAATTTGTTCTGTAAAATCTTTCTGGCAAACCCAAGAATAGCTTAATGGCATAATCTAGTTATTAATATTATGCCTTCTTTCGGTATAGAGAACTACAGTAACTAACTTGGGCTAATAGTTGTGGCACTCTCCCAGAGTCCATGTTTGTTAATCTAATTATATATGTGGAGGCCCTGGAGAACTCTGCAGTGTGTGGGTTGTCCATGCGCTACTCTGTTTAATATATATATTGTGTGTGTGTAAATATATGCTGGCATAGAATTATGAATGGTCAATACAATCTCAGGATGAATCATGAGAGTATTTATACAGAATGGCAACCTTTCATGTTGAAATGGTTAATGTCCCTCCACTCCATTTAAAACTTGGTAGTAATTATTATTACTCATCTGACAGTCTCATATTAACCACCAGACATGGGATATATTCAAATTTGGAATTGATGGGCCATTTTTTAATTGTTCATTTAAAAAAATGGAATTGGAATTGAAGTTTGCTACAAAAAAAAACCTACTCCAAGTACCAACTCCAAGCAAGCCAGTGTTGGGAAGTGGTTAGCCCGATATAAGGTGATGGACAACTTCAAACTGTCTACAACATTAGATCCATGTTTCAAAGTCAAACTGGCTACAATGTTAGATCCATGTTTCAAACTGGCTACAATGTTAGATCCATGTTTCAAACTGGCTACAATGTTAGATCCACGTTTCAAACTGGACTGGTGCCAGAATGACAAGCCTTCTGACGTCCACGATCTGCTGACTTCCCAGGTAATGGAATTGTCACCAACAACTCCAGCAGAGTATATAGAATTGAATTGGAATTGCTCTATTTGGAATTGATAATTTTGATTTGGAATTGACCAAGTGGAATTATAATTGACAAAATGGAATTAACCCCATGTCTGCTCACCAGTTCCCACACCTGAGGTGATTCAAGGAGGTTAGGCTGGCTAATGATAATATTATATACAAATATAATCCTAAGCCCTCATTATTTTATAAGAACTGATCTGGTTGCATGACCTGTTGGATATTATGATAAAGTAACTACCAGGGTTGGCTTTCCCTCTGCAGAAACATATTTCTGCTGTGCTAACCCCTTTTTGCCCAGCAGAAATAGGAGAGAAATGATAGAAACCCAGAGAAATGGAGTAATAATTATTTAGCATTCTTTCATTTCTTTAGTAATATTAATATACAATTTTACAATATTCATACTGATAACTTCTAGCATGTGCCAAATTAAATGGTCCTTGTGTCCATTTAAAACTTTTATACTTATCTATAAATTATCCAGAATACTCAGAGCATATTACCAGTTGTTCTTTTAGTGATTAAATGAGTAATGAAATAATTAGCATATTAATTTTGTTAATAAAGATAAATAAGTAGTGCTAATTTATTACACTGAGATTATCTACAGATTTTCATTACATTAAAATAAGGGACTTGAACTATTGGAGAGATTGTCAAACTCCCAACTAATGGAAGAATATATTATACAAAACATTGTCATGTTTTTCCAACTGACCCTATGTTTTCATTGAATTCTTTTATATTCTCCCAACCCTAATTTTTGGGAGGCAAATTGATGTATACAAACATAAAATATACTTAGTGTAATACTAATAGACTGATGGTGAATTTTTCTGGTCACCATTTCATGAAATTAGTATAGTTATTAAAACATTTATATCATAATTAATAAAAAAAGAAATAAAAACCAGTCACTAATCTGAAATTTTCCTTTTTTTCAGGAACCTAAAGGACAGAGACACATTTTCTAAGTCTGACCCAATGTGTGTGCTTTTCATGAAAAGCATTGGCTCCAATAATTTTCTGGAAGTAAGATGGAATTTGAAATATTCTGTTATTAAGAGCCTATTTTAATTTGTTCATCTGTACAGGTTACCTTATATAAGGATAATTCTGAGTTACCAAGTAAACTATCTGTTTATTTTCAGGTTGGTAGGACAGAAATGATAAAGGATTGCCTTAATCCTGAATTTGTTAAGAAGTTTAATGTAGATTACTTCTTTGAGGAGCTGCAGAAACTCAAATTTGAGCTGTAAGATGTAATAACTATATGCTATTCACTAATATGTTCTTGTCCAGACAGATGCCTGGTATCTTGTTTGATATACTAGCATATAAACATATATACCATGTATGACATACTTACACATACATGGGCAGGTGTATGCACCTACTTGAGTAGAGGTTCCCCACAAGATGGTGTTTAGATTACTAAACTGCAAACCTCCAAGTCAGGGTTTCAATCAAATCAAGATGTCTATGTGGAATGTTTGCCATATGTATCCTGTATGACTAATGTCAAGGCTAAACACATCTCTCACTCTCATACATGATTAAGTGTGAGTGTATATCAACAATACATCTGTAAGAAACACTTCTACACACCAAACTCTCTTCATTCCCTGTGAATTTTGGGTACAAAATTGTCTCAAAAACGAGGTGTCATTAATTTACATATTGCTTGCATTTAATTCTCATTAAATCCTTCTTTCTGACCCAATCACCAACTGATGCTTTTTAGAGACTATTAGTTTGAAAGACCATAATAAAGGTTTTTTCTAATTATTTTAAATATAGCTATTTTAAATCCTGAAAAAGGGCCAAATAAACTAATAATGAGTTATCTCTAAAGACAAGTTCATACAGATAAATAATTGAGGTGTCCTATGTGTAGAAGCAGAGATTTATTTTTTGAGTAGCATAAATTTGAATTTTTCATGTTATGATTTTAATTGATTAACTCCGTTTTCTTAACTGTAAGTTGTGCTATAAAATATATCCACTTCTCATTTTATTTCAGATATGATGTAGATTCTTCTAGCTCAAGATTAAATGCTCATGTAGGTGCTGTGCCACTTGATCAGAATGCTGATTTTAATCACTTTTTAACTTATTCCAATTTTAATTTTAATCAACTTTAATAAGAAAATAATGTAAATGCATATTAATTTAAGATGGCCATTTATGTCATTTTGATGGATTTTATGCTCTTATATATTCTTTTTAAGTTGTATTTGGGTAATAATACTTATTATATATTTCAGGATTTCCTTGGTCGCATTGAGTGCACATTAGGTGAAATAGTGGGGGCAGCTGGAGGCAGGCTAACTAAAAAGCTCAGGTAGTCATTAGACAACCTTCCTTCTGATTACTGACATTAATATAATTGGTAAAAAAATTGGATTTGCCACCAATTGGTGATTTTAACAAGGGCATCCTTATATAGAGAGAATAACATCACTGAAACAATCTGTTGGTCTTATAAATAAAATGTAAACTAATATTTATTTACTCACTATTATTCATATATTGTAATTTGGATGTTCTCTTATGCAAGTTTCATTTAATTGTGTTGAATTATTACAGTGGCTTGAGTACCAATGCTGGAACAATAATTGGTAAGTCAGATTAAATTCTTGTTGTCTCATTATTCCATCTTATATATAATATAAATGTTTTATGGTTATCACTTTGAATGTATTCTTTTTTTAGTCAGAGCTGAGGAACTGGCAAACTGTAAAGAGCTCATTTCTCTAAAATTGAGTGGTACTAAGTTAGATAAAAAGGATACTTTTGGAAAATCAGACCCTTTTTTAGTGATATCAAGAGTTAACACGGATGACAGGTATGTCATATATGTTTGTGCGTATATACAAACTAAGGCCATAACTTATCACTGAATTTAGTTTAATATTTATCAGTAGTGACATTTTGGTTATTATTTCCTAGTTTTACTGTAGTACACAAGACTGAAGTGATCAAGAACACACTAAATCCGACTTGGCGGCCATTCACCATCAAAGTAGCCTTACTTTGTCATGGAGACCATAGCAGGTACATTTAGTTTTGCTGCTATTTTGAAAGCTGGTTATAGAATTCTATATAAATTACAATAATGATTTGTTTATTGTTTCCTAATCAATGTGAATTGCAGTAAGGTTCTTTACACTGGAACATAATTAAACTATGTTCTGACAGTACTAAAGATTTTGTACAGAAAGACACAGAGACATAATTTAATAGAGTAATATAAGTAAACTAATTTAAATAAGTGAGTTATTATTTCCTTACTTGTTTTGTAATGTTTAAGAAGTTATTTTTTATTATTAACAGATGGTTGCAATTCTGCTAAATACATTGGCTGCATAAATTAGTGTTTATATATTAATTTCTGCAGTGTTTAATTGGTACAACTCTTAGTTCAGGGATAAATGTGTTCTAAAATAAAACACCATGATATGCTTCACTCAAAGTTTTTTGTAAAAATTAATTTTGATTTTAGATGACTAGGTTCTTTGGAGAGGAATTTCAGATTAACAATTATAACTTTTGTTAAAATGCTTGGATTTTTTAATACATTTAGACTGAATGTTGTCATGCAGGTCATTCCTGTGAAGCCATACGGAAATAACTTGTTATAACATGGGTTTAGCATTCCATTTGTCAGTTTATGAATTGTTGGGTGTATTTATTTTCTTTGGTTGGTACCCTCTCAAGTTCAGTGATAAAACTAAAATGGCTGCATAGAGGATTATAAAATGCTTTTGTTCCTGTGCTACTTTTGTTTCTGAATACATTTTCAGTATGTTTTTTTTAATCACAATTTTCTTATTTTGTATGCAAGATAATTATTATATTGTTATAAAAAGCGTTTTTCTTTCTCTTCCAGAACTATTAAATTTGACTGTTATGATTGGGACAGTGATGGCAGGTATCGTATTCTGTTACAGAATTTTCTCAGGGTGTTTCTTTGGCATTAACTAAAGATATATGATTTTTCTAACCAGTAATTATTTATGTTACATCCACAAGACATGCAAATGTTGTATTAAGAGAGAACAATTCATCATAATGAAACATGGTCAGATATTTGAACAGAAATGTTGTTGATTGAAAATGTTTTTGCCCTGGTAGGTCACTGGCTTCTAGAATTTGGTTTTGACTGCTGGCCTAAGTTACCTTTGGTGATTACTTGATCTGTGAACCTACCATGAACAAAAAAGTGCCAATAAAATATTTTATTTTTTATTTCCTTGACTTGAATGTTTCCATATGAAATATATTTTAATTTGTTATTAAGAGATAATTATTCAGTTCATAGCTGACTTGTGAAACAATAATAGTGATATCCATTTAAAACTTTTGTTGCCACTCCTATTTGTATACATTTTGGTAATTCACTTTACGCAATAGGGAATGCTTTAATTTAATTGAAATCGATTAAAAAGCTCACACATCCATTTAAACTGTTTATGTGTTATATTTGTAAAACTTGTGTTATACATATCCAGTCAGAAATGTGTTCTAAGAATTTAATGTTGCATCAGAAGTTAATTATAGGGTAATACAACAAAATTCTCATTAAAATCCCCCCCCCCCCAAAAAAAGTCAACTAGTTAAAAAAAGTAGTTACTATATTATTGTTGAATTTAGTGCTAGGTCTTAGTGATAAGAAGTTAATTTGTTTCAGGCTATGTGTCCCTATGTATCATTTTCATTTAAGCTTAGGGCACACACACACATACATACACACACAAACATACATACACATATAATCAGAAAGTCTTTACAAGGGAGTATACCATGTATATATGGTCATAGTAATGTTTGACATTTATTGAACTGTATTTTTATTTCTATAGTCATGATTTTATTGGAGCTTTCCAAGCTACAGTGGATGATCTGCAGCAGCCATCAAAACACTTTGACGTAAGTTGGTTAGACAATGCAAGCCAATGATGTATGTAAATCATTATGCCTTTTTATTAGATATTCATGTAGGTGATTAATCTGGCATATAAACTATCTTTTATTTAAACTATCATTTGATAGTGTACATAAAAGATAGTTTACATGCAAGATTAATCAGCTACATGAATAAGTTACTGAAAATTTAAATAAAAACTGATACTAGAGTAGAAGTGTTAGACATAATGATATTACAATTAATGGTTGCGTTCTAAAAATATTTTAAAACCTTGTAAAGACTGTATGCTTCTAAAGTGTTTGTCGAGGTTTATTAATATGATCAACATTTTACAATAGGTTATCCTAATATGGGTAACTGGGGTTGTAGTGAATTATAATATATATATATTATATATATATATAAAGTTGCAGTCATGCATTTTTCAATTTAAAGTATCAATTAGTTTGTGTTAAACAATGTGATAATGATATTATTAAAGGTAGATTTAATAAGGCAATAAAGCACCTATTACTAACAGAAGCCATTCAAAGGCACTGTACTGTGAAATCTCAACATGATAATAAACAATACAACTTGTTTTTCTTTCCATTTAGTAAGGTATCTGTAGATGACAGTGGCTGAAAATAATGAACCAATACTAGCTGGTTTTTAATTTTCTTAACTTTTGATTAGTGTTAAATAAGGAATAATTTTTTTAATACTCACCAGCCTGAAAAAAAAATTGGATTATTATATGGAGAAAGTCAGAATAGGACTCCATGCTTAAATAAGGACTGTGTTGAAAAGATGAATGCTTTTATAAATGAAACATAAAAGGATAAATTATTTTATCTGATTCATAAATGAGTATATGGTGATGCATGTTTTTCTCATTTCCATCAACATTTATGTACCATACACATACACATAGATGTTGTAATATTTCTCATATACACTTATAAAATGTTATCATGTAAAAATAATTTCAGTTGATAAATCCAAAGAAGAAAGCAAAGAAAAAAGGGTACAGAAATTCTGGAGTGGTAAGTGTAGTTACTAGTCATGTGTTTTCCTTAGTATCTTTTGGCTTCTATAATTCATTTGACAACATTTACCAGTGGAGAATAAAATGGACATATTGAAGGACCAGAAATCGTAAAATTAGAGTTTAATATAATAGCCATCTCTAGATAACAAACATCATACAGACAGATTTGTTCTTCTTTTTCAGATCAATGTCCTTTCTTGTCACATACAGGAAGACCATACGTTCCTGGATTATATACAAGGAGGGTATGTTAATATTTATACATTACAGAGAACCATCTTCATAGTCTGATTTGGGGCTTTCCAGTGGTAGTTGTTGGAGCGCTGTCCTGCAAGCCTTCATGTTGTCGGTTTGGATCTGGTTCACACCTGTGTGTGTGTGTTGTGGGATTTGGTTCCCTTGACAGGCCGTCCTCGGCCATATATCCCAGGTGTGATCAGTGTCCATGGTTAAACAACTGAACTCAACTCATTATCTAATCAGAGCAAAATACAGGTGCCTGCTTGGTCTGACTAGTAGTGCATTGGATCACAGATTACTCCCACCTGAGTTCAAATCTCAGTGTGGGAATATCTGAAGGGTGTTTCATCTTTCACTTCGCTTCATTACCTTTGGAGGTCGCTCAACCCATTTAGCCTACCATGTGCACAAAAGTGGCTGTAAAACATCAATCATCATCGTCAGAGCAAAATAGAACAATTGCATTAAGATGTAACACGTGCTAAAAGATTTGTTGGAGGTAAACCCTGTAATTAGCTTGATCCTCTCTGTCCTTATCATTTCAAGGGAATGAACCTAACACACCAAGGAAAATTGCTATTGATCCTCCTGGTTCATCACCAAATTCTTGATTAATTTTCTCATTTATACATATCTTATTACTTGTGTAAGATTATTTGCATGATGAAACACAGCTCCCTGATGTAGGAAAATAGTTCTAATTCCAAAATTGGTGAAACGTAGATGTACTTGTTTAGTTTATCCAAAACTGAGCTTCTCCATATTTGCAATGAACAACTATATGGTAAATGTTTAATCAGATTTCATTTTGTTTATGGCCAGATTTGTATTTGTATTGTATGATATACCGGTGAAAGCCACTAAACTATCACTACTATTTGTAAGCTGTGGTTTTGGTTAGTTATAACTGAAGTTAAATATTAAACCCAGTTAAATATTATTATTCTATTTGTTAAATATTAATTCTACAATAGACAATTTCCGCGTGGCACATGCAGTCTGTGATCCAGACATCTGCTGTGGTTTGCGGTTCAGTGAAGCCATGTACATAGTGAAGTAGCATGAAACAAGAAGTGTAATTGTTTGTGAATTTATGATTTGGGGAATTTACAAAATTAAATTGATGTACAAGTTCTTGTAGCAGTTTAATTTGTATAAAATATAACACAGAATTTCTTTTCTGCTAATAGATAAGATTATTTGTATGGTGAAAGTAAACTTTCATCATTTGAGATGACTGAACCTGGGGAGTAATGACTTTTGGACTGCAAGTCATATCTTATGGCAATAAACTAAAAATAACTGCTAAAGCAATATGAATTCAAATATTAGCAAAATATGATTATTGTAAATATTTAAGTTTCAATATAGGTCTCTTGTTCTAACAAAAGAGTACACATATCCTTCCAATATGGTTAGTGACCATTCATTTTTCCAACGACTGTCTGAGTTAGAACTTTTCACTCATATACTATGGTGCTAAATATTACTTATTAAAAGTAAAGGATGCTTAATTTGAAACTACATTTAGGCCGTATATATGCAATCAAATATAAAGTTGACAGTTTATTTTTGCTAAAAAATTACGTTATTGAAAATAAATCATGAAGCTGGGAACTGTAATAGACATGTTATCAATATATAAAACATATTGTGATCTCATGATTGGCAAAAGGAATGTTTTTATCAGATGGTTCAGCCAGCTTCTTGAAACTTGACCCACAAATTAACTTTCGCTAGATGGTGCAGTTGTCACAGAAAGTGTCTATTGAACCAAATTAAAGAGTAAATTAATTAGTTCAGAATAATTCAACATTACTTGATCTGGTTGTGCTGTTAACACACATTATTTCTTAGTGGCTACAGTCTTGTCTTCTATTTATTTATGGGTAATTCCCTCATATGAATAGTTGCTTCTAGGATTCAGCTACTGTGAGAGAGAGAGGCCTTCCAGAACTCATCAGAAAATACAATATTCTTTAATACATCCACAGATCGTTTTCAATGTGAAGACCTTTCACAGAATGTACATAAATGAAAACCTGATCCTGGTTAATATGTGCATCTTGAGTGAAACTTATTAATAATTATAAGTCAACATTATAAGTCATGCAATTAATAAGGACGCTTTATTAAATATACATTCTTATTTTGGTCTCAAGCTCCTCAAAACTATGCTCTAGAAGCAGCTCTGGGTGTTTTCATTTGATTCATCAGGTGGCAGCACACACACACACACTCTGTCATTTGAAAGTACGTCCATATTACAATATTGAATTACATGGAAATAATTGATCCAATTACATGTATTAAGAATTAGATAAATTTGGTCATGTTCCAAAACATGGATGATATTTTAATCATTAATTTTTAAGGAACAGAATGAACATAAATAAAGAATGGATGAATACATAAAGTAAATATGATAATTAATGGTTAGTTGACCAAAATGTTGGATCGGTTTACAATTGTTACATTGTGTCACCTTGACATTGATACAAATAATGAGACTGGGTTATTCTGTTGGAAATGCAAAGAAATCAAATTACTAACAAAACAATAAATTTTGCAGTTTGGTGTACTGGTGTTAACAACATCAACATACAGTATAACTTATTTGTCATTAGCTGATTTTTGTTTTGTTTCTCTTTGATAGAATGGAGATCAACTTTACTGTGGCCATAGACTATACTGCATCTAATGGTGATCCAAGAACAACACAGTCATTACATAATATTAACATGCAGCAACCTAACCATTATGTTAATGCTCTAACAGCAGTAGGAGAAATCATTCAAGATTACGACACGTAAGTTTCTCTCTCTGTCTCTCTCTCTCTCTCTTCTGTGTGTGTGTGTGTGTGTTAAAGATGGGTTAATAATTCTTTTCAGAGATAAGATGTTTCCAGCACTTGGATTTGGTGCTAAGCTGCCTGATGGTAGTGTTTCACATGAATTCTTTCTGGTAAGTTATGATTATTTTCAATGTGATTAATGCACACACACACACACACACACACACACTAGGGTGGTCCTTATTTTTCAAACTTTTGAATTTTCATACTCTCACCCCATTCCAATAGATAAATAAAAAATATGGGCAAATTTACAGCAGTATTAATCAAAGTTTAGAGGTAGCTCAATAGCTTTGAAGTTTAACACAATATGCCGATATACGCAAAAAATCGCATTTTTTGGCAACATTATTGTATAATTTTGTGTGTTTTTATCATCCAAGTTCCTTTTTTGTATTCATTCCCAGTTTATATTCTAGTTTTATCTTTAATTTTTCAGTTAAAAATTTTTAAAAATCATTGGGAAAATTTTAGTTAAAAAATGTAAAATTAAAAAGGTGGTTTTACAACAGGGCCACGGGAAATAAATAAACCTTAATATTTTTCCAAATGCTGACATCAGACAGCTAAATCCAGATTTCCTCAATTCATGGGAAACCGTCAAAAAAATTCAGTTCTAATGCTTAGTAAAAAGGGGCAGCAAAAACTTCATAAGTTCTTAAATTTAAAATTGTGACACAAAAAATTTTTTGTTCAGTACCGGGGAAAATATTAAACGATTAAAAAAGAAAATCTTCAATCTGGTAACCCAAAGGGCTTCGTCAGGATATTTCCCAGCAGCTAAAGAGCAAGTTTAACCCAAATACCCCACTGACTGTCCATTGGGATGGAAAACTTTTGAAAGATCTCACGGGAAAAGAATTAGTAGATCGTTTACCTGTTATCGTGTCTGGATTGGAAACAAACCAACTACTTGGTGAACCAAAATTGATCTCCGGCACTGGTGAGGCCCAAGCTACAGCCATCAATCAGTTATTAGAGGACTGGGGGGGTACAACATCTGATCAGAGCACTATGTTTTGACACAACTTCCACCAACACAGGTTGCATCAATGGCGCATGTCAATTACTGGAAGCAAAATTGGGCCGTAATCTGCTATACTTGGCTTGTTGGCATCATATACTAGAACTCGTTCTTGCCTGTGTATTCACTACATGTATGGGGGTGACCTTTAAGTGATTCCAGAAGCAATGGGAATACATTGACTGATCAAACTTCAAACCAGCAGTAGTTGCTGATGACACACTAAACTCAATTGCAGATGTCAAAGATGAAGTAATTGACTTTGCTCAAACATTCCAGCCTCGAGATGACTACAGAGAACTCTTAGAACTTGTAATCGTATTTCTGGGTGGTACTCCTCAATGTGGCATACACTTCATGGCACCAGGAGCAATGCACCATGCTCGCTGGATGGCAAAAGCATTGTATGTTTCTGAAGTCGAAGGAACCGAAAATCCACCAAAACGCATCAAAATCGTAACCAACTCAATCAAGGATATGTTCTTTAACCAATTTTGTGACCACAAACACCATGAACTTCTGCCGATGTCTTCATAACAACAGATTTCCTGCCGGCGGATCCTGATACGTGGAATTCCCGAGATGACTACAAGAGAGCACTTGAAATCATGCAGGGCTTGAAAGTCGTTAACGACACAGCCAAGAGGGGTGTGGCTCTCATCGAGGAATACAACTCCTTGCTGACAAATGATCAAGAGCAAAAGCAGTACCTACTCCAAGTAGTTCAGGACCACAGACACCACTTCCCTGATGCCAAAAAGAGCACCTTAACTACTAATAACTAGTGACACTTCTGAATCATATGATCATTGGCATTAATGATCATCATCTCAATGACGGACAGTAATATTGGCTCAGCATTCAATCAATATGCAAGGAGTTGTACTTGTTTGTTTTAATGATATAATGATGTAACTGTTTTAATTGTCTGTATGTATGCATCATGCTACCACCACTGTCCACTAATGTTCAGATTAAACATGCTGAATGTGAATAAATACTTTTATATATTATTTTTGTAAATTACACGAAATATATATATTTTAGTAAATTTCAAAGGCCTTGAGTTACCTCTAGATATTGCTCAAATCCTTATACAATACAAACATTTTGGATTACAATAAAACCTGGATATGAGCACTGAATTGACTATATATGGTAGAAAGATCAATAGTGGTCACCTTTGGGTAACATAACTATACTGTAGTGGTGACAGCAGGCATAGAATATTCATGTCCAAGATCATATCACTCGAATCGTTTAGATGCCTACATTTACAGGCTACATGCTCTTGTATTGTAATGGCCTACATTTAAGGTATATTTTAACATCAGGTTAAATGAGTGCTATTTGCAAAACAGAAGAATTAATATTACCATATTATTAGAGGTGATTAAAATAGAGGGTTGACAGCACACACGGTTTTATTGTGTTCTTTTTCCATGTTAAAATGTGAGTACTTCCATAACAAACCTGGTAGTGCAATATTGCCTGCATTTATCGGAGGCCATTTGTCCCAGGTTTGAAAACCACGAGGCTAAATAAAACACACACTCTCTCTCGCTCTCTCGCTCCCCTGTAACATAAAACTGTTAAATATTTTCCCCAGAACGGTGATGCCAGTAATCCATATTGTAATGGCATATCAGGTGTACTAGCAGCTTATCAGAGAACATTACATACCGTACAACTCTGGGGACCGACTAACTTCTCACCTGTCATCAATCACGTGGCAAAGTAAGTTCTTTTTCTTTCTGTATCTTCTCTGTCCCTTAGCCTTAACCTACAACTAATTTGGTGTAAAACCATTTATCTTTTACATTTATGTAAATTGGACAGATTCAAGTCAGTTTTATTATGTGAATTATCTATAATTGCATCCTTAATTCATCCATTTTGAAAGACAACATCACATGGCTTCCATTCTTCCTGCGAAAGTTGGGATTTACGCGGTGAATAATTTTCTGTGTTTCCGCTGGTCATACGACCAGAAGCTTTTGACGTGCTAGTTCTTTAGGTTCGGTTTTCAGCAGCGTGCTTACCTATCTTCAATTTAAGATCACTATCCAAACACTATTATGTATCAAATTCCATGCCTCAAGGCCTACCCCTGCCACCCTCCCTTGCCATCCGCCTCCCCCCCACCACCACCACACCCTCGGGTGACTGGACTTAATTCGGCAATTTGACCATTTATCTATTCAACTTATTTCTTCTCATTGATGTTCTTTTCCTAGTTGAGATCAGGAAAGCCAAGAACATAATTATATTGGAACAACTATGATATCTTTGTCTGTGTCTCTGCTATTTTGCCATATTTCTACCAAGGTCACCGAAAAGGTAAAAATATTGATGCTCACCATCATAAAATTGTATTCACCTAAAGAGATGGAAATATTAACATCTAGAAAAACATAAACTGTCTGTGATGTTGAACATACAGTTCTATAGATGTGAGGGCACCTCCGTAGCTTAGTTGTTAGCACGCTTCTTTGCTGAAATTTCTGTATCTAGTTATGTGGGCTGTTTCATGCCTCAGATAGTGGAATCAATCAGTTGGTAATCTTACTTTATAAAGGTTTCATAGTTATAATTTAAATGTTTGTGGGTGTATGTGTGCATGGGTGTGTCTTTGAGAGATAAAGTGTAAAACATTACTGAGACAAAATTCGTCAAAAGTACATCAAAATTATACTGGATTCATATATATATATATGATTCAGAACAGAACCTCGAAAAAACATTAAATTGGCAAGAGGATATATTTAAAAATTATGACAATGAATGAGTCCCTCTCTGAAACTGTATACAGACTTCCTGATTACTGATAATAATATCCACGTTTAAGTTGTCCACATGACTCATGATATTACATCTCCTGTAAATACCCCCACAAATGACTGTAATAAAAGTTAAAGTATCAAATGGCTGTGAAGTAGAGCCAGTTCAAAACCTATTCCCAACATAAGCCTGTTATCTTTATATCTGCTTTATAACTATGCTTATCCTTAATAATGGGGATAGTAACTCTTTCTGAAATGTTGGCATGAAACTAACAATGAAAAAAATCTAGTATTAATAACCATCATCCTGTAAGCTTATCCATGTGATGGTATATTGATGGCTTCAGGATACTGTACTATAATGCTACATATCCATGTTTTCAGGTTGGTTTGTTACACCATTAACAGTTGAAGCAGTTAAACAGGTCGCTTTAAAGACTTAGTTCCTCATACGTACAATGATTCTCGTCTCATACATCAATTCTCATACAATATGATAATTTCCAATGGGTAATCCCATTGCTGTACTTGTCACCAGAAATAAATTACTCTGTTTACTCAACTTACCAACACCTTCCTGTATGATAATCGACATACACCTTTGAGGGTAACCTCATAAAAAATTTTAATCTTGACAATCGACCATAGAATTCCATAATCACTAATACAAATCATTGTCGATATATTTAGGAACATATAAATGTTAATTTCAACAAATGAATGTGAAAGTTGGTGGACATATCTCACTTGTTGTCAACTGGAGTCTTGGTTGCAGTCAAAATTCCGCCACACAAACATCCCATATGGCGGCCACCACATGGTTTTGTTATGGTCCTATTGCATAAGTTGATCAGACAAACCGGTACTTATGGCTAGGTCACATTCTAGTCAATCAATGAGAAGAAGCTTTGTATATTTTGTGAGAAGGGAATTTTATCTGTTTTGTAACCTGATGTTCAGTTAGATATAAATTATGTGGTTGTATGAAGATTTATGTACGAGAAGAGACTCATGTTACATACAAGAAATGAAGTCTTTAAAGTGACCCGGTTAACACTTCTTTGTTGATGTATCTCTTGGTGTCAAATCCTGAGAGGACATTGAAGGCAAGAGAATCAGTTCATATCTGTAGTTGGCCATGCTGAAATTACTTGATATGTAGATCTTGTTCTTTTATATATTCAAGTACAGACACATATTTGAGCCTGTTGTGTGGTTGACATATCCATGAAGCCTACCAAGATTCCATATAAGAGATGCAGTGCTTGGGTTCAGACCCACATCTGAAGGGTGTTTCATCTTTCATTCTTCCTCATTACCTTCAAGTTTACTTTTATTATCACCAACAATTACATTAATGTTAGCTACATTAATTCTGGCATATGATGGCGTGCACTGAAAAAATTTATTTATACTTAATTCACATGAAGTGGGTAAATGTTTTATCAAAACGGTTTAAACAGATAGCTGACCAGAATCAATTGCTTTGGCCTGGGCATATCACTTCCCTAGACAGTAGCTCTTCAACCACGTGTCTGGTGTGTGGCCAGCAGTGAAGCTAAACAAGTAATCACTCACTTGCTATAACTTTGTATTGTAAATGATTCGCTGCGTATTTGATCAAAATGTGTCTCTCTCTTTATAATCTAAACAAGGTTTGCCGAAGTGTACCAGGATGGCTCCCATTATTTTGTCCTACTCATTCTGACTGACGGAGTTATCACAGATATGCCACAGACCAAACAAGCAGTTGTTAGGGTATGCTTGGAACAAACTACCCATTAATATATACCGAAATATGAATACATTGAAGCTGTAATTCAGTTGGTGTATATCACTTCCTGTTGTATTTCAAAGAAATTCTATGTCATAGTAATTTCCCAGATGGTCTATTATTTACAGTTATCATTTGTTTTGTAGGCATCTTCCCTGCCGATGTCCATCATCATTGTTGGTGTTGGCAATGCTGAGTTCGATGGTAAGTACGAGTCTGTAGTACGTCAGTAGTACGTCTTGATATCATTCACCTTATAATGGGTATATATCACACCTGACATGATCAGCTGATAATGTAGTAGCAATAGTATCACCTGTATTCAGAATTGGTATAATAGCAGATTTGCACAACGGTCTGACCTGGTTTTCTTGACCCTTGGCAACGCTCAGCTGCACCCAAGCTAACAGCGAGCGCACAGCACTGAAGAAGCGAGAAGACCTGGGGCTCCTATACACAACACAACACTTTCGAGGCTCTTTTAGGATGTACACCACATGGATACATTTCCTTTCTATCAGATCTCTGTACAGGAAATGTGTCAGACAGAAAGATTACAATGAACTGTGGTTTTCTTGACATGAATGAGCTATTTCATAATATCATGCCTGTTCTGCATTAGAGTTGCTCTAGTTCTGAAAAACTGAAATACTCTTACAGCCTTTATTGCAATACAACACCAAGATGTCTTCGTACAAGGTGTGGAAATAACTGGTATTTACCAAAAGAGTCCAGATTCAATACAATTTCCTGGAACTTTATGTCATCATATGACATCTCAGTGATACGATTACCCTGTTTGGTGTGGACAATATAGTCATAATGAGAGAGCCCCATTATGCCTAGCTGCATCTATACCTGATAATAATATGGATCTTGAGGGACCATGCACCATTCTTCTGCACAGCTCCATAGGCTCATACAACTCTTTAAATCTGCCTTTAGATAGCCTGAATATGTGACACAACGTTTCTTCAAGTAGCCATTTAGTTCTGACAACTTCCAATTATCAATTTTGATCCATTTTGCAAGTAAGTAGCACTGATAAAATTCAGAAAACAAATGCATCTGGTGTTGTACAAAACGAAATGGCAGTAGCACTGAACACAGCCAGATTTCTGGATCGCTTGGGTGCAGTCACGTGATAGCAACCAATGTAGGTCAGCGCGCTGGGGTCATGCATTTGGTCTTGATCTGATTTCAGTCACCTGTTTTAAGTCGACCAAGTTTCAACCAGAAAAAAATTACATCCATCCACGATATTTATTAAGTAACATTAAACAAAACAGTGATGGTTATATGCTTTTGCCGTATTCTTTATATGTGGTAGAGGTGATGATGATTGGTGTTTTACGTCCACTTTTGTGCGCATGGTGGACTAAATGGGCAGCGCAACCTTCAAAGTAATGAAGCAAAGTCAGAGATGAAACACCCTTCAGATCTGCCCACGCCGAGATTCGAACATGGGTGGTAGGGATCTGTGATCCAACATGCTACTGTATAAGTGGTAGAGCACATGTAGCACATTAACAAAGGTTTTAAACTGATGAAAATCGACTAAACTTGCTAGTGTTAATGCTGTGAGATGAAAATTATTATGCTGATAAATTTTTACTCTATACATGCCATTGTGAATGGTATCAGAGCATGATTTCACTCAAAGTACATGGCGATATTCACACTTATCTTTGTGGGTGATTTCCAAGCCAGTTGCTTGCAGCGTCTCCATGCATGGTCAAATGAGTACAATTTGTGGCTACAGAATTTTACCACCTGGGTTCAAATCCTATGTCTGAAGGTTATTTCATATTTCACTTCACCTCGATCATTATCTTTGGAGGTCATTTAGTCTATCATGTGCATGCACAAACGTGGCTGTATAATATTAACACTTCCTATTTTCAAGCTGATTGTCAAAATGATATATTTTTAGCTCTTGAGATAAGGAACTTGTTCCTAACTCAAAAGTAATTCATTTCAGAAATATGTTTTAACATAATTCAAAAACAGCAGCCATCAGTCAGTTAATTTCAATAATGATGTAAGTCATTTAAATTGATCAAACTTATTTAAATCGACCAGTTATAGTTGTGCTATATTAAAATCACTGTGTAGTCTAACACAGCGTGATCACTGGTTTTATTTTTTGTTTATACAAGTTTTTTTTATTTGTCTATGTTTTATCATCCCTAGCAATGGAGGAACTAGATGCAGACAACCAGAGACTCAGTGCTAATGGCCAATATGCGGAGCGAGACATTGTGCAGTTCGTGCCATTCCGAGAATTTGTTGGTGGACGCTATGGTAACAGTATCGAGATGAGTAAAGCCTATTTGGCCAAGGAAGTGTTGGCCGAGATACCTGACCAGGTGACTGGATTCATGAAGAAACGGGGAATCAATCCACGCCCACCACGGACAGATTCCGCTCTAGATCATTCTTCACTGGCTGGTGTTAAAACAGAACCAGCTAGCCGGAACATTTCTAATGATGGAGTTTTATCAAATCAAACTCAGCAGCCACATTCAGGTTCATCCTATGGCAGTAATCGTGCACCTCCACCAGGTCAGCAAGGTGGTTATGGTGCACCACCACCAGGTCAACAGGGTGGTTATGGTGCACCTCCACCAGGTCAACAGGGTGGTTATGGTGCACCTCCACCAGGTCAACAGGGTGGTTATGGTGCATCTCCATCAGGTCAACAGGGTGGTTATGGTGCATCTCCATCAGGTCAACAGGGTGGTTATGGTGCATCTCCACCAGGGCAACCGGGTGCTTATGGTGCTCCACCAGGCCAACCGGGTGCTTATGGTGCACCTCAACCAGGCCAGCAGGGTGGTTATGGTGCACCTCAACCAGGCCAGCAGGGTGGTTATGGTGCTCCACCAACTGGTCCAGAGGGTGGTTATGGTGTACCTCCACCAAGACAACAAAGTGGTTATGGTACACCTCCACCAGGCCAGCAGGGTGGTTATTCTGCTCCACCAACTGGTCAACAGGGTGGTTATGGTGTACCTACACCAGGCCAGCAGGGTAGTTATGGTGCACCTCCAATGGGCCAGCAGGGTGGTTATGGTGCACCTCCATCTGGCCAGCAGGGTGGTTATGGCACACCTGCAGCAGGTCAGCAGGGTGGTTATGGTGCACTTCCACCAGGCCAACAGGGTAGTTATGGTGCACCTCCACCTGTCCAACAGAGTAGTTATGGTGCACCATCACCAGGTCAGAGGGGCAGTTATGGTGCACCTCCATCAGGTTATCAAGGTCATTATAATACTCATTCATAAAGGAAGTAAGTTGGTTATGAGGTACAATAAGCAGGTTACGAGGTACAACAAGTAGGTTACGAGGAACAACAAGTAGGTTACAAGGTACAACAAGTAGGAAAAAATGCAAGAATCTCTTTACCACAGAACATCTGAATTGTTATATAATTGCAGTCAACCGTTTACAGATTGAGTTGAGACACTGATTGGAGCTGTTATCAAAATAATTGCATCTTATATTTGCTCGCAGAAGAATATTATTTTTCATAGTGACGATAGACTTATTAGTATGTAAACCATTTTATAAACCTGTTACGTCAATGTTGTGTTCCATGTAGCAGTAATTATTTTTACAGCAGCTTCTGAAGAAATGCTGCCAGTAATGGAGACGTGATGCGCTGGCCAAATTCTTGTTAGATTATTGACATCAACAGACTGATGATCTATAAGGCGTCAGCTCCAAGCTGCGGCTAATGAGCTGCCTCCCTGTGGTCGCATGATTAGTAGCGGCACATAGTCTAGCGGTGATCACCGTCTTATGGGACAAATAATAATTCTGTCCATTATTTACGTGCAGTTCGAGCTATATTGGATGAAGTTTGTTTATCATTACATTTTGACCATTATCACCATGTCAGTCCACCATATTCTGGATCCATGCAATGAACAAAGTGTATATAATGCTTCATGTTGATCACAGCCTTTGGGCATACTCATTCACTGGTTATTGTCATCCAGTTAATAACATTTACATCTGTTGATCTATTTCAAGGTTAACAAATCACCTTTGTTATTTATTTATCTTCATAAGAATTACAAATAATAGTATCTAATGCAGTAATGTAACTTGTTTATATTTAGATATCTCGTTATCGACACAGACTTTAATTATGTCGGATGTATAGCTCTGCCAGTGATGTGCTGCTTTGTTTTTAAAAACCTGAAACTCAAAATATGTGTTGTATACCTGATGAATTATTTGCTTTTCTGTCATATTAAAACACACGACACGTCTAAGGCACCCTGAAAAGGAATTATAATCCTTTTACTTTGCTATCTTCAGTAACAGATAATGCTGTAAAAACTAGTCAAAGAAGCATCGCGTAGCAATACATTATAAATGGGGGTGATTTCCATTTTTAAGGGTCATTTTTCCTCGTTCCTTGCATTGTTAGCTACATGCTTGTTGGATAGACCCAAGGCTTAGAATTGGGATTAGTCTGTCATTGACAACAATTAATATAGCCAGTTTGTATATAGATAATTAGATTAATTTAGTAGGCTCGTAGCAATATGTAAATCTTTTTCCAGTTATGTTAACTCTGATATAAAGGCTGTTTCAATGCCATAGTGACTAGAGTGTTCCAGGTTGTGAGGGGTGCCTCTGTGGTCTAATTAGTAGCTAGTTGGACCACAGATTGCTACCATGTGCACAAAAGTGGCTGTAAAACATCAATCATCATCATCATCATCTAGGTTGAAAGTTCAGTTCCAGCTCACACCTATTTTTGGGGGGATTTGTTTCCTTTAGCAAATGACCCTTGGACAAATGTCAGGAATAAGCATTGCTGATCGAGGCTATAAACAGTTGAAACCAACTGAACTCGGTTATAATGAATTTGTTATGAAATTTCTGTAGAAATGATCGCTTTCTAACAACTATATAGAGACTGTATTAAGCTCATATGTCACTTTTTTGCTTACAACAAAAAAATTGTTTTGTTTTAGTAATGTTTTAGTAATGAAAAACGTTTACTTTGCAAATCATATATTTCCTTCATAGTTACTGAATATAACATTTGCATTTAACTAATTTCCTGTTCAACACCTGGTGTGACTCTGCAAGATAGTCTTTCTCATAGGTTATTCATGATTGATAGACATTTGGGCATGTAACAGTTCAATTCAGTGGTCCACTTTCATAAAAGTTGGGATGTTTGGCGTTTAGTACCTTTATAAACTAAATTGGTATATTTTAACAGCATTTGTATGTTGGTTATTACCCATATATATATATTTATATATATATATGAGAATGTTACTTTGTATTTATTGTATCTTGTTTAGTTAGAAATACCATTTTAACACTTAAAAGAGACATGTGAGGATGTTCAATGTAGATTTTTTAAATATTTTTTGAATTGATAAATGTATGTGTGTGTGTGTGTGTTATGATTATTAGTTTGCAGTATGTATTTTTATTTTTATTATCTAATTATGTGCTACTACTGGCTTACTTCAATGTTATATGTCTGCTTTCATTTATTCTTTTACTGAAATCCAATAAATATTGTACTGAAATTTACAGCTCTTATTTATTTCCATAATATTTCGATACAGCTATACTTTTCTACAGGATAATCCCCATCTTTTACTTCTATGTGTCTCACCAAAAATATTATCCATTAGATATATTAGCTGGTTTATTTTTATCTGATACATAAAATGATATATATATATATATATATATAAAACATTGTCTGTTACAATAACAAAACCCATTATGGTTAGGTTAATATATGAAAGTGCAAGTATTTATAATCTCAGTGTGTGCCTTTATACATGCAGTGATGTTTAGATGATATTTTGGGAATTCTCTATACTTAATTGGGTTTTCCTCACTTCAGGTTTAGCTCATTTTGATGACTACTGGGTTTTAGTCGGACATGACCATATGTAATTTTCCTGAAACATAGATAAATTAACATAATATATAATAATTATTTACAGCATGGTCAACCCCTTCATAAAGATTTTACTGAAATAAATTGATTCCCTCACATGTCCCGTTTAAAATTCAGCCTCCCGTGATGTTCTGATTGAGTCAAGAAATTTATCTTTGAACGGATTTAGCGGCAGCTGGAAATTTCATGACACTTTTTGGTTCAGCCCTTGAACCGTCAACGTTATATTTGAGTACTGACACAATACCATTTAAACTATTATAATCTATGTTAAATAATAATAATTACAAAACTTCTATAGCGCCAACATCCTTGAAAAGAATTGAGCTCAGTGGCGCACCTAGTACAGGGGTTGGGCAAACTCATAGTCCGGGTACGATGCAAAGTTCATCAACAATGATCAGATGGCAAGGAAACTTGGGGAGGATAAGTGAGTCTGAAAAGTTAAGTTTTCAAATGGTGACGGAAAGAAACTATGCCATTTGATGACTTAACATGTTCAGAGAGTGAATTCCAAAGAGAATGACAGCAACTGAAAAAGCACGAGTCACAGCATGAGTTTTAACTCTGGCAACAGACAACAATTAAGTGAAAACCAAATGAATGGAGCTCTCTGGGCTTGGGTGTTAAAGTAAGCATGGAAAATAGATATGAAGGTTCTCCAGAAGAAAGAGTTTGATAGGCAATAGTGCAGAGTTCGAAAATGATGTGAGATTGGACAGGGAGCCAGTGAAGAGAATTCAGAAGTTGGACAGAATGGGAAAACCGAAGAGACCGTGTGACAGTCCTAGCTAAGTAGTTCTGAACACACTGAAGTTTTAGAATACCCCGAGATACAATTTTATAAAGAAGTGAGTTTCAGTAATCGAGCCTGCTAGTAGTGCTGTAGCAATGGATTTGGCGACTGAACAAGAAATATAGCGCCGAATACGCGAAGGTCACGAATATGATAGAAGCGGGAGCGACATGTCAGAGAAACATGTTTTCTGAAATTAAAATCGCTATCAAATGTAACATCAAGAAATGTAGGGCTAGGATCAAGTTCACTGGACTTATTAGGGGATGATAAAATAAGTTTAGAAACTTCAGTAACTGATGCTACATGGTTTAAACACTGCAATTGTGATGTAACAACTGGAAAATTAATATTACAATTAGAAGCAGAACCTGGGAAAGAAGCATGAATTTGGATGAGTAAATTAGTTAAATCATGAGCGGGCAGAGAAGCAAAAGCCTAGCTTTCTATGGAGAGTCTTAGCTATTTATACAGTTCCAGAGTTGATGAGGATTGTAAAAGTCATTTAGCTTTTATTCATGAGTCTATTGCAGAAATGGCACTGTTTAGTATATCTAGACCTATTAAGTTGTGTGCATGATTTCCTCCATATGCGTTCTAAATATCTGCGACGCACTTTGGCATTGATAATTTCAGGGGATATCCATGGTGCATATATATATATATATATATATATACTCAATTATTGTAATTCTAACCGAGTTTGACATATTAATTAATTAAAAAGTAATTGAATAGAAAGTATATTTTCCTTATTTTTAATTATTTGAAGAAATCACCAATTAAATATAGTACTGCATGTATTTTTACATTCATATTCTCCATCGTATGAATTCATAATTGCAAGTAGTTATAAAGACTGACTACAACATGAGTACGTGCAATTACAATGTCAGTGACGTCATAATCCGGAGAATTAAAGCGCCAAGCCCTGCAGAATCACGTCTCCATTTAAATTCCGGCACATGTCGGACATTTTCGCGGCTTTCTACGGTCGCGGCTGGTAGACTCTGGATTTTGCCCAGCGTTTACGTTTATAACACACACAAATACACACACACACACAGAGAGAAAGACAGACAGACATTTGGTAACTGGCCAAATATTTTTATTACAAGGAAACAGGCTACGGCTAAGTATAAAGACCACTTAGGTTATTCTTGCCACCTAGGCTAATTTTTCCAAAACCCGCTTAGCGCAGTCTAAAAATAGTTCACAGTCTTAATACGGTATGTGCTACGCTGAAAAGAACAGGGCAGTTAAGGAAACGACCCCCCGCCCCCTTCCGCGCACACGCACGCAGATTAATTATTATCTGACGAAACCACGTATATAAAATAATATAATTTTATACATCTATCCCGCCAGCAGTAGAACCTGTAAACACAATAGATCTAGCTGGCCCAGACTTAGCTAGCCAACGTTGGTTCTCAGTGACCATTGGCATTGTTAATTCTCGGCCTATAAACCGTATAGCCATATATATATATATATATATATAGTCTATAGCGTAAGATGTCTATACATATGTTTATTGCCGTGTGTACTTCGACTCTGTTAAGCGACCTTTAAACCGACCAACAGGTTAGCTTGGAGGTTAGCATGCTAGACGAAGCTATCGGTTGGTACTATGATAGTTGACTTGGCATATGATGTATTTATAAAGTTTGACGTGCGACACTTGCACGGTGTGTCATGGACGTCAGGGAAGGAGGCTATAGTCTGGTGTAACTGTAAGTATTTATAGGGTATGTAACGCGGCAATATGTTGACGTATCGGGCTCATTATTGACTTGATATTGGTAGATGGCGGCGTTGGCTTTTCCAGTACTTCTGTTGCCAGTATTATGATTGGTAATGTGTGTGTGTGTGTGTGTTATCGGATTGAGTTGACCGTGTGAGGGGTGTACTTTGATGTTACTAGCGTTTAGGTAATAAATTAATACTAATTACCTCATTATATCAGGTGACCTATTAAAATATACCAGTATCAGCGAGTTAATCGATAAGTGTATGTATATAAATTATAATAGTTATACATATTATATGGCATTATGGGTCTTTAATGACACATCTGTACAAAATGGATATTTAATTAGCATAGTCTTCTTTTAAATCAATCCTATTTCAACATGCAAGAATAAAGGAATTAATTCTGAAGACCATGCACTTGGTCAATTAAAGACATATATATCTGCGATAATATATATAATATATGGGTCATTCCATATAAAATCAGCTACTGCATGCTTCCCACCTGACCACCTCCGATTGTATTATATATATATATATATATATATATATATATCAACTACCATATCATATGTAGACTATATGATGGGACCTGGCACAATTTGTTAGGATTTACTACCATGCATGGTGTAACTGAAAATATTTTTAAAATCTTCAAACTGTGTAATCTCAATCTCTACTCTAGAGTAATAATAAAATGCATGACAAACGTATACACATAATCTGTTCTCAAACTTTAACCACAGAAATCTCAACAAATTGTTTTCACTTTTTTATTGGGGGAGGGGGGACTCGTATTGATGTATCAGCATGGAAAAAGTGGTAGGTGAAATCTAATTATGCCACGTGGAAGAGCTTAGTTTTCTCTAATATCTAGCCATGTTTTCTTCTACGCTAAAATTAATTTTCAAAATATGCATATTTTGGGACTCAAGACATAGAAATTGATAAAAAGTTGTACATGGTGCAATTATTTGTTGGATACATAAATACGTTTGCCTGCATTGCCAATAATATCAAAATGTTTCATGTATGCATTTTCAAGTTGAGGTATTCAAAAATTTCTCAAAATATTTTATAATTTGGTAATAAGTTCGTTAGCACGCAACTTATACTGGCAGCTTGTCTCAGTGGTCAGGTCGCTGACTTCAATGAGGATGTCAAATAATAGCATCCAACATTGATCCTTACTTTTAGGCCAAGTAAAGGATCTTGCAGGTCCTTCTGACTTCATGAAGTCAAGGTGAAAGTCATCATTATCACTTGAAATTTCAAGAACATTTGCAAGGAACCAGACAATGTTATATACTAATGCCACATTTTCTTTTACCATAAGATGACGTCTCTCTGACTGACTTTACTAAACTTGAATAGGGAACATCCAAGAGCTGTAGCACTGGTGTTCAATGGTGAAATAGAAGTGGTGATCATAAGGACCTGCAAATGGCTCATAGTCGATCATCACTAGATACAGAACTGCCATGAATAGTCAATGATAACCTGGCCATGTTTCAAGAGCAAATTTTCTTACCTGGTTTGATGTTAGTTCCTGTAGTAAGATTGTTGATCCTTTCTGCTTTGGGAATATCAAGTGTACTTAAACCAGGGTTGGCATGTATCTGCCATGGATGGTAATAACCAATGTAAAAAAAAATTCCCATTTAATACATAAGAAATACTTTCTTCCATTCCATTTTGGGAAGAAATGGAAGAAACCTAAAAATGGCACATCATCATCCAAACTTAGATTTGCCATTTTAAATTTGATAAATATTAAAATACTTTTCATGTTATTCATACACATATATGCACTTTAAAAAGTTATAGTCCTCATATCTGTTGGTTTGCAACAAATCTTTGGGGACAAATGGAAGAAACTAATATTGTTTAGTTTTGAATAACATATTAAAAATAATTGTACTGGTAGTTATTATTGAGGATGATGATTAAAATTCAACATTAAGCTCTACTGTTGAGATCAAGAAAATCATTTGACAATTAATATGTGAACAAATGAACAGATCATTGCTAATTGATTAATCTGCTTTGATCATTTGACAGTTAATGTCAGCAAATGAAGACAACTACATGCAAAATTGCTCAGCTGCTTTCAAGTTAAATTAGTGTTTCTTTAGATTGAACTTATGATCAAGATAGTTGTGATATATATATATGTGTATGTGTGATAATTTTACTGTCTATAACTAAAGTTGCATAATATAAAAGTGCACCTATTTGTGTTATCCTAGCTAATATTTTAATATAATTTGTTTTTGTTTACTGATATATATATATATATATATATATATGATAGCTAAAATCCTAAACCTATGGTCAAAATATTGATTACGTTTACCAAAATTATGAGTGGTATGTTTCATCTGAATATTTATTAGATTATTTTATATAGAGAAAATATTTATTTATTACTTTTCCAGATATGTATTTGAGAGGATGACTTCAGAAGATTATGGATATTTCAACAATGGACATTTGGATATATTTTCACCAACAGACAACATCGATACCAAATACCATTCTCATTCATATCACTACTAGTTCTGTTAGAAGACCAATGGAAATGTTTCATCCACTGATTCCAGGATTGTTATACCCTGTCTTCCTTCTGGTTAGAGCAATTGTTCATTTGTTTAGGAATATTTGCTGGAAATTGAGTGGAAGCACTGCAGCTTCCTCAAATGCCACGAGACCAGATGCACCCATGAAATGTGCTCATGTTCTGAAGGTTAAGTGGCGTTTCAAGTTCGATGTTCTGATCCAGAGTAACAAGCCTGAAGATTTTGTTCTCTTTCATGAGAGCTTCGAGTATCCGGAATATGTCTTGAAGGATGAGATCACCTTATATCACATCAATACGAGAGAAGCGATGTTTGTCGAGTGTCAAAAAGGCAGCTCAGTTTGGGACCTAAGGGAGTTCAGCTTCTCAAAAGAGGCTCAGTTCAGGCTAGCTGAAAAAGTCATTATTATGCCAATTGGTGCTGCAAAGAAATTGGTGTATTCATTGGGACGACTGCGAGATAAAATAATTTTTATGGGAAATACATCACGATGTGGTTCTACACTGCTGTGTAGAATGTTCCAAAGTACTGGACATTATATCAGTTATGTGGAGCCAGGTGTCCTTGGTGACCTAATGCCATGTGTGGAACATGAAGATGATCCTGATGTTGCTGAATATATAATGACTACTCTGACACTGCTTTGTAAACCATGCCAACAGAATCCTGCCATAGAAGGCCATGTAATAAAAATAGCAACATCAAGCACTAAGATTATACAGTGCCTACATAAACTTCTTCCAAAGGCGCATTACTTGTTTGTTTACAGAAATCTGCTACCAGTGATGAAATCAGTGGCCAGAATAGTACCCTCCTTGCCATATACACATCTGTACAGTCTGCTGAACCTACTCTCAGCAAAGTGGGCTGAGAATTTCTCCACATATCACAACAGATATGAGGAACATTCCTATTTGGATGAGGATTTTGTGTCACCATACCGAAGGATTATACCCCTCTGTCTTCAGGCAGTCCTGTGTTACTTCTCCTTCCTGAAGCAGGGCATCAGCATCTGTGCTGTACGTTATGAGGATTTAATTCAAGATCCAGAAGGCTCACTGAAGAGCATATTCTCTGTCTGTGATATACATCATGGTTATATACCAAAGGCACTCATACCTTTGGATCATGATGCTCAAGAGAAGTCAGCATTGTCTGGAACTAAGATAGTAAATCTCAAGATTCCAGAATTCACAGATGTTGAAAAAGAACAAGTGAGGAAGATGTGCGAGTGTTATGGCATACCCAATATATTAATAGACAAAGTTTATCCTCATACAGTAACTTTAAGCGGAAGCTGGCTCAGGAAATAGTAACACAAATGATAAAAAAGAATTCATGCATAATGAAGCAATTGAGGATTTTCATTCTCTTGCAATAATTCTGGTGCCTTAGAAACAATGTTCATACGTCTGTGATAACATTTTGAGGAAATCTTAATAAGTACTATTTTGTATCCCTTTTTCTCCATGTGCTTGAGTTAGCAGAGTATTTATATAGTGCACCTCTAGCTAAACTGAGTGGTTACATGATGCACCTCTATCAGATTAAAAGAGTGGTTATGTGATGCAGCTTGACCAGGTTAGCAGAGTGTCTCCGTCGTAAATCTCTACCAGGTTAGCAGAGTAGTGATGTGGTACATCTCCAGCTAGGTGGAGTAGTTATGTGGTGCGCCTTTTACAAGTCTACCAAGTAGTTATGTGGTACATCTTCAAATCATCCATCACATCAGCATGATAATTATGGAGTACATTACCACTTAATTAAGCAAGCCATGATGTGAAGAAAGAAAGGTAGTGACAACAACCTTCATCATAGGTATATATAAATCTGCCTAAATAAAGATGACATTCAGAATATAAAAGAATTTGTAACTAAAACTTTTCATGTTCTGTCTTGTTTTAATTTTAGTACACACATTTGTTCATTAATACAAACAATGCTCCAATACACTTTTAATGTTAAGCAACATTAAGCTATTGCATTTCATATATTTTTGAGCATTTTAGATATTGTTCATCATTTGCAACATAGGTGTATAGTTGTGTGTGAACAATATTTATTTTGATCTTTAAAAAAGCTACAACACTGACTAGAATTACCAATAATGTCTTTCACACAAACAAGTTCCCATTATCAAGCTCAGTCATATATAAACTTCAATGATATGACACAGTCAAATATTTGTATGTAAACAGATATTTTGTCTATAAATTCAAAACATTACCACACAAACATTACCACACAATACCAAATTTATATTGAGCTTACAACCTGATGTTATTTGGCAAACAACAATAAATAAATAAATACATCATATTACTATTCACTGAAAGTGAACACTTCATAAATGAGAAAATATTTCTGCACATTAAACATACACTTTTAATAACACAAAAAAATCATTCGACATTAGTGTCCATATCTGTGTGTGTGTGTCTTGAATAGCTCTTCCAATTTGTTAAAGCTGACTTTGTCACCTGGGTTATTAAATTGTCAATTTCCATGTATTTTTTCACACCTAACTTAAAAGTTACTTAGATGGTTCTGTGACAGGATAGCTTCATGAAAAACCATCCGCAGCATGAGTATTACTGTTGCTTAATCAACATCAAAATCACTGTCTGTGTCATCATTATTATTCACACCCCTGATATTCTGCAGCAAAGCCGATTCCAACGTTTTATCAGGTAAAAGACCATGTCTGAAAATATGATTCAGTTTAAGAAATTACTGACAAATATATCTATATATATAGAAATATATGTCAGTGATTTATATAAATATATATATCACATAAAAATGAATCCCAAAAGTTTATAAAAAAATTTCAATTTCCTGATACAAAATGTAATAGTTGAACAGTTAGGTTAATGCTCACTAATATTCTTGCATGTTTGTACTTTATTTTCATACTATTTTCATATTTAACATGAGGAATTAAAAGTATTTGATAATTATTGGTGTTCAAAACATGCAAATGCAAACATTGTACATTAAATTCTGTTTCTAGGCAAATTAGTTCAGTAAATTATGTAATTAGTTGCATGGCCTACAGCTACAGAAAATTAAATGCCACTTACTCGATTAAATATTCTTCAACATCGGTGGCAAAGAAGTCATCACCAAGTTCATCAGAGACTCGAATGAAGTTGCCGATTAATTCTTTATTCTTGTAGATCAGTAGTGCTGGAACACCACGAGCTGCCTAAAATAAATATGTTTAATAATGGTATTAATGTTTATTAGTGAATATCAGTCTTCATGTTATTTCTAATTGTTTTGCGGCCAATTTATTTTACTATGAGGTTTTTTGGCAGGCAATGACATTGTGACGCAGTCAGTTTTGAATGTACAACTTCAGTTACACTAGCTCATGCAACTGTTGTTTAAACAAGTCATACAATTTTATCAAGTGATTAATAATAATAATAATGTATATTTAATAAAGCACCCTTACTAGCAGGAGCCATTCAAAGGCGCTGTACAAATAATATGGAATATAATAATACCCCAAATAATATGTCTGTAAAAACCCTGTAATGATTTAAAAGATACTATTTATTTATCTGTGAAAGTGACCTTAAATAGGTGTGTTTTTAGAAGAGATTAAAAAATTTCAAGAGACAACCGCATTTCTAATATTTGCCAGCAACCTATTCCACAAAGTGGGGGCTGCAACACTAAACGCACAATCACCATATAACTTGAGCCGAGACACTGGCACCTGCAATAGTATCTGACTGGATGACCCAAGTTTTCGGGATGACTTTCTAATGGAAACCAGTTTACACAGGTATTCTGGCACCATATCATTAATAGACTTATAAGTTATTAACAAAATCTTGATCTAACAAGTAGCCACTGAAGTTTTTGAAGAATTGGGGTGATATGATCATATTTTCTAGTATTTGTTACAATGCGAGCTGCACTATTCTGAATACTTCAGTTACACTAGCTCATGCAACTGTTGTTTAAACAAGTCATACAATTTTATCAAGTGATTAATAATAATAATAATGTATATTTAATAAAGCACCCTTACTAGCAGGAGCCATTCAAAGGCACTGTACAAATAATATGGAATATAATAATACCCCAAATAATATGTCTGTAAAAACCCTGTAATGATTTAAAAGATACTATTTATTTATCTGTGAAAGTGACCTTAAATAGGTGTGTTTTTAGAAGAGATTAAAAAATTTCAAGAGACAATGCATTTCTAATATTTGCCAGCAACCTATTCCACAAAGTGGGGGCTGCAACACTAAACGCACAATCACCATATGACTTGAGCCGAGACACTGGCCCCTGCAATAGTATATGACTGGATGACCCGAGTTTTCGGGATGACTTTCTAATGGAAACCAGTTTACACAGGTATTCTGGCACCATATCATTAATAGACTTATAAGTTATTAACAAAATCTTGATCTAACAAGTAGCCACTGAAGTTTTTGAAGAATTGGGGTGATATGATCATATTTTCTAGTATTTGTTACAATGCGAGCTGCACTATTCTGAATACGCTGAAGGCGATTAATGGTATAATCAGATCTCCAGGTAATTCATTTATTCAAAAATAAAAATAGCAAGTACCATTGATAGCTGAATTCTACAGTTAAGTGGAAGTTGAATGATCAGTACAGAAATATTTGCTTGTTGGAATACTTACAAATTTCAGACTAAGACTTGTCTCAGAGGCTAAGATCTTGCAGAATTTAACAGTAGGATATTCCTGAGCTAAACACATCAGACAGCCATTCATTGCTGCACAAGCACGTACATCCTAAAATATACAATGAGTATAGCATTTTATATTGTAACACAGTCATCATTACAATGTAACTGACTGTCTCCATCTACAAGCATTTTAGTGAGATTTTTGGTGAAAGTGGCACCAGTGAGATGGGGTGGGGTACCTTTACATTACTTAGCTGGTAATAAAATTCTTATGTTTAACAGCTGAAGTTTCTAATTTAGTATGAAGCAGATTTCTAAATTACAAGAGACATTTTATAACAACTAGTAACATTTGTATGGTGCCATATTCATTTGTGAGACCTGTTCTAAAATTGACATTTAAATTATGACAATCTAAATTAAGAAGATATAAACAACATTTAGTGAAATTAAGCAGGTGATTAATTCCAATATTTGAGAAATTATAATTAGAAAAAGTTGTAGCATTTGTTTACGCAAGTTTAAAAGGATGCATTTTAATAAGTTTCTTATGATTAACAGAGCACCATTAATGTTCAAAACTAGTGCTCATGGTCATGGAAAGACATGGAATTTAAACAGCCTCAGCTAGAAAACATTTTTTTTTTCAAATTGGAAGGTAAAATGCACTGAAAGTATTACTCATGAAATCATGTATAAAGCAAGATACCAATTTGTTTATCACATCACACATACACTACATCCACATAAATAAAAACTAAATGTGTATATATCTATGTTTACATATGCTAAAAATAAAGAGTATGTGTATATATAAAAGTATATAAATGCATACATGTTTTAGATAAATTGGACAAAGAGATTTATTTTTAAAACTTTGTTTCAGGTTCAATGACTTCAAATACTTGAAAGATAATTAGCCCTCTACCTCAAAATATTCCACACCCTTTTTTTCATTTAAATTCAACAGCTGATTTTAACTTTTAGGATTTTATATTGTTAAACAATATCCTATGATTAGTTTTCTTGATGGTAACCCCAGTACATCAAGGCAATCTGTGAGGTAGTTGACATCAGTGTCCAAAAAGGGTTAATCGATAAAACTTGTGACATCACAGCAGCCAAACATAACCACATGGCCAGCACCACCATTGCTTGTTTTATTGTAGATTTGGTTTTATTTACAGTGTGATATCTGCTAATATTGTGTTTTGTGTGTTATGACTGGTATATTTATATGTAAGCAGGTTATAGAATCATTGTGAAATATGGTTTGTTGTTGGGTTGTGTATGAATGCAGGAATGTTAGATTGGAAAGTGAGGTTTCCGTTCATGAACTTTAACCATCATTTTTGAAGAAATAAAATGGACAACAAAACAAGAGACAAATGGCTCCCCATCAGATCATCACGCATATGTAGTAGTGAACATTTTGATGATGATAATTGTCACAAAATATGATACAGGACTAGTAAAGAAACTAATGTGAAGAAAGACACTGTTCCTACTGTATACCATTCAAATGCCACACCTATAACAAGTGCCACAGTATCTGCTCCAGTGAGATCAGTTGTTTGGAAAATAGAGGCACACCAGGTTTATCCAGGGACAGATGCAAATATTTGAGCTATACACTGATGTGATGAAACAAAAACAGTCCGGTTGTGACACCATGATTGTCGATTGAATTTACAAGATGGCAACAGTACATACTCATAGTCACTGAGGCCTGCCCAAATATGGACATTATTTCACAGGCACTATTTTTTTAACAATGTGTAAACTATTAACATGTATTTGTGTTTAACAAGATCAATCAGCAACTAGCACACTGAACTAAGGATTATGACCCAGGACAAGAATTTAAGGTTTTACAGAGAAAGGCCTTCGTAATATTGGGAAGATTTTGGAGATATCAAGATCACAGGACAGCAATCAAAATATGTTTTTCTAATTGGCAATAAATTAAGGCAACTTAACAGCCCGAGTTATCTCATGGTTTGAACTGTCTTGTTCATTTGGATAAACATGATTTTTGCTAAACTAATACACACATAGTGTAATTTCTTCCAGATAATATATAAAATTAAAACGAATATAGATGTACAATATATAATACAAAGAGATCTCTTACATAAACCATGTTCTGAACATCTATAGAGTTATATGTCTTAACCAGGATTAAACTAATCAAGATATAAAACAATGAATACCATTCATCTATCAAATAAGGTAAGACAACAAAGAGCTATAATGTTATGTTTATTTATGTTATGCAAACCTGTGACTTACCTCTTTATAAATGTGTACAACAACAGTGACACAGGGCTTCTCACTATCTATAGCTTCAAGATACTGGTGCCTGATCAGTGAAATCACTCTGCCAAACCTTGGCCTGTGATAAAGCATATATGACAATTTGAAATGATCAAGAGTTGCCTCAATAAGTGTTATCGTAAACAGACAATATTACTTTCGATCAATAGCAACATTTTAATTGTTTATAAACCTGTTCAATAAAATCAAAGCTCTAAAAGACAAATTTGAATGATGTCATCAGTTAAACAAGTATCACACAGAATTCAAATAACAACAACTACGTTACATGTTTGAAAATGCTGCTCTCATTTCTTCAACCCTTCGTCTTCTGTATTCCTTCAGAAATTCATCTTCAAACTCATTTTCAATATTTTCCATGAACTTTTCATCTTCTGCCTTGGCTTTCTCTTCATCTAGCTATTTGTTATAATACACTAACGGTTAATAGTGTTACAGTATGTTTACATTTCTGAAGTTTGCTTACATTATAAAATTATCTAAATGTTTAAATACTAACTGATTTAACAAGTGTTACTCATAACAAAAGAAACAAGGAAGCTAGACGCAAAAACAAATTCTGTTTAAGCATAATTAAGTAAATCCTTATTAAATTTTAAATGCGGATGCTCAAAATAAATATCTATTTTATGTAAGCTTATTAATATACATTTTGGGTGAATAAAATAAGATTCTTTTCTTCTATTTTCTGACACTAACCATAGTTATCAATACAATTTATGTAACATGTCTATTAATAAGTACTTCTTACGTAGGAGCGACAAGTCAGTGTTAATTTCTTTGCTAACTGCAGTCTCTCAGCCTCTTGTTCAGCTCTTCTCTCAGTTTCCAACTGTTTATATCTTTGCCAATCTGTTACGACACCTTTTGGGCCAGTCTGTTCAATTAATGAAAGTGATAAAAATGAGATGATGTATAATAACACTGTTAAATGTAACTGCACCTATTCAGTTGACTGCAAGCATGCACAGAGAAGTGAAATGACAGAAATTGCTATCACACCTGGGACACAGGTGTGGGTCCGATTTGAACATCCAACCTCAAAGATTGCAGCACAGTGCTCTACACACGGTGCAGTTACAAATGCAACTTGTTAAAAATTGGAAGAGAAAATGATATCCATAATTATAATTTTAAACTTTACTGTCTTTTAGGTCTGCAATATTCATGAAATTGTATCATTCATGAAGCTAACATCATAAAGCAAATTATGGTGTTTAATGTAGCTCTTAGTCAAATTCTTTTTCTGGTCTGGTACCTTGGTTCTGAATGTTTTTCACTGCTCTACAAGTTCATAACTGATCATATATAGCATATTAGTATAATTTTCTTTAAGGTTATATAAGGAGCATTAAAAGTTGTGTATATTAATTATTATTATCTTCATATTTCTGTCAGTTTAAAATCAAGATTAGGAAAATGTTACCAGAGAAGATTTAATAAGTGAGGAAGTCTTAATACGAAAAGCTCATTTTGTGAAACCTCACGTCACTCTCTCTTACCAAGGGTATAGAAGGAAAAAAACAGTGGGCTAATTTGCATCACTGAGCTCAATTCTTTTCGAGGATATTGGCACCATAGAAGTTTGTTGTTTTTATTATTATGAGTCTAAATCCAAATGATATGTCTATTGCCGATGAAGGATTAAGAAATGGTTAGACAGACATGAATCACCTAGTTGTGCTACAGTATCAAAGTCGCTGATCACCATCCCAATCATGGAAACGAATAAGACATGTTAATCTGTTAATATTTACATTTGTGCAATGTCCCTCATACTCTCCAATCTCGGGAGGAGGTAAATTTTGACGACTCATTGTTCCTGCCATAGTTTCCTCATCACCCGATCCACTTTCTTCATCATCATCTTCTTCTTCACTACTGCTGCAATAATTGTGTACTTTTTCCCCAAGGAGTCTGTCATCTAAACCAAGTGACATTTTCCCAATTCCTGTGTAGCAAATGGAAGAAAAATATACAACTCTCTACCATAAAAACAATGCCTGTGGTTATTAGGACTACACTTACAAACAAGAATCAAACTGACCAGTATATATATATATATATATATATATATATATATATGCTTCTGTTAGTACATACAGATATACCATATTATGATAGAAAAACCATAAACCCTATAAAACTGAATGTTACTTTTCAGTAAATTATTCAATCCAGCTTCTCTTAGTGTGTGTGGGTTGAAGGGTGTAATACAGACAATCCCATTTTACTTGAGTTTGAGGATACCAGTGCAATGAGTAAAGGACCTGGGCAAAGATCTCTAAAAGCGTGATACTGAGCAAAATAAAGCAACAGCTTTGAAATATTTACAAATAATTTGTATAGCACATTTCCCCGCTAAATTTTGTGGCAATATATACACACACACATGATATATATATATATATATATGTTTATATCTTTTAAGCTAGACAACATATTAATGTAGGCTGTTGTTACATATCCGAGCACTGAAATCATGTTCGCTGATGATAAAGGTCTGAGCACTCAACATGCGTGCGCCAAGTTTGGGTGTTTCCGGTGTTCGGACGCGGAACAGAAAGCCGAGCTTTGGAATCATGTTTGTTGGTAATAAAGGGTTCCAATGCTCAGATACGTAACTACTTCGATTAATGTAACTGTTCAAGGGTATAATCTAGATAATTTTACATGAGTTTGGGGATACCAGTGCAAATGATTATAGGACCTGGGCAAAGATCTCTTTAAAAGCATAATATTGAGCAAAATAAAGCAACAGCCCTGAAATATTTTGTATACTATAGAGCAGGGTTGGGACAATTACAGGACTATGGTAATCGATTACGATTACTTGATAATACCAAGATTACGATAACAATTACATTCATTTTGAATGTAACTGATTACGATTATGATTACTTTGTAAAGTAATCATGATTACAATGTATATTACACAAATACAAATCTGATTCTTCATCAATATTTACTCAGTTACATATATAATACCGATATAAACATGCTACAGTTTACATGTTGCTTTATAAGAACCAGACTCACTTCCTGGTATGTTCTTGAAATGAAAATGCACAAGAGACTTTGATGCCATTGTACAACGTTAATTTGTTTTAATATCTCTGAGATCAATATTGACCATAGAGAAAAGGAGCAAGTAATGTATTTGCCATGAATGCACACTGCAGAGGTATTTATAGAGATAACTGAGATTAGTGCAAACAATATCAATGGAATTGTTTGAATATATATTTAGTAACGAAATGCATCCAGATATGGTCTATATAATAAATAGGATAATTAGAATATAGTCAAAGCCCCAACTCCAACCCCCTCTGTTAGTTGACCACCTCTGTAAATGGACCGATTCAGTCTTAAATTATTGCTATGGTTTAAATTATATTTTTCTTCTATAATTCGGCCACTTCCCAACTCCGTACTTTGATCTCCATCTAATGCCAACATTTCTCACCCTGTATGTAGACCTGGAGGCTAGTAATAATATGTAGCCTTGTTTATGTTCACTATCACATGTGTTAATTTAATTGGCTGATTGTGGTTCAACTGTTGGCCAAACAAGATTGTTTGCAGCTGGAGATAAAAGGACAGTGTCACAAAGAAGCATTGCACAATTACTGGCTGTGTGACTAACTTGGGCTTAACCATGTGAAAACAACACAAGTTAATCTGAAATACCTATTTATATGACCTATATATAATAGCCTCAACATCTGAAGCAGTGTTTCAACACATTTTCCTTTCATGTTCATAGAACCAATAAACTACCAAACCACCATGTGTATAAATATGACAGCAGTGGTCAATGGGTAAACTACCAGGCCAACATCTACTAGACCAATTAAATAGATCCGAGAGCATCATAATAAATGATCCCAAAGTTCCAACAACGGTTTACGGCTCTACACTGGATCTAGTCATCGTGTCCCCGCAGCTATTCTCAGCTACACACTGGCACCAAAATGAAAGTCTCACCTCAGACCACATAGCGAACAGCATTGATATTGCCAGTGTATTTCATAAGGCTCCAGGAATCCATATACCACCCAGATGGATCACAGAAAAAGCAGATTGGGATCTCTTTGCGAAGAAATTAAGAAACTGTCCAGACCCGGATACCAATCCATCCCTCGACAAGCGCCTTCAATCACTACTACACGACGTAAACTCGGCAGCTACGGAAGCAATACCCATCTCAAGAACAAAGGCCACCCAGTCTACTCATTCCTTCCTTCCTCCTGAAGCCAAAAAATGGACGAAACAAGTAAGCCAGCTCACCAAAATCTTCAAGGCCAACCCAACCGAACGAAACAGAGAAAAACTTCGTCTCTGCCAACAAGCAACCAAACGGCAGCTCTTCGACCTCAAAAAACAACAGTGGGACAAATGGTGCAACCAGCTTGCTGAAATGAGCACAACACAAATCTGGTGACAGATCAAAAAGATAAAAGGGCACGCCCCTACAGCTACAACTGTAAACCCAAAAGTTGAAGCCAACAGAATCGCTGACCATTTCACAACTAGAGCAGACCAGACCACTCTACCCAAGAGCATCATCACGGCCCTCAAAGAACAATTGTCACTAAGACAAGCGAAGTTAGCAGCAGCAAAACAGAAAAATCCAGACACAAACAGGCTGTTTACTTTCCACGAACTCGATAATGTACTGCGAAGACACAGAACGACAGCCCCTGGAGAGGATGGCTTTACCTACACTTTCTACGCCAAAGCCCCACGTCTCTTCAAAAATCGAATTCTCAACCTGTTCAACCAATCCTGGATCGAAGGGAAACTACCTGAACAATGGAAGACGGCAATAGTCATCCTGATCGCCAAACCAGGAGGAACAGGCCATCGCCCCATCTCTCTATTGTCCACCCTCTAAAAGAGCATGGAGAGAATGATCCTAGCAAGACTCCAGTGGAAACTCCCGAAGACGAAAAATATCTTCGGTTTCGTCAAAGACAGAGCAACTATAGACGCCATCGTTCATTTAGCAACGAAGATCACAGCCAGAAAAGGCCCCAAAAGAAGAAAGGCAGTGTTCGTCGCCTTCATGGACCTGGACAAGGCATTCGAACACGTTGATCATCTATCCATGCTGGACTCCCTCATTTCCTTGGGCATATCTGGGAGGATTATCACATGGATAGAGAACTTTCTAACAAACAGAAAGCTAAAAGTAAAGATACAAGGAACCATCTCCGACCCCCACGATCTCACAACTGGCTGTCCTCAGGGGTCAACAATATCCCCCCCTCTTCAACGCTCTCGTCGCCCAACTCCTGACTGTCACCCCTACCAATATCCGTAGACATCCTTGCTTATGCTGACGACCTTGTTCTTATCTCACACGGAAGTAAACCAGCAGAGAAACTCCAAAAAGCCCTAAACGCAGTAGACAAAGCAGCTAATAACTTGGGCTTATACTTCTCTCCAGCTAAGACCAAGACCATGGCTTTCAACATAACTAGACAGCCTAAATTTATCCTCGGTCTACAACACCTAGAAATGGTCAACGACTATAGATATCTCGGGGTAACCATAGACAGAAGAATCAGCTTCATTCAACACGTAGCAGTCACAAAACGCAAAGTAAATTCCAGATTCAACATGATCAAGGCCATCACCAATATGAAGATTGGCGTCAACACCAAGATGCTTATAACCCTGTATAAGTCCTTGATACAGTCAGTTATACTATAAGCTGCGCCCGTCCTTCTACTGGCCTGTAGCACAGCGTTACAGAACTTGGAAAGAACACAACGAGCACCACTTCGGGGCTACCCCAAGGGCTAAACCCCATCATGATATACAGAGAATCCGGAATTCTGCCCCTCCGACTCTTAATAAAGAAGGAGACGGCCACATATCTCCTGAGAACTGCTACCAAACCCATTCAGACCGACATGATACAGCATGCCCAAGACGAAACACAAAAAGATCCCAGAGTCTTCAATGACGCATCATGGTCAATCAAGAGAAATCGGGATACCTCCAGTCATCCCCCAATGTCCAAGGAACGTGCTCCATGGTTAGAACCACCCATACAAGTAATCATACAGAATCCCATCCAGAAGAAAGTTGATCCAGAAGGTGCAGCAATAGAAGCAACAGAGAGAATTGCCTGCTTGAATGAAAGCCGAACACCAACCATCAACATCGACGCCAGTTCCCAAGATAACGGAACTACAGCCTGGGCCTGCTTCATCAAAGAAAAAGACGAAGAGCTAAGAGGCAGAATCCCAAACCACACCCCGATTACCTTAGCCGAGCTGCACGCAATCAAAGCAGCACTAATATGGATATCAAGACTGACTATCCACGAAAGAGTCATCATCCACTCGGACTCTATGGGAGCACTAACCATCATCACCACAGCCAATTTCCACACCTACCCGGAAATCATCACAGAAATATACACCACAGCATCAGCCCTCAAGCAGCGGGGAATCCAAGTAATACTCCACTGGGTTCCTAGCCACATTAACCTTGAGTGCAACGACCGAGCCGATAAACTAGCTAACGTAGCCACCAGCCTAGACGTCTACACAGACTACACATCAGCATCAAAGGACTGGTACCAGAAGACCACTGTAGTTGGACATAATATCCTCAACAACAGATTGGCCGATACCCAGCTCAGAAGACTGCATTTCTGGGCTTACACAAGAAACTTCACCGGCCCGTCACCCCAAACACTATGCCGGCACTGTCAACAAGTGTACAATCCGGTACATTATCTGCTGAACTGCCCAGCCTACCCGAAGCACCGAAGATCACTTAAAGGTCATCTCCGCCCGGAAGACCACAAACTTCCAGACCGCCACCTAGCAGCATTGCTCATAAGGAAATCAACATTCCTACCAGACATCATAACTCCACTCCTCCAGAAAGATCCCTACATATACCAAGGACAGATCAGACCGCCCCTATGGACTAGTGGATAAGAGCTTGGGCCCCCATACCCATAATCCGTGCTGTTCGGGAGGCCGGAGGTTCCCGGCCGCGACATTATAGTAGGAGGAGGTTTTAGTCCAACCAGGCAACTGGTAAGGTTTTTTCTCCTCCGAAATTGACTTCTATAGTAAACAGGTTCCACCATACTAAACATCGCATAGTACGCCAATCGTCACAACAACAGAAGCCAACACCAGGTGGCTGTGCCCAATAGGCGACAGCCAGGGGTTTCTACCCCAAACTTCAACAATGGGTAAACTAATTATTTTAAATAAAGGGGGACGTTAAAAACCCCATGAGGACGTAAAAGACTCTGGCAGTGACCACCCTCAGGGTATTTCGGCTCCATCTTTCCTTACTGCTTCCCTGTGAGTGGTGGGGGAGGAAGTTCTCAATCACTCCAACATAGAGGCTGTGCTGATTAAGTGACAGCCTGGGGATTCTCCCCCGAACAACAAAACCAAACCAATGGGTAAATTAGTTATATTGTTATATTTTGTCTTACATACCAAACCATATTGCTGGCACGATATAATATGGTAAATATTACACCTGGTGTAATTGTGAAAGTAATCGCTGATTACTATTACATTTACAATGTAATCAATTACGATTACAATGTAAGCTAATACGATTATATTTACAATGTAATCAATTATGATTACATTGAAAATGACGATTACAATTACCTGAGATCATGTAATCGATTACTGATTACCACAACCTTGCAGGGTCTAGCACATTTCCCTGCTAAATTTTGCAGTAGTCTAAAAACTCTAATACACACGCATATATAATATACTCACTATTATAATATAGTCTATTATCTATATATATTTATATCTTTTAAGCTAGGCAACATATTAATGCAACTGTTCATGGGTAGATTTAAATTAGATCAAAACAACAACATACACTCACTAGATATAGACTCTTATACACTAGTCTAATACAGTTATAGATCGAGATTCTAGTCTAGATGAGTAGATCTAGAGTCTATCACTCAATGATTTGTGCGTACGTAGAATCTACATTAAACAATGATAATGATTAGACTTACGGTATCCACTGACTACCGTTAATTGTAGACTAATTACTTAAACGTTTCCCGGTTAATAATTAATCAGCACACGTTGAATCTATGTTACAAAACTACAACAATCTCCTGCTGCAAATAAAAATTCTAGATCTGCAACACGAAATCTAACAATCCGGGAATACTAAATACCAACAATTTTAGGAAGTCTTTATGGTTGGTATTTAGTATATCTAGATCTCAGGCGAAGCCGGGAAAATGTCTGGTATTCCTCCTAAGTCTTGGCAGCCTGCTAATGTTACCCTGGATACCACGTAAATATATTACAGTGCTTAACTATCACTTTAATTATAAACTGAACTGTATTTTCGAATCATTTTATCTTGTGACCGTTGGGGGAGTCATGAAACATAGCGGATATTCTAAACTATTGTATTATCGCTCATGTATTATCGCTCACTAGATCTACACTATAGATCATTTATCATTGTATAATATAGATCTCTGGGTCTATTATGTTTCGTGAAAAGCTGGACCGTTTTGTCGCATCTGTATGTGAATCTTATTAGCGTTTTTATCATTATTTAATTTACGAAATGGAAATTTATTTACAAAGCAAGGAACTGTCTACACGTACGACGGTACGTGAGCTGTACGTTTAGACTTGGAGTCTAAACGTACGTGAGGATGCGCGCGCATTTGTTTTTTTGCGAGGATGCGCGCGCATATCTTTTTGAAACGAAAATGACCAAGTTAGTTCTAATGGCACAGGAAACCCTGCCCATATGTTTTCTTAAACTACAGGTTTAATCAATTAAACGTTTAAAAATTCCAATACATAGCACGTCTCGAACGAGGTATTGTTTATCAACACACATGCGGGAAAAAACTCACATATATTTAAATCCCAGTACTCAAGATACATCAGTTAGAGTGATGCCGTGACCTGAAGTTTTTTTTCTTCAGGTCACTGGACTAATGCCATTAAAACTACAACTTGCGTAACCAGAAATAAAAAACATACGCATGTGCATAGTGGCTCATGTACATTTAGACTACAGGTCTAAATGTACGGTGCACATACGTGTAGCTACTGCCATAAAACAAACTGGGGCCGGCAGCTAATGAACTATCATCCAGTCTCAATTTATAACACCATTTCTAAATTATTTGAGAGGGTGATCTACGATCAGCTAGATCAATATCCCCAGGACCATAAATTGCTATATGAGTATCAGTCCTTTAATTTTTGTAGTTTGGGGATTGACTAGACTGTCGCTTACTGGGCACAGGTTCAAAGTATTAATCCATATTTCTATCTGCCTTTTCAACTGACACCTGTTTAGTACATCTTACCAATTATATAAAGCAGGAACAAGACAAAGGTAACTCTGTAGGTATGCTTCTTCTTCACCTACAAAAGGCCTTTGACACTGTCTAGGCTATCACTGTCGATTGCCATTTGCACCTTAGGCAAAGTGATTTCCAAATGGTGAAAGAAAAAAATGGACCACAACAACTTAAGCTGAGATTCCATATATGGGGTATGCATTAAGGGAATCCAACACAAAATGGAACACATGTAAACGTACAAGCATGATTCTACATGTGCGATTTGTGACAAAATGGATAGCTCCATGTAGCGATTGGTGCGAATTTGACGTTTGAATTCAACCATCCGATTTGAGTATCCATAGAGGTTTTCCAAAGAAAAATAGGTCAGAAGGTGAGAGAGGTGTCTGAAATACATGAATACCACAATGTTGCATATGCTACCACAATGTCGGATTTGCATTACGCATGCAGCGTATTTGGAATCTTGGCTTTACTTCATTAATACAATAATCGGCAGTACCGGACATGATTTTTATACCATATAAATTGGATAGGCAGATAGTTCCATAATAATGATTAAGCTGAGATGCCATATATGCGTGTGCGACATTGCGGTATACAATTTGTGTGCTTCCATATAAATGAATATTTATGCATTTTCAGGATTCCGATTTGCATACCGTATATACTCGCTTATAAGTCGATTTTTTGGGGTTAGGGAAAAGGGAGTGCCAGCTGAAGGAAAGATGTTTTAGGCAATCTTTGACACACAACATTATAGGATTCAACCCAATAAGAGCCAGAGTTGGAATAAAATCGTTACATCGCTGCCTACTATCCATTATTATTCAATAAATAACAATTAATTTTCACCAAACTATTATTTGGATAACACGAACATGCCGGTCTTTATGTAATAATACTTGATAGTCACACCTGTTACCTAACCAGTACCTCCAGATGTGCTGTGAAACAATAAATTAATAACACTTGCCTTATTGAAGTTACAATCAGGGGTGCTTGTATTAGCGATAGTTGGAACAAAATCTCCTCATCTCTCTGCCTACTAGTCTTATGCAATAAATTATGATTAATTTTCACCAAACTGTTATTTGGATCTTGCAAACATGCCAGTCTTTATGTAATAGTACCTGATAGCCGTGTGCTGTCCACTACTGATACTTCCAGATAATTAGCAATTATCAGGCCTGTTTGGTGTAACAAGTTTATTAGTTATAACATGAAAGTGAAATCCGTGTGTGTGTGTGTGTTGGTGAAGAAATCGATAGGCCTATTAATATATTTATGATGCACTCACTGACACCATGAGTTTGAAACAACCGGGTCAGCTTTTTCGCGAATGACGACAATGATTAGGATTTTAAGCCAACACTTGACCTCGACTTATACTATGAACATATGCCCAAGGAAAGAATTACAGGGTCAAAAATATACCTCAACTTATCTGCCGGGTCTACTTATATGCAAGTATATATGGTACATGGAGCAATCCATTTTGTTTCAAATCGCATATGCAGTTGCACGTGTGGAATCATGCTCATACATTTGTTTATATGTGTTCCATTTATTGTCATATTCACATAACGCATACTGCTTATGTGGAATCTCAGCTTTATGCGAATACTACAAGAAATTGAACACATGTAAATGTACAAGCGTAAATCCTCATGTGCGACTGCAGTTCATGTGAATCAGACACTTGAATCCTGAATTTTACGACGAGGCAGCTTTCCCAAGGAAAATATGTCAGATGGGGTGTAGTCTGAAAATGCATGGATACCGCAATGTCGCATACACATTCACCACATATATGGAATATCGGCTTTAAGATTGCATCTAAGCAGCATGCTGCAAAAATGGAAAAGCATGTAAACGGATGTGAGGGTCCCATATGTCCGGATGCTGCATACAATTTGTCCTGCAACTGTAAATGGCAGCATATGAGGTAAACAGAAACACTCCATGAAGCGATTCATGAGGCAATTTAGTACAAAGTTGGATGGGGAATCCAGAATTTGACATGAGAGACGATTCTTTCCCAAACAATTTGGCGGGTTTTCACGATGAAAGACAACATTCTTCCTCCATGTAATATACTTGTAACACCTGAGCAAACTGTTCTCTGGTAATCCCTAAAGTATTGTTGAAATTTCTCCCCATCGAATTGTAGCTCCGTATGTACCTATGGTGTTTTCTTTCCTTTCTACATTTCTGCAGTTTTTAGCTGTGATCTCACCATAAATGTGTGGTGTTATGGAGGAGTTAAGTTTAATGTTGGGTGGTTGGTTAATATTATATATGCTTCATCCATCCCCACTTTACCTGACTCTGATGTTGTTAATGATGGAACACATCAGAATGGTTAGTGTGTTTAGCATCGATAAAAACAGGATTACGCTATGGGATCAGTTGTACAAAGCTGCAATTTGGACTGATTAGCCATGTTCTTAGCATGAAAATATTCAACAAAATATACTGAAAACGGTTATATCTTACATGGAATCATACAAATCGCATCCAGCTTATATGGAATCTTAGCTTCACCGCGGGAATTTATTGCCCATTGTGTGTCATTTTTACTTGTGTACATTTATATAAATTTCTTAATTGTGAATCGAAAGCTAAATCAGGAATGGACAAATGGAGAGAAAAACTGGCAAAATAGTGGATTTACAAAGTCACAACTTATAAAAGTTGACTGGTTTGGGACCTTTCCTTAGTTATTTAATAAAAATAGACTGTTCAGGTGCAACATATGTGTAAGTGCCAAGATGTCAAATGTTTTTGTCAGTGGAAAAGATTACTTGATTAAGCACCAATGATAATGTTACCAAAAACAGCAAGGATTATTGTAGTACATGTCATGTGCTTAAGTTTTAACATTTTTCATGCTAAACCAATTTTGATTTGGCTAAAAGAATTTTTGCTAGCTTAGACTGTTGATCATGGCATTCTAATCCAGAAACTAAAAGCTCTAGGACTTAATACTTCGTCACTAAACTGGTTTTCATCCTGTTTACATAAGTGACTACAATCCGTAGAAATCAGTGCCATTACTTATACGGCCGCCCCAATTACATGCGACATTCCACAAGGATCCATCTTAGGTCCGATGTTGTTTCTCAATATCCCATTTGTGGTCAATTGTAAATTATTACTCTACGCCAATGACTCTGCACTTATAGTGCCAGGTAAAAACACAATGGAAATCCGACAAGAATTTTCCAATGAATTGGAATCAAACAGGGAATGGCTGATTGATAATAAATTGTCTATCCACCTTGGAAAGACTGAGTCAATTCTCTGCATCAAGTCCAATGTGCAGGCAGCAATCATGTGATGCCAGGATAAAGGTAAAATATTTAGGTGTCTAACCAATCTCTTGCTGGAGACTGTATTGCGCATAAAATCATTAGCAAGTCAAATTCAAAATTAAAGTTTCTATCAGACATGGGGTCAATTCCATTTTGTCAATTCCAATTCTACTCAATTCTATTTGGTCAATTCAAATTCCACATCAAATTGATAAATTTCAAATTCTCTTTTTTGCCTGATAATTTTTACCATGAGTAGTGTCATGGAAGAAATATTTCTGAATTAAAAAAATTAATGGTAAGTGAATTTGTGGATTTAAATGTTTTTTTCCCATTCTAAACATTGAACAGGGGTAAATTCCTAAATAGTATTATCTATATACATTACAGGTATGCTATGTGGTGGTGTAACAGTGTTGTGGGTGGAGCCCACAGTATCCAGACCATTTTAATTGGTTAAATGCTCATGTTGGGTGTCACAGTCAGTGTGCATATCTGATATATATATATATATATATATATATATAAGGAACCAAAGTTCTGGATCATTTTGATTCCAGTATATTAGTAATACCACATGTAAGTGGTAAAAATGGTAAATTAATTTGTGGATTTAATTTTTTTGTAGGTAACTTCAATTCCAATTCAAAATTTCTCAATTCCATTTTTTTAAAATTAAATTGACCATCAATCCCAAAATTGAATTGATCCCATGTCTAGTTTCTATATAGGCAGACCAGGGATGTCAATCTAAAAATTAAAAAAAGATGCTAATCCAATGCCACTTTGACAATGCCAGCTCATCATGGTATTCTGGATTGACCAAGAAATACAAAGCTAGGCTATAATGCAGGGCCTGAAAAATAAGTTGCCCAGATGCTTGGGGTAAGTATATGTTCATGCCAGGCTAGTGCTGATCACCGATCACTTGCCCATTCGGGAAAGTGCCTTTTTGAGATGAAAATTCTGCAAATATGTGTGTGTGCATGCCTGATGAGCAAACCATTTAAAAACAAATTATTTCCTGCTGCATACCTATACTTATAATCCACGATCTAAAGCTGGCTGTGAATGCCAGCTATGCCTAAAGCTGAGAATCCATTTATGTGGCATACAAATCCAAATCTCTATGCAACATTGCAGTATCCATGTCTTTCAGACACCCCTCTCACCTTCTTACCTATTTTTCTTGGGAAAGCCTACCTGGACACTCGAATCGGCTGGTTGGATCCCAAATTTTACGATCTGGTCGTAAAATTCTGGATTTAACCATCCGTTTTGTCGCATACACAGTCACACATATAGAATCATGCTCATATATTTACATGTTATATGGATTCAACCATCTGATTCGCATTCGCCTGATTGCTACATGGAGTGATCTGTTTTGTTGCATTCGGAAATTACATATGCAGTCGCACATATGGAATCACGCTCGTACATGCTATCAGTGATAGATTAAATTAAGTGATAGTTGGGGTTAACAAAGGATCAAAAGCCACATGGTATTAACCACCCCCAAGGCTGTCCACCAAAAAGTCCTCCCCCACTCTAATGCCGCCCTATCACAATGCCAACTTTCAGCCAGGTCCCAAAGTTGGCATAAAAGTGAGTGAGTGAGTGTGTGTGTGTGTGTGTGTGAGAGTACCACCAAGATTAGTTTCACCTGACAATTACTATTTCTTATTCTTGATTTAGGATGGGGACAATAGTTTGTGAGCTGTACTGGAAACATTCTCCAAACACGTGTCGAAATTTTGCTGAACTGGCAAGACGAGGTTATTACAATGGAATTAAGTTCCACAGGATCATCAGAGATTTCATGATCCAGGGTGGTGATCCAACAGGAACAGGTAGTCTATATTAGTTTCAGAAAAATTAAACTATTTCTTTGTTTTGATGTTATTAATATTTACACGCAGTTTACTGGAATAAGTTAGCATAATTATATAATTGATTTTCATATGGGATGAGTTTATCCTAGGGTTGGGTTTTTACTGTAAAAACTATTTTTACATTACATTGTAAAAAAACTGTTAATAATGGTAAAATACTGTAAAAAACATATACAGTACTGTAAAAAAAAATCATTCATTTTAACTATAAGCCAATTCTACTAGTCTTAGTGGATGTCATTCCACAGATTTATGCGATAGTGTCTTTCACATACATTAATGTTTATTAACACACTACTCAATATTTGACACACGAATTTGTACATGAATACTAAGAATATAGCAAAATAATGACATTGATAGTTTTCTGCACCCAAAGTGAATATTGTCCATCTGAACAGTTAATAGTCTAATTAAAAACTGCCTCAGAGAATACCAGCTTAAAAGCTTTGCAGTTGCCTAGACAATTGCACACTTTAGTTGGAAAATATTTGCTTGATTGATGCTGATGAAACTGAATCCATTGAACATTTAGTGTAGTGGACTTGCATTCCGGCAGCATTGTTAGCTTGCTGATGACTACACTTTTGGCATATTTCTTATTTCCAACGGCAACATGTAAAAAAAATTCCCATGTGGAATTCTGTAGCCCTCCACTTTTATACATGACTAAAGGGTAGATATCAAATAATAATCACAGTATTATTTCACACTTTTCTATAATAGAAGCCAACATGCAGGTATCAATGTGATCATGCTTCAAATTAAAGTTAGGTTGCCTTTATGTCACATTTTAACACTATATGTCACCTGGGAAATGAAGTAACATCTTAAAAACATCACAATAAATGTATGTGTCAACATTGGATAGAGGGTTATTCCAAGACTAGTAGATTATCTGCAGTATATATAAGTAGTAATTACCCACATGCCAGATATAGTTAAGTAAGTCAGTGAGGGTCAACTAGACTGGATATTGGGTTATCATAATGTGGACTAGTCTGTTAACTCAATTACTCTTTATGTATTACAGTCATGTTGTAGTAGATGTTGGTATATAGCTGCATTTTGTTTAAATTGAGTGCGAAAAACCTGTTTTTTAAATCACCTTAATAACCATTATTAAACGGTGTTACTAACGTCTGTGTAAAAAAACCTGCCAACTCTGGTTTATCCTAGCCTTTATTTATGAAAGCTGGGACAAACCTTCACCTAACTGCTTGTTGGAGATATGACTGTTGGGTTATAACCATTTCATATAAAAAACCACAACAAAGTATGTTTTCTTACACAAGTGCTAAGTCAATGAAGTTTTTGTCCAAATCGTTTTGGTTCTTGCCACATGTGCATCACTCATTATTAAGCCTGTGTGTTAATCCATCAAGGTTATAGAGCTGGTGTCGACATCATCAATACAGTTGATAAATTGGTGGAATATTTTTTTCTTCAAAATTAAATAAATAAAACCAGTTGACATGACAAAAAAGGAGTAATGCCAGTGTTGGAAAAATAAGAATCGGCCTGGGGCTGACACTTCTGGACCTGGGTGCGCATCTTTCTATAGTTGCCGGCCTGGTGGTCCTGCTGATATTCAACCTATTCTACATTTCACATGGCAAATAAAATGGTTAAAATAAAAAAAAAAACTATAATTTATTCAATGAACAAACCCAGATTTGTCATTTTCAAATACACTTGCTCTTGTTGACATCTGAGGCATTGGTAAGACAGTGGTGATTGGCCGAATATCAATGGAATCTTCTCTTTCAGCCAACCACCAATCTTTTTACAAACATAAGTTACCTGGGAAATTTAAATCTCACACTCTTGCATATCATTTTTTGAGGATTGAACCCCCCCCCAAGAAGATATTTTATTTTATGTTGAAATAAAGATGGATGTTTAATAACTAAATCATTAGTTGCTTTGTATTTTGCATGATGAAAATAAGCTTAGGGCTATTTCATTTTTTTTCTTGACCTCACCACACCTACATTTGTATACCCATTTCCATTGATAATTAGTCACCCCATCATGCATAAATGATCAACTATTATGTCCCATTGTCCCTGTACTAGTATTTTTAGCTTATACATTGCCCCGAACTGTTTTCATGCACGTCCAGCTTGCTTTGCGGTTTCTGAGCTGCTATTCTCTTGTGTTACCTGGGCCGGCAACCTTTCATCAGAGCTGATAACTTTCAGGACTTGCCAGCCCCAGGTCTTTTTCTGATGAAAAAAAATCTGCCATTTTCTTTTACTAAGGTTTTAGACTGACAAAAGAGATGTTTTGATTATCCCCATTCTTGCTAGTTATAACAATAGTTTCACTCGTTTTGTTGTTGTTCAGCCATAATTATTCACTACATCAAATACATGGTTGTACAATGGAGTGCAAGATTAGTTATTCTAGGTTTGATGTGTAACATTCTTTCTGAAATGTTTACATGACTGTCCTATTGCTATCTTGGTAACTTTACTTGTGAGAAGTGGTTAACATAATTCTTCATTAAAGTGTAACAAGCAGACATGGGATCAATTCAATTCCGGAATTGATTATTAAAAAAAATGGTTTAACCATTTTATTTTTTAATTCAGAAATAATTCTTCCATGACAATCCTACTTGGAATATAAACTACTCGGAGTACGTATCCAAGTAGCTACTCATAGTAAAAAGTAGTATGTAAAAAAAATTGGAATTGAAAAATTTGGAATTCAATTGGAATTGATAAATTTGATGTAGAATTGGAATTGACTAAATGGAATTAAATGGAATTGGAATTTAAGTGACTGTTTTGGCAAATATTTCATATATGTTTGAGCTTATTAAATCTCAATAAATTACATATAGTTATACTCAAATAATAATAATCCACGGTTATAGCCAAATATTATTTCTTTCTTGGTAAATATTGTTGGATCTTTCTGTTTCCTTTTCTAGGAAGAGGCGGAGCTTCCATTTATGGCAAACAATTTGAAGATGAAATTACCTCAGAACTGAAGCATACAGGTTTGTTAATGGACGTCTTGCCAAAAATATAATTTAACTGACTAGATTATACTGATATACCTTCACTCTCTAAACAAGAAATTATACAAAAGAGATAAACAACTGTAGGATTATTTCTCCATTGACATTTGTACTAATCAGATCTATGTAATTCATAATAATGATCTCCGGTGGTTTAGCATTTAGGCATGTTGCACGTTGTGCTAAAGGATGGATTTGCTCTAACTGCCAAGGATCACATATTTGATCCGGTCAAGAGGTTGAAACATTTCCAGGGACTAATTTCTCAGCTCACAACATCATGGGTGGGTGACCACATTAAATGGTACTGCCATCTCCATTGAATGGATTCAAAAGGGAGCGCCCACAGGGTATTTTGGCTCCATCTTTCCATACTACTTCCCTGCGAGTGGTGGGGAGGGATGATGAACAGCCACTCAATAAAAGCGACCACACTGGAAATAAGTGCTCGTACTCGTAGAAAATAGAGTGTGGAATATAGATAAATGACAACATGGACTAACTCTAATATAGAGCTCATGGCCCTCTTGTGCCTGTTTTTGCCAGAAGAAATGAAATCAGTTCATTTGCACATACATTAGGTTGCATATAATCTATACTACTTGCTGAAGAGAATGAAATGGTCCAAATTTATTCCTTTCTCACTCAGTATTTACCTTTATTTGACCCAAATGTCTGATGTACAAAAATAAATGATAGGAAGAACGAGCCATGGATTGATCAACATTCTTCTAATATTAATAAAGTTTCAACAACAAAAAAAAGAATTTACGAGGTTAAAATATGAAGGGTATTTATTATAATGATAGAGTCAAATTTTCACATGTGTCATCAGCATCTGATGTGTTTCAATGTGTCTTGTTAATTTTCTTGAAAAACAACTAAACTGTATCCAATTAGAGCTTTTATTTGGAACTAATTATATAAATTGTTTAGCATTTATACTTACAAGAATGGCGCTGGTCCCATTCAGATTGGAAAAATTAGCATTCGTATGATCTTTTGGGTGAATAACTTCATTAGACACTTGCTTGTACATCACAGACAATGTTTAAACAGCACCGTCCCCTGAAAAAACAATTACATATGTGGATGCCGTCCCCTATGGGAGGAAGTCTAGCTTCTCTCCTTGTTCAATTCTTGAAAACTGAGTGTTTAAAACGATACTGTAAGCCAATATTGATGATTTTACAGTTATTTTGTTAATTATTTTACACTATTCGTTCTGTACATCTGGGATTTATCTCCTGAATAAATCCTTTCTATTCTATTCAATGTTCTGTCACATATTACAAGGGCATATAAGTGTTTGAAATGGGTGTAATCTGACACGGGTCAGCTGGATTGTGGTGTCTATCAATCTTCTGATTTGCTGCTATAGAGCCAGTAAATGTCGTTAGAAATCAAACTTTCTGGATATAATTAAGATTACAGACAGTGCTGCTGCATGTGACAGTTGGCTGCACTATTTTTGAGTAGTTGCTTCAGACTGTTCACAAGGATTTGTAATGTGAGGCCAGGTTGCAAGCTATAGTATTATACTATGATAAGAAGATTTTGCAAGGGTTCCCAGATCAGAAATCTCTGTTCACATTCCATAATAATCTTGATGAACAGGCCTTCCAGAACTTGACACTGATGAAGCTGCTAGTAGTTTCGCCACATTCTCCCCTGTGTCAGTTCTGGATGTGGGAAAGATTGTATCATCAGCATCGTGTGCTCAGGATCCAATTCCTACTTGGAACCTAAAACATTGCAAAGATGAGTTGCTTACTACCATCACAGATATTGTTAATCGTTCACTATCTTCTGGTAAATTTCCCAAATCCATGAAAAATGCATTGGTAAAGCCATTGATAAAGAAGTCATCGCTTGACCCATAGGAATACACAAGCTATAGGCCGGTATCCAATCTCAGATTAGTATCAAAGGTTATCAAAGGGCTTGTGGCTAACCAACTGAAATCATACCTTTCCACTAATAGCCTTGATGATGAACTAAGTCACCATACAGAAAGAAGCATAGTATGGAGACTGCCCTTTTGAAAGTAGTCGGTGATATTAGTTCATGTATTGAACAAGACCAGGATGCTTCTCGATCTAAGTGCTGCATTTGACATGGTGGATTATGATATTTTGGTTGGACGACTTGTCAGTAGACTGGGTATTAAAGGAGTGGTCATTCAGTGATTGAACTCTTATCTTCGTACTTGCACACAAACTGTCATCATTATGGGTGCAATGTTTGTACTAGCAGAACTGTTATTCAGAGTTCCCCAAGGGTCAGTTTTGGGTCCTCTGCTATTTGTTTTGTATGCCCTCCTCTTCAGTGACATTGCTCAACAGCATGGCATATCCATTCACTGCTACGCAGATGACGCACAACTGTATATTTCATTCGACCACAGGGACCTGTCTAGTATAATTAAAGCAGTGAAGTCTTTAAAGTGATGTTTTGATGATATCAGGATTTGGATGTTGAGAAATAATGATATTTGTTTCTCCTCATTTCAAACTGCCTTCTCTTAGTATTGCAGTAGATGCCGAATCTCATCAACCTGCTGGACAAGTTAGAAATCTTGGCATGACCTTGGATGTGCTCCTAACTATAGAAGCTCACATAAAGCGAGTGTGCCAAGTTTCATATTTCCAGCTGAAGACCATTTGAACTGTCCAAAATGTTTTGTCACCGAGGCCCCTGAGAGAGACTAGTGCATGCCTTTGTGACTGCTCTCCTAAGATTATTGTTGAATTCCAGATGCTGCTGTCCAAAAGCTTCAACTATTTCAAAATTCAGCAGCATGCCGTGTGTCAATGACAGGCCGATATGAACATATCACCCTGTACTTAAGACCCTGCATTGGCCTCCAGTGAGATATAGGATAGACATTAAGATCATCATTCTTACTTTGAACTGGTGCCACCATATATCCACAACATTGTACAGATATATCATCCAACAAGGACACTGAGCTCCGCAGGATCAAACTTATTGTTGATATCGCAGATTAGGCTCAAGGCGTTTGGTCGCCAGTCATTTAACTTTGCAGCATCCATATTATGGAATCAACTCCCAGAAAAAGCTGAGACATTGTCATTCAATTAATAGTTTTGTACCTTTAAGACGTATCTGTTTAGTATTACATATTCTTAAATTCTGTAATCTGTGTATGTTTTAATGGGTCATCTAGTCATTTTTATCTAGTATACTTACTTTTTATATAAAGCACCCCAGAATAACACAGCTGAATGTGGTGCTATATAAAATCACACATTATTATTATAAGTGCACATCTTGCTTTAGGTATATTCATTATTTTTCTGTTTCTCAAAAGTCAGACTTGTTATATAATTAATATTAATTATTTCAGGAGCTGGTATTTTGTCAATGGCCAACAATGGACCCGATACAAATGGTAGCCAGTTCTTTTTAACATTAGCACCAACACAGTGGCTTGATGGAAAACATACCATATTTGGCCGAGTGTCTGGAGGGATGAATGTTGTTAGTCGGATTGGCATGGTAGAAACAGACAACGATGATCAACCAACAGAAGATATTAAGATATTGAAAGCTTACATAACGCCAACATAGGCATGGTAGTGGAATGATCAGTGAGTGAGAGAGTGGATGAGTGAGTGAGTGAGTATTTCCCTCGAACACAAGAGTGTGTTGATGGTATGCGCAAATAAAAACTCCCGGGTAGTTTTAAAATCCATTTTCTTTCAAAAGATTGCATTTTATCTCATTTTTGTGTGTTGTCTACTGGTTTGTATTTGGTGGATTGTGAAATTATTCAAAGAATGTTCAATGTTTTGTGTCCATGAATAAATAGAAATTCAAATGAGAAATGTCATTCTGTTTTTTGTGTGGGTATTTGTCATGTGTTTCAAGAAGTTCTGACAGCTTTTAATTAGATGTTTAGAGTTCACTTGTGTTTGCCAACCACCGTAGCCCGATACGGATGTTGTGATCTCATCAATTTTTGGTCAGGTATTTTCTGGTCACCCGTGTGATTTTTTTTCTTTGGATACCGATCATCTCATTTTTGGAGGGAATCACTCCCGAACACGTGGTTCAGGAGTGATTCCAAGTGTGATATGCGCCCAGGCTAAACCAGGTACTCGTTCACTTTTGTATGCTGGTCAGTTTATGTATCATTTATGTTAATGTGGATGATCACACCCCGACCATATATATCCCAGGGGCAACTAGTGCCAAGGCTAAACAAACTGCTCACTCCGAGATCTACATTACTCAATAAATTTGTGATAGATGTTCACAGTTTACTTTTTTGCCATCTAGGAATAAAATGATCCATTTTGTAACTCACTCTGTTAGAATAATGATGCCAGGAGTATTGTGAAAATTTTCTTATGTTTCCTATGGTATGCCACCTGTTTCCTCAAAATCCATTGGTAAAAGACCAGTTGAAATTATCAGAGGTGTTCAGTATATTATGTACGATTTTCATCTTCAGTTACCTAATCTGATAAATAATGCTCACTTACGTATCATCAAAACCTTTCTCATATCAGTATGAATCCGAACCCTTTTAGCAAGATTATTATAAAAGGCAATGTCCAGTTCGCTTATTGGCTAGTAGAGTACCCCAAGTGATGGCTATCGGCTCATATTTCTGAAATTAAGTTAAGGCAGTATTTGATGAAGATTAATCATCCTCACTCCCGAATGTGTAATTCAGGCATCACTGCCGATATTTAAACATTTTACTTTGAACAAATACAATGTGATGTTCATCTTTTTGTAGTTCATCCACAAATAGATGTGGCATGGATCAGTGACAAAGGAATACCAACACCACGAAACAAATCTGAAAATCCAGAAGTGTTGGAAGAACATGACCACCTTATGCGTATGTCTGTGTACGTATACAATGCAACTCAAACAACAACTGATTTACAATAAACAGCATTTATTCAACATGTAAACCTTTCTGTAACCATGCGTGACCATCACCTCTTGCAAATACCTTCACATCACATAATGGACTGAATCCTCGACATGCGGTCTTAAATTTCCCACCCATCACAAGATACAAAACTAAAAATAACAGCTGGATGAAATTCAATTTTTGATCAACAAATTTCTGCATTGTGCAGAAAGATGATTTTTAAATAGAGAAATGAAAAACCATTTCTTCAGCTGGTTGTTACGTTATTCACTTGTGTCGAGACTATAAACTTTTTTTCAGATACAGTGACACTAAGCTCAAGATAGCCACTGTGCCCAATAGCACACTTTCAGTAGCATGACACAGCTTCAGGAGACTTGTTACACAAGTAAATAAAATCCACTTACCCCGACATTAAACCTGAAAAGCATTAGCCTGTCCTGTCTGTCATTTAACCAGTTATGTCCTGTCGGCTCCTAACAATTACTAGATTAGAAAATATTACATGTTGAATGAACTTCTACCAATACAATTGAAAAGCTAACTGCATCACAAGATACATAACTGTAATATTAAATGTAGTAAATATGAGGAATACATATGACGAAGGAAAATCACCAAACAAATCAAGTCGATGTCATGACAAAAGGCCAACGAAACACTTAAAGACAGGGCACTGCTGTGAAAGCGCAGACCCACCAATTTTGTTCTTAGTTTACCAAGTCAACGGTAAGTATAGTAAACAGGACAACAACTTGATTTAATTTGGATATATGCTAAGTTCATGAGGTATCCAAATCAATTTCAGGTCTTGTACATTTTGTGAACGGTATACCAAACCACGTCCAAAGGTGGACAAAATCCTGGAAAACGACATTCCATTTACGTTCAAAAAATACCCAGTCACAGAATGTTGCCTGGTTGTGTTCTAAAACTGGAAACCCACCAACTTTGCATGGAATTTTCTCGGCGCCGTCAAAACCAAAAGCTAACAATGAATCATTAAGATGCATTTACAGATTAATCAGGTTTTAAGTTTTATAATAGTACAAGTTATATCAGGGGCAAGACAAAAAGCAAACCAAACCTTACAAGAAAATACCATTTTACTAATTAGCAGCTAACACACTGATAACAGAAATGACGATGTGTTAACACATCATAGGAAAGAACTAAAGCAGCTATCTACAATTATCAGAAAAAAAGTAGTTCGTTACTGAATTTATTTCAAACAGTCAAAATTTTATAGCAATCACTAATCCACGTAACATTTCTAAACGAGAAAAATACATTTCACGTCACACAGAAAATGTGCAAATGACTGCACAGGTAGATTGGTAAATACTACAGCTATTCTAAACCTGCTGACATGCATAGGATTTTAAAAAGTATGTCACGCTTAATACAGAAGTATTACTACTACTTGTAGCCAAAAATGTATGCATTATGAGCCAACATGTTTTTTGTATGTATGACATCAGTTATCAGAAGGTACGTAAATACTATTTAGATGAACCAATGACAAAAAAACCACAGGAACACCAATTTTCATTGAAATGAACAATACCTTAATAAGGAAGATCCTGTTAATATCTGATAAGAAAATGCAATCTTCCCATAAACTGAACACCTGTTGCCAGATTATCTGTTGGTAGCACTGTCGTTTGTGTATTATCCTATGCACATCAGCTAACACGCAAAAGAGCAATGAACAATTTCTAACCAACAAAACAAAGTTAACTACGTATTATTAGCAGAGTTGTTAATATACATTATATATTAGCGTGAACTGACTTTCTCAAATTACTGTAATTTCACTCAGAGATGAAAATCCCATGATCTTAAAATATATCTACAAAATGTAGACAACTCTACTGATGGTTCAATATTTTGGAAATTGTCACCAAAATTCATACTGGTCTCACGCATCCAAATTATGTTAACATTATTCACATCAGAACAAAGGGCATATATCTGAACCATTAAACTCGGCTCTCGGTTATCAGTGAGTTATAATTATTTCCAACAAAGCCCTTTGAAAAATAGATACTGCAACTTGTCATCAAAGCAGACGATATGAAAGTTGCACGACATTCATTTGAGGAACAGTTTGTGTAACCGGGTGTGCAAACTCATTATAATTGCTGGTGACCAGGTGACATGCAACATGCGTTCAATGACGATTTTAAAATGTTTTAAACACTTTTATATATATATACAGTGCAGTGAAAAGATAACCTAGCTGTGTTTCATTAGCTGCAAAAGGTTCTTAGAACATTTCCAGCATTTTTTCAAGCAAACATTGAAAATCACAAGACATGTTTTGTCTGTTCCCACTGCAGTTTACCCACCACAACACACTTCTGTTCAACTCTCAAGTTATTTGACAAATGAAATCATTTGAAACACAGAAAATATTTCACCATGCCATGTTATCGATTAACTTTCAAACAAACCATAACCAATCATAAATGCTGAAATCATATAATATTTCTCACATATATACTTATCATATTCGGCATATTTTGACTGAACATTTATGTCAGACTAAAGCAGACTGTATTTACAGTGCCAGTAGGATCATTCGAGTCCTACCAGGATCCAGCTTCTTGGTTGATTATAACGAAACACTAAACGTAGAAGTACCTATCAAATCATATGTGAACACCGAAGAAACAATATCTTGATGTTTTACAAGCAGATTATTCATCCTGTTTGTTAACGTCATGATAAACAAAACAACAATGAAAAAAACAACAACAAGGACTTCTTATTAATTAATATTATAAAGGTAAGCCAATAACAGTAAAAACTATGTACATCTGAATTCTAGTCAAGTATACTTCATTACATATTCAAAGATTTGAAACTATTTCAGGAATACAAGAACATGCTCACAAGAAAATCTTAAATTGATTCACACATCTTATTCAATTCAATTTTAAACAGGAAATTGATTAAAGAACTTCACGAGTGCTGTTCACACAATAAACACCCAAAGGTGATCCAGTTGTCAACAAAACCTTACAACAGCTACATAAGGAAAAAAGCATGCTCATTTACCTCTAACAACACTTACACAATGTAAATCACACAGTGTTTGTGCAGATATCGAACTAGTAGCAAATTATAGTAGTCTGGTTCACAAGCTAGAGCCAGTCACTCTCTTAGAAAGAGCAATCAGAAAGTGCAGGAGTTCTCATAATGAATTTGCACACCGAGTCATTGAAACAAAATCATTTACATTACAATAAGGATATATATGGAGTTGTTCTCTTATGCTCAGTTATGTCTCAACGGGAATGATCATAATTATGTCAGCATGTTAGCACAATAAAGACCCTCCTGAAATCACTCACTTCATTAATAAGAAATGACATCAGACACTTAATATGCCCAAGACAAATTACCTTTGGCGCAGTGGCCAACATGGAAATCCTAGTTTCAACCCCATCCATAAATATACAACAAGTAATCACAATAATCGAAAAGTGGTCAGTACCTATGCACTGAAATTCTATAAGCGTAATCTTTTAATGGGAACCACGCCTCCAAGAAGAGTTGAACATCTGGCCACATATGTTCAAAACAGATATTAAATCCAAATCATCAGTTAACGAGGTGGGCACCAATCACTAACTTGTTATCGATTCACTCATGACAAACCTCAGATAGTATCATGCTATTCATGAACTGAACAAAGCGAACACAAGTACATTGTAAAAAGTATAAAAAATAACAGCAGTATAATTAATATTATATGTTATATAATGATATCAATTGAAGAATCAACAGAATGCTCTGCACATCGATCCGTCATCCACAAACATGTGTCTTGTACAACCATACATTTTGGCGCTCCTCTCTCTACATATTTATATCGCTCTAGCTATTTTCTCTGAGCTTTCTCTTAGCTGGTAACAAGTGCTTAACGTTTCTCACTCCAGATTTACTCAAAAGGTGTCTCTGTCACGTAATATCTGTCTGGAGTGGTCCACTTATACCTGGCAAAGGCGTCTGTGGTTGGTAATGTTATGATAATTGGTTAATGAAGGACGATGAACACTAATGTTGTGTTAGTAGTGATGAATGGCTGCGTACAGCACATGACAACAATATATATTATGTAGCACCTGTTGGCCAATTGTTCACACGAGGCTATAAACGTGGGTCTGCATGAAGCCCGTATTCACTGCATCTCACCAGTTCCCATGTTTCCGTTCATGTGGATTGGTCCCACGTTGGGTGGCGTCATGCCAGGGATGGGTGGTATGGTGACCATCTGACTTGCCATCTTGTTCATTTCGATCATTGCCGCAGCAGTAGCATTGAACTGTGCCTGAGCCTGCGGGTCCTCGAACTGACCCATGTCACCCATACTCTGCATGCTGCCTGGCATTCCCGCCTGTAGGCCACCAGGAATGCCATGAGCAGCTCGAGACATCACAGTAGCTGCCGGCATGGAAGGCTGTTGTTGTGTGCTCATCACGTGATGTGACTGTGTCAGAGGCTGCGTGGTATGACTGGATGACTGATGTGTGCCGGGTACGGACTGCAGATTCGGTGGTGCCTGGGCCAGACTTGGTGGCGGGACCTGCTGATGACGGCCAGCCACCTGATGACTCGCTTCTGTATGTGTGGCACCGGATGTCAATGTCTGTTCTTGATGTGCTGTTGCTAGTACAGCTGGAGGGCCAGCATGACTCGTCTGCTGTGCTGGCGTACTGCCAGAATCAGAGCTCCTTAATAGTTCACTGACGTTAACATTGTTACCACTGTAACAAGAAAACAAAGCACAATTCATTGATCAGCCAGTCAGAGATTACAGAAATCCAAGAACAGATCAAATGGCAGAAAAACAAACAAGTTCCTAGTGTGTGTGTGTGTGTTGCAAGTGACAGTTTCATAACCAAGATAATTAACATATTCTAAGAATAATTTTCTAATTTCTTCAACTAAATGAAAACTTTCTGTTAATATTTAAACCAACTATTAGTAGTATGCTTCATTTAATTCATAACATCAGCTGCTTGAAACTACCCAGAGTTTCAAGTTAAAACTCTCCTATTTGGGCAATTAAAAAATGCTGGAAATAGTACATTTACAGTTTGGATTATCCCACGGTCAAATGCAAGAATCAAATTTTTTTTAAAAATAATATTTTAATTTATTGGGATATTCAGTTAGCATTTTACATTTTAATTAGGTTCCAATCACGGATGCCTGCATAAACAAATTTCACTTGCTTTCAATGAACAATCTTGGAATTTCTGATGTTAAGTATGTCTCGCAATGGGACAAAATCCTGAAACGTCAGCAGCAAGAATTAACTACAACAAACAAAACACTAATAATTAACACAAACAATTAAAAATAGGGGCTTGTCTGACACTGAAACATACTTTGACGGATTTTCAATTGTACATCCGCGTCCCATGCCACTGCTTTGTGGCTTATTTCGCTGTTCTAAGGTGACTTTTGGAAAATTTTGGCTTGGTCCTTGAGGTCGTCCTTGATTGTTGCCATGGAACTGCGTGCGGCTCTGCCCAGCAGAGCGCCCATTTCCTCTAAACCTGCCCCTCATTGGATGACGCTGATTCATATCGTTCTCATAATCCATAAAATTGGAATCAAAGTTCTGGGCATAGTAAGGTTGCTGTTAATAAATAATAGAAACATACACATGGTTAAATTGCTTTAGTAAATTAAATTCTTCATGCTGTAACTCATTACTGTTCTTTTAAGCAATAGACATTTACTGTACAAGTCAAACTATTATCCAATCTGATCATGAAACTAACTTGCTGAAAACAGTTTTGATGTGGTAATTATAAGCAAAGGTTACCTGCATTCGGCTTGCTCCACGACCTACAGATGAACTGAAGCGTGCTCTGCCACCACCTCTGGGTACACGCGTGGAAACCACACCACGATTCATGCCCCTAGAAAGCAAGAAGTAAAGAAGTTAAGACTTGGTGATCAATAAAATCAAGAATCACAAACACAGAAAGGGTACCTCAAACAGTAAAACAATGAAGTACCTTCGTGGACCCACTGACATAACCTGAGGTGGCTGAGAGTTTGGTCCTCCAGCCATACGTCCAGCTCGCTGGTTATGTGACTGGGTGTTACCACCCCAGCTACCGACTACTACACCTGCTATCTGTAACTGACCACCACGAGAATCTACAGGGCTTCGTCCTGAAAAACAATATACATAGACATATTTATAGAAGTGTGTGTGTGTGTACACACATAAAACTGTATTTGTTCAATTCAAAATGAATAAACTTATCACTTTCATAATTTATCCGAAAAGGAGCTAACATTAAAAAAATACCAGTTACCGTAATTATGGAATTTAAAATTTATTTATTAATAATAATTAAAATCTGATTTTTTTTGGCTTTCTAAGGTAAACACTCCTTACCAGAAATTTATTTGTAATGTGATATATCTAGTTCCCCAAATCTATTTAAATTCTATTAAAAAGAGCAATATTATGTCTTCTCTTGGTAGTATTAAATAATTTGACTTCAAAAAATAAGTGTTGACATATATTCTGTAAGCAGATCTATTGTGCCATAAATATAGAAGCAGCTAAGCAAGATGTGTTGGCACATACCCTTACCTAGGAGCCCCCTGCCACGACCCATGCCACGTGGTCCTGGGCCAGAATTGGGAGGATTAACTGGGGCTCCAGGAGGTCTAAGGTTTGTATTCTGCTGATAAAGAGGTGGTGCCATGCCACTAGGACCAAATGGATGCTGCATTAAAGGCAGGACAGGCTTAGCAAATACCATTTCTGGATTCATGATTCCTTGGAGAATGGCTTGACGCATCCGCTCAACACGCATCACCTGTTCCAGCTGCAAAGAACGATACCAACTGTTGATTTGCTCATGCCGAATAGTCACTTACTATTACCAGTTCAGAAGAGTTTGATTCTGGTACTGAGGAACAGGCCAATTAAGACTAAAAACAAGTACTGCTCTGTATATCAAGCCGATTCTTTTTTTCAGTATTTACTAAATTATAAGTGACACAGTAAATTATTGAGTATATTAATCATACTAACGTGACCATCACAGATATCCATTAATGGAGTGTTGTTCATTGCCTTCAGTAACTTGAAATGGAACAGTTTGCCATCAAAAAATAGCCACGGACAGCACATGTGCCAGGGTATTGGAGCGCCACATGCATCATTAGCAAATATAGCATGTTCAACCCCACGCATCAGCAACGAAGCCAGCTGAACTCCACGGTTGTTTATATTTGGCAGCTATATTTTGTAAACAAATAAATGAATTACTGACAGATTCTGATATAATTTTTGATGATGTCTATTAGTCACTGATAGGAAACTTTCAAATACTCTGCCTACTTTATATATAGTTGAATACAATGACTGTAATGTTAAGTGCTTTCTATGAATGTAATCTTTCAAGATGTGAATAACAGATATAGCTACCTTCATCTCTTGCATGGTTTCCACATCATGTAGAAGTGGAGAGACAGCTGTTGCGAGGAAAGCATCGAGTTCATGTTTTCTCAAGACATGCATACCATTTCGACAAAATAACAACATGTGTCTGCAAAAGAAATGAAGATCATTTTACAGTTATAATCCAATCTTGTGATGTGTTCAGTAATCAAGGAGTTTTGACACTTAGTTTTTCTTATTATTTAAATGCTAGCACACTTACATACAATAACATCATTTTAACTGTTGAAAATCAAAATCATGCATTACACCCACATGGAACACATTACCTGAGAACTGTGCATAGGATTACAAGGTGCTGCGGTACGTAGGATGTGTTCACCAAGAGGTTATCATCACCATTCACATCGCAGGTCATACAACCGAGAAAGGTCTTCAACCTGCGACCTTTATCATCAGGCATCTGACCCATCCATAAGCGTTGTGTGCCAGGTACAATCCACTCAAGTGGCACTGCCCGCACAGTATCACATTGCAGGCCTGTGTTGGCACTTGTAAATGGAGGTACAACCCATTCCCTGATCAGTACTTGGGGCTTCTCCATTGTGACCTTCTGACCTTGAGCTTCTGCATCTGACAAAGTGTAGGATTATATCGAAGTGTATATAACTGTCAAAATAACACCACTTAATGAGAAAATGCAAATCGATAAACACCCGATTGGGTTCACAAAATTATGCATCACAAATGGTCACAATATAATCACTTCTGAATGCAGAATAAACAAAATGCAGAGGCACTTACTTTTAGTAGCCTTTCTGTATTCTGCCAGTTTCTTGTGAAGATCAAAGAGGACAGCATACACTCTCTGTCTGATTGGTCTATACACTTCAAGAGCTGACGGCAGTTCTCTACTCATTTCCTCTTCAAGAGTAACAGGAATCTTAATTTCCCCCTGATAAATAAAAGAGAATTCAGAAGAGCCGTTTAATAGAAACCATTGCTATTGTTTCTAAGTGAAAAAATACAACACAGATAAAAAGTTCCACTACTGAAGCATGTATAATCTACTTATTACTATCTGAACTACATTCCTTTTATTTATCTCGTTACAGTAATAACAACAATGTAAGGACCAAACTAAGGTGATTATTATAACAACAAAAGGTGCATTTAAAAAGATTCTTACAGTGTGAAATTGTCGAAACAAATTAAGTACAAGAGAAACAATAATGTTTTTATTATATTCTGATGTCAGCATTAGTACACAAAGGACAGGTCCCTAAACGTGATAACAAAAACTATATTTATTACTAAAAAAAACTAAATAGAGGGAAACAAGTTTAAACAAGGGTACTCTATGAATAGATATGTATTCTGAGATAAAAGTAGCATACATTATTAAGAATATGCAAATTATTAAACAAAATAAAAGCGCTTCCTAAAGTTTTTCTGGCCTCAAAAAAAACGTGATTAAAATTGAAAATTAGAAGACAGTTTTAATCAAACACAAACACTTACACAAGTTAGAAGCTGATAGACCCATGGTGCCATCAGTCCCTGTTGATGTCGCTCTTGAGCTATACGAAGAACTTCAGTACTAGACTGTATAGGTTGATCTGGTTTTCTCTTGGCCTTATTAACAGAAATTAATAAACTACTGAGCACATTCATTCTCTCTACCCTATCTGCCACAGCAGAAGCTGAATTGTGGCTTTTAGTGAACAGAACATGTCAACTTGTATTCCAGTCTCCCTTTTACAAGAAAGAATTACACAGAAAAAGACAATAAAATGTCATTAGATCATTTACCAAAGTTAACTTTCAAAGTCCTCCAGATACAGACCATTGAATCTCTACTGCTTCTAATGTATAACAATTGCCTGTGCAAAATGCTTCAAGTTTCTGTTGTCCATCAAGTGCTAATCATCAAGAATGAGTGAGTGTTTGCTTATCCACAATACCACTCACACATGGGACACTTTTAGCCAAAAAGCAATTCCTTAGGGAAACATTCCCAAAAACACAACTATGAGTTTGATTGGAACTCATAAACTAAAAGTTTATAGCACATTGCTCCAAGCATTGCGCTATTTGAACACCACCCCAGCTAATCAGCTGTTCCAGCTCAACTCAACTTGACTAGCTACAAGCACTGATCAATTTCAAGTTAACTTATCAATTTCATCTCATTCTACATCATAATACAATGCCAAGAATATTAATGTAGTTATGTACTGCAGCACAAAGTTATATTTGCTTAAAACAGCCATATACAACCTCTTGAAACTTGACTTAACTGATAATGTTCTCTGATTACATGTAACACATACAGCTACATTTTCAAAAATCCAGTTTTTAAGAAAATAGTAGAATAAATGGTTAGTTATTTTGTTCATAAGCTTCGTTGAACATCGATGACTTCTGTTAATGGAAACATAACAGATGGGAAAGGTCTCTCTTAGTGTCTTTTATTTAAGTATTCAGTGGTGTCCTACATATATTCTTTACACCACGGTTTCATTGCTGAATATTTTAGTTCATTTAAAAATTACACCAGCAACAAATTTAAGTTTTTAGATTGTTTTGTATGGACTTCAAAGTTCATGCCCATGGATATTTGGCAAACTCACTTTCTAAGCATGGCAATGTATGTGGAAAATTTCACCATAATCCTAATATGCCAAAAATTATGAACAAAATGTCTTAAACTGAAAGCAAATATCTTCCTAGTGATGTAAATAAATATTAAACAGTTATTACAACGGATTATTGAGAAATTAATGCACGAAAACTTCCTCCAAATACACTTAAATAAAAAAGCTATCACTGATTTATTAGCAATCAAGAATAAATATTAATCAGATAGTAAAATAAAAAGAAACATACTTCTGGACAAACCTGGCTCAGTTTCTTTGCTCCTTTTGATTCTGTGATATCATTTCCTTCTATAACATAAAATCAATTTCATTAATAATACCACACCGATTTAAAGAAAAACAAATTCAGGTCAAAACAAATTATCAAAGGAAATATCTGAAGTAAATAACAGTGGGTTACCAGCTGTCTGGGCAACTTCGGTGGTGGTGGTGGTTGTGGTAGTATCTTGTTCAGTTTTGTTCAAGGTCATATCCTGTAATTTTTCCTCAAGAACTTTATCAGCTGGTTCTGCTGTTTCCTTGTCTGTGCTGCTTTCTGCATTAGCAGATGTTGCCTGTTCACTGGGAGGAGATGAGCTCCCTCCAGATGACTGATCACCATAACCGGATTCTCCTTGTGTATACACATTCTTAGTATCTGTAGCCTGGAAGTGAATTATTGTGGATGTATCTGATCCCCCTGGGATACTTACTGTCATGTAAGATTTGTCAGTAGAAATCATTTGCATACAGGAGTGCATGTTAAATAGGCATTCACAGACACATACTCTCAAAGCTGCCATGCTCTGATAATGACTAGTGAGAAGCCAGGTCACAAATTCGAATGTTCTACCTTTTGGTGATAGGATTGGATGAATAATTACATGCCTTTATACAGTCACTATTTTATGTCAAGTCTCCTCGTAAATGATTTAGATGACTCAATCATAATTTTTCTTCTTGACTTTGGTGTCCTTTCACGCAACACTAATTCATACACACTCATCTTAAACAGGGTTTGTGTACTCTAAAGCTACTCTTGGGTACACCTGAACTAAACACTCTATTGCTAATTTCCTCATCATATATCAGAAGAGAACAGAATAAGTGTTAACATGAATTATATTCTTGTGACATTCAACACACATTTATACACATAATAGCAATCAATAAAGCGTGGCGATTCTTACCACCTGTGGTTTCTTCTTGCCATCCTGTTTTGATAAATAGCTGCCTGGCTGTTTAACAGGTGAAGGTACTGTATGTTAGAAAGCAAATACCAAAATGAATAAAACAATCAATCAGGTTACTATTTACAAACACACCAGAGTATTTGTCATCTAAAACATGTGCAACAAATACACAATATTTATCAAGTCTAATCTGAAATGACCATTAATTTTCAATGACGATACCTGAGGTTTTAGGTTTATACTTGAGGAATCCCTCCTGTGTGCCACTGACATAATAATGAACACTCTGCTTAAAGCGACTCACTTTGTCATCTACGTTGCCTGTTGCATTTCTAGATAGCAGGTAACAATAAATTGGTAATTAGTTAGATGTCAATATCAGAGGATAGCAGAAGGTGAAAAAAGCAGGACGAGATTAACTTACCTAAACACTTCTCTACCTATAGCTTCCACATCATCAATGGATACCAATCCTCTAACATATGATACAACTGCTTTAATTATATCTGCACTGGGAACCTAAAAAAGTTGAAAACTATTTAATTAATAATAATAGACTATTCATTCAAAGGACTGATTCACTTTTATAAGAATGAAACGTCACAAAATACAGCCATAACTAAATTGACACAAATTTTACAATAATAAATAAATATACAGAAGTCAACATTAATGTTTCTCTGCTTGCAATGACAAGTGACATCAATTTTACCCTAAAAATAACAAACTTGACCCAATTCCAAATTAGAGATACCTGTTATGCTTATTAAATATGGATAATACTAGGTACTTGCCATGGTTAAGCCCCACAATAAAACCACCTCTTACATTTGCCTCTGTTTATAATCTTGTTTTACCAATTTGGACCATTTCACATCTTTCTAATTTTGCACATTCCCAGATTTTTAAGATAATATATCTGTTTCAAGGTTTGGAACAGGCAAACCAGGAATACAATTATGTTTTTCAAGACATGAAAAATACTATGATGGTCAAGGATTGGGTTCAGGCTGACATTCATTAGGGGAACACGCATAGTCAGGTCATTCTATTCTCTCACAAAACAAATAGATGGAATTGTTATTTCACATCATCTTGAAGGTACCGTTTTTAATACTAATCAGTTACCTAAAGATGGGCATCATGAAAGAAATGTGCCAAATGTTCACAAAAGTATACTGATCTGTACCTACCTAATTTCACAATCAAAGTACAAAGATATTCTAGGTTGAAGTGCTTACTTCTATGCACCAAGGAACTTTAAAGTAAAATTACTTGAGGTTTTTTAAGGAAACATTTGTCATCATTCATAATTAGGTCACATAATTAGGCCCATCCATTTCAACAGCACTGTTATTTAATTAAAAACTAGGCTAACGCTGTCTATCGTCAATTGCGGCATACACAAAACCAATTTCCAAATGGCAAAAGAAAAAAATGGACCCTTCGCCAAGTTGGTGAAATGCAAAAACCACAACTTAAGCCAAGATTCCATACACACAGTATGCGAATCTGACAAAAACATGGAAAACACAAAATTACGAGCATTATTCTAAATGTGCGACTGCATATGCGAGTGCAACAAAAAGTATCGCTCCATGTAGTGATTGCAAATCGGACGGGTGAATCCAGGCAGGTTTTCCCAAGAAAAATAGGCCAGAAAGTGAGGGGTGTCCGAAACACATTAATACCACAACACTGCATACACTACTGTAATGTCAGATTCACATAGGGCATTACGCATACAGCATATATGGAATCTCAGCTTTACTTCATAAATACAAACATCGCCAGTACTAGACATAATTTTTCTACGTTACAAATTGGAAAGGCAGAGTTCTGTATTAAAGATTAAGCCAAGATTCCATATACGTGGTAGGCAAATGCGCATATGACATTGCAGTATACGATTTGTATGTTTCCATATAAACGAATATCCATGTGTTTCGCATTTGCATATAAGATTTGCAACAAAAGGGATCCCTCAAAGTAGAGATTCCTGTGAATCAGACTGTTGAATCACCCCCACTGAATTGTAACTCCTTGACCAGATTATGTACCTATGTTGTTTTTGCTTTCTACGTTTCAAGTTTTTAGCTGTGATCTTATCATAAATGTGTGGTGTTGTGGAGGAGTTATGTTTCATGTTGAGTGGTTGGTTAATAGTATATATGCTTCATCCATCCCCATTTTACCTGACTCCTACCTTATACTAATCTGATGTTAATGATGGAACATCAGACTGGTTAATGTAATTGCTTAGCATGACTTGAAATATTCTTGTATGATGTATGAGGAGGATACTTCATCAATAAAAACAGGATTATGCTATGCATCAATTGTACAAATTAGCAATTTTGACTGATTAGCCATATTCTTGGCATGAAAATCTTCGACAAAAATATACTGAAAACGTCTACATGGAATCATACAAATTGCATCTCGCATAAATATGGAATCTTAGCTTCAGCATACGGGTTCATTCTGATATTTTGCTTTTTGCGAGATTTTATCGCCCAGTGTTTGTCATTTTTACTTGTGTACATTTATATAAATTTCTTAATTATGAATCCAAAGCTAAATAAGAAATGGATGAATGGAGAGAAAAAACGGCAAAATAGTGAGCTTACTAAGTCACGACTTATAAAAGTTGACTGGTTTGTGACCTTTCCTTAGTCAATTAATAAAAAATACTGTTCCTATGCAACATATGTGTAAGTGCCAAGATGTCAAATGTTTTTGTCGGTGGAAAAGATTACTTGGTTTAGCACCAAGGATCAGCAGACCATTGACGATTGATAGTTTTACCAAAACAGCAAGGATTACTATAGTACATGTCATCATTATAGACGTTATTTATACGCATCTAAGTTTATAGTTTAAGTTTAAAATTTTTCATGCAATACAAAAAATGGCTAAACTAATTTTCACTTGGGTAAAAGAATTTTGGCTCTAGCCAAATGAGATTTTAGCCCAGCACTAGCCTAGAAAAATAAATTTAGTGATGAACTATGGACAAACTGTTTAAATCATTCTGTGGTTTGGAAAGCTATACATCTAAAGTTATTCAAATTAAGCAGTTTGGATGCAAACTTAGACAGATACTTAACATATGAATGTTTTACTCTTAAAAAATCATGATCATAAAAAATTTCAAATGAATCTTTCACTGCATTATTAGCCTCTGATCAACAAAAAAACTTTACAATTACACCAAATATAGTTGTAGTTTTCTAAAGAGCAACTATGTGGAGAACGGTTTTATACTATATGTGAAAATGATCTTCAAGACTGCCCAGAATAACAGTTCACCTGTCTGCCAATAAATGTCAGGTTATTTATACTGGTGTAAATTGTATATGAAGTTTTTAAGGGGTTTTAAAAACTTACAAGTATGATATGGAGGCCTTGGATGAAGAAAAAAACAAGACATAGTTTGATTTAGAAGTTTTTTAAAGTTTCTGTGAGTTTCTAATGTAAAATGTTTACATTTTAATGCCATTTTTATGCACATTGTAGGTTAAGTGATACCAACAACCTTCATAAGTAATGAGGTGATAAGAAATTTGAACAGTCTCCAGATATTAATTCTTTAAATATTTAAATACTACAGCTTAATAGATGTTAAAACTGTTTTAACACCTAATTAATACATCCAAAAATATTCACACAGCCACCAGAATGACACAGCATGTCTTATTCACAACTTTGAACTGAAATAAAAAGGATCAAACAGTACTGTCAAATATTAAGGATGCCACTTACAGACTGTATATTGTCCATTCAAATGACTATAAATATTATGAACCACAACACATGATGTCTAATTCCTGCATTTATTTGTATTTACCACCATACCTTTGCTGCTTCTGCTGGTGAGCCAAGATTACAGATTCTGCTATAAAACTCCCTCAATTCTTCTTCTGGGATGAAATGAGTACCTGAAGTATTTTGGAAAGTTAATTTTAGTTAGCTACACATAAAACTAACAACATTCTATTATATCAATTTCTATTGTCACACGTCATTTCAGCTACAAGAAAGTAGATGGCAACTCATTATATGCAATACCTAACAAAGTTGCAAATAATGCAAATCTTTTTGGATGCAAATCTAAGGCTCTAGCAACATCATCCATGACATACTCCTGAGTCTCTAATGAGCCTTTATATGTAAGCTTTAGGTGCTCTGATGAAAAGTATCGTGGTGGGTCAAAGATAGCATAGTCGGCATCCTGAGCTACAACTCCATGGAAAAAATTTTCACGACAGTAGGCCATAACCTCCTGGTGGTGATCCTCTGTGGAACACATGACTGGTACCCCCAGCTGTCGCAATGCCATTCGCAAAGCACTGAGGAGGCATGCTGGAGGTACCCACCAAACTTTTGGTGGTGGTGTACCTTTGTTGCTTATGTGGCGGATTACATGGGAGATATTACTTTTACGCTTGCGCTGTTGCTTGTTCCACTCCTGTAATCTAGTGCTTTCAAAGGCGCCATTCAGAAATACCACTAAATCCATGTTGGAGGTGTGACAGGCCTGCATCAAAGTAGTCAGGAAATTTGTCATGCGATTCCATTGTCCACCACACACCCAATCTGAGAAATAGCCACCATAAAGTCTATCTAGGCAACTTTCTGCATCCACAATCAGTTTCAATGAATATGAGGGCCCGGGTCCTGGGCGTCTTTTGCCTTTGATTGGTTTGTTAGCTATCCCTCTAGCTATCTGAACTAAGTCTACCGGCTTACACGCCTGCTGACAGTGTGTCTCGAGAAACTTCTGTAAGTCTTGAATACCCATTTTAAGGAGATAAATACCGTCTTACGCTGTTAGTCCATTTAATGATCGAAGCCAGAGGAAAGAAAAATTCTGAAATTACAATGAATTTGGGTTCTTATCTTTAACAAAATGTCCCCTTGTCCTGTCAAAGTAGCCATGCGTCTGATGACTACGTGAACGGCGCATGCGTATAAGCACTGGGTTTCCCATGATTCATTTCGTCACAAACATGGAGGGTGGAATTGCGACTTTTCAGCCTGGAACAACTGCAATACCAGCCACTCAGGTCGAAATAACTGTATCATGCAGGTATATATAACGCACAACGGTCCTTATGTGTTTAAGATTTCACAGTCTTCTTATTTAAAATTTAACTATATGATGTCACTCGTTATAAGATATGTATTCGCTGTAAAATCTCTGGCATGTACTGTTGTAGGCTTAGACCCGTAGTCTAGATCTAGCGATGACGATGTCAATCGGCCAATTAATCTGTTAATGTGACATTTACTCGAATAAGTCAGCTGTGGAATGTGCACTCGCATTGTGGTTTATGCATGATGGATAGTATCAGTATGCGTATCTGCGGTAAGTAGTATGCTAAGTAACTTAGCATACTAGGACTACTACTAGAGGGTCTAGTACTGTAATTTGTTTGCGTCTTGTTACAATTTGAATTAATTTCGTTTTATGATAAAAGGGAAAAAACACGCCTACGGAAGTAACTGTTGGTTCTAATATGCTTCCTTCTATTGAGTGTCTGTTCAAAATGCCACCAAGACAGAGACCAGAAACTTCTGAATGCTGACGTCACTTGAATCTAGCAGTTTGACCAGAAGTGTGTCTAACCGATTTAAAAGTATGTAAACAAGTGTTACTGTTAGCCAAGAATAATTCCAGAACAAAACATAGTTATCTTGCTAAATTTACATCATGGCTGGCATTTAGCCATATCACTTTGAGCCAGAAGAACCATTACAAGATGAAGACGATTCCGATTGTTTCGAAGAAAGCAGAATAAAAAATAAAAAAAAAATAGGAGAACTGGGAATACTAACTGGTGTCTATGTAAACTCTGTGTACTGCTGGCCCAGGTGATGTCAGAGCATTTGACTTTTCTCCTTTCTGCCTTTGAATCTGGCATCCGGTGCAGCCGTAATGGTGACCCTCCAGTAATTTGGATTATTTCCTCATATCTATGATATCAGGTAAAGTTCATAATTATTATTATAAAATTGCTCTTGATTATTTATTTGAATTAATATTCACTTTTGAAGATATTTATATGTAGATGAACAGAAATATTTGAAAAATGTGCACCATAATCTGTGGCATACAGTGCTACCTCAAGAGAGTTTGAAAAATTTGAAATCATGAACATCCTGCACACATGGTGATTGTACATGGTCACATTGTCAGATTACGTAGATGGTCAAACAGTAGAATATTGTGTGTAGCATATTCTTCGATGTATACTACATATTTTTTTCATTGTTTGTGTTGGGGATTTGCGATATACACCATAACTAAATGTATCCATTAAAAATATATATAGCTGGTAACAAGACAACTCATACCCAAGACATCCCGTACCCAAGAGCGTCATATCTCATTAGTTTGGCGGCAATGACATTACGGTGCCCCCATATTTTGTATGGGCATATTTATACTGATAACGGGATAATTACTGATTAATTAATTTATTTTCAATAGAGAGTTATAGTTACTAACTGACCTCATATACCGGTAATTTACAATTACATTGTCTTCTTTATTGCTGCATTAGTGAACAAAACGTACCATCAAAGGCTCAGTAGACGAGTAGTAATTGACAATATGTTTAATTACTTCTAAGCCATTGCATGACTTCCTATACGGTTCATTGAGGTCGCCTCCGTGGTCTAGCGGTAGCGTGTTGGACTACAGATCACTACCACCCGTGTTCAAATCTCGGCGTGGGCATATCTGAAGGTTGTTTCGTCTTTGACTTTGCCTCATTACCTTTGGAGGTCGCTTGGCCCATTTAGCCTACCAAAAGTGGCCATAAAACATCAATCATCATCATCCTATACGGTTCATTGAATGTTTAATCACGCCGTTAATTTAAGTTTGAGTAAACGATGGTTATAATTTGCCTTGATCTATTGACAATATACAAAACACATTGGTATGAATAACGAATTATGAAAACAAAATTATTTTCTGTGTTTAAAACATCACCTGGGCTGGAAATACTACATGGAAAAGTTAATGAATTGCTGTTTAATGGCTCTTGATGAATCAAACAGGGTCTGTAAATGTCTTCTGGTCAATTCTGATTGTCATTTCAGGAATGTTGTTGAATCTTCAATAATTCATGCATGATTTTGCTGTAATTTCTTCACATATAATGATATATCAGATGAATTGTCATTTGGCTATTTTAAAGAGAATTGCATTAAACCAGCATATAAGTGGAAACCATTAGTTATCATGAAAAAGAATTGTTCATAAATTGATTTAAATTAAAAAAATTACAATATAATTATGATATATTTGTATTCATGGATCATTGGAAATTTGTAATTATTAGAAACTCTAGAAACATACATGCAGGCTCAGAAAAAATATTTCTACATCTCACTAGCCACAGAGCTAGTAAAATTTAAATCCACTAGCCCAACTAAATTTCATACTAGCCCAACAAAACATTACTGGTTATTAAAATTGTGCTGGATTCAACAGAGACAATTGTAAAAATGTGTAATAAAGACAACACTTATGTGTGTCTGATTTTATTGACTATACAACAGTTTAAAATTCATGCAGTAATACATTTTCTGTGATGTCTGCAATTCCTGGCCAGATTACTCTGGCCAGGAATTTTCTTCTTGTGGCCATTCAGGTGACTACCACCATTACCACATACAAGCCACTTATCAACAACAGGCCCTGGAAGAAATTATTTGGGTAATGGGCCATAACATACAACTAGCATCAAATCACATAGATTTTCCTTGCCAAGCGAGTTCCTCAGTGAAGTTTTAATGCTGTTCATGGAGGAGAACTGCCATTCACACTCAGCAGAGAATGTCATCAGATGGTTAAGTGACCATAAAATGCTAAAGCACAGTGATCTAAACAGGAAAGGGACAGAGAGGCCCACCATATAAACCAGACCATGTACTTTTATTTACTCTAAACAAAGACAACTGACCAATCAGGAGAAAGTATTTGAGTCATGTGACCATCATAATGCAAAATGGATGTTTACCAGCCAAAATCACCAGGCCACCAAAATCTCTCCCATCCTTCAGTCATGGTTCTTATATTTATAAATATAACATTTGAAATGGTTACAGCAGTAGATTACCGGCCCTGGTGTTTTAAATAGGAAATAATGGCACCTTCTGGTATTTTTCATATGATTTTTAGTAACATGTTTCTTATTTGATTTTCTTTATAATGTTTGTTTTAATATTGTTTAAGGTAAAGCAAACTGTAATTAGCTTTTATGGATACATGTACTTCGAAAAATCTAGCTTCCCTAATTATCGTACCTTCCCTAAATATTGTAGCTTCCCTAATTATTACTTGAGTGCCAACCATGTGAATGAGTAAATGTGAATGAATAACACTGCAAATTAGTTAATAGTCTGATTTACCCGTAGATTTTTAGTGTGGAATAATAAAGTTGATAATACACATGTACTTATTTTCACTGAAATACAGGGCGCCTCCATGGTCTAGCAGTAGTGTGTTGGACTACAGATCACTACCACCCATGTTTGTATCTCGGCGTGGGCATATCTGGGGGGTGTTTCATCTTAGACTTTGCTTCATTACCTTTGGAGGTTGCTTGGCCCATTTAGCCTACCTTGTGCACAAAAGTGGCCGTAAATCATCATCATCATCACTGAAATACACAGAAAAATACAAATAATTATTTAAAAGTAAAATATTCAAAAACAATATTGCCATTATTTCCAATTTATCACCTTGCCATTTTTTCTGTACACTGTTTTAAATTATGATACTTTTTCTGAGGGAAGAGATAACTCTAGGTATGTTTAATAAACCTGTATATTAAAGCTTTGACTGATAGTCTCAAGTTTTAGCAGGAACTATTTACGAATGAAATGAATCAAGCATTTATTTGTAGACAAAAATATTTGTTTCATCTGCCATGTTTGAATGTGAGAGCGATTGATTGTTGAACTCCAGGTTTGAGAACAGCATTGATTCCTATAAGATGTAACAATTTTCTAAAGCAAACCTAAAATAATATCAGAATATAATATCATCTACTTATAATATTAAAATAAAATTATTTACTCATTTTTAGTGGATATATTTTGTAAAATTATCAACACATTTTCACAGATCTGCTAGAGTTCTTGTTGGGACTAAATTGATCAAGCCAAGAATTTCTGTGCATTTCTTACACTGCGAAGAGCTCCAAAACAGCGCCAAATCATTCTACGTAAAAGAACTTGAGATTACTGTGTATCTTGCCTCAAAATGGCAGTAGCACGACTGGGCTACTATTTTAGACTACTCACTAGCGCGAAGACAAAATCCGAGCATCAGGGCTGCCTATTTTTTCAGCCCTGCATACATGATAGATTATAATAAACTTGAAGAAAAAAACAGGTCAAAGCTATTTAGAAGTGACCACTTGGTTTTTAAGAGACAAATATGCCAATGGATTGTGAATCCATCCAATTTAGAAGCCGATGACAATTAATTTTCAGGTATCATTTGATCAGCTAATTGTCTTAGGGATGTTAAGTCTAAGGTGTTTGACAGTTTTTGCAGGCTACCATTTTTCCTGTCAAAATACACGGTCATATGACATTGCATTAATATGTACTTACCAGCTATAGAAAGAAGTTATGATGAGTTTATGTGTGAATTGTTCACTCTTAACTGTGCTTGTATACAAAATATGATATGTTATTAAATTGAACCCGTGGTATTGTTCTGTCTAATAATATATCAGTGTGCGGACAGTTGCTAAAATACAGTTCTTCATTATCACCTGTGACAGTTAGGATTGTTCTTAAATGTTATCAAATCCAATATCAACAACTTATGAATGTGTATTTTCATTAGCCATAATCTCTGTTTTGGATGTTGTTTATTGTTAATGATCAGTCATAACCATGTACACCTGAGCTATTGTTGTCTGGTATCATCTTGCAAAGATCATTGAACCTAATAATTCTAGTTATTTTCTATGGTGAATATTCGTTTGGATTAACTCAACCCATCAGAGCTAATTAATATTCTATTTCAAAACACAGACCAAATCAAACTTTATATTCCCTGTGATGGCAACCTGTGTCTGTTCGTGTCCACTCCGTAATACAGGAGTATTGTTGGTTAAAGTGGGTCTGCTCTCTGATGTAATATTTATATGTATCAGTGGGTTGTTTGTAGTATTTTTCCAGATGAGGCAAGGGGTGCTTCTGTGGTCTAGCGGTAGCGTGCTGGACCACAGATCACTACCACCCGTGTTCAAATCTTGGCTTGGGCATATCTGAAAGTTGTTTCGTCTTTCACTTCGTCTCATTGCCTTTGGAAGTAGCTCGGCCCATTTAGCCTACCTTGTGCACAAAAGTGGCCGTAAAACATCAATCATCATCAGCATCCAGATGAGGCAATAACCCTCTTTTAGTTGATTAATTATTGTTCTGCCTGGTTTATGTCTTTTGTGCTAGTCACAAAAATCCTAATTAAAAGACTAATAACACAGAAGTTTTTGTTGATGGATTTGTTAGGAGAATTAGATAAAGCGAGTTATGCTTAGATACACAAGTTGAACTATTTTAACGGGATTTCTGGAGTTAACAGTTAGGCCTATTTAGAGTCAGTGTGGCTGTGAGCATACAGCAAAGTGAAACAGGTCTGAAACCTTTGTATTTTTCTTGCATTATGCCAGTACTTCACATTGCTATTAATTTTATATTATACTGTAATGTTCTAGACTAAATAACCTTAATGATTCATGACAGTCTGCATATAAAAATAGTCGCAGCACCCAAACAGCCTTGATTTGAGTTTTTTAAATGATGTCAAGTGATTAATGTAAGTTAGTTTTAGCTAGAACTCTGTATTGCTTTTGTCCAGCTACGAATGTTCATATTTAAATGATGATAAAACAAATATTATCGATTTGCCTTCATCACATAATGCTAAATCCCCAAAAAAGCCAGCATTACAAATTGTTACAGCTCCCATTACCACTAATGGGTCAGTAAAAAATCTAGGCATTATTCTTTCAAATATATTAGAGTGTAGGAACATGTCACATCAGTATGCCAAACTGCCTACTACCATCTTAAGAACATCCACTGTCTAAAAGCATTCTTGACACAAGAATCACTTATTACTGTGGTCTATACCTTTGTTACATCTTATATAGACTGTTGTAACTCACTACTGTTATATGGCATATCTGATTATAAAATCAGGTGTCTTCAGGAAATTCAAAATAATGTATTAACAAATTCGATGTAGTGACAAATACTCAAAAATATGATCATATCACCTCAATTCTTCAAAAACTACATTGGCTACCTGTTAGACAGCATATGCATTTCAGGATTTTACAAACAACTTATATATTAATCAGTGATATGGCACCTGAATACCTGGGTGAAGTGGTGTCCATTCGATAGTCATACTTAAACTGAAAACTGAGGCATCCAATCAAATGCTGTTGCAGGTCCATGTGTCTAAGCTCAGGTCATATGGTCATTGTGCATCCAAATAAATTTAAATGTGTTCTAAAAACGGGCCTGCTCAAGGTTACTTTCACTGGAAAATAATGTTTATTGGTCAAATCTCTTTTTGTGTTTTTACATACAACTTATTTCAGGTGTCACAGGTGTACAACACCTTTGAGTCATTCCTGCTAATCAGGACACTTTATTAAATCTTGATTATTATTATTACAAAAAAATTGGGGTGTAGATTTGCAAATGTTGCCTGAGTTATACATTTTGCTAGATTAGGCAATTGAGTATTTCATATTTATGGATAATCATGTAATACTGGTATGTAAAACAGTCAACTTAAATGCTCCCTTAGGAGTTGAGATGTGTGCTGGGGGGAAACAGGTCTGAGTCTGGGATAATAATATTGTAAAGCACCTTAGAGCAGCTATCTAGCTGAATAGGGTCCTATATAAATATTATTATTATATACGTTAACTGTATTTTTGTTGACTGCATTAGTAATTATGAAGAATTATGATAATTTATTAATATAACAACATCTGCACTGTTACTATTTTTTGGCTGTACTAATGCATTTACAATAAATTGTTACATACTAACTGTATAAGATAGTCTCTTCTTTATGTTCCTCCTTATCACCATCCTTTTTAATACCAAGAGGTCTTCTGGTTGACTACTTTGGCGCCATTGAGTGATGGTTTTAAAGCTAGATTTGTCCACTATTACATTACATTTTGGCCAACATCGTATGTAATGAAAATTTCTATTAATTGTTTTGTTTTTGGATGGGTCTGAAATGGTGTAAGGAGGCCTAAATCAGACTGTTTAACTGTTGAGTGTTTTCTTTGTATAGGTAACTTGTTATAAGCCTTGGCCTGCTGCTGAACAGTCTGGGATCGGATGTTTTTTAGACTGAGAAAAGAGAGAGCAAGAGACTTATCAGTATTTCTGCAGCAAGATCATTTCCTAGACACAGTCAGACAACTGACGTCAAAATATTTTACTGTCTTCTTCCGTGTTGTTATCGTAGTTGTGAATATTGACGTGAATAGCTTGGTGTTAGCACAGAATGGAAGCGTATACAGGAGGATGATATCCGGTTTATAAAAGAGATTGTCATCAAAGACGCATGTCCTCTGAATTCTCTACGTGTGATACGTTTTGATTTCTCTTTGTCAAAATGACAAAGCAAGTTGGAGCCCATGGGGCCCAAAGTCTTGAATATGGGATGCTTCAGGAAATGGGAAGAGAAACATTTGACCCTAGAGCAAGCTCTGTCCCATCATCTGTTGTGGAGCTCTCAGTATCTTGCAGGTACTATATGTGTTGATAAACTAACACGTGCACTAATTATGTTTCCATTTTAGCTTTACAAATGCTCATATTGATTTCTCCCCCCTGCCCAATTTTGATAGCATCAGGTTATGCTGTTTATGGAAGTTGTGTGTTCTGAACCTATACCAGCATTCAATAAAAGATGTGTGTTTGTATACTTAATAATGTGTTTGTGTGTGCATGTACGCTGTTTCTGAACCATCAGTTACTGTTTAGCCGTTGTGTGTGTGTCTGTGCTTATTTTGTAGTGGCCTTGTAGTGATAAGAATTGGCTTTGAAGTTGTATTGAAAATGTGTGTCATTGATCTCGACAGTGTCTCATTCACTCACACTTGCACACCCACACTTTGAAGGAGTGTATTTCAAATTCTCCACTAATATAAAACAACATGTTTATGGCCTTCCGCTCATCAGAAGTGTATTAGTTTGGTTCCTTCTTAATTAAAGGATGTAGCACTGTTGCTCACCTTTAAGCATGTTCATCAGTATTATGAAACTGGTCAACTAAGCTTAACCCTTTACATATAGAGATGTAATTGTGTGTTTGGTTTGTTTTGCACGATCTTAATTCCAAATTTTTCTGGAATGCGTTAACTGCCATCAGTCTGGATTACATGGATCTCTGATAAAGCAAGCATAATGATTTATCCTGAAAGATACAGATCTTAGTCAAAAGTTGCAACTGACAATTAATATTAATGTCTTGTGTTAATTACTGTGTATGATATTTAATATTTTTCAGAAATCTCTGTGATATGGATGTACTGTCTAAATCAGACCCAAGTAAGCTTTTTCCATTGATAGTAAATTAATTTATTTTACTCGTCTTCACTTGTTGCTTTGAAACGCGTACATTTTTTACTTTTGTGCAATACTTCTAAAACACACACACACACACACTAGGGACTGGTGAGACATTGGTGAGACATTACACATGTCTCAGCAAGAAAAGTCGCCACTCTGGATTCAGTCCCCTGAAGAAACGTCCAGAGTTTGAATTCACGGTTCGAGATTCTCTGTGCCTGTGCCTTATTATACACAACTAAAACACACACCACACACACACACACACACACACACACACACACACATATTTTTTATCTGTCTGTCTGTCTATCTACATATCTATGTCCTAGGATGTGTGTGTGTGTGTGTGTGTGAATTCACACAGTGGAGAGTATATATATATATATATATATATATATGAGAAACAGCATTATGATATGTTGTTATGATTTTCACTGTTTCAGTGGTTGTAGCATATTCAAAAGAGTTTGCTTCAGGAAACTGGAGAGAGGTAAGATTCATTTATCCATGAAATGATGACCTCCCTACATACATACACAAAGTAAAACTTTAGTTCAGCAAATACTGAGTATAATGCTACTATCATGTACATATTACTTAATAGTGACCATTTAAAAACATTCATGTTAATGCTACTTTTATCATTTTAAGTGGAGTATATGGTAACTCTTTGATTGTCATTGTTTTGTTGAAGCAGGAATTGACAAACAAGCTTGTATGTGTGTGTGTGTGAAAGAAACTTATTGCTAATTGCTTGGTCACCAAATATTCCATGACCATTCCAGCAATTTATAGAGTCACTAATGCATGCTTGTGGTAGATATATATACTTAGAGAAGGTTTCTTAATGGTTTTCAAATGAGAAATTATTAGATATATGTAATAAAATAATTGGTTTGGTGGGAGGAATTAATCTGTGAAGGTAAGTAATTTGTGGGGGGGGGGCTAATACTTTAAAAAATCTTTCTCTTCCCAGGCCTAGTATTAAAAATGGTAGAAATCAGGTCTTTTGAAATCAAATTGTTATGCAAGTAATAATTGTTTTAAAACTAATATTTTAGCTCTACAACAACCTATATCACAATAAGAGGGGCCGTTCAAAAGTATTATACAGTGATACCCCATTAAGGTGTTGTAAAAACATGTCATGATTTTGTGGGCCAGAGTGGGTGAGTGTGTAAAATGTAGAGATACTTTCTACTTATGTATTTAAGGTACTAAATGTATAACATTATTAAGACCCCAGTTTGTTAGTCATTGAAACAGTTAAACCATTTCTGAGCATTCACCTGAATGTCATTCAGCTGTCCTGCTACAACTCTTGAACTTGAGAACATAAAGTTTAGGATGTGTCATTTGTGCAGAAATGTTTGTGCAAGTAATGATCCAGAACAATGATGTGGCAAAAATATTCAAGGTCTTATCAAAGAAAAGACAGGCTACTCTTTGATGCTCTGGTATTATTGATGTATTTGTTGGAAATAATTGATATAATGTTTACATTAAGATTAAAATATATCATTTGTGTGTTTATTTTAGATAGGCAGAACAGAAATAGTATGGAACAACTTGAATCCAAACTTTGTGAAGAAGTTTGTCATGGATTATTTCTTTGAAGAATCTCAAAAATTAAAGTTTGATGTGTGAGTATGTGTTCTACTTTTGCTTTAGAAGATCTGCAGTTCACCGATTAGTTCTTTAGTTATGCTCTATAATGTTATCACACAATTGTTCATGTTCTAGGTATGATGTTGACTCTAAAAAAAAGCATCACGACTTGAAACGTCATGTAAGTATTTCTTTCCCTGGATTATCATCTCATGCCCCCCCCCACTGTCTTACTGAGTGTTTGATTTACCTCTTAGCTAATGATCTCACTCACACACCTGTTCTCTCATACACCTTATCCTACTGTGTATGTGTGTCTTCCTGCATAATTATAATGGTAACAAGGCTAAAAGCTGTGCTCTGCACGGAATTTAAAATAATTAAAATTTTAATGAGTAAACAGCATAGTCATAATCGTAGTCCCAACCAATGTCATATTCACCGACTCTTTTCTCAGAAATTTTTATGAACACACACACTCACAACCTCCATGTTATACTTGTAGTGCAGTTGGCCACAGTTCAAATCTTGATGTTGGCATGTCTGAGGGGTGTTTCATCTTTTTTCATTACCTCATTACCTTTGGAGGTCACTTGGCTCATTATAGCTTACGTTGTGCACAAACCATCAAACATCCAAACACACACATACCTATACTTGTGTCTTTTGATATATTATGTAGGATTATCTCGGATGTATGGAGTGTACATTAGGAGAAGTGGTTAGCTCTTCTAGGTTGCAAAAACCTTTGAAGTAAGTAACGATTGCTGCCTACTAATTCATTTGTGCTCTGTCACTAACACTTAGAAATATGGGTTTAGCTTATGGAAGTAAGACTCTGTGTCACTATTTTATAGCACGTGTTAAGATGCTATGATGAAAAGATGCATTCAGTTTTGAATCATCCCCTAGAATGAAGGTGATTTTATTTGTAATCACATTTTTCCTCATTAATGATTGTAATATTTCATGCTAGCATTTTTTATCCTCGTTTTTTTGTAGAATAATCATTTTTTTGGTTTGTTCAACCTTCGTGATGTTTGTTAATTTTAGTCATCTTCATTTTATATCTGATAATTATATTTTATTAGAGGCCCCAAAAAGAACAGCGGATCAATGATAGGTAGATATGTTTTCCTAGTTCAAATTGGTTTACTTTAATCATTCTTAGCAATTATTCCTTTCTTTAGTTTTTTATATATATATATATATATATATATATATATATATATGAGAGAACCGCTGGCTTTCTGAGTTTGATAATGGTTAACATTAATTAATTCGTCGGATGCGATGGAAAGTGCGAAACTAATTATTTATATGGCGTGCTAAATTGTGTTAATCAGATTAACCAATTTTCAAGCATGGTAGCCAGTTTTGTATTAATGTAGTCCATCCTTTATGGGCATCATCATTTATGCACATAATAAAAAAATAATCTATCAGTTTGCTCTCAAGCCTCTTTTAAATAATGACGTGATTTATTTTTTTGTATCGTACAGTAACAGCTGAAGAGCTCACGATGTGTAAGGCAAGTATTTTTATCACCATATCAACAATTATATAATTTTTATGCTTTCTCATATAAATCATCAAATTTAATTATTACATTACTTAAATATCCAGACAGCATATTGAAAGATGGCTAACTATGGGTGACTCCTTTTGATACAATGGCTGGAGGATAACATGTCTTATGAAAACATGTGTAATGATAATATAACTAGCAGCTAGCAAAGCAGTTATTTATTTCTTGATGTCTGTATGAAATTTTTTTTTCTTCATAAGTTCCTCTTCCCATGGTGACTGTTGCTGATTCTGTATTTTCCTTAGGAAGAGATAACACTGGCATTATGTGGTCATCAGCTTGATAAGAAAGATTTTTTTGGCAAATCCGATCCTTTCCTGCTTTTTTATAGATCTAATGAGGATAGTAGGTAAGCATCACTTAGAATGCTTGTTATTTACTGCTAATGTCAATAATTATAAGAATAATATTATTAATAATCTGTAAAACCTTACGTAGCCATATTATCCAAATATTAAATTTTTTCAAAACTACTGTACAATATAAAAATATATTTATAAACACGAAATAGCATGTAGATATTAATAGCAATAGCGTGGAACTAGTGAAATATTAAATTTAATGGATATGAAAATGAGCCCTACATGTATGTCATATGTATGATGTTTAAAACTTATCGAGATGGATCTGGACCTACATTTAATAATATCTGATAGTAATGTTTCTGTTGATTCTTTCTTTATCAGATTGTTAGCCCTCAATTATTTTTGATATCCGGGTCACAGAATCAGATCCCAGTGTGCTTGTGGGATGTTTCATCTTTCAGTATAAATTTCCAGATTGTAAGAAGTAATTGTTGGGCCTACAGAAAAATCACTCACTCATTCACTGACTCTTATCTGCAGTGGTCATTTGGTATTTTCTTTGCAGTTTCACAGTGGTACACAAAACAGAAGTGATAAAGAATACACTAAATCCCACCTGGAAACCATTTACAGTTCCAGTACGTGCCCTCTGTAATGGAGATTATGATAGGTAAGTAACTTATGGTGCTCCATTCGTCACTTTGATAAATCCCTTAACAACGCTTTTATCTTACTGATGTGGGTTTGGAAATATACACCTAGATGTATCTTTTTAATGATATTTTGTTGGATTATTTTTCAGAACTCTGAAGATTGAGTGTTATGATTATAATAAAAATGGGAGGTAAGTTTAAAATATGCCATATTTATAGATAATAATATATATTTTTTAATATGACCTTTATGTTTTCGTATGTAATGCTACGAATGAGATGATAATTGTAGTGTCCTTTGATTATAAAGGAGAACATAATGCGTTATCAAGGTATATCTAATACCTGTGGCGTGCATATCTATTTGGATAATTCTGGAACAGCTTACCAATTCATTTAAGAGAAAAATACAAGAATTTTAGTTTCAAGAATTTATTGTTAATTGTTAAGAACAAAATACCTTTTATTTTTTTAAAGATATTCATAACTATAGATATTAATCTATCTAATCATTATTGTTCTCATAATCTGATATAAAACTATGTCTTCTGGTCATTCATATTTGTTCCTTTTTATTTCCTTCTGATTTAATAAATAAATGTTCTTTATCCATAATATTGCTGACAAAACAAAACCTTTTTAACCAGTGGTTTTTCTTTCACCATCATACAAATATTTTTAACATTCCATTCAAGAATTAAAAACTGTTTCTTTCAACTTCCTAATGTCACAGCAGTAATATTAAATGACCTTTTATTACTGTAACATCAATATTTGAGCAAATTCATCTTTAAAATGATGAAAATGGTTGTTTTGCCAATTTTAATGATGCACTTCAGAATGCAACAGATGGCTTGCAAAAAATGTAAAATGCCAATATAGTTATTATTTTGGCTGTAATATAAAGTCTGAACTTGTAGAGAAAAAAAGAATTGCTTATATACAACTTCAGATATTTAGGTGTTGACAATAACCACTTGTGTTTTTGGACATTAGCAAGCCCAATTCCTTTCAGTACCTTACCCTGATAATAGCCATGTAGAATAATTGATATGTGTAATGGATGAACTAACTTAAATGCATTTAAGGCTTGAATAGAGATTTCAATGTTTAGGATGTGTTTTATCTGATGGTCTTCTAGCCTAATCTGCCATTGCACATGGCTTCAGTAAACTGTCATGCTTTATGTTTGTGGATAGCAGTATTCATATAATTGAGTTTCAACTTGGAAGCTTTGATTGACTCACTAGATTAATATAATTGGTTGCAAGTTAAAGTTATGCCTATAATTAGCCAGAAAGAGAATCTGTTACAATTATGATATTTTTTTGTTTCATTCAGTCATGACTTTATTGGTGTGTTTACATCTAATCTCCGTGAGCTGAGCAGCATGACAGTAAGACAGTTTGAGGTATGATTACTAATTATGCATTTAGAAATGTAGTTTTTTTTATTGTATAAGAATTCACATATTATTTTGTCAGAAATTATATACCCGATTTACCACTTTACAGTGTATAAATCCTAAGAAGAAGGCCAAAAAAGGGGGAAAATACAAACATTCTGGAGTGGTAAGTTAATACCTTGTTTATATTGATGTGTTTAAATAAGGCAAGTGCAGTTTGTTTCTGTTTGTAAAATCTGTTTAAATGTGAATCTTTATGGAAAGCTAAAAAACATTTCTTGTTTGTAATTGATACCACTAAAAAGAATTAGACTCGTACACAAATAATATTATAATATATATATATACATATATATATATTATAATTAATCTGTATAATAAATTTCAATTTCAAATTAAAGTCTATTGCTAACTGAGATTTAATACAGATTACCTAAAAATTTCAGGTAATATACTTGCAGTAGGCCCCTGTTATGCTTCGGTCTGTTATAACACAAAATTGGATATAAAATGGTTGGACCTTAGGCCCCGAATCCATGTCGGAGCATTTTTACATTAAACGGCATGAAATCAGCTACAGACTGATAAAAATTACCCACCAGTAGATTTACTGATCACAAAAATAATTACACACCACCTTGGCTCAATCAACAAAACAAACAGCCCAATCACAACCCTCATTAATTGTGTGACTCCACCCACTAAATAAATTTGGTTCTGTTTCTTAATTCACAGTTATTGTGTATGTTTTATTTATTGCATAGGAATCATAGTTTGTGTATAAAATACCTTGGTTTTGATCATATTGTGTCAGTTACTACCTTCATTTGAAAAACATGCACTATTTCTGGCAGAGGAATATTACCAATCCAACATAGCTGTTACTTTTTGCGGAATTTTGCAGAAATGTTTTATTTTCCACACAAACGCTGAGGTAATATTTATGTTTAAGTCAACAAATGATTAAACAATTACTGGGAACATTTATTAAATAAACAGTTGTATGTAATCTTCAAGGATGGGGAAAAACGGGGTGACTACATGGACTCCCTATTATTGCCCACCCAGACTGCTCTGTCTTGCTTCACAGTTGATAGGTTGTGGACCCCAATGACCATATTATAATGGCGGCCTACCATATTACCTGATTATACAGATTAACCATAACACACACACACACACACACACATATATATATATATATAAATCATTTGGAATTTTGTAATAAATTTTAATTATATCTGCAGTTGGAAGTATTCAAGAAGACTTGCTGGTTTATGTTTAGTTTTTAACATTTGACCTGTAACATGAACCTTTAAAACCTATTTTTTTGTTGAACAATTTTTTATTTTGTCAAAATCTTAACCCAAGTACATATGGTTTTAAAACATAAGGTTTGTTAACTCTTACCTAGAGTATGAATGTACCTGACAACTTATGTGTTTCACTTATTTGATAGATGAACACTATTTCATTTATCAAAAGATGAAATTTTAATGATGTTATCTTCTGTATATTTAAAAATTGATCATAATATTATTATAATATGCCTATAAATAAGTCTGTTCAGACAGACTCAGCTGAAACATAAAATAAACTATATTTGCTAAATTAAATTTTCATATTAGCCCACATAGTTATCTAATCTAAATGCACCAAGAATAAGATATCAAAGGTGCCACTGTGTCAATGTTATGGTTTTGTTTTAATCCTTATGGGATGATGATATTTTGTTGGTGACAGCATATTTCTTTATACCTCCTATTGTTAGCATTAATGTAACAGCTAAGCTTCGAAACCAGGTTTATTTATGTAATGCCATTCTAGATTCAGTTTTGAAATAAACATATTGAAACATTGATTATAGAGGAGATGTATAGGTTGTTGTTTTTTGTTGTTGAGAAAAGTAAATAAATCTAGCGTACTGTTTATAACTACTATTAATAAACTTTTTGGTTTTAATACAGATTGAACTCTTATCAGCAAAGATTCAACCAATTTTCACATTCCTAGACTACATTAGAGGAGGGTATGTACACAATATTAAACTGTTGAATCTCTCAAACACAGGAACTGGGTTATTCAGAAATTTAAGCATGAAATTATGGTTTATAGTTGTTGAGCCAATGACTCGCTCACTCACTCACTCACTCACTCACTCACTCACTCACTCACTCACTCACTCACTCACTCACTCACTCACTCACTCACTCACTCACTCACTCACTCACTCACTCACTCACTCACTCACTCACTCACTCACTCACCATCAACACAAATCAGTCACAGATGTATTGAATCACTTGTTCATTTGCCTAAATATATTTTAGTGTTCCAGTTTACTATATTGTTGTGTTTTGTTATATATTAGCACACAGGTTCACTGCATTATAGCTATAGATTTCACAGCATCAAATGGTGACCCAACCTCTCCTCAGTCTTTACATTATATTAATCCATATCAACCAAACCTCTATGCTAGAGCTTTGAAAGCTGTAGGTGAAATAATACAAGATTATGATAGGTTAGTTATTATTTAGTGATTTTGTGTGTGTTTGTGTGTCTGTTTGTGCAATCAGAAGTTAAAATTAATTAGAAAAGTCATAAGTTTTAAACTGTTGTTGTGTAATTTCTTCATAAAAATTGTTAACGACATGTTAGTAATTTATTTTCAGTGATAAATTATTCCCAGCTTTGGGCTTTGGTGCACGATTACCTCCAGATGGCAGAGTTTCTCATCAGTTTTATTTGGTATGTGCTATTTGTTCTCTCTTTCTCTCTCTGTGTGTGTGTATGTTATCATATTAATACGGTAAGTGTCATAAAATGCAGGTCAGTTAATTTAAAACCTGTGTAAAAGCAAGAAATAATTCTGTGTGCATCTTTTTGTAGAAATTAATCTTGCTTGTTTAAATGCACATGGCAGGCATTTGCACATGTATTTATTTGTTGTGATACAGCACTTATTCACTGGTGAGTTTTGGTCACCTAGCAGTTAAATATGTACACAAGAATCACATTCTAGCTTCAGATGTGTTGAAAACATTTCTGCAGATTAACATCTTTGTTCAGTAGATGTTTAGCAGACCATGTTAAATGGCACTGGCTATTTAGCATCGACCTTTTAGGATGTATGAGACTCGAGGTATATCCATTCAAACTTTTGGCACATAGGAACTACTAATAAACTATTTCAAATAGCATTATGGAATTGAATGCACAGCGGCAGGCAACCTGAAGCCGCCATTGTTACCTATTGTCACACAGTGGGTGAAAACACACTAGGATTAAATCGGCCCCACCATCATTACCAAATCATTCAAGAAGTGTCTATCAGCAATGATTTACATGGCACGGAAGATGATGTATTGTGGGCTGAACAGTATGACCAATCCAACATTGACTCTGATGAAGAAGGTGAAGACGTGTATGGACATGGTGACACACGGACAGATACAACATATGTTCAGTGAAGAGAGTGATGATGATGAATTTTTTTTTTTTAATCAATATTGCTGATTTTAGTGCATTTAATATGCGGGTTTGAATCGGGGGGGGGGGGGTTATTGGTGCTAAAAACAGGTGCATCTTATATATGAATGCGACTTATACCAGAGTTTATATGGTAGGTTACACTGACTGTATTTAGGAACCAGTTAAGGATGCGACAGACTCATAATTAGGTATTTACACTTGTCACTGATTTATTATATTGACAAGTACATGAATTTTTATCTATTCTTGTTAACCAAATTCTGGAGATAAACTGCATTTACTACCATGTTTACTTTAAGCTGCTAGGGTAAGACACTAATTCAGCAGATAGACTGCATTTGCTACAATGTTTACTCTAAACTACTAGGATTTCTAAACTGTAATCTGTAGGCTGACAAAGGTCTGCTTGCAGAAAAAGTCAGTGTAAAGTAAACTATGTAATTGTTATATAAAAATATGACTATTGCCATATAGAAATTTTGTATTTCAAATGCTTGCAATTTTAGCGTACTTGTGTACATAGTGGCTGTAATACACCAAAAGTTGAAATTTACGTGTATACACAGACATGTGTGGCTTATTCAGAGTGTATTATTATGTATGTACATGTTCATATTTTAAACTCCTTTTTATCAGTCACTGACAAAAGTAACCTGCTGAAATCACAATAAACATTTGGCTGTTTTACAGGGGACGCTGCTTATTTGGACTACTACAGTATGTCATAAATTGATCTTTTGCAAGTTTTTCCATTTTGTTGTATGATATTTATGGCTTTCCTTCCCCCCCCCCTCAGAATGGCCACCCAACAAATCCTTACTGTCAAGGGATTGACGGTGTCCTAAATGCATACCACACTACACTAAACAGTGTCCAGTTGTATGGTCCAACGAACTTTGCACCGTGTATAAACTACGTTGCCAGGTAATTCCTTCTTACACGGAAGTGTACGAAAGCTATTTTCTTCTAGAAATGCCGTAGAATGTGTGTGTGCGCGCTTGTTACAGTGTCAGGCTGGTTGTCTGCGCATAGATTAATTAAATCTTTGTAAAGCAGTGTGTATTCTGTCGATGCTTACCTCGACTCTTTTATTGCAGCATTGCTAGGGACCACATAACTAGTAACGATTATTTTATATTGTTGATACTTACCGATGGAGTGATCACAGATATGGAGCAGACTCGTTATGCTATAGTACAGGTGATTGAATAAAAGAAAACAAGAACAACTTCTTACTAAATTATGTCAGTGATTTGCATTATTAGTTCAAGTCAGGTATCTATCCATATATTAATTAATACACATAATGCATGATGTTTTTTCAGGCTTCTTTGTTGCCAATTTCTATCATCATAGTTGGTATTGGAGAGGCAGATTTCGAAGGTACATATTGCCATCAACCTTCTCCTGTGTTCATCAACCTTCTCCTGTGTTCATCAACTCTCTCCTGTGTTTTATGGCATGGTATATTACTGTATGACAAATCTGGCTATGGTTTTTGATGTTTTTGGTCTAATTATCATTAAAGGCTCCATTCATTGGAGTCGCAATGAATTGAGAAATGACTTGGTAATTGTCATTTTTATGCTTGGCTTGTTCATAAATTCTCTCTATAACACTCATTGAATGAAATACTAGTTGGCATTATTTTCACCACACAGAGTGTACAAGACCATGCTCTAATAAATATGTATTAATATGCTGTATTAAAATAAGCTACAGTGATACACAATTTGCATTAAAATTAACTTGGGGTATTGTTTTGGTGTTACACCCAAATGATAATAGCCTGTAAATACAGAAACTCACCAATTTAGACTATCCCAGAAATTGTATTGCCTTTTATGCATTGGTTTCTGTCCTAACTGAATCATGATTATTATATTCTATGGAGGGTTGTGTGGAAGTGTATTTTGGTTCTTTTCTCTATATTTTATAAGAAAATGGGCCTGGATTTTAATTCCTTTTGCTGCTGAGATAAATACGCCATATTCCATTAATCTTGTTCATTTATGGGGTTTATCAGTATTTTGTTCTGACACCTAAACCAGTATGATCACATTAACATGTCAACCACCAGACTCGTCGTGGATTAGTGTGCACATTTTGTTAAAGAAGTTAACAGATTGTAGGACAATTCATTCTGTAGTCTGTGGAGTAAAGTTTTATTATAATGGCATGAATATCACAAATTAGGAGGGATTTTGTTTTTGCAAAAACATATTTGATATAGGAGTTTTAAGTGAGCAGGAAAGCAATAAATCCATCTTCACATTTTCAAATAATGAGTCTTTATTCATGGTGTAGTGTAGTATCTAGTAATAGTTTCCTTCACCAAGAACCAATCGGTATGCTAGTAGCAACTATTATGTGATTATTATTGCATGAACTTTAGTATTACAGATATTTATAAATATACCAATCTACATGCAAAAAATACGTTTGTCTAAAACGTTATGCCATAATCCTGATACACTAATTAATGGAGCACAGTTCATTTAGGTTTAGATAGTTTTACATGGGTCAGGAGAGGAATTAATGGAATACAAAGAATTTGGGATTAACCAATTTGGCTCACTGATGTTACTGATTGGTGTGACAGGATTGTAGATAAACAGTGCAGTAGATTGTTACATTGAAGGCTTCATTCTACAATAAAAGCGCCATAATTTATTGAAAGAATACATGTATTTTATTAAAGCCTGACTGCCAACACGGGAATATTGTCCAATGGTAAATCATCCATTTGGTATCGAAAGTTCAGTTATCGGAATAGATGAATTTCCATTTTGGGGCAATTTTGGTTAGCTTCTCAGGGTATCAGAACCAGATTAGATAAGATAGTATCTGTCTGCAGTCTGTAACTAATACCAGTACATGATGAGATAAGATTGTGCTATCCTGTTTTTGATGATTTCCTTCTTGAAGTTGTTCACTTCCTGTTTTATTTATTGTTTGCTTCCTTTAGACATGAATATCCTCGATGGTGATGAAGAACGGTTGTCATCACGAGGACACTTTGCTGATAGAGACATTGTACAGGTAAGCACTGTGATAAGACCTTTGTACACTGTATAATATGATTGAATCTATCCAGTTATTTAGCCACTGTTGATTAAAAAAGTTTACTTTAAACTATGTTAAAGTTTTTAGCCAGAGGTTAAAGTTCCTGATATTGTATGTTATTGTGTCTGATGTGTATATTTGGCACATGTAATACTTTACTGTTTGTTTTTCTTGTAAATACTTTGCGTTATTGATTGATTTATGCATGAATGAGAAAGAGTAACTGCTTCTGGATTGGGATTTTAAGGTTTTGTTGTCATGGTTATTTGTTCATTTATACAACTACTTGACAAAAAAGTGTTTGTTTTTAAACTAAACAATATAATTAAGTCTGCCTTTTAACTTTTCAGTTTGTTCCATTCCGAGAGTTTATTAACAAAAGTCAAGGCCAAGATTTGATGTACAGCCAAGCATTGTTAGCCAAAGAGGTTCTCGCTGAGATACCCGAACAGTTCACATCATTCATGAAGAAACATAACATTAAGCCAAGGCCTGCCCTACAGAGACAGCCAACGATACCATCAGCTCCACCTACATAATTATACACCTTTTCTATAAGTTTGGAGGATATGTGAAGTTTTATTACTATTGCACATTTCGTATTGGCAGTTGTGGTTCTGCTATTGCCAGTGCTTGTATAATACTAATACCCAGATAAATACTTCACCACTGGAGACACCTGTATGTAGTCAGCTAAAATAATATAATTAATTATATCCAAGATTATAGGCACCATGAGAGCAAGGATGGCTATCTGTGCCTTATCGACTACCCAGAAACGGTTTCAGCACCTATTACACTGCCATATATTTACATATTTTGGGCTCTTGGCACAAGGTGCAAACGTTGTGCTATCAAAGTAAAGTATTGTGTTTTTAATACTAGGCAGCTGGTAGAAATAGACAGCTAAGTATATTTATAAATGACAGACACACAGTTTACATTGTATGCTATGTGGAATGGGTTTTGTTGTTACTTTTATCTAATATAACAGTTTATTTATACCATTCTTACGTAGATGTGCAAGCTCAAACAACCCTTTAGTTTATCTTGTTAACTTGTGATAAATTTGTTTATGACAGTAACTATATGTAGTTTTATTGTATAGGATGTGACCACATCCATACAATTAATTTGTGTTGGTTGTAAGAGTATATTTACCCGATTCCTCTTTTTGTGGAATGTGTTCGTCCTTGGGACTGTTTATCAAAGGCTTGTTTATTGTTTTATTCAGTAATTGCAAATTAGTTTTTGTTTAAATATATCGATGGAGAGTTCACTTTGTTGGGTGGCCAGTCTGTGTTAGCTGATGTTGGTGGAGTAGAGAGAATTGCCATGACTGGAGAAGTATCTGTTTTAAACTAAAAATACATCCAAAGACCAGTCATTAACCAGTAAAACCACTTTGTTGCCATTACAGTTTTGGAAATTTTCTTTTAGCTCCATCAGCCAGATTTCACTTAGCTGTGATAGACTAATACTGAACAGAAGTAAGTAGTAATATCCGAGGAAAAGATTTCCCCAAGATAAATCTCACCACATCTTTGCTTTTTGGTTCAGATGTGATCCTTAGCAACATAGCATTTAACAAAAGTTATTTTTAACCACATGCATTAACTGGATGATATGACATTTATTTGGAGCATTCATTAAATGTAGTTCATATGTCGAGTATTTATCAAGTGCACTGATTTATTAGATCATTCCATTTCATGATCGCTATGTATATAGGCACTTTTGTTTAAGAGGAGCTATATTTATCATCCTAAATTCTAATGTTAACCATTGTTACTACCGAGAAGTATGCACACACTCATTTCTTATTACTTGCGAGATTGCTTTCCACATGATGAGGGCTTTTGGCTAGACTTAGGTGTGTGGTTGTGTACAGTAGTAACCATATTTTATGGAACTAATGCAGTGTTTACACATTGTACTGCATGGTTTGGTTTCCGTGCAGTTTTCTTTTACTTTTAAATATTCTTAAATCTCTTTGAATGTACGTGACAGGCGATACATGCTCATGATTATTAACAATGCCTCGAATGGGTTTTCCTTCACCGCAAACCTCCAGGTTGTGAGTTCAAATCAGATCATACCTGTGTTTGTGGGATTTGTTTCTCTTGGCAGACACATCCTTCAGCCATATATCTCAGTTGCAGTCAGCTCCGAGCCTGCACAACTCTACCCAGCCTATGGTCAAAAATCATATATTCATTTACGCTGAGCCTATTTGGGTTACATAATAGATTGGGAGAATAACAAAGATTAGAGAATATTTATTATATCAAGGGGATTTGTTACTGGTTCAGCTGAATAAACAAAAGATTTATTTCCTGCAAAGTAATGAATGTATGTATCAAGTTATTGAGTAATTGGGACAAAAATGCAGCTGATTTGTATTATAATAGCCAAGTGATCTAAAAAGAAACTTCACTTGTTATCAGCTTAGGCATATAATTAAGATCATAGTTTTGTAGATAGGTATAATATATACAAGCATTAATATTGTCATACATTGTTAGTTCTGTGTTGTTGATTGAAGCTTTTTACTGCAAATGTCTTGCAATTGTTAATCCTTGTTATATTTTATTAAACTTTTTAATCAAATGAAGTCCCTATACAGAAATAAATCAATTGAAAAGCGACATATTGTTTTTACATGTACTAATGAAAAAAGATTTAATTTTATTAACTAAATCTTTTCAAAGTAATATGAAATGAAGTTTTATATTAATGAGGTATAGTAGTGACCACAGACCTCTAGGACCGAGGTGCAAATGCCAGCTTGGCTTAATCTGAACAGGATTCATCGTTCATGTGTCCCCACAACTGTATATACTCGTGTATTAGTCGATATTTTGGGTAGGGAAAAGTGAGTTCTCGGAAGCAACTCGACTTGTACACGGGTCATATTTCCTACCAGCTGAAGGAAAGATGTTTTCGGCCAACCTTGACACACAATATTATAGGATTAAACCCAATAAGAGCCAGAGTCGGAATAAAATCGTCACATCACTGCCTACTTGTGCATTATTATTCAATAAATAACAAATAATTTTCACCAAACTGTTATTTGGATCTCACAAACATGCCGGGTTTTATGTATTAAATAATACTTGATAGTCACGCGCTGTTACCAGTATCCCTAGATGTGCTGTGAAACAATAAATTAATAACACTTGCCAACTGAATTTACAATCAGGCGTGTTTGGTGTGAGCCACAGTTGGAACAAGATCGTCACATCTCTGCCTTCTAGATCTAGTCTTATTCAATAAATTACGATTCATTTTCACCAAACTGTTATTTGGATCTCAAAAGCCAATACTTGACCTCGGTTTATATGGTGAGCCTGAGGAAAGAATTACAGTCAAAAACAGTACTCGACTTATCTGCCAGGTCGACTTATACGCGAGTATATACATTTTCTATGAAAAATACTTGACCCAAATAGTTTACCATATGTACAAAAGTGGCTGAACACTGCAACATTTCACCACAGTGAAAGCATCAGCCAAGTTATGGAATTGTTATTACATAAACCATAATAATGCAAAAGAATTCATATGGAAATAGAATGTTGTTTGATTTTTTCTTTTAGCATAAATGTATCTATCTGGTGTAGAAATATTAGTGAAACTTTGCCAACAAAAATAAAATTCTGTACACAAAAGATTTGAGATATAAACAATGTGATCACTTTTAACATCATTGGTTGCCTAACAAATTGTTGTTGCAAATATTTAATCCTGTTTTAATTACAACATGACATGTGTGCTTTCAATAAATAAGACAAATTTCTTCAAATTAATTAAGAAATATGAAACAAAATCAGAGCAGTAAATTAGATTAGTCATTTCAACCAAATCAACTATTTAACAAAATATTTGAGAGTAAATTTTGGAAAAAATAAACTTATAATTCGAAAGAACCTTTGAGCATTTGCTAAATATTTCACAGTACTTAGCACCAAAGACATATATATATGTATCTGAAATACACAGCCACTTGTAATTCTTATTTTCATAATGCACTATGCTAATAAAATAATATTGGTGCAAAAACAATAAATCAAGCCTGGAACACAAAAATAAATGGCTGCTGGTATCATAATTAAACATTAAGCTAACATAATATCACAGAAGAACTGGTGCAATGATGGATGGTGATAAAGAAATTACTTATGGCTAAATATGCAATAAAACTGCTTTAAGGTAGTAGTCATAGGTATTTAGTTATAAAATCTGACAAATGTAACAGCATTACTGAACAGCATGCCACAAGGAAAACACATGACATAACAACATCATGGCAAATGTGATGAAATAAACTTAATAATATTACCATAAAATGCAAATTAATTAAAACACATTACAATTGAATACAACATCAACAAATTGTTAACTACTATTACTGTAGTAGTACTGACAGTTGCAGTAGGAGCCGAAATATATACTAATCGTCATAAAACCAGTAGAACTAAATTGATCAAATATATGAAGCCAGTTGCAAATACATCACCAGACCCTTAAAATTTGTTTAAAAATTTTAAGGTCATCTTTGAAAATGGATTATAAAAGGCTACAACATTTTCGATACTTTACCTCGGGTGTTCAATTTAAATATTTTATTCGTATTATTCAGTTCTTTTAATTTTTTAATCAGATAAACGAAGTCTGGTTCACTCCACTAATGGTGTATGTTTTTATGAAAACACACACGGTTCAACTGAAACAGCTTTTAAGAGAGCACATTCAGCTGCTAACAGATTATAATATCACATCTATACTGTAGTAAATATCAGCTCTTTCTTTATCATCTTGGGAAAGCCTCACACAATACTATCGGGAAGTCTGAATGAAGACGAGGAATGGACAGCTCCACTTCACCCTATCATTAAAAACAATGGCTATGTATGCACAAACATTGCATGATGTACCATATAATTTCCATCAAGGTTAGGTTATACACTAAACAGCATTTTAGAGCTGCAAGAAGCATTATACTAGCTACATAATAATTCTTGACTTATCCATTCTAATTATTAACATCTGTGACTTCAGCAAAGCTGATCATTTTACATTAAAAGAAAATATTACTGATACTTCATAGCATAACACCCGTTCTTTTGTTCAACAATAAACTGTTGTATACCTACGCATTTCTGATGGATATTTTGTTATAAGATACACACAAACATGCTTTAAGAGACATGCCAACTCGGAAGAAACTAGTCCAACATACCCCAATCCTACAATAAAGAGGTGCCTAATGTCATATTTATTTAACTTATTAATACACAGACCGTTTTCTATTAAAAAGTACTTTACCTCTGGGGTTAAATTTACATATTTTCTTTGCATTATTCTCTTCTTTGACTGTTTATCTTCCACCTCTTCATAGAACTCGTGAGCTGTGTGACCATCTTCATCACGATACAGTGAGCTAACGAGGCAAAACACCAAACAATTATTAGCAGCAGACGATTAAACCAAATAGCAATATGTATTACCGATACACGGAGTAACTCAAAATATTTAACAACATCAACAACTTCTGCCGACTGCTTAATATGATGAAGCCAACATAAATAACCTCCAAATGTTGAAATAAGACGTTCATCCTGTATACCAATCAATTGCTAGCAGAGAGGTATGTGATCACTTAGGCTCGGGACCGGATGCTCCAACGTATTTACATTTAGAACACACGTGCCCAACTTACCCCTTTCGCTTGAAAACGAACGGTGTAACAGCCGTCTTAAGATGGTCACCATGGTTATCCAAGTCCGCTTTTTTATCACCGACAAATGGAGAGACCATTTTTCTCATAATGTTTGACGTCGTCTGACCCATGATGGACCAATCCAGTTATAAATTACATAACAAATTCTGGCGGTTGACCTCAGCTCGTGTCTCAAGATGGATAAATGTTTTGATTACTTCAGGGTTGCCGCGTTTAAATAATTACTATAGTCTGCACAATGCTAAATCTCATCTTGAGGGTGAAGCAGCCAGGTTTCTGGAATAGATAGGAAAAAAATGGAGTAAACAAAACCATTGGGCTTGGCTGATTATTCTCTTACCGGGAATAGCTTAGTTAGATGCATACAAATTGAACAACTTCAAGCAAGATAAATACATACTATCATTATAACAGTTGTTATTATAGTTCACTCTTTATTATCAACCTATCATGGGAACCAGACTACATTCAGACTCCATTATAATGTGATGATTGGGGTCAACACGTCATGGATCATGTTGGACTGTAGAGGACAAATGTTAACTGTTTCTGTGATTTGTTAATGATCCCAGGGTTGATTTAATCCCAGGACGTTTTCAGCCACTGTGTGATGATAGGTAATGAAGCCCGCTTCAGGTTGCTTGCCGCCGTGCTTTGGTTTCTGTAATGCTGTTTGAAATAGTTTATTAGTAGTTCCCATGTGCCAGCTTTGGAAGTAATTAACACAGTGTTTGCTGTAATCGTTTTCCTTTGATGTGGCTTCTATGGTCATTCTTTGAGTGGCCTTATTTACCATTCCGTTCAATTACACACGCTCACATATCTCAATAGTAATGACAAGTCTTTGTGATCATGTCACTAATTAGAGCATCTGACTTATATGCAAGTATATATGGTATGAACTGAGATATAAATAATCGGAATTGCAATAGAACGTGGTAACTGAGTTAACAGTTGACACATGAATGGATCATACCATCCACATGTTTATTCTAATATGCATTTATACCACTAGTAATGTTTTGATTTCTGACAAATACAAAGTGTTAAAAGTTTGTTTATATTTTCATGAATGGTAAAGAGCGTATAATATGCACAGATTATTGGTCGACTTACTGCAAAAAAATTAATATCATTATATGTCTGTGAAAGCTTAGTTTTGGTGTATACACCTTTCATGGCTACATATGTGGCTATTGCTCCTAAGGTCTGCAAAAAGATCAAAAGCTGTTGGCCACAAGCTTGGATTTCCATTCGTAATTGCTTTGACGTTATAATTAATAAACAAACTTGTCTCAATTGTGAGCAGTGATTTCTATTGTATCGTTAATCAGTTAAATATTATCTAAGTATACGTTGAAGTGTTTCGTGAGTTTTTACAGTAGCAATTTATGCTCACACCTTGTATAATGATCCTTTTGATAATTAAAGGCGATAAAGGATAATAACTAGACAAAAAGGAAATTAAGTGATTTATTATAATAACTATGAACACAGTTCAATTAAGTTTACAGTATTATAAATAGCAATGCAAATCATAGCCAGTCATTGACAAAGTCATGGGTGGAGTTAGAATCTTGTACACTGCAAAAGAAAAGCTTATGTAGGAAGTTGGTTAAATTGCCTGAACTTGAAGAGAATGTTGTTGATTGGAGGGCACAAGTTAGACCACAGGGAACTGCCGTATCAACAACAGAACTACGAGCCAGAGATCTACATATTACCGACTTCAGAGCCTCTGAAAACTGGACTTCCAGCTTCCCACGCAGACACCAACTGTCCATATGCAGACGCACCCACATTTCACAGCGACTCCGAGACAACTATGAATATAAATTATTAGAATTCCAGAGTATCATCATAAAACAACGAAAGTTCCATTACTGTGAACTAATTCATATTGGCAATACAGACCAGACACTTATTACATTTGACATGCTATACTAAACAACTATAGCTATGTCAGAGTAAAAATCAGTAAACATTATAACAACTGACAAAAACAGGACTCTGCTTAATGTACTGCTCAGATATATTAGTTTATTAACCGTTATTTGTTTTTTATTTTATTATCAACTTAGCAAAAACGTATTTAGGTCACTTTTATTTATTTATCTACACCCCCAAAAAAACAAGGAAAACAGTGGAAAAAAACTGTGTTGTATACACCGAGAAATACAGTAAGCGCTCAATTTGTATACATTGGTACATTTATTAATTTTTTGGGGGTAAGATTTACCAATGTTCTAACCGAGCAGAGTCTGCCAAATACATATTTGACTTAATCCAAATTAAGAAAAAGATAAATTATCCATTTTCATAGGATTAAAACAAAACTAAAGATAAATAGTTTTTATATCAAGGATCAATGCAACTGTCACAGTTACTCTGGGGGAATAACTCACATTAGTTATCATTGTTAATCTAGGTAATGTCTTATATTACTGCATTCAGGTGGAAATACCACAAGAATCATATACTCCACCCCTACATATTCCATTATTTGACATGATGAGGCTGGCTTGTATGTCTCAGTGACTCAGAGAACTATGCGAGCAGGAGCTTTGCCTTCTGTTAGGGACACCGAAGCTGGACTAGTCAAAAGGTAGAGGCTACTGATAACGATATGGACTAAGGATGAGGAAACCCCAACAGAAACTCTGAGTACTGAAGTCAAGGGTAGATCTATTGGGCTGCATGGCACACTCTAATACAATAGTTGAATAGACCATATAATACTATGCATCAATAACTATTTATAATCGAACGGGGAAATAGAAGGTAGACATATTTATATAATTACAACAGAATTAGATTTCTATATTGACTGTTAATATTATCAACTTTTATAACATTGATTAAATTAGACTATGATATCATCATAAATGGTTAATTATTTAATGTCAAAATGGGGCGAGGTGTCTTGAAATGTGTGAGGAGGTCTGTCTGATGGAGCAAAGTGTCTAGACCCCTCTAAACTAGTACTCACCATCAGAGATCTAGACCTCTATAGTATAGAGTCTACTGTTCAGGGTCCATCAATCTCAGCCCTCGTCAATCTCATCCCATGTTTACCTCAGACCATGTCAATCTCATACCATAATGTCAATGGGCCGAGATCGACTGGGCTGAGATCGATGCGAGTCTCATCGATATATGTTGATTTTGGCCCACTTTGCAGTGTTTATTGTAAATACGTTTTTGGATGTTGCCGATCTCGGCCCACCTGTGCGTTTTTCAACCAGGTGCATGAAGGGGTATATTATGCACACCACTGTTATGTTTCATCTGTTCTGTGGAATATATATATATATATATATATATAAAATCATTCACTAACAAATATTTTCACAGTTACACCACTCTGAAGTGCCATGGAGTACCTATAATTATGCTGCTTTCAAAATTGTGTTTAATTTGTAGCCCTGTTTGGACTCTGATAACGTTTTTGCCTGGAAGAAATGGAAATCACACCCCCTCAACTCCACGGTTTGGGAACATCGCGTTGGCTGCCCTGCACGTAGCATTTTCAAGTCGAGGACCATCCGCTGTATTTGGCGAGATCGACGTGGGTCGAGGTCAATGGGTCGAGATCGACGAGGGCCGAGATCGACGTGAGTACTGTTCAGTGTTCAACATCAACCGGATATGATCATATCGAGGAAAACATGATATGTCTTCATGATGATGATGTTATTTACGTTTAATTTCACGAACTGATTCAACTTCTAACCTTTCACTAATTTCATCCTTATGTTAGCTACCAGAAAACCAAGCATTAATTATACTGTAGATAGTGCGCCGAGTAAAAAGACGTAAGATTCCTAGGTTACACTTCTAAACAGACCGATTTTAACTTTCTCCTTTCTCCAATCAGCAACACGTACTAGTGAACAGTGTAAGAAAGCGATACAACGCAATATGACGTTCTCATGCTAGCATCAGATTTTTTATTATCCATTTCTATAAAAGATAATACACGTGCTATATAATATAAACCGGTAGCAGTATTCAGTGGTTATTCGAGTGAAGAAAAAAAGTTTCTTCATAAATTAAGATACAGCACGAACAATTAGCGTACATTGCCATGGTTACCGTGTAATTGTATACGATGGTAATAGTTAATTATGGTAAAAGAAACGTTAAAAATGTCAAGAATTATTGAAAATCAGAGACGAAAAATCGACAGAAACGGACAGATTAATTAATTTCATTAATTTACTTATGATATATATATATATATATATATATATATATATATATATATATATATATATATAAACGAATTTTAATATAATCATAAATGGTTATGTAATACTAGTCTTGTTAGGTTAGCTATTAATTCTTAATAGTATCGAAAATCTTACACTGAAATAAACTTGTGAAAAGTGGCGACTATATACGTACATGTCAAGGTGTAGTACTTCGTGTAATAATATAAATTACAAAGGTACTTGTATATATATATATATATATATATATATATATATATGAGTGTGTGCACGCACGCGCGCCAGTCTATCTCTCTGTGCGTGCGTGTGTGTGCATGTGTGTGTACATTTAAAAGGGGTTGTTATCATATGGACGAATTAGTTGAAATAAAAATCAGCACATAATTATTATATGTTGACAGAATCAAGATGATATTGTTAGTATTACAGAAAGTTGTCAACAAAGTGCGTTCGAAATATTTACATCAAATGTTTACTCTTCAACGGTAATCAGTGGGTAAATTATTTCCAATTTGCAGATAATATAATATAGTTAGGTTTATGAGAATTAAGAAGTCCATGGGATATTTTGATGAATATTTTTTTATGTTTTTAAACTTTTTTGGGAAAGGATTAAAAACCAAAGGGGCTGAAAAGGTGGGGTTTAACAAATGGGTCGAGGATAGAAACTTAAAAAGCTAGTTGAATGATTTTAAATGGGGACAGAAAGTGTGACTTCCAAAGAGTAGGGACCAAAACTGAAAAAGCACGAGTGCCAGCATGAGCTTTAACCCCGGGAACAGACAACAATTGAAAACCAGATGAACGGAGCTCTCTGGGTTTGGGTGCTAGAGAAAGCATGGAAAATAGATACGAATGATGAAATGCCACGAGCTATTTGGTTTATTCTGAACAAGGAAGGTTATAATTGTTGATATGCATAATTGTGACTTATAACTGCTTAACGCATATAGCATGTATACAGTTTTAGGGCAGACATCCTTGACGCATAGTTATATCGCTATAATCACCATGTCATCATTCATAGCCTATTGTTATATTTGATGAGTTGCTTTTCGTCAATAACTTTAGTTTAAGCTTGAATAGCTTTTATCCTGTGTATACAGCAAGTTTAAATAGTTTAAGTGTAATGCTAGTTCAGACGGGGAGAATCCTATTTCAAGTACACGTTCTCCTAAACCGGCGGTAGTTGGTCTGTCTATTTAAAACGGTTTAAGTAAAGTAAACATTAAAGACTATTAGTTAGGGATTGGAGAGAAACAGTTTCGCCGAACTAACAACAACAACAACAACAACAACAACAACAACGTTCGAATACATTTGTAATTAGGTCACTATCACCCAAATGCTCGTCAACGAGAACGACAACACTACAAACACCATAACAATAGTCAATACGTTTTGTTTTATTGTCTGAAACATATTCTACAGCACACATAAATACAACAAACACAATACTCAGAGAGGATGCACTAATAAAAGGGGGAAAACCGTGAATTTGATATCTACAAAATGCTACACAGGCCCGGACATGGTAATAAATACGAAATGATGAAAACACGTTCGAGGGGGTGGGGTGGGGAAACAAACACAGCTTGTTATGAGAACATCTAAATGTTGAAATTATACAGCGTATATGTAATATCACATATTATGACGTATGACTGTGTAAAACGCGTAACCCCAGCGCTTAAATATCCTAACAGCAATTATAAACGAAATATCAATATGACCAGTGAAAACGACGCAACTACAACAAAAATGAACACAATAAATGTAGGTTTGTAGAATTATTATCATATGTTATTATAATGAATTAGTTGAATAAGATCTCTGATAAACATCTGGCTTGTTAATAATGGTGATGGATACAAGGTTATATGTCACTAAGTTAGTATATTGTGACGTGTATACAGTGTAATGTCTGGGTTAGCTCCAATAGGCACAACGCCACTTCATCATTCGGCATAGCCTTATATATATATATATATAAAATCCAGTACACTATCCTGTATCATTCAAACCAAATACCGAGACGACACTCGAAAATAAACTGTAATTACTTCAGTTGGACATTTTCGGGGATATTTATTTTTTGTTTGTTATAAGAACACGCCATATTTATCGGGTGAGCACGTTATGATTATAGATTTACACCGAGGTCTTGACATGATTGGATCAAGATATTACTTGATGAGCTATGTACATCTGACGATATATGCTGGTAATAAATATAGACAGCTGTCTCCGGCGTGGCATCCCTTATCTGACGAATAACTTCCTCCTTTTTTTCTTTTCTCTCGGTGATCCTTGTTTATCTCGTTTGCCGCGACGCAATCGCGTTTTTCTACAAATAAAACAAGAATGACGTGGATTAGAAAATGGCGGACGGAGACACGATGCGAGGATTTTAGTTAACAGGGAAATATTTTATTTCAGTTGTTTAGATGGTCACACCTGGGACATATATGGCGGACGTGCGACGCCCTAGAGAGACTAATCCCACAAACACAGGCATGAGTCTGATTCGATCCGACGACCTCCAGGTTTGAGGCACAGTGCACAGTGCAATTGGCTAAACTAATTATGGAGTAATGACTACAATTTTTTGTTTGTTTGTTTGTTTGTTTGTTTGTTTGATTAAACCATCTTCTATCGTTCTCCAGAAGTTGACAAATTTATGTACGCAGTTTGTATAAAGAATAGTTTTGTTTCCTCCAACGGCAATAAAATGTGAGTGTGTGTGTGTGTGTTGTGTGTGTGTGTGCGCGCGCGCGCGCGCATGTGTGTTGAGACGTTGCCCAATTTATTTGTGCCCAGGTTGTATCTGAACTAGGAGAAGGGCACCGTCTTAAAGGAAACTACCCATAAATATATAGGAATATTTATTAATAAACATTTGTTCAGAAAATAATAAAATGTGCTTCTTTAAGCGATACGTGAATAATTTATATGTCTCTCATTTGTAGTCCAATTTTAAAAACTGAACACACAAAAGGACAGATGTTCCTTTGGCCAATGTATTTAGAATGTTTAAGGTAAAAGGAGAGGGGGGGGGGATTTTCTGAATTGTACGTTTCCAGTCACCTTGACGCTAAAAGTGTTTTAATCAGTAAGGGCGTATATCAGTTTAGAACACGTTGTATGAATCTACGAACTATTTGCTTCGTCATGTCACAAAGATTTTTTACTGCCACAATTAGTCATCTCTGATTATTGGATGAAATGAAAGACAAGTTTATATATGGACTGATTCAGTTTAGCAAAAATAACTGTATGACTTTTTTTTCTATCATACACTTCATGTTTATGGATTTATTATAATTTCGAATACAGTTTTTTAATGATTATTTTTGGCTGTGGGCTATACCTGCTGTGACGTATCTTCTTTCTCTTGCCTTTTCTATCCTTTTGTTTATCAAGATTTCTGGTTGCTGAAATCAAAATATAAAAAAAATTCAATAAATAAATAATAATATATACATGCTGGTGAAATCGGACAAACATCTTCAAATAAAACAATCCGCTTTATTAAAATGTATAACATAGGAATTGGCATAACACATGCTACCTAAATTACTGGTCATTTCCGGGTATGGGGTTAATACTCACCCCCAGCGCCCAGAGGAGCTCCCTTTGTGACGTCAAAGGCAACTAAAACAGCTAATAACTATAAAGTTTTATGTGTGGATGGGTTATTAAATCTGACTGACTGACTGACTTACTGACTGACTCAGTAACTCACTGACTCACTCATTCATTTGAGTCATTCAATTACTCACCAAATTGGTGATATATATATGTATATATATATATATATATATATATATATCCACATTAGTGTAATGTCTATCACTTGTATAAGTCACAACTTTATCACCGAAGACAGATTTTTCACTATGACGTATCAATAATTTTCGATGATCCTTCATATCCAGCTAATACTGGCGCTTAGCCGACCTTGATTCTTTGACCTTGACGAATGCTTAATCCGCTTTGAAGTGGCATGTGGATGAAATTATGACACATTGGGGGGGGGGGGGATGAAGGGAGATGCTTGATATAGCCTCGCCGTACATCACAAACGCACACATATGACCAGGGGAGATGAAACAACAGATAAATACGGGTAACTCGGGGATTTGAACCCCAATCACGTCTTCATAGCAGTGCGCTATCAACTGCCGATGCTAATTTGGTTGATGACCGTTTTAATATCAATTATAATCGATTGACGGTTGAAACGTATTGAAACTGGCCTACCCTCGATTATCTGGACGAACGTGTTTGGACATGGACACCCCGACGGTCCATATCTAGGTTCGAATATTGGTGATACCTGTATTTCTGCGATGTTTCAATCAGGAGTCATCCAATTCGGCCATATGACCTAGATCTGACCAGTCCCCCCCTCCCCCGGCTAAACAAAACACTAACCCACTCAATGTCAGATCATGGTTTTCGGATGAAGTGCAGCTAATCATTGGTCAGTAGAGCGCGTGGTTGACTTAGTGGTCAAGCGACCATTGAAGGAAATGAGGCAAAGCAAAAGATGAAAGCTTCGGACTTAGCCAGGCCGGGATTTGAACACCGGTACTAGTTGTCTGTGACTAGCCGCGCTAACAGCTGGGCCACGGAGACGCACTTGTTTAATGATTAGGGGAGTGGTCAAACTTCAGAAGGAAGCCACCCTTAAGGGACAGAGTTCGCTTTGTTTAGCATCGGAACGGATCTCAACTGAAACATATGGGAAACAGGCCATTGCACGGAAATGGCATGATCAGGGCGATTACTGATGAATGAAACATCCAACAGGCACAGAGAAAGCTGAGATTAGAGCCCATGACCTGTGCTACAACTGTACCATTGGGCCTTACTCCCTCCACCCTTCAACAAACCTTTCAAGTGACACTAAAACCGCAACATCAGTCAGATCGCAGTTTGTGGCATTATATTTAAGGTTTAATTTATTTGACCAATTGTTTTCTAGAGACAGTGGTCGCATTTGAATCATGCACAGAATTATTATATTTAGAAAGCTGCGTCGAGAATGAATTTTTGTGTGCGGGGGAGGAGATTTAAGGATATTTCTAGGCTGTACCACGACGTACACTTAGTGCCATTGTTTAATTTTCTGAATTACAATAAATAAGCTATAATAGGAAAGACTGAAGATGGTGAAAATAATTTCTGAATGATTTTCGATACGCAAATTCTAACTAACGGGCAATAATAATAATAATAATAATAATAATAATAATAATGTTATAATCAGATATGCCATATTATAGGGAGTTACAATAGTCTGTACGAGATATAACAAAAGAATGGAACAAAGTAACAAGTGATTCTTGTGTCAAGAATAGTTTTAAACAGTTGATGTTCTTAAGATGGTAGTAGGCACCTCGACATACTAATGTCACATGTTAATACATATTAATAGATTTGTAAAAAATAAACCCTAGTGTTACTGGTGTTTCTAGGGATTTAACGTAATGTGATGAAGCCAAATAGATTTTTAAAAATCATCATTTGATTTTAGAAGATTTTGAGTCATCCATAGCCGAATATCAGCAATACAATGCTCCAAGCTCTTCAAGGTACAAATGATTACAAGGACGGACAAACGAGTAGACGAACGGACGAACGGTTCGAGAGCCTAATAAACAGATGTACGAACAAATATGTCCAGTTTGGTGGTGACAGCTTTTGATATTTCACCAAAGATCATATAAGTTATAAATGGATATAAAAAAATGGCTACTTACTTTTATGACAGAACCTCCCCCTCCAGCCACGATAACACTCGCACTTGTTGACGTCAGCACAGAAACCATTCACGCCACAGGATTGTTCACAGTAAGCTGAAATATATATTGACACGTTATGATTGACGC